>OY740773.1:87041164-87709718 GCA_963513935.1 Aphrophora alni | reverse complement strand
TTTTGATTTTGATTTTTGAAAAAAATATGTGTTTTGTGGGGATGTAACGGTTACGAGAGACAGAAACTTGTGGGCATGTAAGAGACAAGCTTTTCTGGGGATATGATTATTTTGTTAGAGAGAAGCTTTGCGATGATGTGAGAGAGTGATTTACGGGGATGTATTATTTGTCCCACGTTTACATCTTATTGCATGTCATTATGTTTATATTTGTTGTTATTCGTTAAGTGATTGATTAAATTAATTTATGTTTCATATTTGTTAAATAAATTGTAATTTATAAAGTAAATTGTAGTAAATGAAAATAACAGTAGGACTACTAACAAATTTACAAACTTTTTGATAAGTCAAGTTTTAAATTATTACTTCGGAAACAAAACTAATAATGTATAACAAAAACGCCTGGTTGATACAAGGAAGCTTCAAATGAATGTTAAATGAAAATAATCCTGAAAAACTCACTAACAATGTTTGTGTGAATTCTTTGTAATTATTGTGTTTCGTTTTACCACCACCATTTTAGAGCATTTTAAAATTATGAATCAAGACACCGCGATACTCGAACATATAATTTTATTTATTTCATTTAATAATTATCGGGATGAACATTTAAATTAGATTTGTTACTTCCCACTCTCATCCAGGAACATTATATTATTCAAACTACAACCAAAAAAAGTTATATTTTCAACGGGACACATGAAAATTAAATAAACATATACTTCTCAAAATGTAACTGAGGTAAAATACATTTTGTCTATGAATTAATACCTTGTAACTTTTATTATTAGTACTGCTCAAGTTTCACACAGAAAAATATAACATAGATACAAAAATAATTATAAGTTAGAATTACAACAGAAATTCCTATACAAATAGACTACTGTAATTTCAATCAGAGTTCGAGATGCGAAAACGGTAGCGTAATATTTTTATGGTTTCCTATTAAAAACGTAGTAAACATTTTTTTAAATGGGTCATAAGAACGTTAAGTCGTTCTTTACTTTTATTTTTGCTTCCATTTTTAATTTGTTGAAGATATTTTATGACTAACCAAAAGGTTAATATAAATCAAATGTTCAGCATTAAGAACCTTACGATTAACCCTATTCGTCTATTCTGGTAGGGTAGGCTACAGATGGACCTACAACTTAGTTGCGTGAATTCAAACATAGTTACTAACTTTTCTTTTTTTTTTACTGCGTGTAACTATCTCTTCTGACTTTATTAGTCTAATTTGAATACAGTAAAGAAGTTAACAAAAAATAATAATAATACATTCGTACAAACTGATATTAAAATAAACAATATCAACTCTTTTAAGTATAGGCCTACTTACTAGGGACGTAAAAAATAACTAGAACTGGCTCTAAGAAATAATTAACAGATTAGAAATAATTTGTTAACAGCTTTAAGGACAATTAATTTGTATAAAAAAAAAATCAAAGTGCTGTTAACTTTGCCTCACAATTTCTGTCATGTTTATTACCCTCCATTAACAAACAAAAAGTTGGGACTAGGGGCTTAGTCGGCTACCGGTAGGTCGTAAATACACAAGGATGCTAGGTTTGATTTGTCAATACACTTAAGAAATAAGAAAAAAAACTTAAACATTAGGCGCACTACGACTTAATCTGCAATTATGTAATTTTGTTGTATAATAAAATAGTTATAGATATATTTTAGGCCATAAAATTTTATTCATTTGTTAGTACTTTGCCAAAAAAATAGTATATCTTCTAATCATCTTCTAAGCGTCAAATAGTTATTTAGAAATGAAATGTTTGTTTGATAACTACCTATTCATTTATGTATGGATTGGTCAAAGAAAAGAATATACTCTTACAAATCGGCTTGATTTGAAACAGCAGTATTAATGAACTATTTATTTCAATTATTAACTCAAATAATTATATTTGAGGGCTATAAGAGACACGTTTTCAGGGGAGTTGATGTTTTCGTGAGAGAGGAGCTTTCCCAGGATACAAGCAAGTGATTTATGAAAATCCATTGTTTGTACCACATTTCCTTTTATATCTTATTACAGAGTAGGTGTAATACTTATAAGTGTTGTTATTTGTTATGTTTATGTAATTAACATATATATGCTTTCATATTTTGTTACATGAGTTAGGTCCCAAAAATATTTAATAAAAATTGCAATAAATGGAAAACGCTAATAAAAGTGCAAACACTTGAATAATTTTTACTACTTAACATACACATCAGTTAACTGATTACATATAGGATCTATTGTTTTAAATTCAATATTTTTGTTTTTGATGATTTTTTTAATTAACACTATAGTATCCTAATAACACTTATACAAGAATGATGTAAAATGAATATGTCCATCTGCATTAATTACATCAGCACATAGAAACAATTTTTATTGTTTTATGCTTACAGTGCAGTGAATATACTAGAACTGTGAAAATTGGAAAATTCTTAAATATCCTTTAAATGCTGCACTCCTACAATATTCTACCTTTATTAATTCAAATAGCTGTAATTACTTTTTACACTTTTCAATGATATCTTTTGCAAACTATGTCTTTTGTAATGTAATTAACGAGTTAAAACAACATATTAAAACATGGATTACTAAAGTTGCTTGAACTTTGATAACTCAGCATTAATTTTGTTAATTATA
The DNA here is from genome assembly GCA_963513935.1 of Aphrophora alni. Classification (NCBI taxonomy): domain Eukaryota; kingdom Metazoa; phylum Arthropoda; class Insecta; order Hemiptera; family Aphrophoridae; genus Aphrophora; species Aphrophora alni. Next base: position 87,707,065 of record OY740773.1, on the reverse strand, counting down.
GATTTGTGTAAATTACTATTAGATAGTAGAGCGTACGTGCAATTTAAATTTAACTCTAGTTTTCACAAAATAATAATAATCAATACAACCATATTTTGTTTCTTGTAGGTTATGTCAGGAATGTAAATTATTAAACCAGACTTTCACAATGAGCTTAATTAAAGATAAAAAGAACAAAGATTTTGAGAAAGGTTGATTCTACGGTTGGTTATTCCTCTAAAAAAAATTATAACCTTAGTATATTAACTGTTTATAACAAAGTAGGTACCTGTATCTGTACATGCGCACTTTGATTTGCACAAACTAATACCTAGAAACTGCTTATGATTAAAATGACTTCATTGTATTGCCAATCAAAACTTATTAACTGTTCGGTAATTTATGAGTGTTAATGTATGAGTTTATTACTTACTAAGTTTGAGTGCCGGAGGACCAGAGTTATTGAGTTTACCTTCCTTGAGGTTGTCGTATATTGTGCCAACGAACGGTTCCACTTGATGTGTAGTAACTGGCCAGTACTTCTTCTTACAATCACTTCACACCGACCGCACTTGACACTTTACAATAATTAAAAATGTTTAAAAAGAGAAAGAAAATGTATAATATTGAATTTGAGGTAGCCGGAACTTAAGTCCATGAGAAACTTGGCTTAGAGAGCAGACAACGCACCTGACTCCTACTAGAGATAGAATGAGAATGACTCAAAATTGTACAGGTATAAAGAGAAAGTTGCTGTGGCATGTAACTCAATTTAGAAAATGAGAATTGTCGATTTGACCTTAAAACTAATACGCAACATACAGGGGGCCTTGAATCCTCCTGAGGATTCAAAATAAACAAATCTGTTCAAAAAAAAAATAACATAAAATTTAACTGTTCATAAGAAAATTAACTTAATTATTCTAGTGTGAATATTAATCTGAGTTTATTCTAAATTAATGGGTAACGGGAAAACCTTGTGAGCTGGACGAGTCAAGGTTCCCTGTTGAGTCTTGAGGTGAACAACGCGCACTACCTTATCATTACCAGGGGACACATTTATGATTCTGGCCAATGGCCATGAGAGCAGAGGTGAGGCTTGATGCACCAAAACTAAGTCTCCGATGCGCAGATTATCTGTGGGCATATTCCATTTTCCACGCTGTTGAAGAGTGTGGATGTATTTCAAATGCCATCTCTTCCAGATGCGCTGGTGATTAGCCTGGATTAGTTGCCAGTGCTTGAGACGGTTACCAATAAGCGGAATTTTTTTTCGAGGTTTGTGTCTGAAGCACTTGATGTACTGAAATATGCGAGAACGTATCACACTTCGGGCTGAAAGTATCCACACTCTCTGAGCGAGGAGGGATTGAGTCAATTGAGCTCCCGAGTGCAAATATTTCTTGAGGTAGATTGAAATGGCATACGCCAATAATTGGGCGAATAAGTGAGCTGCGTTCAGTTCTAAGCGCGGAATAGTGAGTTTCTTCAAAGGAACAACTCGAGTTTTGGACAACAACTGCCTTACTGTCACAGATCCGTCGTTGAGCTGGCATCTTAAGAATAAGACAGCTACATATCCATTCTCAGAAGCATCTGAGAAGCCATGTAGTTCTATGTCATGTGAATGAGAGATTTTTAGAGCACGAGGAATAGTGATATCTCGCAGGCTCTCTGAGGTACCTATAAAGGTTTGCCACATTTCAAGTAGCTCAAAAGGAAGAGGTTGGTCCCAGGCTAGTCCTTTGGTCCATAAGAGTTGCATGAAGCGTTTTGCCCACATGACAATGGGAGACAAGAAACCGCAGGGGTCATAGATCTGGGCTATCACACTAAGTACCTCACGCTTAGTAGTAGAATTGCGAGGTAGTCTCATGTTATAAGTGAAAGAGTCTGTCGAAGGAGACCAATGTAGGCCTAGTATGGTGTAATGAGGTTGGAGAGTTTCTTGGAGAAATACAGGAGTTTCTAGATGATCATCTGGGAGTCTACGTAGGAGTTGCATGGAGTTCGAAGTCCACTTACGTAACTCAAAGCCTCCGCGACTCAGAAGTGAAATAAGCTGATGCTGGAGGTTCATCGCTTCATCTTCGGTGTCTCCACCTGCGATGATATCATCTACGAAGGTTTGATTACGTAGAATCTCTGCAGCTGCAGGGTAGGAATCACCTTCATCGTCGGCGAGCTGATGTAAAGTCCGAATGGCGAGGTATGGAGAACAATTTACTCCATAAGTCACTGTAGTGAGTTTGAAAGTTGAAAGAGATTGATCAGGACTATCACGCCAAAGAATCAGTTGATAGCACTGGTCTTCAGGGTGCATTCGTATCTGTCGATACATTTGACGAATGTCACAAGAAAACACAACATTATAAGTCCGAAAGATGAGCAACAAATCGCAAATGTTAGTCTGCATCTTTCTTCCTGTGAGAAGAATATTATTGAGTGAGAAACCATTAGAAGTTTTAGAACTGGCATCGAACACAGTGCGCAAACGAGTAGTACTACTGGATTCCTTAAGGACCCCGTGGTGAGGGAGAAAGTAGTGAGGATCAGTTAGGTTAGTGTTGTTAGCGACTTCCATATGACCTGAAATGAAATATTCAGACATAAAATCTGAGTAGAGTGCTTTGAATTCAGGTTGCGCATTGAACCTTTTCTCTAAAGAATGAAGTCTCTGTTCAGCGGTTAACTTCGAGTGGCCCAGAACGGAATGTTCTTTCTTGAATGGTAGTCGGACACAATAACGGCCAGATTGGTCCCGAGAATGAGTGGTTAAGAAATGTTCTTCACATAGCCTGTCTTCTTCAGACTGTTTTGTCATTATAGTGGGCTCTTCTTGCTGCCAGAATCTTTGCAACGAATTGTGTAAGTCGATGTCATTAACAGATAAAAGGGTTGCTGACATCTGAGAAGTGATAGTAGAACCAGTATGAGGTGCGCAAGGCGCTTCACCCATGACTAAATATCCAAAGTGCGATCCTATCACACTTGGTAGGCCAGGGCCGAGGTGGTGGGCTACCTGGTTAAATATTAGTGGGAATAAAGAATCACCCAGGAGAGCGTCAATGCTTCCTGGCATGTGAAATGTAGGATCAGCCAAAATGTATGGTCGGACTTTATTAAAGACATCAGGCTCAATTGAAACACGAGGCAAGTCTACACAGATTTTGTCAAGAATGAGAAAGTCTTGATTCTTAGAGATCATTTTTCCATTTAGAGTTTCAATGTTGAGATATGTTTGGCCCTTAGAGCGGGTTACAGCTTGAGAAATTCCGGCAATGGCCTGAGAACCTTTGTTGCGGGGAGCACATAACAACTGAGCTGCTCGCTCAGTAAGAAAGCAGGACTGACTGCCAGAGTCAACGAGAGCACGGAGTACCTGTGTAATTCCACTGGCAGAGGTGAGTTTCACAAGCAAAGTGCCTAATAAGACTGTTGTGGAGCGAGTAAAACGGCCTTTATCTTGACAGGTTAGACTAACTGCAGGTGTAGTTTCCTGTGAAGTTTGAACAGTTTCATGAGATGAAGTTTGAACTATAGGCGTACGGTTTTCTTCAAAATGAAGTAATGAATGGTGCCTTTTGTGGCAATTAAAACAACTTGATGTTGACCTACAGTCATTGAGGTTATGGTTGCCCAAACATGAAGAGCATCGTTTATTTTCTTTAACGATTTGAAAACGGGATTTGGGATCCTTACTCATTAAGATGGGGCAAGTATACACCTTGTGATCAGTTTTGTGACAAACAAAACATGGGAGAGGGTTTGAATTACTGCGTTTATTTCCATCAGTGTTGGAGGTCATCAGAGAGACCTTGTGATTTCCAATAGGACCCTTTTTGAATTTAGAAAATTGGTTTTTTGACATATAATCATGGCTTGACTCTGCAGAGGCAGGTTTTAAGAAAGGTGCAGAATGCAAACTAGCGTTTTCAATTTCGTTACAATCCTGATTGAGGAATTTTATTATATCTGCGATGTCAGGTAAGACAGGGCCATCCTCACCTTCAACGGTGGGATTGGAGGAACGGAATTGTTCGAACCTTTTCCTGAGATCGTTGTCCATTTTTCTAAGAACCATAGCTGATAGAAGTGGGTTATTTTGGGTGATGTCCAGTTTTAACCCTTTGAGAGCTTGAACGTTTTCATTGTAAGAGTTGACAAATTTTCTCATTTGTTTTGGAGAATGATTCACAGAGGGTAAGTCCAAAATTTGATTTAGGTGAAGAGTGACGAGTCTCCTTGGAGAGTGGTAACGCTCTTTCAGGAGGTCGTAAGCCACTGTGTAATTAGAGTCGGAAATAGGTAGAGATTTAATCAAATTTAAAGCATCACCAGAGAGAACACTTAATAAGTATTGAAACTTCGTACTGGGTGACAAAGAAGAGTCTTTATTTATACTCGATTCAAATAGATTGATGAAAGATACCCATTCCAGGGAGTCACCACTAAAACGTTTTAATTCGAGCTTAGGTAAGCGAACCACTGACTTTTGTACAGGGGCAGGTTCACTATTACTCTTGGATTGCATTTTGCTTTGAATTGAGGTTAGGGTAGAATTAATATAATTCACTAACTCATCTGCACTATTAAGAGAAGCGTACTTAGGTTTAAATTCAGGATCACTAGCCAATTTAAGCTCCAGGTAATTGTCTAAAGAATCAGAAAATTCTTGGCGAAGCTTACTGACAGATTTTGCGTACACAAGGAATTTTTGCAGAATATCCTTATCAGAAGTTTTTTTTGTAAGATCAAAAATCATTTGAATCTGTGAGAATGCGTTCTCCATTCTTGCTTTGACAACTGCAAGTGATTTAGCCATTTTACAAAGTTAATTCACAGAAAGACACTAAGTTTATTTATTTATCTTGAAAACACAAAAAGAGGTTTATTTTAAAACATAGGCCCTCAACTTAAGAAATATGGTGAAGTCTACAGTATAAAGTACAATAGAAAGTCAAAATAAGCAAAACTGAATTAAACATAAATTATTTATAATGAAAAGCTGAATAGACCCTTTTTTGATAAACACAAGAGGTATGTCAATAATATTAATAAATTTGAATACCTTTTAAACTTTCTCCTTCTGTGACCTAGTTTCTGAGAGTAACTAAAATAAGTATAGAGATAACATATGAGCAGGTAGTACAATACAAAGGTCAAAATATTTATAAGCTAGATTTTGTGTACACACTAAGTGAAAGTATTAAATTTACAATATTATTTCTATTACAAGTTTAATTTTATTGGAGATCAATATTAAACTAAAATAAGACCAATCGACAATTCTCAAAATAGAAAATGAAAGTGAACTTTAACTGTTTGTACTGTAGCGTGGTGAAAGTTAGAGAATACAAATCTAAAGTGAAAGTTGATAGTAAGCAATTTGAACAGAGTTTAAACCAAATAGAATAAAATATAACGGTATTAAATGAACTGATAGACTGGTTTTTTATCTTACGTCTAGTTAATGAATAACTAGATCCGGCCCGGGGGGACCAAAAAATGTTCGGTAATTTATGAGTGTTAATGTATGAGTTTATTACTTACTAAGTTTGAGTGCCGGAGAACCAGAGTTATTGAGTTTACCTTCCTTGAGGTTGTCGTATATTGTGCCAACGAACGGTTCCACTTGATGTGTAGTAACTGGCCAGTACTTCTTCTTACAATCACTTCACACCGACCGCACTTGACACTTTACAATAATTAAAAATGTTTAAAAAGAGAAAGAAAATGTATAATATTGAATTTGAGGTAGCCGGAACTTAAGTCCATGAGAAACTTGGCTTAGAGAGCAGACAACGCACCTGACTCCTACTAGAGATAGAATGAGAATGACTCAAAATTGTACAGGTATAAAGAGAAAGTTGCTGTGGCATGTAACCCAATTTAGAAAATGAGAATTGTCGATTTGACCTTAAAACTAATACGCAACATTAACATAATTATAATCTGAAAAAAATTGATTAAATTCGGTCAAGCCGTTTTTTTAAACGTAATATTTTATTTTAACACTCATTTTCGAACATAAGTATCCAAGTCAACGTTGTGATATAAGCTACGTTTCTGAAAGAAACAGACCACAATTGCTCACTTGTGTGTTAAAACGGGTTAAAGTTATAATTATGCATAACGTCGGAGAACTAGTTAACAAAATACCAGAAAACACTTTGTTTTTTAATGTAATACTAAAAACGCATACACTTTATACAACCAACGGTATACAATAACAATTAAGCTATATAACTAATACTCGTATTTTACAAAGTTATAAGCTTAATATGTACACAATACAACTAGTTATATGCTCATAATATACATATTACAAATAATTTTTTGCTTGGAGCATTACAAGCATTCGTTGCTTGAAAAACATATAACTAATCAATTTAAATACTGTATTATTTAATAATATTGTTATGTATACATTTTTGACAAAATTGAATTTATTATCGTTACCAAAAACGATTGTTACTGCACACAAACAAGATGCGCCTATATTGTATGATTTTTTTTTTTACCAAATTATGTCGTGTTTGGTATCATTCTTCTAATTTTTTCATGTACTGTACTTTTCAAATATTTGATGGAAATTTCCAAATTATGATCATTAAAAGAATGTTAATTTCCTATTGGGGATGCATAAATGATACACAATATTGAATTAGCTGAAGGCGGAAGCGAGGCCTGGGGTTTAACCCAGGCCACCCCCTTGTAGCCGAGGTATACATGTTATTCCATACAGACAATAGGAAGTTGACCATGTGTGGAATTTGGAAGGTTCCTCTGCTTTTCTTATTCAAGAAGGGTTCAAGTGGGTGTGTGTTATCTGAATAAATTACAATAGCTTGGACTTAGAACTCAAAAATATGTCTACAGAGAAAGTTATTTATTACACGGCGGGTTGTTTGTATGTAAGATACTTGTAAACAAGTAGAAATTTATGGTTTAGACCACTTACAGATGGTCCTTTTCATGAGTCCAAAGTCCACTAACATTTTTCTTACTGACGGAAGTGATATTTTTACTTTCCTAAAATTATCTGCCATAGTAATATTATATAGTTTACTAGCTGGCCCGATCCGGCTTTGCACGGAGAGACAAATCAAACTTAAATGTATAATAACCAAAAAATATACCAATAAATATATTTTACTATGTATTTCTTATGGGGATTTTTAGTAACTTTGACCCATCCAAACCCCGCCCCATACCCCCACACCGCCCTAAAATAAAACAATATATAAATAAATATATTATACTACCGGTATGTATTTCTTATGGGGATTTTTACAACTTTGACCCCCAAACCCCCTAAAATTTCAAAATTTTTAAAACCCTTTCGAAAATACAATTAGATTAAATTTTTCATTGTAAAGTAATTAAATTTTATTTTATCTTGATGAAATTTTCACAACATATACATATATATTCTGTTATCATATTTGTTTAATTTTATTCAAAATCTATTAATTACTTCAATAGAAAATATATTTTCGACGTTACGAGACGATACAATTCATCGTCTATATTGATATATATTTTTTAAACGAATTATCAGATTTAAACAAAATTTAACACACTTCTTACTAATATATTTATACACATTTTGTGAAAAAATCATCAAGATCATCAAGATATAATAAAATTTAATTGATTTACAACAAAAAAAACATAATTTCTCTGAAACTAATTAACAAAATGAAATAAAATTTAATAATTATGACAACAAAATATATATGTACATGTTGTTAAAATTTCATCAAGATACAATAAAATTTAATTACTTTACAACGAAAAAACTCATTTCTTCAAAACAACATTGAAATAAATTTTAACAAAAAACCTAAACTTTTAGTAAACTTTAATTAAATCATGATACGCCTTTATTAAATCATTTGTATCTCGAAAACCACCCTACGGATTTGAAATAACAAAACATTTTTGAATTCACAATTAAATTTTCTATAAACTATCAAAGCTAGACTTCTATAACTATCAGATCTAGACTAATAATAATTAAACAATTTACAACCATTTATCGCTATCGGTCTGGTTGAAAATAGTGTCAAATTATAACTTGTATAGGCCTAGTCTGATATTTATTTATAGATTTTGTTAAAATTTTCAGGATATGTTCTATATAATTATATAAAAATCATACAAAAATTTGAAAATGATATATACATAATGTTTTGATTTATGAACGTTTATAGCAAAAATGTACACGATTTCTAAATACTGCTATTTTTATTGGTTTATTACATACGTTTATTAATCGCTGTAGTTATATTCTGATATACCAAGTTATAGAAAATGTATAGAATTGTGAATTCAATTTTCTTTAGATAATTAACATCCGTTCAACGGTTCTCGAAATAAACACAATTTAGTAAACCAGAGTACTCTGTTATGATTTTCGTACAGAGAGTATACAAATTGAGTACGCGATAGTACAAAAACGCTTATATATCGAAAACTAATTATCGGAAGTTTTTTTTTAAAACGGATTTGGATTCCTCATAAAATTTACTATAAATTATCAATTTTATGTTTTTATGTACGGACAATTATAGTTTAACTTTTTGAATTAATTTACGCCAATGTATATTTAAAACGAATTATATACTATTCATCATGGTTTTTAATACAAATTAACCTAACAACCTACTCATAAGCCTACTCATAAGATTTTATAGATATTTTTATTGTGAATTCAAATATTTTTCAAAACAAAAATCCATCAAACGGTTAAAAATATATATCAATTTTTGTTGAGTACGTTACCGAATACCCGAACATCCCGAACTTGAATTTAATTTCACGACTGATAGGCCTACCATTGTTTCATTATGTAGCCTTTGTTCAGGTATGATCAGTGATTATAACTACATGTTTCTAGTAATAACTTTAAAAATTTTAAAAGAAAATATACCAAGAATTTAATTTAATTCTTAGAAAATGTGGACAAATATATTCAATAATATTGACGATTTATTTTATTTGTTGGTATATTTAATTCGTGAATATTTTTGTGGCTGATATTTGAGTGAATTGGCACTTGCTTTGTCGTTGGCAAGCCGTAACCGTGTACCGTGGGAATTGACACCAAACTTTTGTTGCAATATCTCTATGTTAGATTGGATATCTGTGAATTTATGGTTTTTGTCGATAAGATGTTCACCAAAAGCAGAGTTTGTATATGAAGTCCTCTTAGGGAAGTGTTCCTTAAAACTTTTGTTGAAAGAGCGGGCCGTCTGTCCTATATAAAAATTGGGACATTCATTACTGTACAACAAGTGATATTGTATATGGCAGTCTTATCGTGTTTGTCATTATGTATGTCTTTTTTTGGGTTATTTAAAAAATAGTATTGTTAGTTTGAGGTATTGAAAGCAACGGTTACGTTCTCTTTAGCCAGCCTACGTTTTGGAGTATGACTCAATGCTGATCCATATTCTGTGGAGACGTAAGTTTGCTTTTTCTTTTTAATAATGGGTTTCTTATTTGTATGTTACCTGATGAGTTGGTCGATATCTGAGCTCTTGTACCAATTGTATACTGCGATGGGTTTAATTATGTTTACTTCCTGTCCATACTTCTCCTTGTCTAGAGGTACTGAGACTAGCCTGTTAACGAAACTATTGTAAGCTGCCATTTTTATATTACATGGATGATGGGAAGAAGCGTGTATAGTCTGGTTTGTTGTGGTAGGTTTTCTATAGATTTTGAACTTAACACTATTGTTTATTTTTGAAATTGATAGGTCTAATAAGTTTAAATTGTTATTTGTTTCCACTTCAACCGTGAATTGGAGTTTTGGATGCATTGTGTTTACGAAGTTAATTAGAGTTTTTAATTATCTATTGTTGCCATCGAAAAGTACTATAGTATCGTCTACATAATATCTAAAGACTATTTTTGGCCTATTATGATTCATTTCAGACCAGAGATGTTTGTTTTAGATTTGTCCTTCCAGCAGAATTTTGTCCTTCCTTACTTCCATAGACAGATGAATCTCGCAACAGTTTTTCTGTCGAATCAACGAGCGCTGAAAAAAACAGTTTTTTTGGCAGTATACAACACCGGTCTGTATTGCGGTCGGCGTTTTGTACACATCATAGGACCGCTACTTATTATTTTTTTCAAACTCTTAAGAAGTTTGATAACGAATTTTCTTTATAAAGATTATATTAAATAAAGATTTTGTTAAAATTTTCAGGAAATGTTCTATATGACTATATAAAAATCATACAAAAATTTGAAAATGCTATATACAGTACATAATTTTTTGATTTATGAACGTTTATAGCAAAATAGTAACCGATTTCTAAATACTGCTATTATTATTGGTTTATTAGATACGTTTATTAATCGCTGTAGTAATATGATATAGGCTACCAATTTATAGAAAATTTAATTGTGAATTCAATTTTCTTTAGATAATTAACATCCATTCTACGGTTCTCGAAATAAATACAATTTAGTAAACCCGTGTACATTAGCGTTTGAATTTTATTGAAATGCGATGACACGCCTTTATTAAATCATTTGTATCTCGAAAACTACCGAACGGATTTGAAATATCAAAAAAATTTTGAATTCACAATTAAATTTTCTATAAACTATCAGATCTATGCTAATAGTATAATTATAATTAAACAATTTACAACAGTTTACAGCTATCGGTTTGGTTGAAAATAGCGTCAAATTATAACTTGTATAGGCCTAGTCTTTTTATTTATAGATTTTGTTAAAATTTTCAGGAAATATTCTATATGACTATATAAAAAACCTAAAAAAGTTTTAAATTATATATATAATATTTTTTGATTTATAAACGTTAATAGTAATCGCTCAAAATTATAAACGATTTCTAAATACTGCTATGTTTATTGGTTTATTACACACGTTTATTAATCTCTGTGGTAATATTCTGATATACCAATTTATAGAAAATTTAATTGTGAATTCAATTTTCTTAAGGTAATTAACATCCGTTCCACGGTTCTAGAAATAAACACAATTTAGTAAACCCGCGTACTCGGTTTTGATTTTCGTACAGAGAGTATAAAAATTTGGTAGGCGATAGTACAAAAACGCTTATATATCGAAAACTAATTATCGGAAGTTATTTTTTAAAACGGATTCGGATTCCTCATAAAATGTACTATAAATTGTCAATTTTATACGGACAATTATAGTTTAACTATTTGAATTAATTTACGCCAATGTATACTTAAAACGAATTATATACAATTCATCGTGGTTTTTAATACAAATTAACCTAACAACAAGTAGCCTACTCATAATGATTTTATAGATAATTTTATTGTGAATTCAAATATGTTTTCAAAACAAAAATCCATCAAACTGTTAAAAATATATATCAATTTTTGTTGAGTACGTTACGCGCTTATTAGTACTTGATCAGCTGTTATTGTATGCTGTATTTCTGATAGAAAAGTATGGACAATACTGCTATTTTTGTTGGTTTATTAATCGCTGTAGTAATATTCTGATACACCAATTTATAGACAATTTAATTGTGAATTCAAATTTTTTTAGATAGTTAACATCCGTTCAACGGTTCCCAAAATATACACAATTTAAAAACCCGCGTACATTAGCGTTTGCATTTCATTGAAATGCGATGACACGACTTTATTAAATCATTTGTATCTCGAAAACCACTGAACGGATTTGAAATATCAAAACATTTTTGAATTCACAATTAAATTCCATCAACAGTTGTTAACACAAGTTATACATGATTAACCATGCCTTGTTGCATAACAACCCCATAATAACTAAAAACAAACAATAAAAAGAATCCAGTATACTATTGAACTATAGACTATATTTATTTGTATAAATAAACATGATATAGGCCTATGTTATAATTGTGTAACATATTTATAAAATTTTCCATTCTAAACCTTGAAATAACATCTCAACCCTCTATTGTCATTGCCAATTGAACTGTATAATATTTAATTGTATAAAGTAAAAATACATCACATTTTTTGAATCAGAGAATTTGTACATTCTATTACCACTTGTGAAGAATAACTGGGAATAAAAAACATTTCATATATCATTTAAAAATATAAATGAAATACATTTTCATTTTCATTGGATGTTTAGAAATAAGGAGTAAAAGTAGGATGGGTTGAATTAAAACTAATGCAATTTTATAATAAGGTGTACTAAGTAAAATGTATTGATTGTTGAATTTACTCTAAAACAATTATTATTTTTAATAAAACTGTACATTGTTTCTGGGAAGAATATGAACAGTAATATATTACTATTCCAAAAACCCAAAACTATTCCATATTATGGATTTGTAATACATCTTTTATTTCATTTCATTTTGTAACCAAAGTTTCCAATATAAATTGGTCTCCTAGATAAATTACTACGTAACCATTCGAAATTGATTAATTCATACATAAAATATGTAACAAAAATTTTAATAAAGATAATTTTCTTCTTTAAAACTAGTGATATATTTTATTTAAAAATCTGAGACAAATTTATATCTGATATACAAACACTTTTCGACGTAGTCAAAACATATAAATAGTTTTTCCATTTCATATAAAAGATAGAACTCTTTAAATGGAGTAATTATTTAGAATGGCGAATAACTTATGTAATTTATAATATATTGCACACATTCAAATAACGCAAAGAAGCAACAAGTATACAACCACATCTAAGAAATTGAAATGGACAAACGGACTGAACTCCAAGTTTATGAAAGGTGCAATTGACGGCAACACTGGATCTGTTCCATCTGGCAACAATGTCTCCAAAGGCATAGTGACGTTTGTTGCAGTCTACATACAAATATTTTGGTATCCTCACAAAGGCATTAACCAACTTGCTCTTTTCACTCGAATTTGAATGGACCAATCATACTCAAGAGCCCCATAAGTCACCTTTAGGGCAAAAGACCGAATCTCTTCTATAGGAGAGAGTATTGCGTTCAGCGCAGCCCTGGTGGCCTCTCTTCAAAACTAAAGCTGTCGTCCCAAAAGCTATTTTAGGGGATATTTAAAAATATTTTTATTTTCGATCTAATATGCTTAAAAGTATATGTCTCTCTCTCTCTCTCTCTCTCTCTCTCTCTCTCTCTCTCTCTCTCTCTCTCTCTCTCTCTCTCTCTCTCTCTCTCTCTCTCTCTCTCTCTCTCTCTCTCTCTCTCTCTCTCTCTCTCTCTCTCTCTCTCTCTCTCTCTCTCTCTCTCTCTCTCTCTCTCTCACATAAAATGTTTAATACATTTTATTATTTTGTTTTAATGAATAACAATTATGTATACCGTACATAGGTCTAGCCTAATAAAAACTTATATTTTAGATGAATTGTAAAATTGCTATTTCCTACGTAATTGATCGACACTTGTTGTGTAACTTTTATAAAATTCAAGAAATATAAAAATTTTTATAAAATTTATACGAGTATTAGTGAGAAATGTAAAATCAATAACTTCAATAATCTTTAAAAATTTGATGTTTAGTAATAGTTATAATATAACTAAAGATCGTAAAAAAAACAACTCAACTCATTTATTAAAATATTATTAATTTATACTTGTTTATAATTATTGACGATCACGACACAACTATTGCTTTCTTATCGCTTCCAGTTGCGAATTAAATACTGTGATGGCTCTAACATGTATAAATAATATCATGTTTTTGTATTTTGCACTACAAGAAACAATTTTATGCTCTTTTGGGAATGACGTCAGTGTGTCAATTTAATCTCAGTTACTAATAATATTTAAATATTGTAAAGTATTGTTTTGCGTTTGATTATCAAATGTAAATAGTAATAATAGAGATAAGTTATAGGTTATATTAAAAACATTCAAACAATTGTTGTCCCAGAATAAGATTACATTTTGCCTTAGGCTTATTTTAACCTATGGTTTATATTGTTTCATATTCTCTAAAACCCAGAACTGAATTGGAAACTAACATTTTAAATTCAATTTCGTAGTCTACGAATTAGTTTAAAATTAATAAACTAATTTAACTTTACGTCTTACAAATCCTATTTACAAATCTTAAGTGAGTTCCTTTAAAATGTCTTGACGACGTCGTCGAATAATATGGTTGATTAAAGGGACAGCTGTTCATTTAGCAAATGTCAGGATTTAGATTTTACAGCTTTGTAAATCTCGTATTCTACTAAGGCCTTTCATGCGGTGTCCCTTCTAAGACACATACAGGATGTTTTTATCTATATCTAGTTTTTATCAGTATCCGTGTGCTTGTCACGTATTTATGTTTTGGTTCAGGTGTAACTTTTGGTCGTTTGTTTGTACCTAGATCAATATGACTTATTTAGGCTTAAAGCGTCGAGTTTCATCCCTTGATTCATAACTCATTACGGTGTAAGGTTTAAAGAATTTATTTTGTACGGGATCGATTTTTAAATTCACTTAGTTTGTCAAAATTTGTGTGTATGAAGGCAATTAAAATCTTGTGCAAAATGATATTTTAAAACTTTATGGTTATTTAACGTTTGAATTCTTTTGTAATTTACATTATTTTACTTTTTTATAAATTTATTTATATATACATTGTGTCCTCACATTTTCACACCTTGGATTTATAAGTTATAAGATAAGTAAAAATTACTTCCATTTAAATGTAACGATTTCTAGGTTTTCAATGGTTTATTATTGAGGAAAACATGAATTCCAATAAAATATTTATTTAACGAGGAAAATATGAATGTGATTAAATCTGATAACTAAATTTAAAATAAATAAAACTAAATTAAATAAACTATATGATTTATCTGTCGTCATATTAGAGTTTGGATTTTAACTTAGGATTACAGACATGAAGAATAACACAATGAAGGGATAACGTATCTCTCTATCTCTTTCTAACATACATTTGAACATTATGGTGGATGTTGCAAGAGTTGAAGATCCAGTGCTTTGTTCCAGATTGTTATAAAAACAATGATATTATCTTATGATGCGATTGGGATCCCTTCCAAATTACTTTTGGGGATTTTCACGCCCCTTAAATTGTACAGTATACGAACCTTCTGCATGATTTCTCAAAACCAATTGAAAGCAATTAGATACTCTAGAAAATTATTGAAATACATAGTTGAATGCTATTCAATAGAAATATTGTCTTTGTTTCTTATGACAGTAAATTGCAATCCATTTGACGATATCCATTCAATTAACAACATTTTATATACTACAAAAACACACTTTTTTTGAAAATACCTTTATCTCTTATTTACCATTCACTATATTACTTTTACAAAGTTATTAGATTAATTTGAGATACTCGTTTCCTTCTTAACTCGTTGAATTAGATGTATAGCCTACTTGTGTTACTTTAATTTATTTAAATCTAGACGCTTTTATTATTATTATTTTAATAATGTTTATTTAGTAGTACTGGATTGAGAAATAACCCTCCCTATATCTTCTCGATTTCTCCTCTCTCTATCTCTCTTCTCTTATCTTAAATTGTAATATTATTTAATTTCTGTTGTATAAAATGGTCACTTGAATTATTTTTGTCTCATGAATCAAAGGTTAAACCCGAGCAGTACTACCGGTTTTTTTCTATAGTCTACAGTTAAAATTTGCACTATAATTGCACATTGTGTATGAGTAATTTTTGTCATCTGTGATTTTAATCCTCGACTTTGCCACATATGACTGAGTGGGAGGCGAAATCATACTTTGCTGTGTTATAAGCCTAATGATTTTTCCAAAAGCATACGAGATCCATAATTTTATTGTATTTATTAACATAGAATATAAATAATGGTTGCCTCTTAATAGGACTGGTGGCATGGATCCAGTCGATTACTCCAGTGTGTTACAAAAACAATGAGATTTTCTTTCTATTTAAATTTGGGGCGCTTATATTTCCATAAAACTTGCGTATGGATTCTCAAAGGAAATAAAAGATTAAAATGTGTACTAAATCATTAAAATAAATATTTGAATGCTTTTTAGTACAGTATATGTTTCTATATTATAAAAACGTCAATGGTTGATGTTTCTTATTATTACAGCCAGTCGAGATACCCATTAAATCAATAAAATTGGAGAATGTCTCTAAGTTCAGTTGAAGATTATTTAAATGTCAATTCCTCTCTCAATTTCATTTCGAACAAATCTCCCCTTCCCCAAAGAACAAATTGTTGAATGAAATGTGCAATATCAAAGTTAATTGTGAGAATATTTTAAAATTCATGTATTTTAAGATCTTTATATTTGAAATAAGGTGAAATAAATGAAGTGCCAAAACAAATAATGTTTGTAGAATTATGGATAAGAGAAGTGGAAAAATATTTTTACTATACATCAATATAAGATAGTGAAAGTATTGTTTAGTTGAAATGACACGTGACAGCTGTTCTGCATGGTGAAGATGTTAGCACACACTCAAAGTTCAACCTGAGTTCCAACGTAATTGATTGCCTGACGTTTCAAAGTATTTCAACAAACAATCAACTTGATGAGTTGATTAGGAAATGTAGTTTGATGATTTAATATGAAACTCCAATGCTTCACAGGTCAATGTACATATAATGGGTTATTTATTACGGAATAAAATACATTCCAGTAAAAACTGCTGTGATTTTTTGGAATGTTGTTTCCTGATATGTTAAATATTCTTTTTAAGTTTCACTGAATTAAACGTTTTCTTTATAGATAGAAATAACAACTACTTCTATGATAAACTGTGCAGGGTTTTAACATTTTGCGCACGCTACTTTGAGAACCGAAAAATGCAATACAGTAAGTTTTTTGAAGTTACCTAAGTACAAATATAACCCTACATCCTCTCTCTTTCTCCCTCACACTCTCTAGTTTAACATAATTCTTAGATTTGTAAAGTCCCTTCTCTGGGTTGGATTTTAAATTAACTCCGATACAACATACTTCAACAGGTGATACAAATTAGTTCACTATTATGATTTTAATTTTAATAGATTATAAAGGATTTTTTAAATAATATTGATATAATTACTCGTATATTTGGTTTCATTTGTTTATATAAATTGGTCGTGTATTAGTTTCCACAAGTACACAAAATAGCAAATGTCGGAGTAAATTACACCAATAATATAACTTAACATGTTTTGATATATACTCACCATAAGATGAAGGATACTTGGTGACCGGGAGATATTTTCAAAATATATTCCTCGCAAAAAACAACAACACCTTAAACCTAAAACTCACTTACAGTTGTAAAATAATCTCTAATTTATAAAGTGTGTTACCTAATTTGGGTAAATCTAACCGAGGACCATGGTTACTCTTTGTCTAATCGATACCACAAAAATCCGTTTTCTACGTCTCTCCTATATAACATTTTAGATGAATCTTTACATTTAACAAATTCATTATCTTGCTTTATTGACGTAAATTTTTATGTACGTTTGGACAGAATAGATCTTAAAATAAACATTTGTATTATTATATTTATAAGATATTTATATTTTTAGAGCTGCGAGTTTAAATTAAACATTTTTTATTTTAACGTAAAAAAATGGAATTTTATTTACTGTCATCACGATATTCTTTATATATATCTTCTTAAGGGATCATTTATATTAGATACGGATTTGGCAATCCCTCGAGATCTCTAACTGTATCTCTACGCCTTTCTTCATATTGTCTTGAGTTATATTCCTCTTTTCATCTTTCCTATTGAGTCTCCTTCGATCAAATCTTCTTCTTTTCCTTCCGTGACACTAATAGTGTATTCTAGATTACAGGACTCTTTTTTATGCTTCAACCTTATTTTATAGGCGACCATGGCCGTGAGTTTTTTGTCTTAAACTACAAGAAGAGGAAAAAAATTGAAAAGCAATATTATTTTTAGTTAAGTAATTAATGGAATATTATGGTACATTTTTCTTCAATATGAAAACATTTTATTTTTTAATAAATACATGAATTATTAAATGTAGTATAGAAAAATTAAATAGGAGAGAATAATTTGAAAATTAGGAAATATCTCTTTTTAAGAATTAGAATTATTGTAGGTTATTAGATTTAAATCATGGTCCTACTATGGTCAAAATAGGTAAAAAATGAAATTATAATTTATAAACTGGTATTTCTTTTCAAATAAAGTATTAGGCGAAGTATAAGTCTAAAATATGAATGTAGTTCCTGCAATAAAAAAAAAAAAAAGGCGGGAATGATTATGAACAATATTTACTTCTGTGGAACAAAACAAATTAACCACCAAAACCCATAAATAAATGCTGAGGAGTTATTGTCTAAAAAATAAAACATGAACACCTACTTGAATGGTCATATTTCAATATTGAAATAAGTTATTTCTATCAAATAATGGTTTATTGTGAGGGTTTATAAATCAAACAAATAAAAGTGTCAAAACTAAATGTGTATTATCAATTAACACAACTCTTCAACGTAAGTGGATCCTTTAAGCTTTGGGTAAGTATTTCACTAAATTCAATGACGGTAGTTAAAAAAAACACATGCAGTTATACAATATCAGTTAACATCCAAGTAGAGTTTCAAGGAATATTTTTGGTGCTTTAAAGCCCCGCTCTTAGGATGATCAATTATTACTGATAAAGTAATTTGTATAATAAGTCGCCGACGACAACACTGACCTATTTTAATAACTGAATATAATCAGGCATTAGAAAACCAAATATTTTCTGATAGATGTCGAGGTCTACCTGAACCTCTTTGAAAGGGTAAAACTACGCATTCGTCAATTGAAGCCCAGAAATGTGACTGCAAACGTATTTATATTTAAAAAAAAAATTTACAAAGAAAGCAAACTGTTAAATTTTTTGTAGTAAGGTTTAATAAAGTGTTTACATTTTGATATATGTGATTGTGTGTGTGTATATATATATATATATATATATATATATATATATATATATATATATATATATATATATATATAAATATATATAAATTGTGATCGAATTCTAAGTTCTTGTTATTAAAGACCAAAACAAATTATATACTGTATTAAATTCCCAAGTTGAGATTTAAGTGATCAGCATGGATGGAGTTAACAAATACACTTGGTTGAGTGTTTGCATGTGACCAAGTACTTACGTTAGAGGGAGCCAAACTTATCCCCGATGAGAATTACTAGGGTGTTTTGATGGCCAAAGTTTGGGTATAATTTAACTGTTATTCACCTTTGAACCTTAGTCACATATCAAACTATAAAGTCAATGACTTCCTTAGTATTTGAGTTTAGTAAAATGTGTACTACTCAACATTTGAAAAGAAAATTTATTTTTATGAAGTGGAAGTCTTTTAAATGGACTAGCTCCAACATTTTATTTCTTTATCAAATAAACATACATATTCGTAATAATAATAACTTTCTAGTTTTATATAATATCTTACACGTAATATACAAAAAAAAACAGTTAACTCGAAATTGTTTCCCCATTAACTTATCCAATGCCATTTTTTTGTTATTGCTATTTTTTTCATATATGTAGGACAATACAAATATTATATGTATTATAATTCCAAAGTTTGAAATTTAAATAATTTATCGTTTTATTTATATAGACATACACAGGCTTGAAATTATAAGGGTTTCACCTACAAACTCTAAATCAATATTTATGGTTGTTTATTAATTAGTTATGGGTAAATATCATCTGATTTATTATAAAGAAACATAAATTTACAAATTATCTTAATGGATTTATAATTATTATGTTGCCTTAACTATTATTTGAATGTCTCGAGTTACTCTAGATATGTTAAATTTTCAGGTATGTAAATTTTAGTGTTTGGCATTAAGAGTTTTAATTGTTTTTGGATTTTACAGAGAGGTAAACTAAATAAATACACTATACTTTTACGTAGAATGTAGCACTATATTTTATAAATAGCAAGATAAAAAACATTGCTGAATATAGTCTATTTTTATAAAGGAATAAGAAATACGAATTTCATAAACGTTCTGTTTGTGGCGATATCGCAATTATAATTCAATATATTGGAACAATGAAGTAACAATATTAATGTAATTTAATAGAAAGCAGGATAGTCATTGTATTGAATTTAATAATAACCGATTTATTAATCAATAGTAGACACAAGATGAAATAGTATTTCCAATAGGAAATAATATAAATATTAAGACCTTCCGTCACTGGTTAAAATAAATACCTCTGCAATTTCGAATAAGTTGTGTATTTTGTGCGTCTACTTGTAAAACATTTAGGAAAAACATAATTGAAAACAGATATATAACATTTGTAAATTGATCACCATTTTGAGATTTATCAATAAATTTTACTGGTACACGAACTTGTTCTTCGATTTTTAACACAACAATTTGAACAATTTCGAAGCAAAATGTGCATCTTTAGAGCTTCAATTCATAAGAGATCACTATGAATTCTCCCTCCAGTTCTCCCTATTACACCGTGTAAAGGTTACGGAGGATTTTTCCTTATTTTTCAAAAACTAAAAACTTTCTATCATCATCAAATTTCTTTTCTGATTTATAATTAATCTACTTCTCTTTTTTCAAGTAAGTCCATTTAACTTCATCATAACTAAGTGATTTAAGTTCTTGTTATTATTATTATTTTTTAATTACTAATACCATTTCGTTTTCAGGGTTAGAGTAAAAAAGTAGCATAATTAAAAACGTATTGTGAACCTCCTAAATGGTAAGAACTAACTTTAATAAAATTATTTGTCAGTTGGATTTATTATTGAGTAATATAAAATATATGCATTTTAAAACAAAATTATAATTTTACAAAGGTAAAAATAAGAATGTAAAAAGGAAGCATTTAATATAAATTACATCTGTATTGTTTTACATTATTCAATATATTAGTATTCATAATATTTTTTTTGTGACAAAGTAACAAAAATATTAAATCCAATAAAAGTTGGTTTTAAATTAAAATAAAAGCAACATAGCTTTAATCTACAGTTTACGACATTCTGGGTTAAACTCGCCACATGTACTGATCCTCAGCTTTCATTTTGTTTTATAGCCTTAAACAAGAATTAAAAGTAATATTATGTAAAATATAACTGTTTATAGTGGAATATTTATGGCACTGTTTTTGCAAATTATTTTATTAATATTGTATTGAATTATTAGTAGGTGGTAGTTTTAATTTACATATAATTTTAAGTCATAATTATGGTTTTAGCTGTCCCACCCCCTTAATTGTTGTAACATACGGTGGATTTAAGACATGGACTATCTAACGCCTAATATGGAAGCAGGTGAGACATTTAGGATTTTTGTAAGTTACTGCTAAAGACAAATTTATTAATAATCACCAAATATTCATTTTATAAATTAGAAGAACAAAGAAATTAAGAATTTTAAATACTTTACATTGAACATAGATATACCAATGCCGTAATTCTAGTAATTCTATGATATGTTCCCTTAAATCTAACATCAATCTTAAGTACGAAATAAGTTTTATAATTTAGATATTTTGAAAAATTTTTAGAAAGTAAGAGATGTTCATTTTTTCCTTTTTAAAATTTCCTGTTATTAATAATTTTACATTTTTTAACATCATTCTTAACACATTAACGTTAATTTAAAAAAATATGAAATATTTAACCTCAATACTGACTCATTATTTAAAGCAGTAAATAATTTATACAAATTATGACACAGATTTGAAAATATTAAATTTTGTTTTTGTTCGTATACATACCAATTTTGATTTGTTTAAATTAATTTTTATCTGTAATTATTCAAAACATACTTTTCATAAAAAACTGTTTTAAAACGTTATGTTTGCACTTGCGAAATCTCAAAGCACAAGCGGAATGGAATTACAAATATCTATGAAGTAAAATCTGTTTTTTATTTTTGAAATCGATGTCTCTTACGAGATATTACCATAATTTGTTTACTAATACGTATCTTTTCCTTTATATTACTTTTTTATGAGAGAGTAAATGAAATTTGTATTTCTAGATCTTTTAAACAGGTTTATTTCTGAGGATATATATATATATATATATATCCTCAAAAATAAACCGTGTATATATATATATATATATATATATATATATATATATATATATATAGTTTTTAAACTAAGACAATATTGAAAATATTAGATTCATGTATTGATATGATTTTATAAATGAAATTGATTAAATGATTGCTGCAATAAAATATCTCCGTTTCCACATAAAATGTCAGTGATATAAAGACAAATAACGACCTATAAAATGTTTTCTACATTTTCTATATACTTTTTCAATTTCCGTTTTAAACGAGTTACATTGAGTTATATTAATTAGCAACTCTTCTATAATATTGTGACAGGATTCAACAATTAAGGAAACAATCCTATTCCAACAACAATGGAACACACACATAACACTATGTTTCAGTGACGAGTGGCGTGACGATTATTTAAATATGAAATAAAAGTTTGCTTGTTATTGGATACTAGTGTTTTATATTATTATTCATTACACATTTATCTTAAGTTTATAAATGTAATACAAATATCAGTTGTACTGTAATTCATGGAATAAACAGTCAAAATATAGATATTAAAAGAAAATATGTTAGGCCCAATGTATAAAACATACATAGATAGATATGTCTTAACCCAATAAATAGTCATTCATAATAATGTGAGTAAAATATGGGCTACAACCAACTTAGAAGTCATATCGAATTTAGTATCTCTATGTATAATCTAAAGATGAAGGATTTCACAAGGAATAACACTCTCCCTGATTTCCAAATACATATTTAGTAATTTATAATGGATGATTCAGAAACCTTGGATCTAATGCTCAACGCCGATTTGTTACAAACGCAATTTTTATTTTATTCCATTAATTGTCGTATTTGTTCTTAGAGCTTATCACTTCTCAAAGAATGGCTTATTACAGTCAACTTTGCATATATATTCCCAAAGACAGGTAAAAACTATAAACAAATTTTAAAATACTGAACAAAACAAAAGCAATACACATTATAATTATATTTAACCCTTTGTTGATTTAACAAATCTGTAGAGAATCCAGTATGTCCCTTATCTATAATTCTCCTAGGCCCGTTTTTAAAAATGTTGACGTCAGTCTCCATTTTCTACAAAATACAAAATGTTGTTCTGAACCTATTTTGTAACAACATCGTGCCAAAAGACTCCACATTTTGACCTTATCTGGTTAAATTATTCTACCATTAATGTAAAACAAATTTATTAATTGTGAAATTTGTGTTTATACAATTTGAAGTTAAAAATATTTTTTCTGAAAAATAAATATAAAAATCAAAGAAAGAAATAGATACCGTTATAAATGCCGTAATCCAAGTGGTTCAGAGTTTATAGCCAACTAAGTCTGTTTAGCTTGTACAAAGTGTCTAGGACTGCCAGTTTAATACTCCGGTTTATAGCGGGCTTATGTTCATCTTAACTTTAACACACTCGAAAATACTTGCTATAAATTGTTTATTGAATTAATTAATATATTTGACGTCTAACCTACAATTACTATAATAACGATACAATGTTAATATTCATTGGATCAATATGTTTTTCATAAGTAAACAAGTTAATAGTTTAATAAGAAACAACTGCGGAACTATGGGATAGCAGTACCTAGATATAAATATGTAGAGAGTTAATGTTATTTTTCAAAATTGTTTTTACTTTTTCTGCCATATTTTCTAATTATTATTGAATGCATAGTTCTATCACAGTAGGCAAAAATATGCTATGCACCAAACCTTGTACTAACGTTTTAAGATGT
The DNA here is from genome assembly GCA_963513935.1 of Aphrophora alni. Taxonomy (NCBI): domain Eukaryota; kingdom Metazoa; phylum Arthropoda; class Insecta; order Hemiptera; family Aphrophoridae; genus Aphrophora; species Aphrophora alni. The sequence continues at coordinate 87,683,280 of OY740773.1, read as the reverse complement.
ATAGAAACGATATCTAAATCTTTAGTAAGCGAAATGTATGTTCACTATATTATCAACAAAAACTGCTTTGAAAGTTTTCGGGTTATGTCCACTATTAGGGTTTCTGAATTTCAACAAGAGGCTTTAGTGCTGATATATGACACTTGTTTGTTAAATTCAACTGTAACCTTATCACTCAAACAGATTATAATATAATTTTGTATATCAGCATAGTTCGTACAGACTTTTATAAGTTTTGATTTATTTTTTGTTTTATTTTATAACACACCAGCCGCCAATAGACCAATATCAATATATACGAAATCATTGTTAAAGCATTTTTAAAAAGTGTCTGATAACACAAATAAAACATTCTAGTTACCATATTCCAAAAATTTCCTTCGCAGTCGTTGGGGGAAAATTGTAAACGAACATTTACCCAGTTCTGTATGTTAAAATATCTGATATTGCGCATAAGTAATATCTATTAAATAATAGATATTTTTTAAGATGACTCAAAACCATAATGCTAAATCTCAATCAAAAGAAAATACAATAAATAAGTTGGCGTGTATAGATTGAACATTGGCCGTCGGGGAATTTTGATATTTAACACGAAATAAACCACCTCCTTTTTTACAGACCCTCTTTCCGAATTAGATAAATATTAGGTAACTAATAAAATTACTGCTATGTGTTATTTAGCGGTTGTGATTGATTCCCAAACAAGTTTGTTCTAAATAGATATCACTTAACTTTGATTCTCCGAAATATAAATACTTACGTTATACTTGTTTTATTTGTAACAGAAAAGTGAGCTGTATACAATATTTTAAATGTTAAAAAAACTCTTAAGCTTTTTTACTAAAACAGATTTCACAACAAAAAAATAATTGTTACCAGCGCAAAATCGTTAAAGTATACCAAATTCCAAATGGTGACAAAAAAACAACATATTTATGTGAGTAATTATTCTGCTATTCTTAGGATTAACTTCAGCTGTTGTATTTGGGATGAATTCCTTTTTGAAAAGTTATATTCGTACAGAAGTAAATATAACGCATGCATCACTTTATGTTAAACATTTTCAAACTAAATATAAACTCGAACTAATTTTATCGAATTCATATATTTTTCAAAAACTTTTCTGCTCTTCAAACAGTTCCATTCCATATGTTTGTATTAATGAATAAAAGTATTAACTCTTTATTTTGTTAATAAATAAATATTTATAATATTACCAAAGGAGTTCTAATTTCATATATTCAGTTTAACAGAATTTGGTTACACTTAGTCATGACAACGGTGGAGTATAGGTTATAGATTGAGCTGAATGATTGAAATTAACTGTAAACATTGATCAAATTTAACTGTAATTTTCCCAATTATTTAAGGAACACCAACCAAGACACAAAAGAACCAATACAATAAACAGTGTTTAAAATTTGCGGAATACTTACTAAATGAAGACATCGATTACAGAAAACTTACATTACTGTATAAAGCAAATCATTTCCGTTTGCTTCAAATCTTAGAAGAATATGCTATTTATTTATAGAACTAACAATAAACCAGATACGCTACTTAATGAAAAAAATAATTTTAACTGCAAACCCATCTGCGATGCTTTAATGATTGTAAAGCCAGAAAACATCTCCAAAAAAGGATGAATCACGTTTATAATTTCGTATCAGGTTTATTTCCTAAAACCTTTAATTTAAAAAATGTTTATGAATGAATTTACTTCCTTTTAAATAATTTATTTTAATCATTACATTGACAAACGCCCAATTGTCAAAGTAATTGTCTAATAAAGTCAACCAATATCTCCAAAAAGAAAACTTACAAAATAGGTGTGTTCTGTGCTTCTGGATAGTAACCAACCCGTCAACTTCCACTAAAGCAAACTACCGTTAGTTTATAGTTGGCCCTCCCTCCGTCTTGACATGTTGGAAAGAACCAAACTGCACAGAATAAACCTTGTTTCCTTGGTGGGATTCGAACCCACGATTTCAAGAGCCACTCTTGATCAGTAATTGACTCCCTTAATCTCTATACCTATTTGCTTTACTACAAGGAATAACATATCTTTCAAAATAAAATATAAGAAAGTGTACTGATTGCAACACTGTTTTCCTACATAATTTGCCTTATGAAGCTCCAAAGGAATCCTGAGAATTTTATTTATCGGAATTAGTGAAACAAACTATTTACTTTTGAACGATAGACTTCCACGGTCACAAACAACATTATGATCTTGTTCTTCGGGGTTCGACCGCGTCAATATTGTCTGCACGTTGAGTACAGCCGACGTTTCGGGCATTTTACAGAAACCCTCTTTCCGAAGGCTTTTGTTAAGCCTTGGAATGGACACCTGTAAAGTGCCCGAAACGTCGGCTGTACTCAACGTGCAGACAATATTGAAGCGGTCGAACCCCGAAGAACAATATCACAATGAAACTATTTACTTATTTATAGTTGTCATATGTATATTGTATGTTATATATTCATTTTATGTAAAATTTGTACTATACTGTATATAATGTAAGGTACTTAAAAGAATTAGTTCAGTTTATTCACAAGAGCCTTTTTAAAAACTGAATATGTATTAACATTAATTTATTGAATAATATTTACCAAACATTTATCAGTTCACTGGACAGACTCTGTGACAGTTATTGGTAAATATTATAATAGTTATTATAAATAGTATTATATTATAATAGTATTTGTAGCTTTTTATTTCAGAATTTCAAGACTTCCAGTTCCTTATTAAAGCTATAGATAAAAATTGATATGCGTTTGTTTGACTTTTATTTTTAACATGGTTTAGTTTTTCTATCACGATATTTTGTTAAAAAATTTAGAATTATCCCCTTTCATCCCTCTTGTAGAGCCTTGTATATTTACTACCAGTGAGAATTTTACTTTTATTTTCAACAATGATATAATTGTTTAGTTTTAATATAGATTTATTTTCAAAATAAATAATTGTGATCTAATTCATTTCACTACCACAAGAATTATTTTTAAATAAAAATCTCTGGCACATTGTTTAGCTAATAATACATATAACTATATTTTTCATGTTAATTATATACAAATAAATTGGTCAAGCCATCATAATCTATTTCGTTAGTACACACATTTACATTTGTATATCAGCTTGTTCACAATCCTATCTTCACATAGCTTAAAGATTTGTCTGAGAATTAGGTGTTAATTTTTCGATAACCGATTCGATTTTATTCAACTATGATTTACTATACATTGAATGTATTTTTTATAAATTGATAATTAAATTTTTAAACAACAGCGGTTCCAAACAGTTTAAATAGTTAATTCTTTTAATCAAAATTTGTCTTCTAATAAATAATATTTACGTTTTGGAATATCAAAATACCAAATAAAAAATAAATTGATTTTGTAACTGTCTACTAATGTGTGATTTTAATATTCTCCAATAACGTTATTTATTTAATGATGTGGAATGTTGGGTTTTATAAATTTTCTGAATTCGCAAATTAATAAACTAATTTTCATATCAGTGGATAAAGATTTTCAAACTGAACAAAGTAAGCTATTGTTAGATATCGTAGGATAAATAGGCAAACCGTAATTATACAAAACTTATTTTTAAAACGCCTAGCGACCCCCATTTTGAAATTACCCTGTCAATTTTGTTGACAATTTTAATTTTGTTAATGTTGACATTCAAATTATGCACCCCATTCTTGAATTAAGCTCTAAGAGATAAGTAAAACACATACGATATCCTATCCTTTATTTTTATTAATGTAACATGTATTTTACCGCTCATTATATTCTTATTTCAGAGGTACTAAAAGATCGAAGAAACAGAACCATATAAATATATAAGGATTTCCACGTCATAAATTCTTGTAAGTATGCTGTATTCAAGGGAGAACACGTTTTGTAAAACAACAAATAATTTTGAAGTGCTAGTGGGTTTTAATTTGAACGGTGGTGTTATAATTTAAGGAATTATTCATAGCAAATATACTCCACTACTCTACAAGTGCAACTAAATAAACTTTGGGAGAAACAAAATTATTGACAATGTAACTAATAATATAAAAAGTAATAACGTTTCCGAATGATATTTTATAAAGTCTCTATTCAAATTAGAGCTTAAAAATAAATATACCTTGAATTATGTTTACAGTAAAGACAACACCAAAAATCCTCTATCATTTAATAAAATGATTAAATAGCTTTACAGAAAAGCCTGCAAATTTTAAAATTTAAATTAGTGTAACAATGTGAAATCCCTTAAAACGTAGTCATTTACTGTATAAGATTCAATTATTCAACATGTGTTAAAATCGCGAAGTAGAAAATATATTGTGTCCAGCAATGCTGAACATTTCAAAAATTATTGATGAGAGAAATTTTGTTGGCTGATTTAGAACCTTTCATTAACCTAGTTCTGTCTTGTATACTTACTATAAATGAGAGGTTTGCATTTTATTATTGAACAATTAATAATTATGGTAAATTTATGTTATTAATTGAAAATAAAATTCTGTTTTAAAAAGGTAATTGAAATAAATATATATAATTTAATATCTAATTGAATAATATATTTTAATTATGTATGTTTATATATAATAATTTTGAATGAATTACTCCTAGCAAAAACTTTAGCTAATAATAATAATATATATATATATATATATTTTTTTTTCACGATGTTTAACTATAAATTCGGATTGTTTCATCCAAAAATATATTTATAATTATTTATTAAAATTTACATAACCAACTTTCACTTTTATTTTTTTTTAAATAATCTTAATAGTTTGAAGTATAATTTTTATCGTAAATTAATATACCAGTTAAAAATATAATTAACTATATATTATTTTATTGACTATTTAAAACTGGTCGATATTTTCAAATTAATATAACACCTCATGTCCACTTTATTAGGAATTTATTCACAAGTCTAGACAATTACCTAACGCCCTAACCCCACTGCTCTCATCATGCCAAATGTATGCCTTGTCCACCAAATGAACATAAGTAAAACTTCCTAGAGTATACTTTTAGTTTCCGTTTAAACAAAAATAACAAATAAAGCCATGAATGATTTATTCAAACTTATTATTGTTAAAACACGTAAATATTAATTTTTCAAGATTTTATTTCCTTCATATTATTTTAGAGGAAAGCCATGGAAATATTTCAATGACAGGAATATAAAAGGACGGAATAAATTTCCCTTAACAAATGAAACAGTATATTTATTAAATTTTACTTTTACATTTATTAAAATAAATATTGAAAGGGCGTTGTGGACACTCACTAAATAAGTATAAATTTCTAGCTCTTAAACGAAAAGATTACAACTAATTGGGTTGTCTACGTTTTATACGAAATATTTAAGAGAATGGATCTAACCAAGGACTACTTGAAAACGATGTAAATCTAGTTAGAACCCGCGGGATTGCCAAGCTCCTACTAACCAAAGTGAGCACCTTAGGGTAAGTATGGTTTCTATTTCACCAATTAGCCGATAGAGCAGTATACAATGTATTAATAGAACAATCTGTTTTGGACGCTACAAGGAAAATAAATACATGATAATTTATATAGATATATTTTTTAAAGAAATTAAATATAAATATTAACTCTACTTCGATAATCTACTGCAACCTATTACATGTATTATCAGTTTAGAGGTCACATTTCCATTATTTTAACAATTATTTAATATGGCGATTTTATATTACTAGTATATAAAAATGTATTTGAAAAAAAAAAAAAATGTTATCAAATTGATGCCAACATTGATATAATATAAAGTACCCCTCTAAGCTACAAATATATATATATATATATATTTAATAATATTTTGATATATGTAATAAATTTTACATAATTGATTTTAAAGAGCATATGAAGGTTTGATAACCGGGATATTAAACTCTGCTTCCAAATTAATTAAATACCTTATCTGTCACTGTTGAGTGCTGAATATTGTACCTTGGTTTGTCGCTCACATGTGTTTGGATTGTTTGACTAAATACTAGTCAGTAAATTTACATGTAAATACTCCCAATAATGTGACCAGCATTTTATAAGTCACCTTATTGACAATGTTCTAATAATTTTTGTAAAATACAAACATTGTTGTAGTCGTTAACTTAGGGTTTCTTCAAAAATGTTACATATCAACTGAAACATCCGTTATGTTCTACCGTCCTTCAACCCACTAACAGATTTTTGTATAAATTTATCAATTAGGGTATACAATTTATTTATAATATGTACTAAAATACATAATAAAATTAAAGTGTGTAATATTGGAAAAAGGTTTTATGTATGGACATCAATCCAAATATGGTATATGTGTCTAGCGGCTCAGAACTAGAGTAAAAATAGAACATAAGCATTTAAAATAACAATAATAAATATACAATAGTTTTTACGTAGGGAAATTAATTAACATGGAGTATCTGTTTCACTTAAACTCAAAACAAAAATTTTAAACACATTTTAAAACAAAATTTCGTAAAACAAAAATAAAATTACAACAACGAAAAAAACACAAATAATATAATAATACATTAAGTTAATACAATTTTTTTAAAGTGGTGTTTGTAACATCACAACACAAAATATACACATATAATTACATCTAAAGGGAGAATGTATTCAATCTCAGTTGAAATATAAAATCAGCAGTCCAAATATGTTAATTCAAGACCTTTGGGAACATTTCTCAGATATATATTTATTAATTGGTGTTGGGGATATTTCATACAATATTGAAGTTATAAATATTTATACTTCAGACCATTTATTCTTGTGATCCATGTCAAAAATTCCACAGACACACGTCACACAGATTGATAGACAGATTATCTATATAAGTTTCTTGGAGAAAAAGTTTTGGTATTTATTGAAAAAATTTAATTAATATTAGTTTTCAAGTAGCAAGTCAAACTAAACAGTATGGAATTGAAGTCGAAAATAAAATCATTACATCCTTCAAACGATCTTAACTTAAAATATTACAAATCATACGGTCTACCGTTAGTATATTTATTTTAAATTAATTAGAGCCTAGTAAATTATATTGCGTCAGTTTTGAAATTAACTTTAAACTGTGCGTCGCTCCTTTGTGTTTACACGTTTCTTGTTCAGGTAAACGAGCTATTTACGAGGACTTAATTAAACCCTGACGACGAGTTTACATACTAAGCCCCTGTTCTGTATTAGGAAGTAAACAACTGTAAGTGTTTTGTTAAAATAAAATACTAAGCCTTTCACGTAAAGCTGAAAGCACACATTACCGAAAAATATCTACAGACTGACAATCATAATTAGAGCAATTGGATATTATATTGATTAAATCTATTATGCAGCGTCCATGAAAGAATTTCCAATAAATTTGATAAATTTTTAAGTTACTATGCGTATTCATATAAATTCTCACAATTTTAAAACTGTAAAATGACTATTACTATAAACCATACCGAACCACACTTGTCTTGAATTAAGGCAAAGAGGGATGAAATATGTTTTTGTTTTCATTTAGCTTCTGTTATAAAAAGATTGAGGTTTAACATGTTATCGAGCTATAATTTATCACTTAGGAGGTATGATTATTCTAAATATTATGTATATTACAGCCTTGAACCCAAAATGTAGGAAATCTCAAAAATAATTACAATGTATTACGTCATAATATTACGATGCTACTATGTTTCATTTTTCAAATCTTTTGTTAACTATTGGTTAAAAAAAAAAAAACAACAACAAAAATGATAACAACTAAGTTTCCCGTTCAGCACACAAAACTGCAACTTAAATTTACAAATAGTCATCACTTCATATAAGTCAAAATAATAAATCATATACAACACAAAGTAACACATTCAAAACATTAAAATTACGTAAAAAGTAACGGCTTATGAATTCATTGTAATAATTTACACAATTTAAAACAAGAATCAATAAAACATGTTGAAACGATTTGTTGCTACTATACATTTGTTGCTAGGTGTACTTTTCATGACAGAAAAACTCCTCCACTTAGAAAAGGTTCAGGACAACACATTTTTTATTGAGTATTTCTTAAACTCATTACAATTCTGAACATATTTCAGGTTTTCTGATAGATTTAAACAAAACCATCCCAGCTTGTAATATTAATTTTTTAAACTTACTTAACCCAGTGTTACCTTATTTCTAAGTGACTTCTGAATCGGGTACCATACTCAGGTAGGAAATTCATCAGAATGTGGTGATATTTAAATTTAATGTATAGAATTACTTAAAAAGTTACATCCTTGGAACTGTCAATAACCCCAAACTATATTTTGTATATATTATTTCTATCAGTCTTTCTGATTTTTGTGTGTAAAATGAAAAGACTTTCCTCCATCTAAATTGATGAATCACACCATAATTGATTCCATATCTTAGATGTGAATGTTTGTCTAAAATAAGACTAAAATAATATCTGAGATTTCTTATTATGGAAATACCAATACTAAGTTATTTTGCATACAATATCAATATATGCCATTTCCAGGTGTATTATCACTGATAAAACGAAGAAATTCTACGTAACCGATCTATGCTATTCTAGTATCACTTAACACAACAGTAGGACTTGATTCTGCATATTTATGACTTAAATTAAAATGTATATAATTTGTTTTGTTAGAGCTAAGAACTAAATTATTTATCGTGTAGTACTGACGTACACTTTTATTTGTATGATGAACTTAAGTTGTAAGATTTTCATCAGTCTTGTCAATCGGCTGATGGTTGAGTCATCCTAATTTAAAACAAACATCAACTCATGAATATAAATACGACGATAGGAAAAAATAGGTTCGTCAACAGATCCCTGGGGAAATCTATACTTCAAAATGGAACACTTTATACAGCCTTTCTGCTACCTGTAAACATTGGGTCCTAACAGACAGACAATTAATTGTTAATCCATGATAAAACGAATTCTTTTACTCAAATATGCTCCAGTTTATTCAGCATTAATTAGCTAGTTAATATCTTATGTGTGTTTTTGATTTTATTTCTTTTTTTTTTTTTTTTTTTTTTCATGCAATTAATTTTGTCCCAAATTTGTTTAATGGTATCAGTATTCATTGTAATTATTGAGTAATAATAAATCTCAACTTCATCATAGTGAGAGATTAAATATTGAAAAACTCTTTTAATATTGATTGTTATAAAGTTGTTAATATAGTGTAATCCATAAATGAATGTATAAAATATTAAACATTAGTTATTTTTTAAAAATTTATTAAACTTTCATTTTAAAATATATTATAAATAAAAAACAAGGAACAAAAATAAAACTATAATTATAAAAACTACTTATAAAAACGAATTATTTATGATTTTTAATATTAGGAATATGGTGTTTTTTGTAAATAAATGTGCTAATACAGATCAAAATCGTGTTTTGGACACGAACGCTAAAAACTGTATACCGTTTCCTACTTTTATAACTACACTTTTTATATTATTACCGGTCGGTGGACAAGAATTAATTTAGTTTTACTTTAAAATTGTAAATTTGTTACCACATATTGTTCCACTACTGAAGGAAATCGGGAAAAAGTAATTGTTGTCTAAAATGTCGCAGAAAATTTGTTCTATATAGAAATTCAATAAACTAATTTATAATTTAAAAATATTCTTGAAAATATGTAACACAAATTCAACAATTCTAATAATGATACAAGTCCTAGAATTGTAATTTGCGTTTTGTATTCGATGCTAATCCAGAATCAATTCTAATATACATCATAAAACAAATTTGGTTTGTTGATTTATAAAGGTAAAATGTATTGAACAGCTGATAATAGTCTTAGTACGTTAATAGCCTTACTTCTTTGCATAAATCAATTCTAAATTCATCCAACAGGATTCCCAGTTTCGACTGTGTGTAATATCATCTTCAGAACCTTAATTGTCAATCCCGTTAGGATTTCGTCATGAATTAATAATATTTTAACATATGTTTGAAATTTATAATAAATTATATAATGATATATTTAAAATTTACTTTAACCAATAATTTTCTGACACAATTATTGACACATAAAGCGCACATGAACATTTATTACATTAATGGGATAAACATATCATGTGATGCTTAAGTTCATATGTAGTTATTGGTCTGGTGTCATTCTTACTGGTAAATATGTATTTTAACTTTCCAATAATATATTAAGTGCTCCAGTCAGTAAAATGTGTACATTTCAGTGTTTAAAACACAATAAGTACAATGTGCACGACACAAAACACACAACATCACATGTAAACCTATTTAAAAAAAACTTAAACACAGCTATAATAAAAATAAATATACTTTTAAATATCTATTGTATTTAGTGTTACATGTTATATCCAGTCGAAATGTTTAAATTTTAAATGCCATTTTTCCACGGGACAGAAGTGGTTATGCACAGTGAAAAGCGCAGTGCATTTTTTTTAAACTACGAAAGTCGACTGAATTTGATGTTAAATAATATATTTATTTATAACAGATTATCCTTCAACTCAGAGAACCAAGCCAAGATGTAAACGAAAAAGGAAGTAATTTTATCTGAATAATTAAAATTATAATATTGGTGTACATGGTTAAGGGATTAGTTCTTACAATGATAAAAGATAACAACTAACTTATTTTCGTGTGTGCAAATATGTGATATACCAACTTACTTTGATTATGCTATTTTGTTTTTAATTCTTCTATAATCTAGAGACGGTTTACTAAGTTCTTTGAGCATAACCGATTATGTAACGAGCAACTTTACATCCGTTTAGGACATGTTATTTCCAGGCATAGTTTTGAATTTAATGAGTTTCTACTTCAATTGTAAATATTTGATAATATTTTTATGACATTTTGTTTTAATATTTTATAATTTCCGCAAAGTAGGTGTTTACATTTATTATAAAATATTATATTTTTGCAAAGTAAAGAATTATTATTTTTTACTAACAGAAGTAACATAATAAAAACATACGTGTTATAATTTACAGGGGTAATTAAAATACTGAACCTTTTCTTTGATGATTATTTTGAAACTCCTTGCATCCTTTCTTTCATGTAATGAATAATAATTAAATAGACGAAAAATTATATTAATTTAGTTTTTAACAATTAATGAAAACCACACCTATAATCCAAATGTATTGTTCACAATAATATTTACAAAACTGATTCATCCTGTATAAATAATTTTGAAAAAAGAACAAATGTTTTGCAGACCCATTTAAATATCAAATAGTAAGCTTATTCTTCTTAAAAATGTAAATTCAGATGTTGTCTGTTAAAATGAGGTAATGAACAATGACACTATGACACTATCACAGAAGGTCGAATATGCTTAAATCACCAGCATCACTTCATTCAGATTTATTGGTTTATATAATGATTTTTGAATGAGAAAAAGTTATATTCACAAGTAATTATTATGACACCTAAATTTTTCCGGAGTCAGTCAGGGTTATTTTCGTTGTTTAGTGCTATTTTATTTCAGTCAATAAACTTTATATTTCATCATAGTTTGATAAAAATAAGTCCTATATTACTTATTAATCCCAAAATACCAAAAACGATCAAAATTTGTCGACTTGTATAAGCTGTAGAGCAAAGCAAGGATGAGCAGACATATGAGACATATGAGGATAAGACTTGAGCACACCTTTAAACGGACATAAAATTCGATATGTCAATTAATTAATATACGAAAACTTAAAACTTATTAGTCTATGATATATATATATATATATATCAAAAGTTCTTTTTTCTTTTTATATAATAAAAAGAAATATGCCATACTATGTTTTACTCGTGTGCGTGTTTGTGAGTGTACAACTATTTGTGTTAGTTCATTTGTTATAAATAAGCTATCAAACAGTGTTATCCATACTGATCGATCTACTAAATATAAAACTCGTTATTTTCAACAAGTACGGTACACACTTAAATTGCTTTTTGTTCAATTTTCTAAATCATAATAACTGCAAAGACAATCTATTTATCTTATGATGCATTGTTATTACTTACCTCTACGTTAAAGTCATATTTAATCATTATTAGCATATAGATAGTCTGTGTTTACATCACTGTATAACTTCAAAATATTAAAAATTTTATGAAATATGTATTAGGTTTGAGATAACGAATCAATAATAACGTCACAGTAGTTCAAAGTGAATTTATTTCTGCATTTTTAAACCATGTATTAAGTTTTCCACCGTTACAGTCAGCTGACTTAAGTAAACTGCGTTGTTTTTGTAGTACAAGCAATTTGTAGCAGATTGTCAATCAAAGAACAATATTTTTAAAGGGGAAAACCCTTTTAGCAATCATTGCATTATATAATTAAAAATGGAGAGAAGAATATAAAATAAAGATTTCTAGTCCTCTAACAGTCTAATAGCGTCAAGGTCGGAAAATTTCTAGAGTTTCTGATAGGATAGTTGAAAGAGAGGGATCTAACCTAAGATTAAATCAAATAAGATTTTAGATATAACTAGGATCTCTTGAAAATACCACGCCTGTACGTATTATAGGTTGGCCCCTGAGGATAATGTATGTTTCTACGTTTACTTGAAGATAATCGGTAGTCTGTGAACCACGATCTTTTTACAGAATTGAGCAAGCGTTGGTTCAAAGCATTAAAGTTGATATTAATAGACAATGGAAGAGACAGATTGTTTGTGGGAAGGTCGTCATTTACTAATCATACAAAATATAAATTGCTTCCAACCTAGTCCACATAAATTCAAAATCACGCAGGATAATTCTAATATTTCTCCAAGACGACGTATGAAGTCCTGAAAGTTATAGACTAAATGACAAGGCAAACGTAAAAGACTGTTTTTAACTTACGCAATTAATCTTTTTATCTAATGATGACAATATTGTATTTGTTTAACGGCTAAAATGATGAAGTTAAATATTTAATATATGTTTAAGGGCAAACCATCATAATTTTAGGAAAACTCACATACAATAGTATACTTAAAAATGGCGTATGAAATAAATATTTCTTAGTCGGTTAAAGATGAATGTCACCTTCTTATCAAGAAAACGAGCAGTAAATAGACGTCTATATATTTTGAGCAACTACCTATTTCCAAAATTAAAGACATACTTCTGTAAAGTAGAACAACGCCTTACTAGCCTTCAGATGATGTTTTACCTCAACAAAATAGTCATTGGGTCTTGGATTGGTTGCAGTTGACTTTACGACTCTATACTTGTTAGCTGGCTCTTAGGTCACATAATTTTGTTGCATACAACGTCTTACTTTGAGTGTACGATAAGGATGAAATCGGATTATCCACAAATTTGGGTGAGCTAAATTACCATATTTAGACATAGTCAAAGACAGAGTCAAAGACATAACGAACAAATAAAGTGAAATTCATCACTATTTTGACATTGATCGGTGGATGTTTATTTATAAGGTAGCAAATTGAGCACATACTATGTGTAAAGCTCATATTTTAATTATTGTTTCTTTCATTTGAATTACTCACTGTAAATCTCTAGTATATAATCAACAATCTTATCTCTGCACATTGCAATATATGGGACCAAGGTATGTTGTGCTTCCTCTGAGGTATGTATGGATAAACTAAATCTACGAAGGGGGTTATATTAATTACATATTTAAGTCAACAAAACACTAATTTCACGTTAAGTGTGACATGAGGGAGTTTACGTTGTTACTAATATCTTACACATGCATCCCCTGAGTAACGTAAGGGGATGTTGGGGGGGGGGGGTTCAGTTATTTATATCACATTAAAGGAGCTTTTTTAAGATAGAAGATAAACTAAAACAAAATCTAAATATTTGTAACTGGAATTTCGATTGAGTAATTTTACTTATTTACTACATGGATATTTATTTTGAACTTTTCATAATACTTTTTTTCAGTTACTTCCTCTATTTAAAAATTAACGTCACCAGAAGTCATTCTTAAAAGTAACAATTTTTTTTATTAGTTTAATGTTTGTTGTGCTTTCTGAAAAATAATTGAGTTTACATAAAAATAAAATCGTGTTTGAGATGTTAGTACTCCATTTTTTCACACCATACAATCTAAACCAATCTAACATGCAACAAAAAATATCTTCTTTTTTAACTTGTAAGTTTATGGTCTCTTTATATGAAAATTAATTGAACACAAACTGTTAAAAAACATGGAATTATAAAATGTATAATAAAGTGTATCTTTTCTACTTGGTGTTTTTTATAACAAAATTATCGAATTCGCATATATTCAATTTTGTAATCGACGATAGTAATTAATAAAAGTTTTTTAACCTTTCATATCAGATATATCTAAAACTAACTTACCGAAAAACTGAATATCCCATCGTCAAATGTGTTGTCTATTCTACTAAATATGCTTATGCATATTTTACTGATTTGTGCAATGTTGTCGAACGATAACATTCATACAAATTATTTTTTAGTTTATGGCACAATCATGTTATAGTATTGTATCTAAACAATCTTGCATGAGTTAAAGTTAGAGCGAAATAGTAAATTTGTTTATCAATTGCAATGACTCATCAATATAAATGGAATTTATTACTACACTCTGTTTTATTTTAAATGTTTTAATAACAAACTAATAATATTTTATTTCAATTCAGATATTTGTCAAATAGTAATAGCTGTATATTACTTTATACAAATCATAAAATGTTGTTTCAGTGGAAGCGTTTATTGAACTAAAATGAAAATATTAAAACTCAAATCTATGACATAAATATATCCCATCGATTAATTAAAAATCAGAAACATCTGTGTAGATTTTATAAATATAATACTAAATTAAAACATGTAAATTTTTAAAAGAAACACAAATTATCACATAAAAATATGAACTCAACCGTGTTTATATTTTGTGCACGTGTAATCAATTCATTCTATTGTTTTATGTTGTGGAAGTTTCGATTAAATTAAATTAATTACAAGTAACGCTTGCTGTACATCAAAGCTGATAGAATGGTAATTAACTCTCCAGGACAACAGAGGAGGAAAGGGTATGTACGTATTATACAGGAAGTAACATCTTTAACACACTGAACATCACTTCTATGTATGACGTCATTATTACCACAAAATATGATTTTCAGCCTAACATTAAATTTGATTTAATGCAAATTAAAAGCTATAAATACAATTACAAATAATAAATACAGATCTAAATTGAAGGTGGTAGTAATCATTGAAGGGTTAGTAACCTTATATAAGTTATGTACAGGGAGAGTGAAAAGAACGTTGGATCTCGCTTTGGTTAAGTTATAAATTATGGTAAATTTGCTTCTATGAACATAGGTTTTTTTTCAGTTTTGGACTTTAATGGCTGGGGATGACAGAAATAAAGTCAATGAGTACAAATAGGACACATGGTTATGTAAAATATAATATGCAATTTTGTGAAGATAATTGTAATTCCAAGACAAATTTGGACCTTCGGAACTAAGATGGCTGCCATTAACATGGTTATATTGGGATAGATAGATAAGATGGAAATTGAGTCTCCTTGCCTATTTTATTTTAATTTTTTATAAGCTTGTGAGTTTAAAGGGGCTCTCCGAAATAGTCTTAATTTTGTATTTGAGGATCGATTGTGGGGGGGGGGGGTGATAAAAATTACAAGCATACCATGAGTTCTGAGATAAGTTAAATGGATGAATGTCATCAAATAAAATATTAACGGACGAAGTTTTTCTCGGAAATTAAAATGTTGCAAGTGTTCATCGATAAAAACATTAAAATTGTTGGAGCCATGTTACTTCTTTGTGATAAAATGTGCCTACTACTATTCTTGTCTTCCTCCGAGTGCTGTCCAATTAGTGGTATTATGTCTTATTTGTCAATTGAATATAAATTCCTTACAAGGATTCATTGAAAGGTAGTAAAGGTGTGAGAATCCCGACGTATTCTAGCTAGATATTTTTTCATGTATTTTTGGGTTTCCTCTTTAATCTTTCCTATTATGTCTCTCTTTATCAAATCTTCCTAACTTGGAGCTAATAGAGTATTCGATAGCAAATATATCTAAAAAGAGACCGAAAAATGTATTTCGTCTAAAAATCCTACATAATGTATTCATTTGAAGATCATATGGTTGCCACTCATTGAATTTGTAATTATTTTTACATTCTTCTAAGTGACTCTGCAATCTACCCTAAACTGTGCTCTAAGACGAAACAGCAATAGGAACACTGTGAAGGTTACCTGTTTATTTATTTTCATTACAAAACAACATAGTCCTATTATAAGGTCAAGAAAATTTGGCGTTTGAATGTACGTTAACAAATAACTGCCTCATGCGAAAATGGAATAGTCACTTTTCCTTTCAATATCCTTATGATTTGTTTTAAGTAAACATATTGCTTTCTGTTTAAGCAAAAACATACTTTTTAACAATATCCTTATTTTATTACCTTAATTTCTAATTTTAAAGTATAAAGACTGAACACTTTTGTAAAATTAAATTTGTTTGTTTAACATACAAAGCATCTTAGCACATTGAAAACTGTGATGATTAGACAAAATCCAGAATTACGAAAATCGGAACAAATAATACAAACAAAATAATAATACTAAAGTATATAAGTTTGTAGATTATCGAGACTAAGAGACCACATTGTCAAACAATGTATAAGAAATGATTCAACTAAATTGCTATTTGTCACCGTAAATACGTATTTATTACGTCCAATATTTTAACCACCTTAGGTTGAACAATCTAGTCACATTGTCATTAATTCATTTTTTGTAACTTTACAACAAATCCATTACATGTTTCTATACTAGAAATCAAGTAGTGAGTTAATTGTATTCACTTAATCAAACAAACCATAAAGTATATTATATAAAAACTGAATATTTCAATGATAAAATAATATACTTACCTCCATCAAAACAAATATTTTGTCTTTTCGCTTTGACATTCATGTTCACATTTGCTTAATCTGTATTTCTGAGCTGTAAAATGGTAATATCAAATTCACTTAAATCTATTCAGCTGTACGTTTCCCAGATTACGCCAGATTATATTATCTTTTTTGATCCTTGACAAAGTGCGACATTGAATGCTTTTATATGTATCATGATTTTACTTCATATTTTACAATAAACATATATTTATTGAATCTATTTAGAGTAGATAATTATATACTTTACTCGTATTATTTAAAGTATATATATATATATATATATATATATATATATATATATATATAAACTTTTAGTTATAAACATGTCTGTATACTTAAATAAAATCATTGTCTTCAGCAACAAAAAAAAAAGTATCCTAATTACATGGAATATGGAATGTTTGTGCATAGGAAAAGAACTACGAAATTGTAAAATTGAACAATTAACTTTGTTGTGTTGTTATAGTTATTGGAAAAAATTAATTGATATGCTATAATCAGTCTAAATCCCTCCAAACGTGTTGGAGAAATTAGTGTTCAAAATCATTTTGTTTCCATCATACATATTGATTTGACTATATGGTTTTGAATGAAGGGATATATTGTATCGTTATGTAGATTTAGCATGTCCCTAACTGATATACCTGTGAATATATCCATTACAATTGTTCACTATTAATAAACAGTCTGCTTGGGACAACTGAACCTTGTGTAAACAAATAAATGATTTAACATGTATATACAATAATGATTTGAATTTGCCCCTAACCACAATCACTGGAACTTAATAAAACACAATTATCTGATTAAATGTTCTTTATTAATTATAAAGGCACCTCACTTATATGTTTGAATATTACATATACGCTTGACATTAAATAATATTCTCAGAATTAACAAAAAGTATTATTCAGACTTCAGTGTTATTCCTTACTATCCTTGGACTCACAGTCATAAATAAAATAGCTACTTGTAAAACTGACAATAATTTTACTAAATTACGTAACAGATACTCTTACCGAATCATTGGTTTCTTTTCAAAATTATAATATTACACTTTACTGTGCTTCACTAAACAACTTCCTTTGAATGATAAAATCGTTCTTGAATAATGTTTTAATTTAATCATTGTGATTGATATGATAATTAATGAGAGCATGATAGATTAATATATATTTTTTAATTATAATTTCTCCAGTCAAAAAGTAGGTTAGAAAACTCATATTAAATAAAATATGTGTTTTGTAAAATTATGAAAGTAGTGTTCTTTTTAAAATATCCAAACCAAAGAGCAAAAAAAAATGTTTTGAAACTATTTTAACTGATTATACAATGAGAGTAAGATAATAATATAGTCTGCATGAGCAACTGTACTATAAGTTTCAAATCGGAGTAATTGTAGAAAAACGCTGTACAATTTATTACGGATATCACAAATAAAATATATACATTTACCACTTTAATAGCAATATCTGATCGTAGTTTTTCTGAATGGGATAAATAAATACAAAAAAGGAAAAAAAAGTACACCTGTCTAAGATCTTTAATATGTAGTAAACATACTACTAGACTACATTTATGGTTTATGTCCAAAATTACCACTTCGGTTTATTGAAATAGTACTAATATAACTATTACATATGAATAATGTGTTATTACACGATATACGATATATAGTAAGTGATTTACCGGTAAGAATGGTTAAGTTATTATTATTGTATTAATACTTTTTTTCATGAAAAGTAAATTTTTGAGGAAATATCTGAATCAGACTTTTCATAAATGTAAAATTATAAAGTATGTCAATGTGAAAGTATGAAATTAAAAGTATGTTTTTTAATAATGTGAATGTGTTTAATATAAAGTTTAAAATAGTAAATAACTATGAATTGTAAATAACCTCTTCGAGTGAATTGAAAGAATCTTTAATTAAAACTTTATTTAATAAAAATGTTTTTACAAATAGTCAATACAAACAAATTTAATAACAGTTATCTATATTCTTTGGATTTACGAATATTTGTTGATTAATTAGTTTTCCATTTTTACGTCATTTTAGAAATTATATTTTATTAAAATTGGTTCATTCAAAACTTCAGTCTCTGGAACATCAATCATAAAAATGAAAAAGAAAAAAAATGTAACAACTGAAGATGATGAGTTTGTTACTTCTTGTTGCTAATAAAGTATATGTTGTGGAAAGTTGCGTTTTATTTTGATTAACCTCCTGATTTTTTGCCCAAAACACTAATTAGGATGGGAAACCACCCACAAGCGAGACTAATAGACTAGGGTTAACCGAGACTGGAACCAGGGTTTAATCAGAGAGCAAACACACCACTTAAACCTCAGGGCAATTGTGATACACCATCCCTTGAAAAGGACTATCTACCCACAGTTCATTAAGTTACCTAAACAAATTTAAGGTCTTGCAGACCAAGCAACAAACATTTCCAAGACAGCCATTCGTGGACATGAACATGTGTTGTTATTTTATTATGGAGAGTATATTACCAACATATTTTGATGAGACTCGATAT
This sequence comes from Aphrophora alni, assembly GCA_963513935.1. Taxonomy (NCBI): domain Eukaryota; kingdom Metazoa; phylum Arthropoda; class Insecta; order Hemiptera; family Aphrophoridae; genus Aphrophora; species Aphrophora alni. Next base: position 87,663,769 of record OY740773.1, on the reverse strand, counting down.
CACAATATATAGAGAGCATCTGAACTCAAATTCATCATTACTTTTGTTTCCTATAATGTGAACATATTGAATACATTTCTTATGTGCGTTATAATCTCCAGCACACAATCCAATTAAATTCAAGCACATGCATATTAACTTTAAAATGTTAATGTCTCAAACAATTAAATTCAGATTTCCACGTTTTAATTTTTCAATCTGTTATAATTGGTCCATGGAATATATTTACAGGTCAGAAATTAACCTTAAAACTAAAATGAGTATAGTTTATTTGGTTTTAGTGTGTCTAACACATTACTGGTGTTTCGGTTATCTGTAATATTTACTTAAAATCAAAGTTATTAATGATTACAAACGTACAACTGTATTGTTAAATGAACACTCAAAACATACTAATTTTGTGTCAAAGAAAATTTGACTTTCTTCTTGAAATAAATATGGTCTCAACCAATAAAAAGGGCGGTGATCTGGCTCGGGCGGTGTTCTTAAATTTATATATTGAAAAACAGGGTCATTGAAACAGATGTTTTATTCCATAAGTTCAAAAGTGACAAAAAACTTTTAGAAGTAACCCCGGGGATTTTTTTTTTGAGTTAAAACAAAAGTAATACCAAATTTTACATTTATTTCACCGGCCATTTTTCCAATATTGCGGTCAGCTCTATATATTCCAATAAAAACCCCTATTTTTTATACCCACTTTAGATAACACACATTATTTTAAACTTTGTACTCTTTGGTATTTTTCTATATCTTTAACAGTTTAGGAGTTATACATGGTTTAAGACGCTTTCTGAGGCCGTTTTTTCGTACTTAAAACAGTTGAAGTGAATTTAAAACTGAAACGTGGATAGACTGTAATGTATAAGAGAATATTTATAGTTTGAAATGCATTTTTTACTCACGTGGCAAAACTAATTAATGGTCACAATACAATTTATTCTCTAAAACAGTTGTTATGAAAGTTTTAAAATGCAAAGTATTACCGAAAAATTATTTTGACCTTATTCGAATCAATTTTACAAGACTTCCTTTTATTGAATTATTTTTTAACTGTCTATATCATCTATTGGCTTACAACAGTTTGTAATACTGGATGTAGTAGACCTTGTGAATAATATGCTATACAATACATGTAACAAATAATAATACAATCTATCCTTAATTTACTAGGTGTAATATATATATATATATATATATATATATATATATATATATATATATATATATATATATATATATATATATAGTAATCATAAAGAGCTGGTGTAAACCACGGGATAGTCTAGATAATCAACATAAAATTATGACTCCTCACTCTACTGAACAAATAAAAATAAAATTAGTGTAGTTACACCTTTAACCCTAACTCTAGTCTAAACTTCATCTTAATTTGACTTTAAAAATAAGAAAATCGACTCTGGAAATAGCGTAAATCTGTAAAATATTTTAGTGCCTCAAGCTTCCAAACAGTTGAAGATATCTAAACATACAGAATTATAAAAAAAAAAGTCTTAAAATATTGTGTTTTATCTAAAATCACTATAGAAAATAAAAGTTCTTCTACGAGAATGTATAGCTAACCGTCATATTGGAAATATGACAGGTGATATGAAAAATGTAATTATACTTCTAGTTTCACCAAAAAAAAAAAAATCATTGAGTTATCTTTTAAAGTTTTTTTGTAACTTTTATGCTTATAGAATAGAGCAGCAGTCACAACTGTTTACATCATTCTGTATGTTCATATCAGTGACTCATCCCCGTAGGGTTAGGATATTGATTTAATTTTCCAGATTTACGTTAAGTGAAAGACCAAACAAAATCAATGGCTAAAAGTGTGCTGGAAGTCACCTAAGTTCATACAAAACAAGAAAAGTTGTTTTAGGAACAACATCTGGTTTGTCGTTACAGACCAAGCGTGTAGTCCGATTTTAATAACAATTTGTATGTGAATAATGTTTTGCTATATCCCGAAAAGTTTTTCAATTTAGGTAACTCAAAATTTAGACTAATCTACCATATGAAAAAAAAAAACTAACTATTTAATCGAAATTCGCCATAAAATTTTTAATAAAATTGTGTTCACGTGTAGTCTCTAAATACCCAAACAAAACGTATAGGTTGCCATCATCCAAGAAGGACTGTTCATGAGTTACAGGTAAAAAGTTTAAAAAATCAACCATAAGGCTTAAAAGATATAGCTTCTCAAAATCAGTTCTACAGATATCGTTCAAATTTTATTGAGCTGAGAAGATTATTCATCAAATCACGTATGAAAACTTTGTAATTATATTTCCCACTTGTCGTTTAGGAAAAACAAATGATACAGATATCGTTAAAAGTCCAATTACAATGAACTAAGGTTAAGCCGGAAGGAGCGTTTATGGTACAAGGGAAACACGTTTAGACTCTATTTAAATATATACATATTTGTTTACAAATATGTCTTCCATGGTTCATTTTAATTTATATATTTGTTTATATAAAAAAACATCAAACGAAAACCCATATCCTTCTAATACTCTCATAGCTTCAGGGTAAGAAGAGAAGAATTGTTAGTCAGCTAGGACCAACTAGGAAAGACGAAAGAGAAGGATCTAACCCAAGACTAGATTAAAAAGGTGTAGAACTAGCTATAGTCATCGGGATTACTAGTCCTGTAATTACTATCAATGAACCCATGAGGGTAAAAGTTATAACAATTTACAGATGTATTTACAATATTTAAATGGCCAACCAAAAAAAAATACAATAATTTATATTTATTTTATTTTAGTATTTATTTTATTTTAATGAAATGTCTGACATATTATTTGGAACATTACGACTCAGTATAACTCTATAACCAATCCTGGACGAGATTTCATTTCTCTACATTTATATTTTATACATCTATTAAATATTACTTTGTCTGACAACAGATGATGTTACGATTTTGAAGATTATCTTGACAATTTCTTCTTTATATAAGTGTCTATGTTTATATCGCTTTGGGAGAAAGGAGCCCAGAAATTTAGTCATAATATTTATAATTATTTTATGACTTGTTTATGTCATCACGAGCCATATTTAGGAAACCCCTGAATTACAATTAAAGGGATTATTACTTAATATGCTACCAAGGCAACGGGAAGAGCAAACTCTGCTACCCCTAATTATGTGTATCTCGTGGTACGCAATCCATATAACCTTGTTAGTATCTCCATACATATGGATTTGATTAACGTTATATGCGATGTTTACTAACTTATCCTTTAGATGCCTGGTCTTTTAGTTTGACCGCAATTTTGGAAATCAAGTTTTATAAACTTTGAACACTCTAAGGTTTCAAATATTACGTTATTAACAAATATTTATAAAACATGAGAACATTAGCCTAAACAACGTTTTGTTTATAATTCATGTAAAAATTGATGTATATTTATTTGATCAATTACCTAAAATCGAAATATTTTTAGAATAATTTGTATTACTATTCATTAATATATTGGTTATTCGTTAATACAGAGTAACAAAAGGAGTGGTCTATATTTTCATTACTATGTAAACATTTTAGGAAACTTAAATAATTAAATAAAAACCAAAAAACCTTTAAAACAATATTTTGTTTCTTTTAGTAACCAAACTGTGAATTGTTATTTAATCTTCGTAAAGATTACTAATAATACATAAAGGTATAACATAAAAAAATTCAAACGTTTATGTTAATTTTTTTTTTAATCATAAAGATAAAACTAAAACACAAACAGTCTTATTTGTAATATTGAATTATAGATTGATTGAGTTTATATCATTTGTGTGTATAAAAACTAAATATCACATTTTGTTGCAATGTATAGACTCTCTTTACAAGTGAAAAACATAAAAGACGGCATGAGTTGAACTAGTAACTAAGGGCAATGTGAAGAACTAAAACTACCAACCTAACAAAACGAACCCACTGCTTTGTACACACAAATGATGTCAAATGTTCGAAAACGCTGCATTAATAACACGACCAATTTAATAAATTTGAAATTAAAATTAATAAAAGATTAAATAAAGCAATAAAACTAAAGTTTCAAAATCGTCGGTTGACCGATGATGCAGCATGGCGAAACAATTTTGTAGCTCATTTATATTATTAAAATAATTGTGAAACTTTAGATTTTTTCCTTTATTTAATCATTGAATATGGATTGTCAACAAGAAATATCTACTGTTACATTAAAATTTAAAATTAATTAGATTACAAAATGTTGGTTTAAGTTGGTTTTACTTTGCTTTCTATTTGAGAATACTTACTTGAGTGTTGTCTTAAGTAAAATATTTAAGAACATTGGAGGAATATTGACATAACTGAGTTAAACGATAATTCTTTTTTATCTGATCTTTAAGGATATATGACATAAAATTATACGAAATAATATTTAAGGTTTGGTAGATCGGTAGATCAGAAACCTATAACTTCACACTTAATTTTGACTCTATGTGCAAACAACATGTCTAGGTATTTTAAACACAACATGCTGATACAAATCAAAATCATCACTCTTAACTTGTCTTTAAAACTATTTTATTTGAAGGTTTTCACCTGTGAAAACTCAAAATTTATTAAATTGTCAGATGTTTTTAATAAAGTGAAAGATTTAAATGCTTTTTTTTTCAATAAATATTGTACAAAAATTAATTTTTATTTACAGCAATACAATTATTTTTGAATAATTAATAATTCAAAAATTGTAAATAAATATACAACGTGTTTTGTTGTATTAATAATTTTAGTTTGAGCTATTTTATTATAATTTATTATCTTGTTAATATATACAAATTTCTGTTTTAAACGAAACTATTTATTAAAGATATATTAAGTTAAAAAACAAAACCCTAATATAGGAAGATACCACGGTAAACTGTGTATGTTTTATGAGAAATGGATGAGGAGACTGTAAGCCACATAATATTTTATTTTCAGGCTCTCGGCAATAATTGTTACTCAAATTATTATTGTTATCTATGAAATAGTACAGGATATTTTATTACATATTATAACGTTTCTTCTAAAATTTAGTGATCCATTCAAAATAAAAATTAAATAATATATCTCTAAGTAGTTTATTGTATCGTTACCATTATGTACGAGTCAGTTGTTGAATTTGTTTCGTACTTCAGTATTAACAAAAACTAAATTTAACACTTAACTAACATCATGATTTAAAGTTACGCAATCGACATCATACGTCTAGGAGACACCTATGGGTATTTAAATGAAAAAAGTCATAATTAATGTTCAATAAATGTAATAATCAGTAAAATGGTTTTACATACCTATATATACATAGAGTGGACGTAGAATTAGTTCAGCAACATCTTTTCACAATGTCCTTTTTACTCTTTTTGAAAACAAATCACCACGCGTCTCGATAAAAACCATAAAATTAAGTCACGTAAACATCATACGTCTCACAGACCGAAAGTCATCAAAAACTATAAATATCGCAGCCAAGGGGCGAGAAAAAACTGGCAATTTTTATCCAAAAAAGACCAACGTCCGAACGGCAGCTAGACGGCCGGACAAAAACAATAGGCCAGGCGGATGGGAAATACGCCGATTTTTATTTTAGCGCCCTGTCTTCAAGACGTATGATGTTAGGTAAGGGTTTTAACAGAAAATAAGAATAAAAATACACATTTGTATTTACACTGCAGTATTACAAACCAGATCCAAATCATGCGTAAATACTTTCGTATATTTTCCAATTCATTATTTGCTGCATAGATTTTATTCAATAAAATAATTAATTCTAAACATAATCATGTGACGAATATTCATATTTGTTCCCTCACATTATGAATGAGTATGTTTATCTGCACATAATGTTTTAGTTGTAATATATTTCTACTTGGAATCTAAAAAAGAAATTGAGGCTGAAATAGAAAAGGATAAAACCATCCAATTAATGAAGAATGATTGGAAGCACATGTTAAAAACATGACCAACAATCTTTCCAATAACTGCTTTGCCTGGGTATAAAAGTTATTCTCAATTTATTTTTTGTAAGATATTCACCAAAAATCCATAAATTGTATTGTTGTCTAAAGTATGTACGTGTTTTTTGTAACTAAATGTTGTTCTGAATTATAATTAAATTTAAACTAAACAGCATTCAAATGAAGGGAGAAGAGACAATAAAATTAATTTAAACAAATCTACACGTTTTGTGATTTGTTCTGAGCACTGTAGGCCAATAGAAATATTACACTAATTCCCAAAATAATATTCTCCCAGATTTATTTGACATTTTAAATTTTACTTATACGTGAAGCAAAGTTTAAACAATATTATTACTGATATTTTCCAATCTATTATGAAAATAAAATAAACCAAAACATATTTACAACTCTTTGAACATTCATTTAAAATAACATGTTTTAAAAGTTTTTTTTTATTGTTGCTTTACTTGTGCCACATCTTTATTTGCTTACATCGTATTGGAAATTCATTTTTTCATTTATTTTTGAACAGTTTTTTTTGGAATTTATCACAGTGGAATTGTCACTATTATTTGAACCAAATACTTACAATGGAAAAGTAACACTTCGATTAAGAATCACTTGTGTCACAATATTTCAAAATTTTGGCTATTAGTGTTTTATTCGTAAATCATTTAACTTGCTACACACATTCCAAATTTTAATTCAAAATGTTTTATGATATCAGTACCACTTTCCTACGACTAATATTAACCTTTATAGATAATAACAAAACTATTATAAAATCGTTAAACCCTCATAACAGGCATGAAAAATGAATTCACCCCTCAGGTAAGTATGACGATATTTATCCCTCATATACAAATTTTACGCCGCCTAAGGCAGAACCTAAGGTAAAAATGATGCAAACAAAATATATAAAATTCTGATTCAGTAAATTTGTGCAATAATTAGTTTGCAAGAAAATTCTAAGGGCGTAAAAACCACAACCAAATGGTTTTCATCTTATAATTTTTTAAAGTTTGTTTTAGGAGTAAAACAAAATTTAATTTTGAATCATTTTAATACTATTTGAGGTTCAATTGAGTTATTTAAAACAAAATGTAATTTAAAATAAAGGTACATTTAGAATTTTATTTGAAACTCTTTGTTTAAACAAATTACCACCAAAATTTAGACTTTAATGAGTTTTTGATTGCTAAATATTAAAATCAATTTAGATTATAATATTATTATGCTTTGTTGGTTGAAAAAGTATATGAAAGGAATCTTAGTTTAGTTGTAAGCAATCACTTGAAAATGTTTTACCAATGTGGGATGAAGAAATTGTACTTCACCTTTGTACATCACTTCCTCTGTTCTTTTCTTCCCAACCCTTCAAATGGTAATTAGTTTCCTTCTTAATGTTGCACAGGTCGCAAGCGATGGTAAATTATTTTTTAAACTAGAACGATAGTTGAAGTAACTTTCATATATCTTACATGGAATAATATTATGAAGTAATTTATCAATGCAAACAATTTAATTTTAAAATGCAATAGAAATTAATTAATAGAAAAAAAATCTTTAATTACGTTTAAATTCTAAGAAATATTTTTATAACATTATTGTTACTAATTATTTAATAACTGGTCTGGTACGCTTAGTACTAATACTTTTCTTACAATAATTTCAAAATTAGTATCTTGTGTCAAACGTTGACATAGGTACAATATGCATTAAAATTTATTTAAATATGTTCTTTCCCGAAAAATATCAGAAAGTACTTTAAACGTAAGTATTGGTTTGAGTTTAAATAAGTTGGGGAGAATGATATAAAGAAAAACTATTCTTCAATTATAGAAATAATTTGCTTTGTGCCTTTTATATTTATGTTTTTATACTTTTACAATCATTGAAGAATCAGTTAATATTGTACAAGAGACACCACCCTCATGGTGGAATTTTAAAGTGCTACAGTGAAATGTTATTACATTTTGGAACAGATTTTGATTTTCATTTTATTGCATGACGGTTTCATCACAGTCAGTTTTAGTGAACACTTTTAATACCCAGAGAGATCCTTAAAATTGTTGTTTTAATATTAATATTAATTTTACATTTTTTATTTCATACAATACGCCATGTTATAAAAGTAATAAATTCATATAACTAGGTTCAATATAACATATGTCAAAAATGGATGAAAATATTTGTCTACTCTCATTGATAGTAAAAATTTATGTTTAGTACTGAACAATTGAAACTGGGACTTGTCTCTTATGGTTCAGTGTTATAGCGGTTCACTTAAAACAACAAAAAATAATGACTTATTGGAAAGTAACAAATAAAGTTTTTGTTATGAAAAATGCCGGTTCACCTATATTTGGTAACATAATTGCTTACGTCAAGTTAATATAGAATTTGATTTTTGTTACATTTAGTCAAAAGATATAGTTTATTGTATATTGCATCCCTACAGATGATTAGCTGAATAAGGAGGGAATTCATACGTGTAACACAATACTCAAATTATATTTCCAATCAAATTGAAAGCATCCGATCTAAATATATATATTTAAATACGATTCAGTTTTTGGAGTAGAAAAATATATATCCTAACAAGGAACAATCTCTAGATTCAAAAATACTTAACGCATATTTGACTCTATCCCGATTCATCTATCCGTTACGCCCTTACATGTACCTGAGTTTCCTTCTAAACTACTGTTGCAATACAGCTCCTGAATATGTGGGGTCGATTATTCAATAAATACTACAAGTATTAACAAATTAACTTATTTTAATTATGCCATAAATGAATTTTTTCAGGTTAATTGCTTTCAAACTAGCATATATGATATAAAACCTAAAAATATAAATTAAAATATAATCACTCGTATGGGTCGTAGCATATGCGCAATCTGAACAGTCAGAAAAATCGGTATAATCAATCCTCAACACATCTGAGTACACAACAATTACAAGACATAAAAACTACTATAATTAAACTCTGCATAATAAAATTGAATGACGAAATATGTACATTAATACAGTAACAATAGCATTAAAACAAAATGTTTTAAGTCACTGAAACAACATAATAAACAAAAATCTAAATACATTTACTCATACACAAGGTCTAGGAAGCAAAAAACAACAAACACAACCACACCTAACATTCAATCTAACGCTATCATATTCATGATGTATATGTTGCAGTAAGAATATATGCAATTTTATCTCTCCCTATTCCCATATGCCAGTCCGTTACAATTTTCTTATATGTGTCAAACAACACGGGTCAAGTGACTTCAAGTTATATAAAGTCAATGTCATATTGATGCAGCTAAGAAGGTTTGAATAAGTTCGGTGTCCGCATATATAAATTTCATATAATATTATATTCAATGAATAATAAGCTATTATAATTTACATTTAAGAGAAATAGCCTGGGTATATTTTTCTTGTTGATTTGAGGCGAAAACTTCTCGCTGATCGTTGTTTTATGAAAAAAGGAAGAAAAGAACATAAAATAAAGAAACCCTAGCCCTTAAATGCTCTAATAGCATCTTCGTCGGAAAAGAACAATAGTCAGTCAAAAGACACTTAATTAAAAGTTAAAAGAATGGGATCTAACCCATGAGTGCATGAAAAACGCTAGCTTTGACCTATACTGGATTGCAATTTGAAATCTAGCTCACCGGATATGCTTATAAATAATATATGTACTGAAGGAAAAACTTCAAAAAGAGGATTGCTGGCGGTGAGTAACATATTAAAAGTTATACTGGATTGCTAAACCTGTACTCACTAAAGTGAGCCTCTGTGGGTTAAAGGTACACCAGCTACACATATTTATACGTAATATTTAATAAAACGAATATGTAATTATTGAGGATGCATTTATTTATGTTTTAAATGTGAAAAAATGTGTTTTTATCTGTTATTTTTTAATTACTTTTATAGAGAGTAAATAAGACGGGCATAAATACATTGTATGATAAAGTAAATCTTGTAGTCTATCAACTCAATATAGTCTATCAACTCCCCTATCAATATATAGACTATCTATATAGTCTATAGTCTATCAACTCCCCTATCAATATATAGACTATCTATATAGTCTATAGTCTATCAACTCAATATAGTCTATCAACTCCCCTATCAATATATAGACTATCTATATAGTATATAGTCTATCAACTCAATATAGTCTATCAACTCCCCTATCAATATATAGACTATCTATATAGTCTATAGTCTATCAACTCAATATAGTCTATCAACTCCCTTATCAATATATAGACTATCTATATAGTATATAGTCTATCAACTCAATATAGTCTATCAACTCCCCTATCAATATATAGACTATCTATATAGTCTATAGTCTATCAACTCAATATAGTCTATCAACTCCCCTATCAATATATAGACTATCTATATAGTCTATAGTCTATCAACTCAATATAGTCTATCAACTCCCCTATCAATATATAGACTATCTATATAGTATATAGTATATCAACTCAATATAGTCTATCAACTCCCCTATCAATATATAGACTATCTATATAGTCTATAGTCTATCAACTCAATATAGTCTATCAACTCCCCTATCAATATATAGACTATCTATATAGTCTATAGTCTATCAACTCAATATAGTCTATCAACTCCCCTATCAATATATAGACTATCTATATAGTATATAGTCTATCAACTCAATATAGTCTATCAACTCCCCTATCAATATATAGACTATCTATATAGTCTATAGTCTATCAACTTGTAGTCTATCAACTCCCCTATCAATATATAGACTATCTATATAGTCTATAGTCTATCAACTTGTAGTCTATCAACTCCCCATACATACAGTTAAATTAGATATATTTTTCTTCTAAAATATTACGAAGACATGTTCATATTCAGTTGTTACACTTGTTACACATTCCTAACTGTTTTGAACTGAGTTTCAAGAATAGTTATTGACAATATCAAGACTATTTGTGTACTGTGTACATTTAATAACTGAATATTTATTTATGAGTTAGTTAAAAAACGCGCCAACGAAAGGGTTTATTGTGGAATTTATTGTTGGTATTTCAAATGAAGATATGCAGTTATCTCCCCAAGACCCTGCTCTATAGAAGCTGATAACTTAATTGCAAACAAAATGAAAATGAACCTTGATTTAAGCAACTATATACAGTTAGATGTGTAAATATTATTAATTACAATGTAAACATAATTTTACAAACATTACATTTTCTCGATGTAAAACAAAATCTTTTTAATACTTTGCACTTTTAAATACGACTGAAAATTAAGACATCACAGTGTTGATAATATTTAGTCGTACTTAAAACGACGTCATTTGGGGAATTATGACGACATAGTATGTTAATTTGTACCATATGTCATGATTATTTTCTAAAGCGTATACTTTTATTGAAATACTATATTCATGTTGGACACGTGAAATGAAGACATGTTCAAAAAACCGGAAGGGGTGTTGGTGGAGGAAGAACGATTGTAAAATAATGTACTATTCACGATCAGATTTATACAAATATTACAAATTCACGATATGCAACACTCACTTGTTCTTTTACACAGTATGCAATTACGTCTGACATGAAAACAAATCACACGTTTAGCTATAGAATGACTGATTTTAATTTATCTTCAGTTGAAATATGGAAATAAAAATGGTGTGTCAAGTTTTCTTCTTCAAATGCTTTTTGTTTCCAATTTAGAGATAATCTCGTGTAAAATGTCTGGAGAAAAGTAAGGTAAGGGACACTTACTAAAATTAAAAGACAATAATTTACATTGTTTGGCTTTGATATTTTGAGAGTTTATAGACAAATGTAAACTCATTTTCTTCTATATTTGTATCAAAGTTGTTCATAACCAGTTGTCAGATTGACTCAATTTTATATAATTGGAATAAGAAGATTTCTAACTATGTTACGTAATAAAACACCGACGGGATTGAAACAATAATGTCCCAAGAACTTGTGGCCAGATTGAATATTTACAAATATTTAGGGTATGCAAATTATTGTAGGTAGACTTTTTTTTATTTGTGAACGAAAAAGTCATTTTACCCATGATAAATAAAAAGTGTTTCTTCTATTTCGTGTATAACTCAAAATATTGACTATTATTTTACGATTATGGACAATAATTATTTTGTTTTAAAACAACTACAAAACTAACTGAGAAGAAATAAATGTCGTAGAATAATAAGTTGTATTCAAGTCCAAAATAAACCTTAAATTCATAGCTATAACCTCTTTGTACCCATAACGTGAAGAGCTTTATCCCAAATTAATGACATTTATTGGTAAGTTATATATTGTTACGAAAAGGCACTAAAGTTTCGTCAATGTAAAGTTGTTCCCCTGATACAACTCCTTTTTGTAATGTTTGTTTAACTAATTTTACCAATGGATTTATTTTGCGTAGTCTGTAATTATTTCTTTTGTTTTATCATAATTGTTGCTAAAATGGGTAGATTTAGTAACATTTGGAAAAGATTTTTAATCATTATTTTAGAGTAAAACTTACTGATTGACTAATATTTATGCACAGTTGGGAAATCCAAATTATTAAATTGATTTTTTTTTAATTCCTCCATTAATTAAATTAGATTATTTCCATTATTTAAGTCGTGCGTTTAGAGTAAGTCCTTTAGCTATATACTGTTGAACGTATATGTTGGAACTATACGATTCAGTGGTTCATCATTTATAACTTTCAATATGTTATAAATATTGCTGGCATTTATGTAAGAAATCGGCAGTCAAACCTGGATTGTTTCTGTGAAATCACTGGATAACATTATGTCAACTGATATTTTATAAGGGGTTCTTACAATGACCATCTGCTAATCTTGGGTAAATTTTATAATCACAGCTTCTATAGCATCTGTCGTATGTATATTATCTTGTAGATTTGGTGTAAATGGATGAGTATTTGTTCTATCTAGTGAATTGGAATAATTTTAAGTTGTGAACTACTTTGACTGATATCAGATGTAGAACCGACAATTATTTGATCTATTACTGTTGAAGCATTGGGAATCGATTGCTTTTGTAAATTTGATTGATCAGAAACATAATTAGTTTGAAAATGTGTATCTAATGTACCAAATGGAACAGTTATGTTTTATTATAATATTCCTTCGAGTTTTCCAGGTTAATTAAATGTTCTCAGCCAAATAGTTTAAATGAGTTTCTTGGATTATAAATGTATTTAAACTATAGAAAAGTAGGTGGAACCATACTCCCATCTCGAAATTATTTACTAGGAACTTATTTTCATCTATGCATACAATAAATAATAACATGTTTTGAATATTTTAGGGTTTTTGACGTCAAACAATGTCTTCATGATTAATTTATCTGCCGTGAAATAATAATGGGTTTTGGCTAGTAATGTGCACAATAGTGAATAAAGTATATGAGCTTGTGGATAATCAGTGAATGAATATTAAAATTGCAAGGGTTATAGAAGTGAGGTTGGAAACACATACTCTAGACTAGGACGCTAATAATTGTCCAGAATAATTTATTTTTGCTGTTGTCATAGGTGTGGCCTTGTGATTATTAGTTTTCATATTTTTTTAAACTACCCACACCGAAAAAAAAATTGAATATTGATCATAAAAGTAAAACTAATAAAATTTTGTCCAATTCAATCCCCCTTTTTTATCAGTTTGAAATACAGAGGAAAGTTAAAAACATTAACCAACAATAGCTAACCCCAAGAATTTTTCTGTTTGTATAAATAACTTTGTAGAATGTCAAACATATAATATTAATTAAAATTCCATGTATGATTACATTCCTGGAACAACAACTGTTCTTATTAATGAAGGTATCATTTCACTGTTATAGTGAATTCACGGAACTCCAACAAGTTCCATCAGTCAAATATTTTCAGTTTTATCTCTCTGCATTATTTTTTTTTCTAGAAACCATTATTTTACCCTTTCCATCTATCTTCCCGATTCATGTTTACTATCACTATAACCTATCTACTCTCTCTTACTACAGGTCGATGTGATAAAATCCATCTCTCCCTTACGTTGGATTCAAACCAAATTTTATACATTTGTTAACAGTGAGTTACATTTTGGATTAGGACCATCGTATAATAAGACTACGACTTTTTTTTGTTGGTTGGCATTATGTAGATTTCAAATAAGCCATACCCACGTAATTATTTTTTGAAAGTCAGGTAAGAAATGAGGAGAACGACCATAGCAAAACATATTAGGTTGTCGGGCTGATTTACAGAACTCAGGATCAATAGACTTAGTCCAGTCCGCGTAGAAAAGTTCTTGTTATGCACAGTAATCAACCACACAAAGTTTTATTCCAGGGCTGTTACTCTTCCTGTCTCTTTTTATTTTTATTTTCTTCATTGCTTTGTCTATTTATAATTATTAAAAATCGTAACCGAATTATAACCGGATAATTGAATCCCTTTTCGATTATTTATGCATTATAAAATATACTTGTTTTAATTATGGTGCTACAAAACTAGAATTGACATTCTTGATCACCTATCTTTTATGGCATTAGAATGACATGCAAAATGTAACTTTTATTTTTGTAACAGATTGAAAAGTGTATTAATTGAAATATTTTTCTTTTGTATCAGTCTAGTTTTAGTATTTTTTTGAATTTTGTTACAGTTTGTATATGTTAATTTTGTTAATATATAAATATTTATTCATTCATTCTTTCAAACATACATATGGCTAATAAGAATACATACATCAGTTAAATAAATTTTTAACTTCGTTTCAGAAAGTTTCATACTTCTCAAATGTTGCTATTTTTTTTCCAGAGAGAGAATTTCGAAATTAAATATTTTCTCAAAACAAGCTTTAATAAATGTCCCTGCATAAATTTGAAGCTACGTGCTAGAAAATTATCTCATTTTGTATTTACAAACGTAAACCAGCAATAAACTGTTTTATCACGCTCTTTGATCCCTTAAAAATAAATAACGAAGTAAAGATTTACAGTTGTGCTCAAGTAAAATAGAAATGATCTGATTAGAGTCACGTATTTTTACACATTCATAGACTGGATTTAAATTTATACTTTACAAGCATTCAAAGATATTATATCTGTTAATTTGCTCTTAGATTTCAAAGAGCAATTTAAATTAAATTGTTAAAATTTGTGTAAATAGTATGATTTCTTTAACATAATTTGCAAAGCCGACTGACATACATTATTATATCTCTGCTTCGCTAATCAAATTCTTCCTGAGGTATTTCCTCATTTAGCAATTATTTAGTGACCTCCAATTTTAAAGTAAACTCGGGATTCATATTGATTTATTTAATCATTTACTTGCTCACAAAATAAAGAGAGACATATTTAGTTGTTAGCTAATATTTTTCCACTATTAACTTATTATTTTTAAACGTAAAATATGATATTTCAATTTAGTTTCCCAACCTTGAACATTTACTTAATAAATCTCCATAATTTCAGACTTTTGTAGCGACTGTCAACGATATTAAAAATCAATTTCTAGGCTTCACAATACATCGTTAATTGTGACGTTTCGACCATATTTCATAGGCCTTTCGCAAGGCTTACATTCAAATTTCAGCCACTAATATAAAAAACAATGTTGGACACAGCCCATATATATATATATATATATATATATATATATATATATATATATTACTTAATATATCACATTTTCCCAACCAATCCTTTTTACAATTATGAAACTTAGACCTTTATTTGTAACGTTTATTACAGTATTACCAGTAAATTCGAAAGTAATCTGACAAAATTTGTCATTAACATTTCTATAACGTGGATTTTCCTTACACCAAACATTCACCTAATTTCACCGGAAAATATTCATTCATAGACAGAACAAATAATTGACATATTAATCCATAAATAAATAAGTTATATTTTGATTTAACAATTATTTGTCAAAATTCCTAATTTCATTACATCTCAGTTAGTTTACACACGAATGTTAAAATCGTTTCAATTCATAATTACGGTTTATAACTTTCAAACTGTACATCAGAGAATATTTCGTATAATATGCTACCTCCATTTCCTTCACTTGATATTCTCGTGTTGCTTTGTCACTCTTAAAGACACTCATTAATTCTCTGTGAAACCCGTGTTCGTGTATTTACTTTACTTTATATTTTTCCAAATAGCACAATCATATACTAAATGTATTTCATTCTACATTCTACATTTCATTTATGAAAAGATGTCAATAAATAAATATTTTTGACACAAACAAAACTTTAAAGATAGGTCATTTCAGACTTTATGAACGTTTGATGCCCTTAAGGAATAGTGAAAGGCACCATTTCTGTAACGGCTGTCAGATAATGCATCAATGAAATGCGGCCAATAAAAAAGAAGAAAGTATCACAAAGAATCTTGGGAAAAATCAATATTCTGGGCAGATAATTGTGGACAATTTTCAATCATTATAATTTATAATCCAAAACCTTTATGCTCTCTCCCTCTCTATTTACAGTTACTACTCTTAGTCGAATGAACATAAACACTGAAGAAACGAACATAAGCCTGATGGAGTTTCTAATATAAGTCTAGATAATTTACCTGATCTCCTAAACTAACAGTTATTTGATAATGCCATGTTAGTTCCATACATAATGCCATACATGTTCCAAACTTACAACATCTTAAAGGTTTCTATTCTAAAACTACGTTGTATTTTTACTTGCTTACGTCATCAGTCACAATATAGAGATTATATTCAGGCAACTGAAAGTAGACCTAGATGATTGAAGACAAAAAAACATCATATATAGGAATCTAGATGAAGTTCTAGATTAGAAAATACTGTTATATTTAAACTAAGCAAATATTAAACAATGAACCTAAACCTCTCTTACTTAGTTACAAATAACACAGTGATAATAACTGAATCACGACATTATAGTAGGAATAAATAAACATTTACATTAACAGTTGGTTCTCATTCGTAGTGGACAAATTACAAACTAATCTTTATCACGGAGTTTATGAATATTGAATATATTTATTTAATGCAATTACGTCGACAGATTTGTAATTATTAATTCTACTTACCGCTAAATACTCAAATTTTATCCTACAGTTGTTTTATATTTACATCACTTACTTTATACACAACACAACGTCCTCTGCAGTATTCTTCGCTGATGTAAACAATTGTATTCTGTTTGCATTTAACATACGTATATTACTGTATATTTTACCGTACTGTTGTTACAACATCATTGTAGACAATTATATTTTTAAAATATTTAATGCTACTCTGAATTAATTGAAAATAGTAACTTTTTAACAATACTGCACAACACGTACTGTATTAATTATTCCTCTTCAGACCGTAATGTAATTATATAAATGTCAATCTAAATAATAATGATTACAATAATACAGTCTACTACTAATTTGTTTACTACTTCTAACATTTAATTTATTGTTATTGTTTGGATGTATTTTACGAACATGTTTCCGGTGTTTAGAAAGGAGGTTTTATTTTTTCAAATTTGGTTTGTATTACAATCCTATTGATCACTTTTGTTATATGCGTTTTGTCGGGTATCCGCTATCTTCAAGTGTACTTTGAACAATAAACATGTATTATTTGAATAAAATCTTACACTGTAGTATGATAATAATTCAAAAACAATTGAGTAATATTTCATTTAGACTTAAACTGTGTGACAATAAAATTGGACAGATTATAATTTATTGTACAAAAATGTTGTTTATATAATTATTTATAATATCTTTTTTTTATTATAACTCTGTGTTTCATAAATATATAACTTCAGAAATGATTTCAAATGGACAAAAATTTCTACTTTAACGAAATACATTTGTGTAGTAACACAATAACGCAAAACGTTTTCCTGCCAATAATTTCAAATGTACAATCAAAGGGACGAACAAACACTTTTGAATCAAATTGAAACATATTTTTATAATTAGAAAAAATATTTTCTTTACAGTTGCAAAGTAATTTTGTGAAGTAATAAGAAATATTAAGAAAGTTTAATTGCGACTTTAATTAAAAACGTTTTTAATAATTTACTACTTTGTTGGATTACCTCTCTGAGTTCTATTATATTTTTTATAATAAGTAGAGTAATATGCATTTGACATTAATAGTATTAATAATAAAATTCATGAACAAATGTTATGGTAAACGTGACTAATCTAAAATTGTATTTTATTTAAAATACGAAATTTTCATTTATTCTATGTGGAAATACAGTACAGTTTGTACTAACCTAAAAAATAAAATACTGTAAATCGGGCATTTTATAGATTCGTATAGGATATATTTTAATATATTATGTCAGCGATAAATGAAACGCATTATATTACCGGTGGGGTTAATTCAATCTTCTCTGATGGATATAAAATGGGAGCTTTTCTTCTTACCAGTTACTTCAATATAATAGTCATACACACTGAGTATAGAATATTTTTTTGTCACACTGTGATTTCTTAAATAGATGACATAGTCTTCATTATGTCCCTGGTCCATTTAAAAAGGTTTAAACAAATTTTAGATTTAGTGTCGTCATCTATCCAAAATTTCTAGAAGTTCCTTTTATTTTAAACAGCGCAGGTATAGCCACAGGGGCACCCTTATAGTGAGTAAGCAATTCCGAGGGACCCTAGCTGGATCTACACTTTTCCATCTAGCCTTGGGTTAGATCCTACTTATTCATCTCTCGTATCAGATTTCTCTTTACATATTATTATTTGCTTCCGATCCCGAAGCTATTAAAATATTCCAGAGCGGCTTCATTTTATATTATTCTCTTTCTTCTCTTTACAAGGGGAAAGTTATAAGACCTTTCAAAAATCAACAAAATTAAAACTGCTTCATGATTGCAATTTAAACTTATTCTTCGCTCGACAACATAATTTAACAAATGAGTTGTTCATGGGGTCTTATGTAAAATGAAATGACAGTCTGTAGTCATGTTTACTGCATGTAGATCCATATTATTGTTTCTTTTTTTAATTTTTTTATTAGTATATAATGTCCAAAACGTTTTTCTCCCTTTAAACAATAAGAAAGAAATAATTATGCTAAAATAATATATTTTTTCAATAGTTTATATATTTATTTAATAGTTTTTTATTCGTCTTTGAAACCATATTTGAAAATGTAATTCTTGAAAGGGAGTTAAGTTGTAGAATGATTGATGCAGCAAGTTAACAAAAAATGTTTTAAATTCCAAACTTGTCTCAGAACTATATGCACTTTATATCGATTGCTAATCGAAAGTAACTTTATTATGCATTAGTTAACCAACAAACTTTGTAACTTCTAACCAGTATTTTAAAAGGAATGACACTCTTAAACATTTTGCTAATAAATAGTGGGGTTTATACTGAGTATCAGCTTATACGTTTAGGTTGTGTTGTTTGTTATCCTTAATCCTGTACTTACTTTATATTAAATTTGACAGTTTTGTTTTTACAAAAATGTCAAACCCGCATTACCTAAAAGTGCCCTTATGTGTACATGAATAATAAATGTAAAACAGCACTTTCTCTGTCACTTTCACTCTCTTTTGTATACATATGTCAAATAAATTATTGATGTATATTGGGTTAGGAGAAAGATAAAAGTCTGTTACGTATAAAATCATTATTGGGAAAAGCTTTTGATTGTGACATTTTTTTTAATTTTCAAAGTTAAACATTTAAAAACTGGCCAACCTCAGTTCTGAGGTTCACATTGAAAAAATATATATTTTTTTTTATGCAGGCAAACATTGTTTTAATTTGAGAAAAAAACTGAATCTATTGGAATCCATTATTGGAGAGAGAGAGAGAGAGAGAGAGAGAGAGAGAGAGAGAGAAAATTATTTTAATACATACTCCTTATCTTCCTTATTATACTTCGTGACTTAAAAAAGGGAGTGATATGGCATTTTTATTATAAAATACACAAATAAAATTATGTTCTTCTTTTTACAATAAAATAAATAAATATTTATTTATAATAAAAAAAGTGATGATAAAATCTGATTGAATGATTAAAACATAAATATTAATATGTTTATGTATATATTTAATATTGCCATTCCGTAGCTCTGTTTAGAAGCACAATTTAGATAGTTAGATAGTTTTATTTTTGTGAGAGAATAATAACTTCGAATTTAAAGTTTGCAATACTTGTTAGCATTTAATATACTAGATTACAATAAATTATATATGACTAGAAATAAATAAAGATTCACACTTACTTAGAAACGATATAATCCAAGTAAATCTTATGCTGTAGACTAGGACAAACTCGTTGAATGTGTTTTTTCGTGAGTTTCCATTTGTAGTAAGTAGTTCATTCAGTCTCTTCCGCCATTTTAATACTTGTTAATTTTCCTTCCGATAGAGATATTCCTCAACTATAATTACAAATAGGTCATAACTTTATTTCATGATTTACTATATCTAGTAAAATTTTATTATGTAGTTACTTTTGCCATTAAAATATGTCTTGTTGTTACTTTCTTATTGAAAAAAATGACATACTTAAATATTATAAAGAAGCTCAAAATTGCCACGGTAACTTTGTATACATTGGAATAGTTTCCCTTAGCAAGACTTGGTAATTCCAAATTATAATCGATAAAATTATGATATATATTATCGTACTAATGTAATAACGTTTTTATTAGACATGGAAAATACTTGTGATCATGATATTTAAGTTGTGCATCATTCTCCAAAGGAGAGAATAAAGCATAACCTAAAAACAAATTAAGTAGAATAAGCAGTACAAAGTATATCAGTAAATAAAACATAAAGAGATTTGTACAATCTGTAATTAGTACAAAATTACGCAATTACCAGGCCTACAAATACAGCCTGAAGTGATGTCATCCTATTACTCACCCTACTTACTGCTCGGGGTCCCTTAGCTGTAAAACATTAATTGCATCTACTTCTCCCACCTCACTACATCCTCCATAATATCTGTTATAAACTACAGAGAATGTACCAAAATTGTGTGACCATATAATATTTGGAATGGATGCAAAATAAGAAAAACACCAATGAAGAGTATTCTATCATTATTTATTTCCCATCCGACTGTCTATATAAATATTGTTAAACAAATCCCTCTTATTTTTACTCCAATTATATTCTGGTAATGTTATCCTACTATTTCTGTTCACTCTACATAGCTTTTATTACAATAGATAATTATAATAACTTGTGACAGACACTTTCTCCAAAACATTGGGTTGCTAACATACTGGAATTTACTCATATAGGTTTTTAACTAACAAATAACCATAATTCATTTAATGATCTCTGAATTATAGTCATCAAAATAAAATAGTGATATAATATGTTGAAAAAAAAAAACTAACTATTCTATTCATTGAAAAAAGTAAAGCGAATATAACCTTAAATAAACCACAAAATTTATATAAATACAATTTATTTTGACAATGATTTAATTTAAAATCACATTGTGTTAAATAAGTCCTAAAGTTGTATGACTAAAAATGTAATTTTTTTCTTCGAGAAAGAGACAGATTATAGCTGTATGTTTATACAAATAGTTTTATTACATTACCTTATTCTCATGTAAACTCCTTAATATAAACTCTCATGTTTATTCCTCTGCGGCATTTTCTAGATGCAGCTTTTTCAGTTTATTAAGTTTTCACTTCTTAGTTTGTTAGCTTATTTTTCGCAATAAACTCAATAGATTTTCTATAAATATTTAAAGGGCTATAAATAATTTTGAAATCAAACTATATCCGAATGTCCGAATGTATCGACCCTAGTTCACAAATGCCTTTAGCAATAGTCATGTAGTATTTTTGTATTAATCTCCATTTGACTCATCTAGTGTTCACAATGACCACTTTATTCTCATTGTATTTATTCTTCCCTAAAAAGCCAAAAATATTATTATAATCACAAAAAAAATGGCAATAGCTGACTCTTCTAAACTTATATAGTAACTAAAAAAAAGGAGTAGAAGTCAGAAATGTAATAATGAAAGTTCTTGGTTTTTTCTTTGTGAATTCAGCAGCTGTTAACTTAGAACAATTTTATGATTATCCGGTGAAAAATATCAATCTTAGTAAGAAACATCATTTCAATTCATAAAAAATACTTCTGAATAAATAGTTAATGACTACACACTTTTATATTAAGTTCAGGAAAAAATTTAACGCCAATTTGTTAAACAATTTTTTATTTTTTAAAATATATATACTTAAACTCTGATAATCTTGAAATGAATAAATAATGATTTGATTACCTCCCGTTAAGGATTTGACACTGCCCTATCTCTCAATGTGTCTCATGTCAATAAATACACTGTCAAGAATAACTTTAATAATTACCATTTAAATATACGTAATAAATAAATAAGCCACTCTAGTACTGTTCCTCTTAAAAAACGTAATATAGTTAAAAATTAAACTCCAATGTGAATATCAATTCTCAGATAATGTAATTTTAAAGGAAAGAATTGATTTTTTTGTAAGAAGTCAACAATTGTACTATAATTTGAATTGAAGCATAACTCTTGAACTACAACTTAAAAAAAAAATTTTGACCAATGCCTTTTGTTTGATTACTTTAGAACTACATTGATCTAAATCGTTAGAGCAAACTAACAGAAAATCGAAGAAGTTTTATTTTTGTGTTATGCTAATCCTGAATTTTGTAGCTATCCTAAACTTGAAGAAAGTCCCAATATATGTCAAATATATACCCAAGTACCAGATTTGATTGAAATTGGTCCACTCGAATAGCAATTTAGGCTATACATGACACATGACAGAAATATAGAAATACAGACATCAATTCCAAAATTACTTTTTTCTTCAGAGTTCCTTAAAACAGATATTATCCACACAATATTCTACACCGTATTATTGACTCGTCATGTAACTTTCTCTATATTTACTTATATTATAAATAATAAAAACACAATATGAACCTTATTCTGTTTACCTACAAATGAAATGTCGTCAATAAAGTAAGATTTCTTGATTAATCATAAACGTAGGAGAGTTAAATATTATGTTTTATAGAGTATAAACATTGTGTTTTAAGCAATTGTTGTGTATTAACACAATACACATTTCTAATCTCATTTTTATACTTTAAATCCAATATGATTGAACAACAGATTTATAATAATCGTCAAATTGATTGAGTGATCATTCACTCATAGTAAAAATTTTTGAACTCACTCTCTCTAACTTAGAGTATACCACAGAAAATAATAAGTGAATTAGCATTATATGTTTGTATAATGTAATATTTTCATGGATGAATCAGTTTGGAACAGTCGAACTTGGAGTTTGATGAACATTTCATTATAGTGACACACTCCGGGAAAATTTATTTATTAAAATCCATCATTTCATTAATTACATAGACAGATTGTTGGTGGGGAAATAATAATACATTGCCTTAATAACTGACGCACGTGTTATTTGGTTTAAATTATATATAAATGAAAGTATTATTAGACTTTTTTTTTACTGGAATAACTATACTATTTGTTTAGGTACAAATAATAATAAATAATATTTTATATGCCTGTATTTTTGTTTCTTTTTCCTTGTTGATTAAAGCGACATACCTGTCAATCAACTTTGCCCTACAAATTAGGAAGACTAACCCTCTAGTAAACTAAAAGCGCGAGAGTCGGAACAGCACAAGAGTTGTCTAGAGATATTTAAAGGGAAATATAAATTAAAGGGATCTAACCAAAGACTAGAAGAAAACAAAATGTAGATCCTCCCAGAGTTCATCGGAATTTCCACACCCGTATTCATACTATAAGTGAGCCCTGGAGGGTTTGTGTAGATTGAAGAGTTATGAATTTCCGTAACACGCAATTTGATTTCCAAGTTGTCATCGATTTAGCAGTTTCCTTAAGCTGAGTTACATAACAAATTATTTTTTTTCCCAAATCAGTTCAGAGTTCTAGAAAAGAACAAACAAGAATATTGGGGTAAAAATCACAAATCATTTGCACTTAAATCATAGTCTTAAATATTTTCTAAAATAGATCTTAAAAATTTAGAATGAAGTAATTAAAATAATAAATAAGCAAAATGTAATATGTATTTTACTTTATAATCGTTGATATGAATTATTTTGTAATGTAATTATTATACCAAGTTTATTTTAAAATACCGTAATTTGTATATACCGTGATACCAGGAATTACCATAAATCATGTCTTAATTTTATAATTAATTTAGTATACTCATTTTTTAAAAAGAAGGGTACGTGTTAGTTAAAAATTATTTCAATTCCTCAGTAGGCTTGGTTTAACGAATCTCTAGTCAGGTTCTTTAAAGTTAGAAATATGTTGTTTAATTGTAAAATTTTTATCTGCAAAATATTAAAACGTCCAGTGTATTCATATATAACAAAGAAGACATTTAATTACTGCAATAAATGATTTCAGACGTAATACTGGCGGAAATTTAATTTCCCACTTATAAATCCATCAATAAATAAAGCAAGACTAAATATGAAATATTTTTTCATACTTGACATTGTTAAAAATATAATCTTTACCAATAAGGTTTTATTCTTGGCATCTTCTTCCTTACAGGTTTAATACAATTATTATCCTTTTTTAATCTAATGTAATAGTTGTAAAATTATTTGATGTCTATTATTGAATGTATTTGGGTTTTACTTGAAAGGCTAAATAAATATTATAGGTACACCTATGGTTAGTTCAAACTCGGAGCATTAAAATAATAAATTTAATGTTTGTATATCAGGTACATTTTATAATTAACCATAAATATCTTGTCTAGATTTAATTTCACGCAACACTTAGGCGATTTTAATCAAACTGTAATCATTTCTTGGGACGACAAAAGTCATACTTTGAAATTTTGAGATATCCGGAAAGTTAATTCATGAA
Source organism: Aphrophora alni (assembly GCA_963513935.1). Classification (NCBI taxonomy): domain Eukaryota; kingdom Metazoa; phylum Arthropoda; class Insecta; order Hemiptera; family Aphrophoridae; genus Aphrophora; species Aphrophora alni. The sequence continues at coordinate 87,638,818 of OY740773.1, read as the reverse complement.
ATGATAAGTTGTAATAATTTTTTACCCACACTTATTATCTTTCCAAACCAAATTAGATCAATTCTACAATTTAATATGTCCTTCTGTACTATTTAGTGCCAAACTAAAATATTTGAAGATGTTAAAAATACCTATTTGGGACTAAAGAGTGAAAACAAAATTTCCTTTATGCAAGATACCATACTAGACCCTGGGAGATTCTAATATCTTAATCTGCAATAACTATATCTTGGTATATAGCAATTGTTCTAAAATTCTTATGGTATATTTACACTGGTGGATATAACTCTTGAACTTGACCATGACACAGATATTTTCAATTTCTTTTATTGTGTTATCCATCTATATAATTACAAATTAGTTTTCGAAAAAAGTGCTAAGTTCCATTGTTTGTAATGTGTTTCATTTAGTTCTTCGCTTATGTATCGTAATATATATATATATATATATATATATATATATATATATATATATATATATATATATATATATATACATTAATATCAGTTACAACATAATTAAAACGATTTCAATTAAATATTCAAAAACAAAATGAGTTTTACCCAAATATGTTTTAAAAAAATACTCGATACATGTTTAAGTAAGTATAATTTAAAATCGATGAATTTTTCCTTTGTTCAACATTTATTTTAAACAACTGAAGATATTCCAAATATTTAAGTTTTCGTGAAAAAAATTTTTTCGTTCCAATTTATATTAGAACGATTAATTCTAGATTAAAATATATGTAAAATACGTTAACACAAGCTACAATAAAAAAGTAAAAAAATGAGTACGCTGTAAATCTCTGTTTACTTCATTTGTTATTTTAATTGAAGACTGAACTCAACCTAAATAAACATAACGTGCTGGTTTTAAAGAGAATATTTAATTGTGAATATGTATCTGTGAAAAAATATTACAATAATTTTCTATAATAAATAAATTAGTAAATATTTTAGGTAATTTAGAAAACAGTTTAGAATAATGAAAAATGAAATATATTCCATTTCCGTTAGTGTTTTTTATATGTTCTTATTATCGGTTTCACTGGAAAATAAAAGATACATTAGAACCTAAACTTGAATTTATATGTCCGTGTTGTTCTTTAATGTTTGGATCGTTATATTTATATTAGAAATAAACTATAGGTATTTTTAGTGGATATTCTACCATTTTATTCACGTCTATGAATGATACATCATATCGGAGTAACGGTTCATTTTATTAATTTCAATGTAGAAAAATAATGATATTTTGTTGGTGTATTTATATTCTTTGAAACCTTTTTAAGTAAAGTTCATTTAATTATTCAAAAAAGCATCCATTTATTGATTGATCACAACATTGAAAAAATTATTAATAGAAGGTATTATAATAAAATTACCATGGATTATTTTATAGCCTTTTGTCTGGATATAATAATATACTGGATATTTAACATAAATCAGGACATTTGAGAATAAAAAGAGGACATGAAGTATAAGGTGGGGGGAATTTATATTTTTGTAATTTAAAAAAAAATTAATTGAAGAGAAAAGATGTTGATTTTTAACAAATGATAAACGTGTTGCAAAATTCGGAAAAATATTAGTTTTTTATTTAAGGTTGCAAACCTATGGATTGATATAATAAAATTAATATCTTCTAACTATACATAATGTGTAGTCTCTGTACTTTACAATACTAATAAATAAAGTGTCGCTTTCATTACATAACACAATCTAATAAACCGTCAAGTACCAAATATTTTGTTCTGCGTTTATGACATGTTTATAGTTCGTGCAGTATTATGTTCAAGAACAGTAGTAAAATATTAACTGATGAAGTAAAAATTAAACATGAATTAATTATACAAAATGTCAGACACCCAGAAAACAAATAGTTACGTGATATATTCAAGCTTTTCAAGAAACTTTGATTCAATTTTCCTTTATTCTCTTCTATTTAGTTTAAATATTAATAGAATTGTAGTCAAGAGGTTATGGGCATAGAAGGGTAATCTTGAAAGTAGAACTATGACGAGCAATAAGCAACCTATATTAGTGGGCCGAAACTTACATCACTGGTAGTAATAAAAAACTGTACAAATCCTTCTGTGTTTACATTTTCAGGTATATATCATACTTTTTTATTCTATTGTACTTGTTTTAGCTATATTACCTTCTAGAATGATACATGACTGAAATTCAATGATCAAATGTAAATACATACTCTCTGAACCAACACGGTAATTGGTTCATCATTTTAGAGGTGCAAATGTTTATATTTTAATATATCTCACTGAAGGAAATTGTCTTTTAAAAACTCGGTATTAAATAAAGTTTAAATATGTCTACATTCACCATAAGAAAACATATTTAATTTTCTGCTAATATACTTAGAACTGTTATAACCTGCAGAAATAACATTTTTTTAAAAATGTCATCTTTGATGTCTCTGTTAAAACATTATTTTAAAGACGAAGACATATCAAGAAATCCCACACCACAACTCGCTATCTAATCTGTACTTGAAGTAAACTTTGAAGATTGACGTTTAATTTAAACAGTTTACCGACATTCAACTTTGTGCACATGTCACACAACCAGTTGTGTTGTCAGGTCTACAAACATTCAAACTTTATGTGTGTGTTTTATACAGTTTATATATTTAATACTTCTTACTTGATAATATATAAATTATTATTCTTTATTTGATGAAATTGTAACATTTAAAATGTGATAATATCAAACTACAATAATTAATATAAATTATAATGCCCCCGAAGGAGATGTATTCGAAAATGGAGACTAGTACTTTTAGGAGAAGTTGCACAACTATTAGATAAATACGTTCTAACAATGCCTTACATCAATAACCCTCTTAGAAATTCTGTTATTTTTTATTAATTTTTTTAGTTTTTTTTTTTTAGAGGGGCGAAAAGTCAGACATTTTGAATTGATGAATTGTCCTAATAAAGAGTAGGAATTGCTTATTTATTTATTTAAGAGAGAATTTATTGTTTAGTATATGGGTTATGCAAGAGAGAGGGTGAGAGAGATAGAACATCTTCTCACAAAGCTGTTTTGCATGTTCGTGTATGATATCTTCCAATATGTGTGTCAATACATGAATATCAGTTATGACTGATTTTGTACATACTTTTTGCCAATTTTACTCAAATTTCACAAAATGATGTTCTTGAAATAAGTTTGCAATAACGTTTTCCAGTTATTTTTATTATGTATGTGTATTTGTAATCATAATATAACACTATCGCACAAACCCATTTCACAATCAAAAGGATAAAAAAAAAAAAATAAACAAATAGTTTGACAAACCTAAAGCTGAATATATTTGTTTAATGTTTATATTGAAATTCCGTATCTAAAATTAGAAGCACGGCTAATGTAAACATAATGCCCAAGTTTTGGTTTGAAAAAAAAAAAGAATTTACTCTTTAGACCACATGTTTAATGAACCATAACTTATAATACGTCTTCGTGAAATGCAAACGCAACTTCTTCGTGTTTTTTTGTAAAAAATAGACAAAATAACAGGCAGGGCAAAAATAAACAGTTATAGGACACAAGTTATTTTATGGTTTTCTTTATTTTCGATTTATTAACCATTATTGGTCTTTAAATTTTGATACATACTGTACATTATTTAATATAATACAATTTTAGTAGGGAGGTCAAGGGCGAAGAAGAAATGTATTAAGATTATATATATTGTTAAAATACCTGTAAACGACATTATTTAAATTGTGGTCACATGTTTATTCGACTGGTTCCACTAGTTAACTCCACTAGTGTTTATGTAAGCATAAACAAGCAGGATATTTCTTATCTTAAAACAAACTCTACAGTTCAATGCTTAAAGATCAACATCTAGCTTGGATTGAATAAGGCCTAATCCAAGTACTTTGTTTAACAAGACAAACAGATAAATCCGGTAGTTTTTGTTGGCTTCCAAGTGGTTGTATGGACTGGTCAGATGGATTTTGTTTGACTTCTTATAACATTGTGAATTCATTTTATTTCTGTTTAAATTAGAGGAAAGTAAAGTTCAGTTGTATCATTTATGTAAAGGAGCTCCTATTAATTTCATGTTTTGTTTTATTTTATTTTCAATAAGGTTGTATCTTTTATAACCAAATATCTATGAATTATACATTTGGTAATACATTGCTGAGTCAAAGTTAATTAATTCCTTCCATTATTCCTAGTGACGTGGTTAGGGTACTAAGTTCACTAGTTAAAAAAAATAATAATAAAAAAATAAATTCTATTGCTTCCACTGCTTAGCTTTAGCATCCTATTTTGCGTTATTTTTTGCCACGCCTAAACAACTAGTAATGCACTTATCTAGCGGAACCGGTCAAATAAATATTTGTCCAAATACATTTTAATTTGTACAAACATAATTTAAATAATTTTGACTCTATTCATTTGAATTGTATTTATTTGTTGCTAATAGTAGACTATTGGTATTTAGCTATGAATAAAAACTTGAAGATGGCGTCTGTGAAACGATGAAACCTCTCTCATATTAATATATAAGCGATATAATATATATTTACTATCGATGTAACATCAGGTATTTACAACTATTTAATTGTAATAAGGTTGACCGAAATGTAGAAATAAAAATAATAATAGACTGTTACAATATCTTCATATTTTCATTTACAGTTATGAAGAAATTAATGGTTAGTAGGGGTTTATATATTTAAGGAAAACAAGGTTTCTATTATTTGAATTAAACAACCGGAATTTAAAGCATAGATCTTTATGCTTCATCTCTTTGGGTATTCACGGACATTACACCAATAACTATACTCATGGTTTAATCTCGCTTGGCCAGTCATTTTGATGAGCCCTAAAAATACCGCTGATTAATTATATGGTATAAATGTAGAAGCAGTGAAAAACAAGTAAGGTAATGGAATGTTTTAAACTTGCACAAACCCGAGCGTGTTGACGTAACACGGTAAGAATTTATACATTACATAAACTTAGGTTTAAAAATTATTGGAGTGCGCATTTACGCTATCCTGGGCTATACAGCCCATTCCAAAACATACTAGCCGGTTATTACGTGGATATGGAATACATTGGTCAACACTGCTGATGACAGGTGAAATCACTTGCCGTACACCACGAGTTTCTGACGCACTAGTGGGAGGGGGGGACTAGTACAGGCTTGCATATAACAGCTGGTCACTTGGAAGTGAAATGCTGATTTCGATGGATATACTGCGCCTACAATATTCTACGTAGGCCAGGCACATTGCTTGGAGGTTCGATGGGCAACATTCGCGTGATTAGCCGGGGATTGAAGCATATCATCAAAGTTATATTATTATTTTTTATTTTTTTATTTTGTGTACTTACAGTATTTAATTATATTGAAGAAAGATAACCAAATAAAATTCTAGTATATAAAGTAAAATAAGATTTCAATTGTGAATTGATTATTATTGCATTTATTTGGTAATTCATCGATTATTTTGACAATTTAAATGCTATGTTATTATGTCTTACTGGTGAAAACTTCCTTTAATGGAAGAAGTATTATGATGTAGAAAAAATTACTCATCAGACTCTTGGTGATAATATTTAAGTATTAACTTTCACGATAAGAAAACATATAGATTGCCAATTTACTAAAAACAGTTGTAAATTGTACAACTAAATATTGAATAAATATATTAAAAAATATGGATAAAAACTTCATCATTTGACCACTCTGTATATATTTGCATCTATCTGACTACTTTGATGTCATATACGAAAGTAGAGTTCTTACAATCACTTATATGCATTTTGATATTATTGAAAAAGCAATTAAAAAAAAAAAAAAGAAAGAAAAGTGTCAAGCTGTCCCGGAATATAAATTAAACACGTATAATACACAAAGGGTAGAATGGGGGTGATTTAAACACTGCCTTTAGGTACTCGTTTTACATTCTGCTAAACGTATATTAAAACATGATAAGTGTTTTAAATGGAATTTTAAAATGACAATTTCTCTTTTTAAAGGAACAAGAATTATAAACAGTGTCAGATTATTGGCTTAAGTTGAACTATATGTTATCCTTAGTATAGCTCACCATGCTTTATTCTAAACCTAAACTGTACTAGTTTGTGATTTACAACGATATACAATATCCTTCAGGGAGTTTTCATTTGCTTCTTGAATAATACATGTTTTCTTTTCTTTTTTGCACTACCAATCATTTGCTTATTTAAGACAAATATTTATTGATTGATAAATGGGTAAGGCAAGGAAGAGAGAAAGACCTATGACAGCTAAGCTGTGCAAAATTACTGCAGTTAATGGAAAGCCCCATAATCCACACCTTTTATTTTTCACTAAAAGAAATATATAACTATCTTTGCATTATAACTCATTTACAAATTAGAATAAACGTATATAATTATATTTTTATAAATCCAAGAATACTACATTAAGATCATTAAGGAAAATATTTGTCTCAATGATAAAAATTGATTAACATTGTTTTTAAATTGACATCGACTTATTCAAAACAAATAGTAAAAGTTTGTTTTTCAGGCGAATTTTACTTTTTTCCTGAATATCACCATATTTATATAAAGCTTAGAATTTTTGAAGTGCTGAAAAACTAGTTAGGAAAAGGAGATGTAAAAATCGAAGTTTGGCTTCATCCTAACTTTTTTCCTGTTACTTTATTTCATAAATATTTAGTTATTAATTAATTATGTTTATAAGATCAATAAATGAGAAGCAATTTGGGATTTTATAGCTTTAAGAAAATAAATCCATAACTCTTCTTCTATCTCTTTATTTCTTTCCGATTTATTGAGGAAAGTGTGTTCTCTAGGCTATTAAAGTATACATTATTGGAAGTTACATCTGCAGTTGACTTCATTTTGTTTGTGGTTATTAGGTCAACCATATTACCTATTATGTTTTTTCACTAAATTAAAATTTAATGTTCATAATATTTAAAGTCTGTAAAGTTGAGATGTGTTTAAGGACCTTTATATTATATTAAGTAAAAAGTGGATTCATTGCTTGCTTAAAGTCAGACTCCAAAATGAAATAATTGTATGTTAATAAAAGCCTAAGTCTAAAAGGCATGCTTCAAACGTCTTTAACGAATCATTTACGAAAAATATCATATTCCCTTTTTCAGATAGAACTATAAAAATATTACTTTCTCAGGTTGTAATAATAATAATAATAAAAATAGGCTATATTTGAATTTATTGTTGATGCAGAACGCTTGAAATAAAAAGAAAAAGCTTGTATTACAAAATATATCTCTTTCTGCAAACAATTATTTTTCCTACAAAGTTGTAAAAGTTTAGCTTATATTTGGTACTGAACGGTGTTTTTAAATTTTCCTCAAAATTTCAAACGTTTGCGAACTAAGCTAATAAATATTCTTAGTTAAATTGAAGTCTCGGATAAGGCAATATTCATAACAGTATAAATCATATTACTTCAATGGTACATTTCATATTTAAAAAATTGTAAATACATTATTTTTATGTTAAACAGTTTGGTTTATTTTGTGCGAAATAAATAAAAACATTTTTAACCTAATTTCTGAGGTTAATTTAAGGAGATCTAAACAAAAATACAACAATAACACGTATGATGGTGTCGTTACACGGTTTTCCCTCCTAACCTAATTTAAAGTGTCTGTTTAATGGTGATTGGTATTTTTATGTCATTGCTAACATTCTATCATACAAACAAAAATTACTATAACTATAACAAGACAAGTGTAGTTCATAAAAAAAGTTTGTCTAGTTTTCTAAATTATCAAACAAAAGGTTTACTCGTAAAACTAATATCAAACAGTTTTTATATTGGGAATAATTAACCTACATTCTATCCTGGGTAACTAGAAAAGTAACAACAGTATTTCTGAAATTACAAAAGTGACTGTCTTTAGTTCGCCACTAACTGTACAGACTGCAGCATTGTGGTGTGTTTATTGCGCTGCATCGAGTAGTAACAACTAAGTATACTCTAATCTATATTCATGTTGTTAAAACTTATTCTCAATGTATTCTATTGGTTTTGTGGAGACACATGTTGTCCTAAAGTAGTACATAATCGTTAGTGAAACTTTACGTGTTTTACAGTAATGTCATCACACGTATTCAAAATGTTATTACATAAACATTTAAGCATTTTTAAATAAATAGGTTCAATTGTAGAATTATGATACTACAGTAATTTATTTATCAAAAATATTGGTTGTACATTGAAAGGATAAAGTGCTTACTTTAACTGCCCAGTGATCTATACCAATCAAGAAGAATGACAATCTTTATTGCAGGTTACTCTTCTTTAATGGTTTAATACTTGACTTTGAAATGCTGGGAGTATGCTTCATGTTAAGCCCTGGTATAAACGTCCAAACTGGTTAGAGACATAAATAATGAGGGAGTTTGAAGGTAGTACTTCATTTCGGTGCTACTTTTTGAAAGCAGTTAAAATTGTTTGACTTGTCTTCCTCCAGCAGCCACTCTGAAAAATGTTCCTTCTAACCATTGTCTAGAAGTTGCTATTTGCATAAATTTTATCTTTTGATAAAAATGTTATATTTAAATAAATAGGCAAAAGTGAACGTCTAACTGAGACAAAGTCAAATAAAGTGTAATTTTAAAATATTTTTTGATAAAACCGTTATATTTAAATGTCAAAAAAGTTTAGTTTAAATATATTTCTATTTTTTTGTGTGATTTATTTTTTTAAAAATTGAAGAAAAAATAAATACTTATATATATATATATAATTTAGAATTGTTTGCGTTTTTTATTTTATTTTTTCAAAAAAAAATCGGTACACACTTATCTATCAAACTGTACAAGTTAACCACTTCAAAATTTAAATCATAAATTTGTGTTTTTTTGGTAATGTTTATATAATCGTTTTGCACCGTTACTGATACACTACAGACCTGAATGAACAATAATTTGTCAACAGTGTGTTTGTCTCTACTATTAGTTAAGCTAATAAGAAAATTTTACTAATTAGAAGATAAATTATTTTCAATAGCCTATATATATTTTATTTGATTTTAAATCGGACAATACAAAGAAGCTGAAGCTTATATTTAAGCGAATTTGTACCTCATGAACTTTTATTTTTTGGAACATATATTTGCTGTGAATATTTTCTGCTGACGTAGCTTTGATTAAATTAAGTTTTTACCAGTTCATCTATTTATTGTCGTTTTGTGAGTTTTACCATCTTTGTAACCAATGCAAGTAACGTCCTCTTTATTCAACTTGATTTATTTATATGAAATCCATATTATTATTATACACGAGAGTGTGTATATTCATATTATATTATCCACAAATCGTTTGCCATAGTATTTTGTTTCTCTACGCTCTCCGTCTTTCCCCATCTCACTTCCAACAAGTGTATGATTCGATGTTGTCTATTGATAAAATATTAGAGTAGGGAATGATTAATTAATTATTACACTATTAAATTATTGAGAAATTTATTATTGCTACTTAGATCAATGAAAAACCTTCGTTCATATTACAACTGATAAATGAGCCAGTGTGTTTTAACTTTTAAAAATCAATTGTAAAATAAGTGAAATATCAGTCTTGAAATTTGATACAATTCTTGAAAATTATAATTTTAAAATGTAATAAATTGGTATTTGAGACGTTAGAATGTATTCATTGTTTTGATGATCAATATCCTAGTTACTATTAATATATTTAAATAGAGCTAAAACAATATTTAATTGACACACTTTTCATGAACAAAAAGATATTTTCTTAAGCGATGTAAACATCATTTCAACCGAACATTGTCTCTTTTCTTACGATGTTTCGGGTCGTATTTTCAAAGTAAACACCCTTTATGATTCTATATGTGATATGCTACGTATTTTTCACGATTTAAAAGATGGTAATAAAAATACCTTCAGGCAGTTTGTCAAGGATGTCAAGACGAAACAATATATACTTATGTTTGTTGATTGTAAATAAAGGAAGTAAATATGTGAGTTTTTAAAAATACGACAGTAGTATTGAAATAAGTTTCAATTTTTTCTGTTCCTATCAAAAATTATTGGTAAATGTTAAATATTGGATTTAATAAGGGATGTATATAAAAGGTGGTACATAACTTTCTACTTCATGTGGTTAATAATATATTATACAGTATTTAAAAACAGATTACAATTTTTAAAACTTTTTTTTTATTCCTATCTTGTTTCGTAACTGCTAACAAAAATAAAAGGTAGTTTAGGGTCAGATTTCAGTTTTTTTTAAAACATAAACTTTTATTCATTGACCATTTAAGAAGAATGTGACTACTATTGCAATATTATTACTCTCTCACTATAACATGATATAATGGCTGAGTGATAAACAAAGATTTAAGTCTATTGTGGTTATGTTTTTAACTGTAATAAACCTGTGATTGTTAAGGACGATCTTCCTTTCCAGAAAGAAAGTTTTCCAAATGTTCACCCTAATTAAATTGTATTAATGAAAATAATTAAGTAAACATTTTCAAATAGTTTACACAATGTCGTTCTTATTACTCGCATTGGGTAATACGCTCGTATTATACTACCACTCTTTCATTACAAAACATAAAACTACTTGTCACCCTTATTTTTAACAAAAACCAACGCACGATTTTGTTAAAATGTAATCACGCTTTATAGTATTATCATGTATCAATGTTTGATATTTCCACTTCATTACAATTCTTGGTAAGAAATTTAATAATAATAACAACATTAAATAATTAGTAGCAAAGGTAATTAACTGGATCTGTTTTGTAATTAAACTTGTAAACAGGTGTCATCTGTCAACATTGAGGATTAAAGGATTAGAGACAATGTAGAAGGTTAAACCCCTATTACTACCAGCTATTATTCTCTGGGAAATGTTTCAACTGTCGCAATTCCCATGGTCTCCTTATTTTAGTCTCGATTGAGGTCCACGTAAAGTCTTGAATTTAGTAGTTTATAGAATAAGTGTTAAACTAATGTACAATTTGAATGTTACTATTTGCAAATTTTACAAATATTTGTAAAACCATTTGTCAATAAATCCCTCATAATTAATTTTAAATTATAGTGTAAACATTCCTGTCGGTTTTATAAGTATGATGTAGTCAGAAGTAGTGTGTTTAGTTTGGACGTACGGAAGTAATTGTAACGTCATATTGTTGTAAAACTGCAAACAAAGAAGTTACTGCATAGGGGATATATATATATATATATATATATATAGAGAGAGAGAGAGAGAGAGAGAGAGAGAGAGAGAGAGAGAGAGAGAATCACAATGTACTCGGATGGTTGAATAGCAAGCGCAAATATTGTGGACTGAGAGAAGTTGGCTTGGCTTCAGTTTAATTTTGCGACGTCCGTTTAATCAAGGGTCAGGCTTGATTGCAGAAATCCCTCGTAGAATACAATAGTGATAGAAAACTATTACGCGATGCCTCCTATATTTATATTTACAACAAAGCGAAATTACGAGCTGTGGTAGTTTAACTAGGACAGAGATAAAATTTCACAAGGTCGAGGAAAACACTGGGCTTTATTAGTAAAACGGCGAACCGATCGGATTCATTGTATTCGTTGTTGGACGACTGCTGGACAGTTATAATATTTAGTTTGCCATCGCCCTTTACATTGGAACTAATTTACCCGACTCACTCAATCCAACATTTCTCAGCGTTTGGTCACACCAAACGCTGAGAACACTTCCCCGCACTTCTCCCGGACCTCTGTGCCGGACACCCTGGGCCAACCAAACACCTACATCATCTCCCCTACTGTCGAACAGTAAAGGGCAGCTCGTGATTGGTCCAGACTCAACTCGCGAGAGGCCGCGGACGGTCTCTCGTCAAACACCAAAACTTCAGATTGTACGACCCAATCACAGCACGCTAAGCTACCCACGCCTCTAGCCGGCCTGTGATTGGATCGCAATAATAGTGAAAGTGGGACAATGGCTTCTCCATTGTTCGGCATCCAAAAAACGTATAAAACCAGACGTTTTCCTAACCAACACACACTACCCAACTCAAAAACATTCTTCTGCCAGCTGTCGAAGAGGTAACATCTAGGTGTAAGCTCTACGCTACTAGACCACTCTGAGAAGCCAAGCAGTAAGCAGCCATTCTTTACCCTGGAATCTTCAACTCTTGTTCGGTGAACGGAGAAGAAGAGACCTGAGAGGGACAAGGGAAATCTCGCCTGCGCTTTCTTTGGCCGCCATTCTTGCTACAGTCGACAGCCTTATTTACCAGTCGCGGACCATCAGTTTCAGCTCCTCGCTCGTTGCTGCTGGCCAGCTGCGGACCGCCAACTCGCCCTTGTTTTCAACTTCGGCAGTCACCCCCAGAGCACCGGTTTCGTCGTGGGATACGAAGATTCACTGGATTCTGCGGTCAGTTTCTGCTTGTAAACATAGCACTAAGTTTACACTCGTGAGCTGGCCTGCCAACACTGGTGAGTGACTTTGTTTCTTATACTGTCCCCATCAGACACATATTAAGACTGCGCAAAGCACGTCACTTTTTTTCCGGACTTGTTCTTCGAACAATGTCCACCTCCGGGGACGAGGCCCATCGTGGCCGTAGTAGTCCCCCCCTAAAAATCCCGGCTTCACCGGGCACCAGCCTAAAGAAACAACCAGCTAGGGGTAAAACCTTAGTCGGTTGCAACAAAAAAGTAAACCTAACTGACTCATCTGCCGCCTCAGGCAAATTAGTTCCAACTTATGGCCCTTCTCAGGGCCAAGCTGGAACTCTCCAAAACCCAACATCTGCCACACCTGGCACGTCAACTAAGCCACCAAGCCCTTCAGGCAATCTATCTCAATCAGCCAATGGTCAGTCTGGTGACTTCACGACCATTGAATCAAAAAGAAAGCGTAGGAAACGCAATGATTCCCAGGGGTCCCAATCAGGCTACGAGACTGACCGTAGCAACCACTCTGCCGCCACGGCAAAGCCGACTGCTCCTCCCAAGGAGAGAATCCCTCCCATCATCTTAGATGCTCCTAAGAACTGGCAGGAGCTATCTAGGAAAATCAACCAAGCCACAAACGGAAATCTAGAAGTCAGTTGCCGTGGGAATAATTTTAGAATTATTCCCAAAACCATCGATGCGTTTCGGCGCATCCAGGCCACACTCCAGAAGGAGAAAATAAACTTCCACACCTTCACTCTGCCCTCTGAAAAGGAGGTAAAGGTCGTACTCAAGGGTATTCCCTATACTACCCCAACAGAGGACATACTGGAGGATTTGAAGGTCAAGGGATTCTCTCCAACCAGCTGCACAGCAATCACCAACGCCCAGAAGAAGGCAGTAAATGTCTTCCTTGTAAGTCTGAAGAAGACACAAAACATCAGGGACATCTATGATATAGAACACATGTTCTATATCAAAATTACCGTAGATAGCTACAACCCTAGGCCTGGCATTGCTCAATGCTACAACTGCCAAAGGTTCGGGCACAGCTCCCTCAATTGCCACCAGCCACCTCGCTGTGTAAAATGTGCCGGCAACCATGATCGCACTCAGTGCACCAAAACGCGGGACACTGCTCCCAAGTGCGTAAACTGCGGCGGTGAACACCCGTCGAACTACAGAGGTTGCTCTGCGTATGCGGAGCACTTCAATAGGACGAAGGGTGCCAACCAACGCAGGCAACCCGCCCGCCCACAACAACCTACAATCCAGGCCCCACTTCCAAAAACCATCACGGCCAACCCACCATCTCCGACCGTAGAGGAGGAAGTTCTAATGGAACTTACTCCAGAAACCCAGGAGGTTCACCCTCCAGCCACTCCAGCACCCAAAACGGTGCCACAAAAAAAACGTATGCAACTGTCGCTGCACCCAAACCCAAGCGGCCAATAAAGAAAGCATCAACCCGCCCAGTTGCCGTAAAAAGCAAGCCAGTGACTCCGGTCACTAAAACTGTACAGGCCGCTCCTGTAACAAAGGCAGTTGAAAAAACGCCTCCCCAACCCACCGAGGAACCAGAGTGTGTCCTCTCACTCCTTAAAAACGTCACAACAAGTGACGTACTCAACTGGATCCAAGGGATCCTACCCACAGTCATGTCAATGACAGACACCAAATCCATCATCATTACACTTCTAACTTCCCTAGTCACCTTATTCATGCGTCATGGATAAGAAGCTCACTGTGCTAGCATGGAACGCTAACGGAGTCCTCAACCGTAAGGCTGAACTTCGATACTTCCTCCAAAACCACAACATCGATATTGCTCTAATATCCGAAACACATCTATCGAAGAAAAACTACTTCAACATTCCATGCTACACTACCTATCGTTCAGATCGCCAAAAACCCCCTCACCAACACCAACAAGCTGCAGGTGGGACAGCAATTTTGGTGCACAGACGCATCACACACCATGATATCCCTATCATCCCACACACTCCGATAGAGCATTCCATCATCCAAATCAATTACAAAGGCGAAAATGTACGCATCATTTCCGCATACATTCCACCCCAGTCCAAACTCCTAGTGGCGGATTTCCAAAAATTGCTCCACTCTAATGATCCGACCATAATAATGGGCGATCTGAACTCCAAACATCCGCTGTGGAACAGCAGAATAACTAATCGGCACGGCAAAGTATTACATAAATTCCTATCCAAAAATCCAGACATCGCCGCTCTGGGACCAGACAAACCAACATATCATCATTGCTCCAACCGGTATAAGCCTGATGTCCTCGACATTGCCGTGCTTAAAAACTTCACTCACCCCCACGAGCTTGTCTGCATCGACGACCTCAGCTCGGACCACAATCCCATCATCTTAACTGTTGGCACAAACCATAATCGTTTACCGCCTGCAAAAAAGGAGGTCAAACAAGTAAACTGGAGGAAATACTCTGAGCATCTACTCCGAACCAGCCCGAAATCCATTGACAACATAGTCACTCCCGATGACGTTGACGACCAGGTCAGCCTGGTAGAAAACGTCATTAATACAGCACTGATCTCCAGTACCCACACCTCCTCCAGTGTAGGAACCAAGGCTGAACTTCCCCCTCACATACTAGAGGAGCTGGCAAAGAAAAGAAAACTTCGCCGAACATGGCAATTCACCAGATCCCCCTCAATCAAAAAACAGCTCAACGCTCAAATCATTCTAGTGAAAGCCCTCCTAGAAACATACACCGCGGATGAATGGGATAAGTTCCTCTCCACCGTGACCACCGAAAATGGTTCCCTATGGAAACTAAATCGCCAGCTTCTCGCCCCCAAAACTCCAAACAATCCACTCCACGGCCATAATGGGTTAGTATACAGTGCCACGGACAAAGCCGAAGCGTTCGCTGATTCCATGCAAGACCAGTTCACACCACACTCCTCTATCTATGTGGACGACCACGTCGAACACGTAGAAAACTACCTCGAGAACTACTTCTCAGGTCCCATTGGCCCGCTCCCTGATCCTTTCACGTGCGACCAGGTGGCCAACACTATACACAAACTCCACTCCAGAAAGGCGCCTGGTCTAGATAATGTTAATAACAGTGCATTGAAAAACATGCCGTCCTCTATGGTAAACACCATAACGACCATTTTCAACGGAATCATGCGAACAGGTCATTTCCCAACTGCGTGGAAAAGAGCCAAAATCGTAATGATACCAAAACCCAAAAAGTCTGCTCTTTTCCCGCAAAATTTCAGACCCATATCTCTCCTTTCCAGTCTCTCGAAAGTCTTCGAAAGACTGGTTAACACACAGCTGACCAAAATTCTTGAACATACACTTCGTCCCGAGCAGTTCGGCTTTCGTAGCGAGCACTCCACAACATTACAGCTTATCAATGTAGTCAACAGCCTAGCAGACGGATTCAATAAACATGTACACACCATCGCTGTATTCCTGGACATCAGCAAAGCATTTGACAAGGTATGGCATGAGGGCCTCTTGTACAAACTTGCGCACAGCCCTCTTCCTCCATGCTATGTTCACCTCATACAATCATACCTCGACAACAGATGGTTCCAGGTCTCCGTCGAAGGTAAACTATCCACGCCTCGACCTATCGAGGCTGGAGTTCCGCAAGGATCAGTCCTTGGTCCGTTACTGTACCTTCTGTACACTAACGACATCCCAGTACTCAACACCGTGAAACTGCGACTCTTTGCTGATGACTCCATGTTCTACTATCAATCAATAAACCTCGAATATGGGGCAAATATCATCCAGCGTCAGCTGGATACACTAGAACCGTGGTTCAGAAAGTGGAGAATCGCAGTCAACACGGACAAAACAGTAGCCATTCCTTTCACTGCAAAACGCACTAAACCAAAAATACAACTCTTCCTAAACAAGTCCCCCATAGCATGGAAAAAACAAGTCAGATATCTAGGTGTAACGCTTGACAGAAGGTTAAACTTCAATAAACATGTCACGCAAATACTTGGCAGGGCGAGATACACTCGCTCCAAGCTTTTCCCCATTATCAGTGGCAGAAGCCCACAACCAATCACCACTAGACTGACCATGTATAAAATGTACATTCGGCCCATAACTGCTTACGCAGCACCTGCTTGGTATTCTCTATTAAGCCCCTCAGGAAAGAAACGGCTGGATTCTATCCAAAACTCAGTGCTCAGAAGCATAACTAAGTCCCCATGGTATGTCAGAAATGCTACCATCCTCAATGGATTGAAAGTCCCCACATTCGAGGAGTTCGTCCTCAAGCTTACGAAAAAGCTTACATCGAGAGCAGAAGGCTCCAAACATGCGCATCTGTCATCACTCGTGACAGATCCCGCTCCCCCACAAGAAAGGAGAAAACGTCCCCTGTGTCTGGTGGTTGATCCCCCATAACACAATTAAAAATCAGATTCATACCAAGCAAAAACCAAGCCACTTCAACAAAAAGATACAAAGATTAAAATAAATTTTATTGACAGTATGAGAAACGAAGTCCTATCTTCGTTTCCCCTTTTTTCTAAATTTAAAAATTTAAAAATGTTAAACTTTTCAAAATTATAACTTCAATCCTTAAAACAGTCATTTAAATTCATTATTATGTTTATATTCATTTGCAGCAAATGTATTTATACAGAAGCTGTCATTCATAGAGGACCTAGTTCTCGCCATTCTGACCTTGACCTTGACCTTGACCAACACACACTTCATCTTCGGTCTCTCATCCGAGAGACACGAACACATCTTCTTCAGTCTCTCACCAGAGAGACTAAGACCAGATCTACTCTTCTGACTCTCTTCCGAGACGTCACACTTCACTCTTCTCTCTACCGACACGATCTTACACCTACCAGCAGAAAGAGGAAGCCTTGAAAGGCATCAACGTGGATACTAGAAACCTGAGCATTTTCATTTCTCTATCTACCATCACCCACTCGCCTCCCGTAAGGGAAAAAGCAAAATAGGGGAAACCCGGCGAGCTACTGCCTTACCGCCTCCCGACAGGGAAATCTTAATAGGGTAGTAGTGACCCGGCGGACCCGTGTGCTACGTGCCAGGGAGACGGACCAACGAGGAGCGACGGGCCGTGCGCCGTCTTCAGAGAAGGGCCAGCAGAGCGTTGAGGAGGACGAACAGTACGAAAACGGCCAAGATTGAAAACGGTCGTTTTCAGGACCAAACACCCGCTCCCTGCCCGTTGTGGCGACCTCTCATCCCAATTCCAGTCATACTCCGCCCCTACTCTTACAGCGTTCCCGGACTACCCCACTTTGACCCTAGGTGTCCATATTATCTTCATTTCGGTATAAGCAAATAAAGAGATATCATCTTAAGAGATAAAATTCGGTAATAAGAGAAACGATTTTGCAATTACTGCAAGAGAATCACCGACCTTCACTACAAGGACTGTTTATGGCAGTAAAAGTATTAAATCCATTCTTTGTAGAAACTATTGTCAATCAACTTGAATATGAGTTCCAGCACGGACATAACTCAGGTTAGACACAAAGCTAACGTTGCTGTCACAAATACAACAGGCGCTAATTTGTACGTTGTGTTAATTGTACAGGGTATTTTTCTTTTAATTTTTATATTCCAAGTTGGTATATTAGGTTTAAAGTATAGTGTTTAATTAAAGAGTCACGATAAGAAATTCATTAAATTACATCTTTTATCAATCTAGATAAAAAAGAGGTCCTAATCTTAATAATCACAAAATTATTAAAATTATTACGACTTATTGTTTTTGATAAATAAAATTAGTATTTTTTTTTCTTGGATAAAATAATATGAAATATCTGTAACATGAAATGAAGACAACATTTCAGAGAATTAGAAAAGGCCAACCGATACAAGAAAATCGAATTGGAGAACAAAAAAATAATCGTTTGTATAACCATCAAACACTGATGGATCAAACCATTTAATTTATATTTCCTCATCCCCTTGATTAGTAATTATAGAACAACTAATTAAATAATTTATTTTATCATTCATTAAGTAACGAAATAATTAATTGTCACATTGAAAATGTTATAAGAAAGTATTTGGTTTGGGTTAAATTCAAAATATGCACTTGGGGGCAAATGTTAGCGTGACTTTAACTCATTTACAATATCCATCCCCTAACAATACAGGAATACAATGTTCGGTTCACAAAGATCAATTGGAATCATGTTTAAATTGAACTCGTATGTTTGTTTTTGTAAAATCTCTCCTTTTGTCAGCTTTGTTTGGTATGAAACAACCATCTAATTCAGTAAATCCAGCTGTTTGCTGTCACCTCCTTCAAACGCCATCGCCCTATTTAAAGATATTCACCATGTACTTAAATAGTTTGTTACTCATTTTGGATCACTTTTCGGTCGTATGTTTTAGTATTTATTTACTATATTGTCACAATTTCAGTCTGATTTGTAACACTTGGTACGAGCACGATCTATGCAAACCATTGCACAATTTCGTTAACAAAAAAAAAAATAATAATAATAAAATAAAATAAAATAAAATGTTAATACATTTTGAAATGGAGGCTAATTTCAATTTCAAAATCTTTTTCTGAGGTTTAAAAAATAAAAAAGTAAGAAGATTAAGGTATTCAGTTTGACATGAAGATTAGTTGTTTCTGTCTTGGGTGTAACATAGTATTTAATTTTAAATAAAATAAGATTAGGCAACATGTATCTCCAAAACTGAAAAATTTTATAAATATAAAACATAATACATTTTTTAAATAATAGTTTGTTTATGTCTTTTTGAATTTGTCACAATTGTACGTGTACAACTTCTATTCGTTCTAAAAAACATTGATTGTTGAATACTCGTAGTTTTGGAAGTAAAAATTAAAAAAATATTACACAGACATTTCGTAAAATGTTGTAAAATATCGTTGTTAAAGTATCATGATAATCAGTTATCGGTTATTAGGTATAATTTCAAATTCATAATTTTATCTACGAGACCTATTAAAAACCTAAAAGTTATCTACACTGGAGGAAAGTTAAAGTGTCCACTGAAACAGTAACTACATATGATTTTTATTTTATTTTGTTGGCACATGAAATTTCAGTAATAATTGTTTTAAATTAAATTGTATTATCAAATTAAATAGGTTAGTAATTTTATTTGTTTTTTACATAATTAAAATCGATTTGTAAATGTCGAAATTTATTGTTTACTTCTCTTCTTGGATTACAACGAATTTATAAATTGTTAAAACACAAACAAATTATCTATACCAAGGTTAATTTTTATTTTTTTTATATACTTTTTTTCTTTTAAAAATAAAAATCAATAAACAAATTTTAATTGTTGACTACATTTTATATTATTTTAATGGTTTTTTACAGTCGCCATTTTTTAAAGATTTTTGCTTTAGTTAACTATGAACGAACGATTCAAAACAATGTTACTTAAAATTAGATACACAAAATTAATAAATTTTGTTATTAATAAATATACACAAAATATTGTTAGCAGTGTTTAATCATTCCATTCTTTAATATTAGTTTTTTAAATAGTTTACATAAGAAAAACTGAATTGATTAAGTTCGTGTATTATTTGTGAACAAATCATTTGAAATTTACCTTTTCTCCTACACTAAAAAGGACATTGTTAATACATAAGTTGTTATCATCGATTTTTGTTGATTTTTTAAGGATCATTTTTATTAAAATACAAATAGGCCTAAACTTGCAGTGATAGAAATAATTAGACAAACATTGTTATTTAATAACAATATTTACACATTATTGTTTAACTAAAGGAAAGTCAACTGCCTTCAGAAGTTTCCAATTTCACTTCCTTTCAAACATTAACAAAACTTTCTCCCACTCAACTACATTAATAAAGTAAAGCTATATTGCCACGTTGCTAAAAAGTTTTGTCTGTTGAAACACTTACTTATTATGGAGTTGTTCAAGTTTGTCCAATTTTCAAACTTACAGAAGTGCAAAGGTAACAATAAAAGTTATTTTTATTACGTTTCAAGACTCGGAAATATTGTTATGAAGTTGGAAGTATTTTTAAATATACGAAATGACACTGGAATCCTCGTACGTAGGAATTCATTCTGCTGACTTATATTTGACTCTGTTTTTGCTGCCAATGTGTTTCTATGAACCTGTTATGCTCCTAAACAAATTGTATATTGACCGGTAAATATTATTAATAAATATTTCTAGAATTTAATATCTATTCGAATTTTAATAACAAATTCCGAACATTCCAAACCGTATAATTCTGAGAATTGTTAAATCATGGAATTTAATTTTTGTGACACAAATTTGCTGTAAAATATCTCTACAAAAGCTTTGACTAAATTTAGTATTTATTACAATTTTATCCAATTGTAGTTTGTCTTTTTGCGAGTTTAATCAATTTTGTTAGCTATACAAAATATTAATTACAGATTATAATATATAATTATTAAATAATAATTTTGTGCAAGGTGAAAAATATTTACCTATATCTTGTGTATATTTGTGTTTAAAAATGATTATCAACTTTATTTTGTAATATTCTGTCTTCACGACCTTCTTAAATGTCTTGTTTCTCAATCTTTTAAATTAATATATTGATTGATTTATTTTTCACGTTTTTATAGTTCCGAGTCCTCATTAGTCCACTTTATTTACTTATGTGTTTACAAATCTTTATTTTACTTTTCTCTATCGCTCAACTTTCCTCATAGCAACCTACATCCAACAAGAGTATGAGTTCGTCGTGATTTATTTATTAAATTTTAGAGAAAACTTTTAGGTTAGGTTGGGTTATTTTAGGTAAGGATATAATAGGTTAGGTTAGGTGGGTTCAATATACCTGAAGTTACGAAAGCACACTATACACACTGAATAACTCTAGAGATGTTCAAACATTGCCTAAGTTCATAACACTCTTGTAAATTCCGTTTAGTTAATTATTTAAAGAGATACTATTGTTCAAATGTTTTGAACTGATAAATTGCCCCAATAAAAAGTAAGGATTACACACATTATCAGTTTATAGGGCTTAAGTTGGATAGTATCCAATCCTTCGTTCTGTAGTTCCTTAATGTTACTTGTGACGGTTTGTTTTAAACAAATATCAAACTCCACGTTACATGAGGGTGCCCTTATGTGAATAATATATCTAAAACAATACAATTGAATGTCAATGCTTTCTCTCTCTCTCTCTCTCTCTCTCTCTCTCTCTCTCTCTCTCTCTCTCTCTCTCTCTCTCTCTCTCTCTCTCTCTCTCTCTCTCTCTCTCTCTCTCTCTCTCTCTCTCTCTCTCTCTCTCTCTCTCTCTCTCTCTCTCTCTCTCTCTCTCTCTCTCTCTCTCTCTCTCTCACGCTTTCTGTATTTATGTCAAATAAGTTATTCATTGACACAATATTTAGGCAAGAGAGAGAGAAAGGATAATATTGTAATGGAAAATAATATATCTTGAAATTTTCAAGGACCTATTGTTTTTTATATCTTTGTGCTCAACAAAACTGTTTTGCAATGTGTATTTTATCTGTCAAAATGGGTGTAAAAACGTGAATATCTCTTGTGGCCAATTTTGTTCAAAGTTAGTAATCAGGTTCCTTTGCGCTTAAATAATAAAATGAAAATAAATTTTATAAATCTAAAAAATATGTATTGTAACTACCTTAACTAAATACCGAGAGATTCTATGTTATCTATATTTTGTAAATTTTCGTTTATTAGTTATTTATAGGCGAAACTTATTTTATTATGTATGAACAAATTTTACAAATTAAATATCGTTTTCTAGACTTTTTAAATATTTGTATATAAATAAAATTATTTTTATCAAACATTCACACAAAACAATCGCAAAATATCCAGTGTAAATATATTAATAATCTAAGAAAAGCATAGATGAATCTATTTGAATATATTTTTTTTATATTAACTCAATAGAATCACAGGTATAGTAAAACGTGGGCATCTATGAATGATTAAGATTTGGTTTTAGAATACACAATGTATTTGAATTTACTGTTTACATTACTGTTAAAATTTAATCCAAAATATCTTATACTATGTTTTTTTGTGAAGGGGACACGAAATTTCATCAGTTGTTTTAAGCGTACACAAAATTACAAGATTATAGAAATTTAATTGTTATCCATCATATTTTTAATTATTTCTGATCTATTGGCGATATTTCGTCATTCAATTTCAACACATACTGTATATTATTTAAAACATATTTTAAATTCATTATAATAAAGAGGTCAATAGCGAAGAAGAAATGTAATTAAATATAAAGAACATCTTTGGAGAGCAAGTAGAGTTGATAGTAAGCCGTCATAATATATGGAGTGACGCTATATTTGTACGCCTAGATCTCAGGTCATTTGTATTGATGACAGACTGTACCTATCTCTTTGACATTTTATTTGCAGTTTTTTTGTACTATATGTCTGACCTATTGTTTACTTTTGTCGGAGAATGATAACAAAATAATTCATTATGAAATAAAATTTAGTACTTGTTCATGTTTAATGTCAATCATTAACTCATATGTTTGGTAATTTATCCATCGTTTTGACAACTTAAATCCCATTATTTTAATGTTTCTTACTGGGAGAAAATTCTTCTATTGGAGGAAGTATTATGATGTAGAAAAAATAAATATTCAGGGATGTCAAACATATGGGTTGCCAATTTACAAGAAAGGTAAATAAACACACAGAATTCATCCTTTGATTTCTGTGTGTTTATTTCCATCTACCCAAATACATTGAAGTCATATTTGAAAGCGTAGTTCTCACGAGATATGCATATGTGATTATGACATTATTTTAACACCAATTTCAAAAAACATTTTTCTATAAAATGTATCATGTTGTCCCGGAGTTTCTATTAGGCTCGTTTAATACACAAAGATAAGCACGAGGGTGATTTAAATTCTGCCTTCACTCAATTTTATTCCTGCTCAGAATATATTAAAAAGAGATAAGTACTTTCAATGAGGTTTTAAAATAATAAATTATATTTCAAAGAACGAGGATTACGCACAGTGTCAGATTATTGACTTATGTTGAACTATATGTTATCTTTATAACTGTTAATGCTTTATTCTAAACCTACTCTGTATTAGTTTGTGCCATAACGGTAAAATATATTGACCTCTAGGAGTTCTTATGTGGCACATGTCCGATTACTTACTGGCATGATTTTTTTTTTCTGGTTTTATTAAACATTTGTGAATTCCATTTCTTATAAAAATGAAATTTTCTGGAATTACAAAGTAAAATGTAAATATCAGAAGATAACATACTGAGGTTATATATTATAAAATGAGGTGCCCCTACTTCTAATATGGGTTCATAAAGTAACAAATCATCCTCAACCGTTAACTGAAACTGATTTGAATGTATGTACACTTTAAAAAGTACACAGTGTAATCTAAATAAAGTTATTGTAACAGTTATTTTATCATAAATTTCGTAATAATATATTTGTATTAAAACGAAGCATAATAATAGTAGTAAAGAGAAATTTATTAATCTGAGACGCACAAAGTTGAACTCATTGTGTGACTTTTAAACATAGTCTGTAGTTCCACATACTCATTATTGCACTTGAATTATTTATATGAAATCTTTATGCATAAATCAATATCATTGTACTTTGTGTCACTTTCGACACCATTTCCAACAAGAGGATGACTGCGTGCTGCTTATTTCTAAAATGCTCGATTAGGGATGTGTTAATTGAAATCAATTTTTGATTAGTATATTATTCTAGTGGTACTTAGATCAATAACACTTCTTTGTGCACTCTTCCTCTCACTGATAAATGAGATAATTTTCTAGTAATACTTACAGGCAGTGACTGGATCGGGCCGTTGTAATAAATTAACTAATTTTTATTTAATATTCAATATCCTAAATAGTCTATTTATAATTAATAAATCAAGAGAGC
Source organism: Aphrophora alni (assembly GCA_963513935.1). NCBI lineage: Eukaryota > Metazoa > Arthropoda > Insecta > Hemiptera > Aphrophoridae > Aphrophora > Aphrophora alni. The sequence goes on along the minus strand of OY740773.1, from coordinate 87,614,415 downwards.
TGAAGAAACATTTAAATCCCACACTATTTGAAAGAGAATAGTCATTTTCTTAAACATTGTAAATTGGATGTTTTGCTTTGACACGATATATCGGTTCAGATTTGTAATGTTATATGCTACGTATTTTTCTTTCATTCAAGTAAAGGATTCAAATAAAACTACTTAGCAGTTTTTATAAATATGTAGAGGGAAGATTTAAAAATAACATTATCACTGAGATAAGTTATATTTTTTCCTGTTCAAATTAAATATAAATATGAAATTTTTAATATTGGAATTAATAAAGGAGATATATGAGGGAAGGTACATAACTTAATAGATCATAACTGACTAAATTTTAGAAAAATGACTTTGTTTATCCTGATCTTATTTCGATACTGTTAATCAATTAAGTAAAACTAAAGAACAAAAATAAGTTTAAAAAAGGTAGTACGAGGTCAGATTTCAGTTTTGTTGTGAGACTTAAGCTTTCATTTATTCATGATGTAGGAATAAATTGACCACTATGACACTATTATTAACCTCTCACCACAAATCTGTATAATGGCTGAGTGATAAATCAAAGTTTAAAGCCAATAACGGATAATTCATAGAATTATAATACCCGAGGAAGTCCACTCTTTTTAGAGACAAATATTTTCCAAGTTTTCTCTGTAATCTAACTTTACCTAGGGAGCAAAGCGAGACTTAATCAATATAATTAAGTGAACAATAGTTTTTACTATTTATTTATTATTACTCGTGTTGGGTTATTTTACGTGTCGTTCTTTAGGAGTCACAAGAATACTTGGTCGCTTTTATTTTTCCACAAAACTCACACACGATGATGTTAAAAATCTAATCATGTTTTGTAATACTACCCTTCAACAATGTTCTTACAAAAAAAAATAAAAAACAGAAGTGTTATCACAAAAATCAAACTTATTAACAAAATAATATCCGATTTTTACAAAATAACTCTTTAGTCGGAAATTAAATTTGCTTTTAGTCATTTTCGAGAGTTAGTTTTACAATTAGTTAAATTTGATCGTTAGTTCTACTTTAAAAAAATAGTTAGACAGTTTCAAAAATTCGGGTGGCTTAAAAAATTGCACCTTATCCAGGCCTTACATAAGGTCATACATATTACTTCTCTTTTACAGTTTTGTGATCATTATATTTTAATATTATAATTGGGATTAATTTTAATCCTTTCATAAAATTCAAAATGGTAACCATTTGTTAGTTTATCTTTATCATTAAATAAATTAACAAAATTATGAAAAGCATAACCTCAAAGTAATAAATTCAATAATAATTGCACAGTTGTAATAATAAATACTATTGCTTGAAATTGTACTTCAATTTAAGAAGTCAGTTAAATCAGCATATGGGTTGCGTGGTGCGTGTGATTTAACATATCTTTGTTGTTGTTGTTTAAAAGCCATAACCCTCTCGCTCATGTTCGCCTTATATAAAAAATAAGAAAACAGAGTATTCAATTTAAGCTGAAGTAGAGTTACTGGTTCAATACATGATACTGGATTTACATAAAATCACATTACATAAATTTTATCTGCAAGCCTAAGTCGAAAAACTCTTTAGATATACAATATATTAAATCGTTTGGTAATAGTGTGTTTTGATCTCTTCCTGGATCGGTTACTATGATACGTGTAGAACTTTTATCCATTATAAAGACATTTATTTTCTTTTTGAATATATTTGGGCATGAAAAATAATAAATAATACATGGACATTTCGTATAATGTAGAAGCATTATGAAGTCAAATATCAGTTATCTGGTGTCACTCAAATTCTTGATTTTATTTATGAGATAACTACATTAATTTCAAAACCTAAATGTTTTGTAGACTGAGTGAAAATCAAGGTGTGTACTGAAAAGTACGAGTTTGATTTTATATTGAAAACACATAAAATTCCAGTAATTAATTCAATAGAATTTTGAATGTCAAGTTAAATAATATATGTTAATTATTTTACGCCTCTACTGTATTCTTACAGGACTAAAATTTATTTGCAAATATGAACAATTTAGCTTTTACATTCATCCTTGGAAGAGATGTTAATTTTCTTAATTTAAAATAAAAATCTATGAAAATTATAAATTTCACAAGATTTGAATGGTGTTTGACAGTCGTAACTTTTCAATGTTGTGAAAGATACGTTAGTAAACTATCTCGAGGCATCCAAGGAAATATTTCCATAAATTAGCTACACAAAAATAATAAATATTGTTAGCCAGCCATCTTGAAATCCTACCATTTCCGAATATTTGATTTTTTTTAATGGTGTAAATCAGAATAGTTAGACTGATTAAATGTTATATTTTTGTAAATTTATTATCATAGATTTTTATAGACATTTTTATGGATAATTTATATTTAAAAACAGCTAAAATTACAGAGATAAAAATTAAGTTACAAATAATGATGTTTAATATTACTATTAACAAATTTAAATTTAATAAATAATAGGACATAGACAACTGACTGTCAACACAATTTTTCAACTTCATGTCGTTTCACAGTAATTAACAAAGCTTTCTCCCAATTATCGATATTATTAAAGTAAAACTAAGTTGTCACGTCGCTATAAAGTTGCTCTGTGAAACACTTACTTATAATAGAGTTTTTACAAGTTTATCCAATTCCAAAAGTTACCGAATACAAACGTAACAATAAAACTTTATATGTGTGCAAGTTTTGTGACTTGGGAACATTGTTATGGACCGGGACGTAATTTAAGAAATTAAAAATGACCCAGGAATTCTTATGCGCATGCATTGTGGTAGCAATTGTGGTCCTAAACAAATTATACAGATTAGCCAATAATCAAAAAAGGAAAAAAAAAATACTTCTCTATTTTTTAATTTTTAATCGTAATTACAAAAAAAAATTAACTTCTATGACAAAAATTTTGCTACAACGTACCTTTGCTATGATTAAATTTAGTCTTTATTACAATCTCAGAAAGTTATAAACTGTAATTTTGAAGTTTGGTAATCTAAGTAATCTATAAAATATTAGTATTAAAATATTTTATATTTAGGAATATAATTAATTAAATAATAGTATTAGCAGGGGATAAAAGTTATTTACTTATTAATTTCTACGATGTTGTTGTATTCTTCTCTACGATGGTCACATATATTGTCTTTAGATTATTAAAATTAATATATTGATTTAAAAAAAGATTTTCTTGTGTCACGTACTTATTATTACACTTAGTTTATTAATGGGAACACGAATACTTATTATTTTAGTTGTGTTTATTGTTATACAGTCCTGAATGAAGTCACCATTTCTCCATAATTATCCTCTTTCCATTTTTAATTTTAATTTTTTTCTATTCCTATTAGTTAAAATGATCACTTGAGTTATTTTCTTTTAATGAATGAAAGGTTTGACTCTAGCAGTATTACAGGTTGTCTGCTGCCGTCGACATCTTACATTTTCTGTAACAATTATACATTGCGTGTGACCGATTTTTTGACTTATGAAATATTAAGCTTTGACTTTTCTGGATATAACTTTCGGAGGGTGTAATTCTACATTACCATTTTTTGTAAGACTGATGATTTTCCAATTACTTACAATATATATAAACATGATAACATCATTAATAATTCAACATGAGAACGATTGAAAAACACTGCATGAGTGGGTTGAAGTGTGCCTCTGAACTCTGTTACTCTTCTTCTTTTTTCTACTGTTCTTTTGAAGTATCGATTTCCTCTTTACACTGGTGTTCTCTTAGGGCTTCTTTTTCTCTGGTTTCCTCTGGTGACTTGTCCTGATTACTCCGGTCATACTCAAGGTCTTCTCCGTAGGTCATCTATCCCGCTAGGTTGTCTTAGTGGTGGAAGTGAGGTGTCCCTTCTTTCATGTTTTTGAGGCTTGTCTTCTAATGTTTAATGTTTGCCTCTTATATGAGTAGTGCGATTCTTTCCAAGTGATTTGTTTGACTATGTATATTATCTATTCTTTTCAAGGTAATATCAACGAGTTGGAGGACTATCCTTCCTGATAGTCATCACAAAAAGCATGCTACATTATATCACCACGTTGAGTTGATGTGACATGTCGCATAAACTTGTTATTTTAAATATTTTTATATGTTTTCCCCACTAGTAGTTAGAGATAAGATGGTTTATTCGTCCAGAGATTGGCTGGGTGGGGTAGGAATATATGTTGTGAAAAGTCTCGAAATTACCCACTGGCTAAGTATGCGATACCTTATACCCGGTACAACTCACTCCATCAACAAGGATAGCTTCACACTGTAGCATTGAGCTGAAAATAGAGGGATAGAAGGGAGAAAAAACAGTAAGAGGGGATTAAGGTGAAAAAGGGTCACTTTAAACTCCCTTAGATATATTTTACTCCTCCATACAAATTTCACTTTAAACACTTATTCTATTATACGTGTTTAAATAAAATTACTTCAATAATATATAATATGTCCTAAAGAATTTATATAAGTCCAGGATATTGAGCTAGAATGGGATGGATTAGACATGTATACTTGATGGTGAAATACCAAAAATTATTTTCAACAACCACATTGTAGGAGTGAGAAGTAAAAAAAGGTCCCGCATAAGATGGTATAAGGATATAGAGGAAGATTTTCAGAGTCGACTCTGAGAGGAATAAGTGTCAGCTTGCAAGACAGAATATCATGGAAGCTGACAGTTGAAAACACAAGGGTTAATGACGTAAAGTGACAGATAGTAGAGGTTTACATGTTTTAAAATAAAAATCAATAATATATGTATACGTTCGCTTACAGTCGATTTTCTCAACACATAAAATTAGAGTAGAATAATAGACAGACAGTACGACTAATAGCTATGAGTCAATCTAATTGATGGATACGAGAAAGAGGGAAAGATAGATTGATCGATAGAGCGAAATAGGGAGAGAGACAGCATGAGGACAGAGAAGTTAAATTTATACACACGTAACATTCAAATAAATTATACGTACTAGATTTGTCAGTCCACAAAGTAGCGTGCGGGGAATATTTAAACTCAACTAAATATATCTTAGGTGCAGATATTATTTAAATTATGTGCTTATATAAACGAGAGTAATCCAATATACTGTAAATACAACCGCGTAGAAAGACTTCATTATAATCCTAAAATTTATACAATACCACTTTATTGACGTAATATTTTTACGAACTTATTTTTACTTCTATATATTATTTCTTTAATTTCAGTTTCTAAAGACAGAACTTCAAACAATGTATGTAATTGTTAGTAGATATTACTAACTTTATGAAATTATTTATAAGCTTTTTTAGAGCCGAAATTAGGACCACACGTGCTTTTCTTCCATTTAACCAGATCGAAGTAAAATGAAACATAAAATAATATAAAACATTAACAAAATATAATTATATAACATTATATTATAACATTAACATATATAATATGGAAAATAATAAAAACAATGATCTTATTTAAAAAAAAAAGCTCTATAAAAACTTTTAAAACAACATACAGGTCTAAACGAAAACACTGTCCAAATACACATAGTCTACAACAAAACCAAATTACAATAACATTGTTTTGAAATAAATCTATCAAAAACGTATAAAGGAGGGGAAGAAATCATTCTCACCTTTTTCTTTTCAGTCCGTAGTTATTTAATAAACTTACAATGCAATTTGTAACTTTCATTTTATTGTGGATCAACTATTTGGAATTACATGTATATGATATCTGTAATCTCAGATTACAAAATTGTTAGAGATATTAAATTTACTAGATGTTAAGTAAACCAATTCGATAAAAGTTGGAGAAAATATTAACTTTTTATAATTGTGTTCATCCAGCAACACCAAATACGCTGTACAAAGGCATAAATGTTTTTAACAAAATTATGGGATCTCCAATAACTTATTAGGATTGAATTACAGTTAAAGTAGGTCTGCCTTCTTAATTTTAGTATTCAACACAGTTCCATAATTCTGTGCTATGTTGCCCCATTTTATGTTTGTCATGTTGTAGGTGTTTTTTTTGACGTGATAACGAAAGTTGATCCGCGCTATCGAAACATAATGAAGTTGTTTTTATAATGTTAAATGTCCGAATGTACAATGTCAATAATATTACGCAACCTTCACTATCCAATAACACCAAAACTAAAATTATAACAGCTACCATAATTACAAAGGATTTCAAATTCTTAATGTTAGTAAATACATAAATAGTCCAAATAAATTCCTGAAGCATTCCCACTCTCTTATCCCCAAAACCAAAGATAAACAAACAAATCAAAGTCTCACCAAAAACGTCAGTTCAGTAGTTGTAACTTCTGCTATTATTTTAAATGATTTATTGCCAATTTAGAAGAGATTGGTTAGTTAGAGGGCGGGTCCGGTATTATTTAAAATAAAATGATTGAGATTAGGTAATCATTGTGAAGTAATTATTAAACCCTGAGGTCGCATATAATTACTGTCTGAGTCGTTCTAGTGTAAACCACTAACCTTAGGTTGGCACAAAACCAAATCACCAACCAGCTCACATGAGCAATTAATACTAATTACAATATTTATTATTGACATTATACTTCAGCATTCGTGGTCGACATGTAAGGCCAGTTGACCGATATATAACGTACTTGAAAACTTCCCCGAGGGTATTTTAAACCCTTCTTAATTGCTCTAGCCAATCATTTTGGCGTGGTACAAACTTGAGTGCACACTCGATCTCACTGCTACATTTACTGTTGCTCCATTCAAACCTGTCCATGCACGGTCTTCGTCATTTGTTCGAATCTCAGCTCAAGCGGCGTCGAAGAAAAAGATATTATCTTAAATATTTCCTAGTCATCCTGCATTTCGTCGTAAAGGCAAGGCGCTGCACAACGAAGATATGAAGGTTAACTATTAGGTAGGGATGAGATGGTTTTGGACACATCACACACTTTAAAAAGGAGAATAAGAATGAGCACGACGTCTTTGAATAAATATGTACATATTTAAATACGAGACTGAACTTTGTTTACTTTTGTGTTTGATCATGTTCTCAGATTAAATGGTATTTGATTAATATCGATCTCTAGTGATGGCGAACTAGGTTCAATTTTGTTTCTTTGATATGAATTTCAGAACCGTATTAGTTCTTCCACTTATGATTTTGCAAAGGTCATTAATTTCCACATTTCACTAAAAGTCGAACAAGACTTAAAAATCCAATTTTGAAATGTTATGTATTTTATAACATTGATGATGTTTTATTTATATTTTCCTTTTAACCCACCAACCGGAATTTATGAGAGATGGCAATTACAACAGTTTTGTCTACAACAGATATATATATATATATATATATATATATATATATATATATATATATATATATATATATATATATATAATCTTAGCATAGATTTATTATTAAATCAGAAAGATTTTCTGTGGTGGGTAATAGTAATATAATAGAGTGTATTAACCTTTCTCCACTGTGCGTATAATGTGAATTTAACAGTTCAATGAAACAGTTGCTTTCGTTAATTAACATTACACAATTGAGTTGTGCGTAACAGGCTTTCTGCGAGCTTTTAAAACAATAAATACAATTCAATAGGACGTGAAGAAATAAATTCGTTCATAGTCTTTAAACTGGGTAATGTGATCAGAAACATTTATGAGACAAGTTTTAATTATTTTAATGACAGAAACGGATTAAAATTATGAATATTTTATATTCCCGGACGTAAAAAAGACCTTTTATTTACACGTCCACAATTTAAAATAGGAAATCTGTATTATCATTAGTGCCCCATGAATAATTAGAGGTCCTCCGTTATCAAAACTCTTTAACTGTCAAATTTAAATAAAAAAATATTAAGTACAAATAACTCTATTTTGTTTTTCATCTTGAGTAATGTGTGATATCCCAAATGAATAAACTAACCTTTGAATCATGGTTCCCCCGATTTAAATAACCAAATAAATCCATAAAAGCTCGCTCTTATAAAATTGTAGTTTTAAAAAATTAAACCGCCTCCCAAGAAATATTAAGCTTTAAATATATCATATATAACTTTCCATATGTTTAGTTATAGTTATTACAGATATAATTCATAAATTGAATAAATCTCTGCTAATTTACTACTGATGAAGATTCCTTCTTTTCTTTGCCATTATATTGTAAGGAAATATTTGTGGTAATTAATGGAATGAACCTTTTTAACCAAACCCGTAGTCTAACTTGTTTTTATCTTTATCAACAAGGAATCATAAATAGTCTTATGTAATATATAGACTAAATATGTAAGAGATTAGGTCAAAGTATAGTACATTAGTGGATGACGACTATGGCATCGAAAAGTACACATGATAAATTTACTCTATTTATTATAATCTTAGTTTTGTCTCTTTTTTGTGGTTTCGTGAATCCATATTTTCCTTATAAGTGCTACAAAGCAATTGCAACAAAGTTTCTTTTTTTTTATTGACCGATCTAAAACTCAGTCAAAGATAATCGTTAGACAATACCAGATGTGATATCTAAATTTTTATCTTTGTCAAGTACTATCAGGGATTGAAAGTAACTTCACCAACTTTACGTAGCTAGAAGTTCTTTTGCAGTAAGAACATTATACCTTTGTTATCTTTACTATAAAGTTTTCCAAGGAAGTATTGGGACATTATAAAATTCTCTATCGTGTTTTTCATTTCTATTCACATTGTTACTATTATTTTGGGGGTTTTCCCAACTATTTGAAATTTGTAATTTATTTTTTTCCCTAATACAAATTGTTTTACGTAATTTTAGGAAAATCAATATTTTGAATTCTGGTATTAAATATCAATAGTGACTGCAAAACAGATATCTCCTACAGAGACGAAGACACTTGGCAGAAGAACTCCCATTAAGTGTTTGTAACTGTATATTTGGACAAAACCCAATATCGTAAGTAACAAATTAGTACAACTTAGGAATATTTAGCATAAACAAACATGCACCTTAACTGCCGCACATTACAAGCTCAATTGTACGATTTAAGAACGATTTAGAAACCTCAATATGTTTTTCGCAAGAAACTTGTTTATGGTACAACTGAAATAGGTTAAAGCCATATTAAAATACATTCTTTTTCAAAGACGTCATCAATGTTACCTTTTTACTTTTTGGTTGATATCTATGGATCTAATATTTTTGAAAACAATAGTTTTGATTAGTTTTTATATGATTTAGGGGATGGATGTGTAAAAAAGTTTGTGAAATGTTTTTACACCATATACTATTCTTAATTATATTATTACTTACATATATTAACACTTAATCTCTACTAATGTATATATGACTTTATTTCTGCTTCCCGAAACTCTACTATGCCTATGTGATAATAAAAAATGGAACTATTATTTCCAAATTTCTGAAATTATTTTAAACACTTTTCTTTTTTTTTTTTTTTTTTAATACAACAGTTGTGCGACAACATATAGAAATAGATGTAGTTATCGAAAATTTAAAAGTTTCTTATATTGGAAGGTGATAATCATATCTGTACTTTATTAAAATGTCTCTCTTCAACAATACAAAATTTATTTTTGCCTCTACCGGTTGTTTCAAATGGGTTAAAATTGTGTCTTTATCCTAGTTTAACTTTTCATTTACTTTGGTATAGTTTATAATATCTCTATAAAAATCTTTTAATGGATATTTATTAATTTTTTTAAATAATAGTAGTAAATGATTAGTAGTTAATGTTTCACAATTTCAATGTATTACTTTTTAAAGAATTTTTTTCATTTAAATAAAACATTGAACATAATTAACGAGAAAACAAGAATTTGATTAAAATGATACACGTTATAAAAACTTCAATAAACCTAAATGAAATAATTTGGAATTAATTATTATCGTCACACTACAGTTTACAGCTCTATTTATTAATATAGTATTAAGGAGATATGATTGAAAAATTCTCTCCCTTTCTCCCATACTTTTTCATTAGCATTTGATGAATGTGTAAAGTGCTAGGGATTCCATGCCGTTATAAAGTTTTTGCAAGAATGAGTTCCCTTTAGTTCTTTAATTTAATTTTTTTTGCGTCCTAAAGAGTTATTTAGTATAATATAATTTACGCAAATATTTTCACAAACAAAATGTACACAACCATTACAATTAAAATACTTGAAGTCATTGAAAAAATGTTGACGTTAAACTTCACTTTTACAAACCCAGTTGAGTATTTAGTCCAATCAGCATCAACATAGTCTCCAGTAGGTACACTTCACAGATCTAATGGTTTCCAAATGATGACTCCAGACTCCACTACATTGTCTACAGAACGAAGAATTGTTTGTAGATTTTGTATCTACAGTATTGTAACCTAAGTCTCCACATATTGACATACCGGCTACTCTGCGCAGTTTTTAATTCTCTAATATTAATTGACTTAAAAGTTTGGTAAATTTAAGGTTATAAATACTTCCACGAAATACATGTAAAAACTAAAATAAAAACTATATATTTCATACTTTTTTCAAAAATGTAAAGCAAAAATTGTGTAATTTATTTATTCATTCAAGCAACTTAGCCACATTCTTGACCTAAGGGAGTTAAAAATATCTAACTATTCGTATTTTCAATCATTAATTATGGGGGTATAAAAGGTTAAAACTATCTTTGAACCTCTAAATATAATGAAACATCCTTATTTAAAGCCGCATTGCGTAAGGATGGCTGTTTTCCGTGCGAGCCACTTTTGGTGACAAACCGAACCTAATATCAATTTTATAAATACTTTTCTTGCAATATTTAAATCATGGTGATATTTTCGAAGAAACCGAAAACCAACATTTAACGCGAAACTCAAAACAAACTGGAATAGTAATTTTAAAATTAAGTAGAACTTTCTCTATTACCAACTCGAATTAATTTACACACTTTTTATATAGAAATCTCATTGAAAGCCTATGAGTGACTAAAAATTATAAACTAACAAAATTTAAAAAAAATTAACAACAGTTGGATTCTTGGTATGGGAAAGTACTCAATCAGGTTTGTATATACTTTCGTCTGCCAATCCATCTTATCTCCCCCGCTAATATTTATTTGTTCTCAATGTTGTTTCCTTCGGTTGTACATTTGAACAGCATTTAATTTGCAGATACGATTTCAAATGTACATATCTTCGTTCGATACGACCTCTTTATTTGATTTTTTTTGTATAACTGAGAGTATGTCATTTATCGTAGTATTTGAAATAGGTGAGTGTATGTGTGTATATTACGTTTTTGAATATATATATATTTCAAAATATATATAATTTTTTTGAATTATATATAATTGTATGTCTTCCTCATTATATGTATATCTACCATATTGGTATAATTTCTTACATTCTAAAATCTGTATTTTTTTATTTGTAATTTTATTAGGAAATTAATTTTGTTTGATTTGATTTGAATTACTGTTTAAAACACATATGATATGAATAGAGTTTTTTATGATATGATAAAACCCGTATTACGCCTTTCCGAATATATCCATTTAAAGCTCTCCTGAGTCCATAAATGTGGTTTTAGGAATCATATCTGTCTATCTGGCGAACGTTTGTCGTTTGACGCAAGTTTAAATTCTCTACAGTCTAAACGTGTGTAATGATTATAATCAAATTTTGTATGATGGAATTATTTAGCCATATTTCTGGTGATTTCGTCATTATATCAATTACCACTTATAAATAACTTAAAATTTTTGAGTAGCTCTGCCCAAAGAAATTTATCAAAATCAGCTATATAGATTTTAATAAGATGGTAATAATGTGTATTCTCTGAAGACCAGAAAAATACCTTTCCATTTACAATATCACCAAAAGTTCCGATCTGTGAGTTATATGTAAACAAATTAAAAAATGACCATGGGATTATAAAATACGTAATTTATCAAAATAATTAAAACACAAAAATCAATAAAATAATAAAATATAAAAACCAAAAATAGTAAAATGAATAAAATGTTATTTTATTGGCAACTTTAGTGATCAATTTATAAAATTAATATATAAGAAACTATTCGTTACTTTCAACTGATAGCAGAAAACCGGTTCTGCAGGAATTGACATACTTTGAAAATCAATATCATTATATATAACTAAATTATTGCACAGGTAATAACCCAACTTAGGTCTCTACCTTTAAAACTTGGTAGAGATAAAACATTCTTGCCCTCCTAGATAACAATATATTTTTAGACCACATCACTTGTTCTGCTTTGATAACCAAACCCGTAGTCTAACTTGTTTTTTTCTTTATCAACAAGAACCTTACCAATAGATACTCTAAGTATTTCCTAAATATATTTCCAGTTTATGTAATTTATATCTGTTTCAAATAATAATTTAATTTACATATTAACTTAATGAAATTACAGTTTATCATTTATACATATTGTTTTTCCTGGTTTGATCATTATGTTTTCAGCTTTTTTTACAGGGAACCTTTTCTCAGACATCGATGCAACGATTTTAACAAATTAAAAAATTTATCTTATCATGCACATTTTATATAACCTCCCTAACAAATAGCATTTCATACTCATGGCCTAGATATTTATTTTATACATTGCCTAATAATTAATCGCGAGCTTACACATAACTACCCTGTAATTTAAATCATATTAATTATCAAAATGCATTTTTCTTTTGCCTGCAGTGTTTATCGTTAATCCTACCCATACGTTAATCGTATTCACTAACGGCAGATAAATTTTAAAGAGAATAAGACAGAATGTGAGGCTTCGGGTATTTAAATACAGATCCTCTGTGCTTTCTCCAGATTTTTTCCCAACACCTAGAACGAAAATTTTCCACATTCATTAAATTGAACACATGCACAGAAATAAGCACATAAAAATGACAAGAAACGCCTTTCCTAAAGATATTTTTCTTTTATTTTAATTTTTTTTCATTAATAATATAAATGGTTTGGTGTAATTTTTTTATTAAAAAAAAACCATAAATTTCGAAAAAGCCCTATCGTTTTCTCCGATCCTAGAGCTGACTACAGCTGTCGAAAGGTAAGACAAAAACGGATTCAATTATTTAGGATTAATATTTATAAATAAAGAGTAAAAAAAGCTTGTGGCGGAAATTGTTACGTTTGTAAATTGATTTAATTTATTCAGTTTCGCCTTAAGTTGGTTTTATTTTGCTTTACCCTTGAATAAATTGACTGCAGGGTTATCTTAAGTAAAATATTGAAGAACTTTAAAGATATATTTTGACAAAACCGAGTTGATCAATCAAGCCAAATTTCTAAAATCTCGGAATGCCAATTTAAACTTGCAAGATATAATTAGTTTTCTTCTAGGTTTTGTAAGTTAAAAAAAAACTGTTATTTGACTTGCGATTTTGATTACACGCATATTTGTAATCACCAATTTGAACTAGATATTTCCAGTAACAACAAGAGATACGAGGAAATATTTATTTAAAAAATATACTAGCTGGTCTCCCTCAATAATTCTGCGAAAATTATCCGTCATAAAATTGTATAAACCTTGATTAATGAACCTAAATGTATCAACATAATGTAATAGTTTGACTATTAAAAATAATAATATTTTAAATGAGGTTGTTCCATTTAAACATATAGTACAATATTAAAAAAGTTCTTTAAATTATACATTAACAGTTTTGTTGCTTTGTGGTACTATTTGAAATTTAATATTTTTTATCGAACGAACTTTTTATTGCGCCACATACGATTATCCGCGAATAGAAACATGTTCTGGTAAGTATAGTCCGAAACGATCCAATGTTTCCCTTTGAGTCTTATAAATTAAATTGTTACACAGAAAGAAAGAAATATTTTAGTTGCCTTCTAAAAAAAAAGGAAGAGTTGAATATCAAGATGTATCACTAAGTGAAAATATCAAATTAGCTATATTCTAAATATTCAATTACTTGTTTTTCAAATAGTTCCTTGTATATGTGATGGCCAAAGTCATGAATTTCAAAATGTATTTATAAAAAAGTAACACTTATAATTGAATTTCTAGTTCCACAGTTTTTACCATGTATTAAATTTAGTATTTTCAAATTTAAAAAAAAATCATCAAAATCGGTTGAATGGCAGCTTTAAGAAGTCAGTGAACAAGCTATTTTGTAGATAAATATTGAGAAATTTACTGATAGCTCTAGGTAGGTCTACATTAATGTATAATACAGACATTATAAACAATTAATTATTCTATTTTATATCAGAAAAAAATATAGCTAGCAAAATGAGTTCCTTTTTAATAGATCTAGTTATCAATTACAACGTATGAGAATATTTTTCTTCCATTTCCAACTACTTTCGAATTTCAATTTTAAATATTATTTTTGATTTGATATTTTGGTTTGAAATAATTATCGTGATATTTTATAAAAAAATGTGATTGTGAACACTGAAAATAATTTTAAAAATACAATCCTGATTTTAGGACTTACCAAATATTTGGCGAGAAAACAGTCAACAAGTTTTGTTTATGATTATAAATGCTACAATTAAGGAAAATTGTAATGCAGAGTTAAGTTTGAAAAATAAAACAGGATAGTTTCCCGTTGACGGGATTGGTTTTAATTTTAAATTTATATTTGCTTATATATTTTGTTTTCAAATATTCATCTAACTTCAAAACTATAAACATTTTGAAGAAATGTATATTGTATTATTGAAAGAAATGACAAAATAATTAGTTTTATACATAATAGTGACTAAAATATCATTTGGCATATCTGATTCAAAAGGGCGAAGTGAACTTCAGGAATAACAAAATATGAAATACTGTCCCTATAATTAACAGTATATTATAGATAATTGTTTTTTTTATTTCAGAGTCATAGCAGAAGTACGATCTCACTCACCTGGAACATGGCAATTTATAATCACTAACCAATTATAGTTAAAGTTAATGAAACACTGGTATTTCTGATTTAATAAACGTAATTGTTTATAAACTAATATCTATTGTGATAAAACATAATAATCTTTTTAAAAAAAGGGAAAAAAAGATACATAAATTGAATATTTAATTTTAAGCGTGCAATAAATGTACAAAGTTGTTTTGGAAATTATTACACCCCAACTTGATACTATCTTAAAATAAGATAAATAAAAAAAAAAATTACGTGTATCATTACATAAAATATCATTTCCAAATTATGTTATAAACAAATACAATTGTTATTATACTGATTGTAAAGTTAATAGGCTTTTAATAATAAACGAAAATCTATATATGTCATGTCTCATTTATGACTATCAAATTTATGCTACGGTAATATTTTTTCCACCAAATTGTGCAAATATATAACTATAATTATAACATAAATAATTTTTTTTTCCTTTTAACAATTGAAACTGAACTTAGTCCATCTATCAATATTTCTATAAAATGAAAGCGTTTGTTGGCTGCACATCCTACGACGCACTCCAATACACAAAATCACTTGTTCTTGTGTTATTCACATAAATTAGTCTTGTCTTAGAACAATTCAAATTCAAACAGTTTTATCCTGTCCAACCGCCGAACTTGAACTGAGTTTTCGAGAACTTGTAGCATCTCGTTGCTTATGCAATCTTTCTTCATGCTTCCTAGCAAATCGCCGAACCTCTTCATAAACTGTAGCAATTTGTAAATCCTTATGGAGATCATAATTGCGTATGTACCATGGGGCATTAACAATACCCCTCAGTACTTTATTTTGATATGCTTCTTTTTGCGCAGCCCCAAAGCTGTACACCATATGCCCAGATAGGTTTTAGGACTTGTTTATAAAGTAATAGTTTATTGTGCACTGACAGCTCTGAATGCCGCCCAAGAAGCCAATGCATTTTCCTTAGTTTGAGATTTAGTTCATTACGTTTCCTTTTAACATGTACCTTCCATCGCAATCTTGCGTCTAGTGTCATGCCCAAGTATTTTGCATTATAAATAAATTAATAAAATTATAAGGTGAAAACCTCTACGTCATCTTATCGCATAATATAAAAGTTAAAAGAGACCACAAATACCACTACCTTTCGAGTATTGTAATAGCCCAGGGTCGGAAGAGAACAACAGTTGGTGAAGAAAGATCTAACAGGAAAGATGTAATCCAAGACTACATAAAAATGTGTACATCCAGCTAGGTTTCCTCGGGATAGTTACGCTATTACTCACTATAGATAGTTCGTGAGAGTACAAACAAAACAAATTAATATTATTTTACAATTGTCTTACATAATACATCTGCCAAAACTTGTGACACAAAATGATTCAAATATTTAAGGTTTGAATAAATAAAGACTAAAAACATGAGGCGGAAACAGTTTGATTTGTAAAGTTGAATTGAGTTATCGAGTTCTGCTTCAAGATGGTTTTATTTTGCTTTCCACTTGAATGTGAAGAATGTCTGGGTTGCCTTGGAGAACGTGAGACAAATATTGTCGTAGACTTGTTGAAACATAGTGATAAATCTTTATCCCTTGTAACATTAAGGTTCTACAATTTTATAATTAGAATACATTTTAACAAATTCTGTATATAGAATTACGTAATATGACATACCAGGAATCAGTTAGTTTGCAAAATACAGAGCTGGAGACAACAAATTCAGTATGATGTTGTATGATAACATACAATAATGCAAATGAGCATTTCTATTTTCTAAGACTTTTTTTTGTAGATGTTTATAGGCGTAAAGTCTCCCTTTTATCATTGCTTTAGAAGAAAAGGAAGAAATTAAGTTTCCTAGCAATACTTGGCATCAGGGTCTGAAGGGAACATGTGTTAAGGGAGACAAGATGAAAGAGACTTACCCAAGATTACATGAATTAATGCGTAGATCCAGAGCTTGGAGCTAGGGATTGCCAAGCATGTACTCACTAAAAGTGGGCTTTTGAGAGTGTTCACCACCTTCAATTTTAAATAGTTTATGTGGTCTTTCCGTGTTTATTATATTGTGTTATATGTTATTTTTTTGAACGGTCTATGTCTGTTGCATGTGTGACAATTCAAATCTTTACTGCAACATTGCTGCTATTTTTATACAGGACGAAGTTAAATATTATAATATTGTTATTATTCACTATTACCGTTAAGATAAACCAGAGCTGTTATTAAAGAGACAACGTCGTGATAAAATTACTAACAACCGATAA
Organism: Aphrophora alni; assembly: GCA_963513935.1. Lineage (NCBI taxonomy): Eukaryota > Metazoa > Arthropoda > Insecta > Hemiptera > Aphrophoridae > Aphrophora > Aphrophora alni. The sequence goes on along the minus strand of OY740773.1, from coordinate 87,597,252 downwards.
AATAGTAGTTGTAGTTTTTATTCCATGCATTATATACAGATAATTTACAATGTCATATAAAATATCTTTAGTAAGATATGTATTGTTTGTAAACCAATTTTTTTTTTTTTTTTTTAATAAAAGTGAAAAAATATTGGGCCAAAGGAAACGAGGTTCTGTATTATTCAACCATTTGACATTTCGTCTATATATGTGTTATTTCTCATTTTCCTTCTTTTTCAAAAGCGTAAACCTCTCCTCTCTCATCGCCCTATAAAAAATAAAGAAAAATTATGAAGAAGATAAAAAAACTCATGGTTCTCGAATAGCGTTAGGGTCGCTGGAGGTTAAGAGAGACCAGGTAGTAAAGATGTAAGAGAGTGATCAAATCCAAGACCACACGAGGAAAGGTAACATTATGAAATTTAAAATAAGTTGCTTTGCAACTAGACCCAACAAAAATATACGATCTCTCATTTTCTTCAATGAATTTGTTTTTACTTCAAATGTTGAAGATTAAACATAGTTTTATTCTTAACATCTAAACTTAATGTTATCCTGGTAAATTCGTTTATCCGTAAAAGGTTATTTACGACTTCTTATTTTGTCTTATTGTTTAAATGCATAAAATTTCTCCGTTATCACCGCCCTAAAAAAAAAAAAAAAAAGAAAATAACATACAAGAACGTGACCCTCTAATGCTCTTTTAGGGTCACGGTCGGATAGAAGGTTGCTCAAGAGAAATCTAATAAGAAATGATGAAAGAGAGTGTTCTAACCCATGACTGCATGATGAAAGGGGTAGAACCACCTAGGACCCTTCGTTTTTAACATTACCCGTACTAAACCAAAATCCATGAAAAAATTCGTCTAATAACAAATATTCGAGTCTAACTCTGACACCAACATTGTCTTTAAATTAAAATCTTGAGTAGAAACTTACAGCATCTAAAAATGTAGTAAATTATACTTAATGAAATTTGTGAGGACATGCAAGTATTCTCCCGTTAACTAAATCGGGATGCTTTAAAGCTGTAGCGAGGTCAATTCTGTGTTTGCTCCAAAACGAATATGTTGTATGTAGAGACAAATTTTGAAAAAAAATAATATTGTTTTTACTCTAAAGTTACATTTTAAATACGTAATAAAAGTAATGGACATGGCCCAATAGTCTACCTAATATTTTATCAAATGAAATAATTAGAAAAAAACTTTTTTGGTTTCGAGAGTGGCAGTATTTGGATTAAAGGTATTCTGTGCAGTTATCAGCTTACACGGGACAATGGCGGGGGTAACTGGTGACCTTGTGGTAGGCAATAAGAGACAATGCTAGGCAATAATGTACGCCAGCCGCTAGGGCAAGTAATTACCATATATTTTACAAAGATGTAGACCTTGACCCCGGCAATATGAGTATTTTAGGTAGGAATTTGATTCAAAACTAGATGGGTTTAAAGTGCAGGGAGATTTGTTATACATGAATTATAATTTTTGAGCGACGGAACAAAATTATAATTGCTCGTATTGTAATTTGAATCATTTTGAGGAAACATAATATTATCGAAAATTTTCAAATATTAAAAATGACTTTAGATTTAGGTGGTTTAAAGCTCATGAGCTAACTTTACTAAGGAAAAGGTTTTAAAGTATTTCAATGGGCATGATTGGGTGCGGCTTGCGGGGTTTCCGCCATAAACAAACTTGGCAATACAGTAGGGTACTAATGCAGGAATTTAATTTTTATTTTCATCTGAAATGCTATATGTTGCTAATTTAGTGGTGCTTTGGGGGTTTTGTAATTTAACAAATTGATATATATATATATATATATATATATATATATATATATATATATATATATATATATATATATATGTTATGTACTAGCTAATATGTTTTGGGGAACTAATATACTGTATTTTGCCAAATAATGTGGTATTTTTATTGTAAAATGAAACATTTCATCTTCTTCTTCTTCTTCTTCTTCTTCTTAGTTATTGACCTATAGGACATTACGAAAATAATAAATCACATAAGAAATTAAGTAATTGTTTGAATATTGTTCCGAATCCTGTTTTACTTTAAAACTAAGATAAATATCTGCATTAATTTTATAACTAATCACGAGTCCTTACTTCACTGACTGATCTATTATAACAACTCAAAGATCAAACTTTCACTCAAAAAAATGTATGGATTTACGTTTAAGGTGTTGCTTATTTATAAAACAATGGACTATAGTGAACAAAGACGTGATAAAAATAAGCTAAGGAATAAATGTGATAATTTTATTTCAAAACCAAATTTATGTGAAATATTACACCTTTTTAGCATCAATAAATAACCGACTAAAATTAAATAACTACTGTAAAAAAATCAGTGATTTTTGTAAATTACTAAAATGATTGTTAATTAATGAAAATAATATTCAGTACTTTTTAAATATAAATTCGAGAAGCAGCTGTAGTGTGACGTCGGAGAGAGTAATGTGTGAGTAAGTTTTAAAAAAAAAGTAAAATGAGAGATTTTTAAGTATTAAAATTATTTTGTTTACATCAAATTATCAAATAATCTCTTTTTCTTTATTTATGTGTAAATATTGTTTTGATAGAGGAATCAAGTAAACTAATTTCTTCATTAATTATTAATTTTTCATTCGATTACATCAACAAAACTCAAAAAGCCATCAAAATTAGTTGTAGGAACACATATCTAATAGAAATACTACAAACACATACAATTTCTCTTAACACCTAATGATTAAATAGCATGAATTGGAATTTGGAACTTTTGCAATAAATACTCAATATATCAAATTTATATAAATGTGATTTTTAACTTAATTTTTTAGTAAGTTTCAAAAAAACCTTATAACTAAATACAATATTCAATAGCAATTAAAATCTAGCATCATGTACCAATGAAGTAGATACCAAATAAAAAATATACTAAATGATTATTATAAACAAGAGCACACTTATGAATAAGTTATGCATAATTACTATTTACTTTTAATATGTGTGATTCTGTAAACGTGTTAGTGTTTGTAATTTAATTTTCCACAATTGATGAGCAAATGAAAAAAAAAAAAAATAAGAATAAAGTTGTAACATATTATTTTATTATTATGAGTATTAGTTTAGCGATTTATTTTCAATATTTAAAAAAGTTGAAATTGTTATGTAGGCCTAATTTAAAGTAAATATTGTTGCAATGCGGAGACAGCCAGTATAGACGTGTCTTAAATATTAAACTCATAACTACTTCTTATAAATATTTATTTATTTAATTAATTATGAAACCGAACATAACAGTTACTAAACAAGATGCCAATTGACCATTTTATCTACCAGATCACTAGTGAGTGACATGGGATGGTAACTTCCTTGTTCGCTTTTACGTTTATTTGATTTTAGATGAGGTAATATCCAATCAAGTATCGGGAACACATTTTCCCTCAAATATATAATTGTTATAGATTTGACTAAATTTGAGTTTAACCAAATAGTAAACCTTGTTGTTTGGTCCTGGAGTAGATTTTGTCACGACAACAGTGGAGACTGGAAGGATAATAGGGTATTTAATAGACATTTTTGACGAAGGACCTATATTGAAAATAATAGCTTCTTGCACACATGCATGTAATTGAAAATTGTTGCTGTATGGAGCGATAAAAAAAAAAGTTTACAATAGATGTACTAAAAACATTGGCAATATCCTAACTATTGTAGTCACAAGTCCATCCCGCTGTTTATGTCCAAATAAGAGAGCAGAAGGAAGACGATTACGAAGAGAATGTAACTTTTTACACACCGTTGGCATGGGTGTTTCTCAATATGGTGCCAATGTAGTAGCCCGAAGATTCTATTCTACTTTACCTAAATACTTATGGTGTGTTGGATGGTAGATGTTTTACCTCTCGAGATTTCCTCAAGATGGTCTTTGGAACTTCCTTAGCGCTTTAACAATGTAAAATGAGTCCATCAAGACATTTATCGTGGGCTCACTACAATCATTACGCTAGTGGCAATTCTGAAGGGTTCCACGATTTCAAACTATTGGTACACGTTGTACCGTAATTGCGTAGTAAACACATACAGACGAATTGTAAAATGGTCAAATAAAACAGAAACTCGCTTAGAGTAGATCAGTATTCCTTTAGCTTTCTTTCCGAAACATCACTTTAGTTTAAAAACTACACATATTTTAGAAAAGTTATGTTACAAGACATTTAAAAAATATCTGCAGATAAATATTACTTATAAATTACTTATTAAATATTAAATATAAACTTATTGCATAACTTTTTTCAATTTCTGCTTGTGCCTAAAACCTATCCCATCTTTACATGAGTACACTATTCAGATCCACACAATACCAACGCATTTGAATAATAATAGGTTTCAACAGACAAGAGATGAGCGTTCAGATGTTATTGTGCCGAGTTATTTTATATTAAATTTTATTCATAAATTTCTGTTTCATTTGTCTTAGTAATTAATGTAAAATAATACTTACATAAATACTAATTGTCTTAGTAATTAATAATTTTACATACACGGTTTTCATTGTTACATTAAAAAAAATTAATTAACTTTATATATATATATATATATATATATATATATATATATATATATATATAAAGTTAATTAATTTTTTTTATATATATATATATATATATATATATATATATTTTATATATATATTACTTGTTGTTCATTGTAGGGAGTGAAACAAATGTTTAGTAATATCAAAAAGTCACATTTAAAAAAATCTACTGGTTTCTGTAAAATCTATTTACTTTATATAATCATTTTCACGATTATTCTCATAATTTGATGTCTATACTAAGTAAAATAATTATTTTATGAATAACTCACAAATTATGAATTTCTATAGATCTTACTACACATTTTTTTTTAATACGACGTATTTTCAATATTACCTTTTTATAGTTGTAAAACAAAGACTTCTACAAGATATACCATGCTTATTTGTAAGAAATCGTTTGAAAATGTTTCACCTATAAGACAAGAAAAATCACTGCACCTTTGGGCAACACTTTCTTTAGCGTATTCCTTCCCCATCTCTTCATCAACAGGTGACAATGTATTAAAGATTTCATCTCTTATTATTTGACATGTTTTTTTAAAACAACCTTTTTGTTCGTTTTTCTTCAATGAGAAAATTTTTAATTAACCAATAAAGATGAAGAATATTTTTGATAAGTTACAATAATAAAGAATCTTCTGACAAACAAAGCTGTATGGTATGATCATTAAAAATGGAATTTTATTGAAAAAATGTTTTATCTCACATTTGTTATTAAATTTAATACATTCTGTAATAGCATCATTTCTTAGATTGTGATTCAACATTTTTCGTTCTACTTACTTGCCCTTACATCTTTAAATACATAAAATGTCTTCAATACAGTAATGATATTGCTACGTTATGTAAATAAAGTGTATATAAAAAGATATATTTTATATAATTTCATATTTTTGTTTTACTTGTGGTTAATTTGAGAAAAACTAAGCAGTTGTCATCACTATAAAGCAAAATTAGAAAAAATATAGCATAAAATAGAGAACTCTCGACCTCTTATACCCAAATAGTTTCAGAGTTGAAAGAGAATAAGCCTTCGTCAAGAGAAAACATGAAATAAAGAGATTTAACCTAAAACTAGGTTATTAAAGGTAAAGTATCATTTTTAAAAAACCTACTGATTTCAGTAAAATATATTTATTTATGTAATCATTTTCACGTTTATACTCAAAATTTGATGTCTACAATATTTTAAAATATGATTATATGAATAACTCACAAATTGTGAGTTTCTATACATTTTACTACACAAGTTGTACATCCAGCTATGTACATAATATGATATAGATATCACATCCTATAATTGAAGCCCTGAGGATTGATTTCATATAACAAGTACATTCGAGCTATGTAAAGTTTTTCTCAAGCTATGTCAAGTTTATATTAATTAAACACATACTTACACGGAAAATTTCTTAAGCTTAAAACAAGACTAGCTTAGAACAAATCTTATCATCTTAAGTAAAAAAGAAAAAAAAAGTATCAAATATAAATCACTAGCCCTAGAATAATCTAACAGAAACAAGGCCAGAAGAGAACAACATTTGGTCAAGAGAGACCCAATAGGAAGGATGATCAGGGGGGGGGGATGATTATGTTAAAGAAGGAACCCCTTTTCGTTATATTCGCCTTATAAACAGAACAAGGAAAAAGAAAATAGTATAAAAAATAGACCCAAATTCCTCGAATACTAATAAAACATGGTCAGAAGAGGTAAACCTGATACATTGATACTGGTCACTTTCAGTGATTGACACTATGTTTTGTTTGTTGTCATGACAAAAGAAACTTTAAGAGAGAACTGGAAAACTATAAATTGAAAAGGATAATTTTATGGTATAATTGAATTTTTCGGTACAAATATGATATCATTCCATGGAGTCCATGTTGAAATTGACCTCAATGATGTTTGGTAAGCCTTTACCTGAAGCCGTCTTTTTGCAAAGATTTAATTTTCTGGGAAATACCACTGAAGCACCTGCTTACAGAGTAGATTAAATAGGCGGTGATTCTGGAGGGATTCTGATGGATATTCTCGACAGGATTTTATACTGTGAAATTTGAAATAATTGTCTTTACTTTAAAATTATGGTAATCATTTCATGAAAAGGGTAGAATTGACAGTCAAATACTATGAAAATTTCATCATTTACAGATTAATCGCAAATCTCATTATGTTATATAGGATTAGAAACTTCATTCTTGTAATTTGTTCTTTTGTAAAAATTTCATAATTGCATGATGGAGGGAGTAGGCTGCTAAAAATAAGTTCCCTTGCAATTGGTTAAAGGCTATATAATTAGGTTGTATAAGCTACGGAGTAATTGGTAGAATAATTATTTATTTTTGTTTATAAACCTATATTACCTTTAAATCATTATTTCTAAATTATCTTCAATCAATTTTAAATTCGAATTCTCTGTGACTGGAAGTTATAATGACATTGTATATTATTGTCTGCAGACAAGTTTCAGGACCGATGTTTTCATAATAAATGTACAATTTTGGGATCGTTTGGACATGACATGGTTGAGAGTTCTTAGAAAGTCGTTTTTTTTGTAACAGTAAAAATGTCTTTATTATCAGTTTATTAACCACAATTCCGGACGTAAATTCAATGTATATTTTCATGGTATAAAGAATGATATTCTGAAGTACTCTTCAGGAGACTCAAATTGGTAATATTTTTGTTCCATTAATTAACTTGGAATGTTAATTTCAGTTTAGAAATATTCACTAATAAATTTGTCGAAATTCTTATGAAAGTTATTCTTATTGTGTACGCTGATTCTAACGTGAACAGTTACAATAATTTAGTGTGACGAAACTTGTTACTTAAATAACTGTCATTACCTGTTTGTAAGGAAGGCGGTTCACCTAACCAGCCCCTAACGGTACTTTACTTTGGCCTTATGCTCCGCTAGGTAACTGCGCACAAACCAGTTTGCGATTAGGACTGGACTTGAGTAGTTGTGTTTCTTGAGTGAGTATTAATTTGTATGTATCTTATTAGTTAGTCGCAAAAATGATTTTTTAAGATCGATAAGAGTGGGTCTCATGGCCCGGGGATTTTTTATTTAATTAAGAACTCTGTTTTGGGTATTTTAAATTCGAAAATGTGAAAATATGGACGAAAAAATTAACATATGTCCTAGATTGATTGAGGATCCCTACAGCTTTATCCCACATTTAGTTTAAATAATTACATATTGTTAAAATGTTAATTATAGTGTAAACCTTATTAGATATCTCGGTAAAATCGTTAGTTTTAGTTACTGATAATGAGTTAGCTCCGAACGGCCAGGTATCTGCTGGTCTGATATATGATTTTCTCTTCAAGATTTTAGGTTTAATACTTGATACAACACAATAATTTTCACTTCCAATAATAATAAAATGAGTGTTGTAGATGGTACCGACAATGATTATTTTTATTTATTTATTCTTTTGCCATGTCGTTCCTGGACTTACCATTTTATTCATACGGGAATACCTATTAAATCTGCTGAGCCGGCAGGTTCTTGCAAAGCCAAACCTCGTGGCTAGTAATCATTTCCGGTTAACCTAAAGTTTAAACACTTGGATTTCATTCAATTATATATTTTTTATCGGAATATTTAGTAACAATCGTATACATTTTTCTTTTACTTATAATAGTTTTTTAAATTTTATTATTATTACTTTTTTATTTAAAAAAATAATAAATAGATAAAATAAAAATAACGTGATGAAACATTGAGCAATAAACTTCCATTTTTCTATTAAAATACCTCATATTAGATATTAAATGCACAATTAACTCTCAAATTTGACCAAATTAATATTTGTTTTCCTGCTTTCAACCCAACTTCAGGAAGTTTTTCTTAATTATTAAGACTCTCCCCCCCCCCCATCTCACCCAACAACTAAATCTTTTTAAACTATTATTATGTAAGTTTTCTTTAACATTATCCAGACCTAACCTAAGTCTTTCCTTTTGTTTGATTTTACAACTAAATTGGTAAGTCGAAATATTATCTATTACTCACATGCTATTCTTATTTAAATAATAGATAAGGTTATTTTAGGCTAGATTTGTTGATTTTATTTTTTTCTAATGAGTATTTACAACATAGATCTAATTAAAATTTGGTATCCCTATTAGGTAATTATATAGCAGAGCTGCCTCACTTCAAAATAAATTTTTATGGGTTTTATTCGTCAAATAAAAGTTGGAAAAATATTTTATTATCGAAAAAAAAGTGTCGGAAAGATGATTACATAATACAATTACACAAGTAGTTTTTTCGTGAAAAAATTAACTCTCTCTCTCTCTCTCTCTCTCTCTCTCTCTCTATATATATATATATATATATATATATATATATATATATATATATATATATATATATATATATATATATATATATATAGCAACCTGGCCAAACCTTTCGTGACATATAATAATACAGCCCTACATATGCGTACTCTGAAGCACATACGCAGAAAATTGAACGTCAATGGAGGGAGGTGCGAGGAAATGTGCCGCGATATGGAAATCGACACTTTTTTTCGATAATAAAATATTTTTCCAACATTTATTTGACGAATAAAACCCATAAAAATTGATTTTGAAGTGAGGCAGCTCTGCTATATAATTACCCCCTATTAAAATAAAATGTTAATCGTGTATTTATTGAATTATTACTCTTTACCACCCAAAAAATATAATAATATAATCTACGAAAACTGAGGATAATCGGTAAAATTCAATTTTTCTAAATAATTATTTCTATTCACAAAATTGTGGTAAATATTTAATCTATTAATATTGTAATAGTCCTGCTATTAAAAAAAAATAACAATAATTTAATAGTTAGACTATCAATTTTTTTCTCCATTAAAGCTATCCATGTCATTCACAGTATTCGTTGCCCAATAAACTCTACTAGCCTAAAAATCATATCAGCTGATTTGTTATAAATAGAAACGAATCATAAACTCTATTAACAATAAAGACGTTTCTATGAACAACATCCCCTGGAACTATAGGTCCAATACGACTCTTCTTTTTGTATTACTTTGATTACCTACCTTTTTATAAAAATAAGCCTAGTACTTCACAGCTATTGAAAAAAAAGAAGTTTTATTTCTATATTCTAGGCTAACCCTAATTATTAAAAAAAGTTCTAAACAGTTTACGATTATTGTCGGCTCTAATTTACTGTTACGCTATTAAATCGGTTACGGTGCAGTTTACTTTATTTAATAATATTTCAGTCCACAAAAATCAACCTTTAATTATAATTCAAAATTAGACTTTCTTATTACTAATACTTGCATTCCCGCCATTTAATTTTACCCTCCATTACAAATTAGATTCCCCCTCCACTTCAAAACTAATGAATATTTAATATATATTTTAACCGGTATCGTTTGTACTACGTCATGGATATTGTGTTCTCCATCACAAATCGTATTAATTACAGATATATATATATATATATATATATATATATATGTTTTTTGTCTAGTAGTTGTTTTATTTTAACCGACCAAATTCATATTCTTTCTAGAACTCCTTATCATGACCATTACGAAATATCTAAACAGAGATTTAAATTATAAGACTCTTAGGCCTACTTACTTATAGGTTGTGGTATTTTGTGAATGATTAATTATTTAAAACTAAATCAAATAATAAAATGATAAGCTACATATTTGTAGCGGTATTTCCCATTCAGGTAGATTTTTTGACCCTTCCTAGGCTGGAATGTCTTCCCAGCCTTGACTTTCACTCGCATTGTTACAGGGGATTTACTAAATATCTGTTAAATTTTCGTGTTTCGTATTTAATCAAAGACATTCTTGGTTCCCTCTTTTGCATGAAATTAAGCCAAGGTGTAATACAATTCTTTATTCGTTATGAGTATCATGAAAAGTAATTCAAAGTAGTGCCTACAGTCTGTTTGCAGCCTATTTTCCACACTTGTCACTTCTTATGGCTGTAAAGTCCACTCATCCAAAAGACATCAACTCTAAAACATCTTGATAAGGTTTTTAACTATTTTCCGTGGCTAATTTAAAGCGTTCTGTTCCAGTACAGTATTGGAACTACTTACTGGGACTTTTCAATAATGATAAGAGCAAAAAATAATGTTTAGCCTGGGCTCTAAATCGTTTAATTTTGCTAACAAATTGTATTTACTAAACCATTGACTAATCAGGATTAATATCATTAGCACTGATATTGCTTCTTTAGTATTAAACCTTTACAAACTCTTAGTAATTTTGAAGTGCTATTTTCTCTAATGTTTTATACTCTCCACGTTTTATTTTTCCATTATTTATTTAAGTACCAATTTTGATTTCTCAATTTATAGTTTATTAACGGGCGGCATTCTCAATATAGTGAAGTTCATAACTAATTCCTAAGCCACACCCACTTAGTAAAATCGTTTTCACAAGTTAATCTATAAATTGAAAATTAAGTCGGCAGTTTACATTTTAGCTCTCAACATTATTACTCATTAGGCCTAATGCTGTTAATTGTTAAAAAAATTAATTCACTGCAAGTGGAAGGAGGGATCAGTTGTAGTTTCAAATCGACTGAGGGAAATTGAATATAATCACTGCCTGTAGAGGTCACCATTTTGTGCCAGTCGTCAAGAGTAAGTGTGATACACATTATTGTTTTTATATCAGGTACTTCATGTTTATAAATGTAAAATGGATGTAGGATATCATCTTACATCTTAAATTATGTGAATTCTCACATTTTAAATTAATAGGATCATTAAAATTTATTATTTGGAGCGATTTTTCATTTACAATCAAAATTAATTATATCTATTAACGTTTTACTTTATCTTGACCCATCCACCAATAAGAATATTCATTGTTATTTTTAAAAATATTATTAACTTTAATAATAAAATTCAAAATTAGACAAGAAACTTACACAAAAAGGGGATGACCATCGACTTTATAAAATAAAGTCGACAAAATTACTTTACTACTTTTACAGAAGTCTTCCTTAAATTAACGGGCATAAAGAAAAGGTGTTAAACAAAAACTATTTGCAAATTCGACTTGAATTGTAAGTTAACAACCAGATACCTAAACTCGGTTAAACGTACATAATAGTGACAGTAACTTAAATAAATTGTGCAAAGTTATAATTTTATGGATCTAAAAAAAAGTTGATAAATAATGAATATTTATTCATTTATTTCTCATTCAGGGTAGAAAGTTGTTAATAAGCCTTAGATTACCATGTCACAGTACATGGTTTCTCTCTCTCTCTCTCTCTCTCTCTCTCTCTCTCTCTCTCTCTCTCTCTCTCTCTCTCTCTCTCTCTCTCTCTCTCTCTCTCTCTCTCTCTCTCTCTCTCTCTCTCTCTCTCTCTCTCTCTCTCTCTCTCTCTCTCTCTCTCTCTCTCTCTCTCTCTCTCTCTCTCTCTCTCTCTCTCTCTCTCTCTTTCCCTCTCTCCCCCCTCCAATATATGTTACTAAAATAGAAGAAAGTTGATTTCTAGAAGGTACCAGATTTTCTGTTCAAGATCTTGCACCTATAAAAATAATAAATTTGATTTAATAAATATTATAAACAATCTTAGTTTGATAATTTGTATTAAAAATAGTGTTTAATTTTTCCTACAAAGGGATGATGTTTCTAACTGTTTTAAACTTATTCATTAACATAATCAACAAAGTTGAATATATCAGTTATGTATGTTTGTTAATATTTTTGATAAAATTTAAAACAAAAAAAATTTACAAAATAATATACTTACTAAAGTTAGTTAGATTGATTTTTCTGACCTCCAACAATGAGTATTTTAGGGACACAACTTTGCAATGCAAAGGAGGTATAAACAATGGCAATAGCTAACCATAGGATAACTCTAGCTTCTTTCATTGATGTTCTATTAAGAAAAGAGAATTTTATTAATGAAACTAGTAGTTTTCCACCAGCACACCTTTGTAAAGAAAGTAATTCACTTATTTATTTTTTCGTTTTGTGTGTATATTGTTTATGAGATCGTTTATGTACAAATATTATGTATACCACTGTATTTAAAAAAAAATTAAAATTTGAAATTCATCTAGATTGTAGATTGCCAATTTTCTCTTTCATTACTGAGGTAAACAACAAAGAGTAGCCTAACAATATATAATTACTATCATGATTCCTGATTACTATTATATTCCATTTTTATTACACGGCTGTGAAATGTTTGTTTCTACAATTGTATTTTGTTTGTGTTTTGAGAATTTTCTAGGTAATTATTAATTGAGGTTTATAAACTTCACAAAGGGTATTTGATTGGTAGAGGTAAAGTTAGGTAGCTTTGTTTATTTGTGTAATAAAACTACTATTCCCACTGGATAACTACTATAAAATAACATTAGCCTACAACACAACTTCCAGCAGGAGAGATAGTAAATCATCTGTTTTCAACAATGAATGACATCACAATATTTTGCACGAAACGTTGTTTATAAAAACCAACTGTTGAGGAAAACAGTAACTGTATAATAGACGTGGTTGTGATTATTTGTAGACTCCCCTAAAACTTTCAGTTGAAGATAAACATGTTTCATGTTTTTTATTTCTTTTTTAAAGCGAAAACTGTACAATAACTATCAATAATTAAATGCAAAAGTAGGCTACATAATTAGTGACCCCATTAGAATTAGTTAATTAAAGCCATTAGGCCTACTTCTGTCATTTAAAAATATTGTTAAAATTATAGGCCCCTATGTGTACTTATTTAACAAGGGGGGGGGGAATGTAGTGTGTACATTTATTATGAGAGAGAATTGATTTGTGTTCGTTGAATAATTTCCAAGCCTCGTGCGTCAATATTTTTCTCAGGACGACATTTTCCAACCTTAATACAAAAGTAAATATTAAATTTATATACGTTTGTCTTGTGACTTATGATTAAGGTAAGAGAAACAACATTCATTTTATTTATATTAAAGAAACGATCCACTGAATTCCTAGTAGAACCGTGGATACAAGTTCAGACACGTCTATTCAGGTTCACAAACGTACAATTGTTAAATTGTGATAAATAATAAGTATTAAAATCCTACAATATGTGGGATGAAAAAAGTTATGTGATGGGTGAAAATATTGATGTTAAGGGTTTTGCTTATTTGTCCATTTTGAATGGAGTATAAACAAGTTTATAGTCCAAACGTGTTGATTGATTTTAATTAAATTTTGTATGTGGGTATTATTTGGCCTTATCGCGGGATATTTTTTACTCTTTCTCATCATTTTCGGTTTGTTTATAGTTCCAATTTTGAAAGTACCTGACATACAAAATACACAAAATTACGTTTTTCTCATAAACGGCTAGAATGGTTTTGATCAATTTTAGCTTAAGGAGTTCATAAGGAAAACTTTTTTTTTGTCCTCATTTATAAAAAATGCTCACTGAGTTAACAAAAAAAAACAATTAATCAATCATGTTATTTAAGACGTGATTTCTCACAATTGACTAACGATTTCGTTCAAATTTTAGTGAAAACCGAAAACCCATAAAAATAAACATATATTACAGTTTACGAATAATTGAAAAGCAAAAAACAAAAATGAATCTTGACCGCCCTAGTTAAAAGGTATATTTACACTACAGTTGAGGAACTAACAAAGCCTAAACCCTATTTTAATAGAAACACTTTTTTTTTTTTCGATGACAGTGTCCATTGTTCATTTTGAATGGTAATTGTTGAATTGACATTTTAAGAGACCTATAGACTTAAGCTATTTTAGAACTTAATTGTCATCAAATTTGTTTGCAGTAGTGCTCCTTAAACATTTTATATTTAAAAAAATATTATAACTTTTACTTTTGAATGACAATGTCGAAAGTGAAATTTCGTACTTACGTTTTATACATATTTATGTTTTTATGCTTTCAAGCAAGTTTTGTGTTCCAAAAAATCATACACAATAAGGAGTAAATTTGACAATGATATGGTAAAATTTCTATATTTGATATAAAACCATTTAAGTAGACTACATTCCTTTTTAATCTTGTTGCAAAATAATATATAGACTATAGTTATCTGAATAACAGTCTATATACAAATTAACGTTTTGTGACAAGCAAAGCAATAACAAATCATGAAAGAAGTTGTTTGAATGAGAGTATCTTATCTGATCAGCTTGTCGTTCCCCTCCCTACCAACTATTACTAGAAATAAGACAGGCTAGTTCAACAATTAGTTCTGGTGTAGACACAGGTGAGTGCAAACGTTTTTTGTCGATATTTTTCCTAGTAATAAGATATTGGTTTTAAAATTATTTAGCTCAGGTTTGAGTATTACATTTAATTTAATAGTTTTTTTAAAATATTTTAATTTATATGAGTTGAATTTAAGTTAGTTTTCACACAGTGACGTATGTGAACTTTAAAAAAGTTGAGTTAAGCCATAAAAAGTTATGTGCATAGTGCCATGTTGAAACGATTTCAAATATTATTGATTTTTCAAGTAGTGAATTAGAAATTAGTTACAAAAGTATTAATTACTTTATAAAATTGTCCTTCAATAGTAGTGAATCTATGAATCACGTGCGACGTACATAGTCATGCTACGGCAAGTTTTTGTTTGTTAGATTCGGAAACGAAAGATTTTTGTTCAATCTAGTAGACTACATAAATACAATTGGATAGTTACTGTGAGTTTAATTAATTGCACAACTTAAAGATACTATGGTGAACATTTATTAATAAGATTGTTTAATTAAATGATGAAATCGTTTGAAAATTACATTAAAAGGATACTAGATTCAGTTCTATTAAGCATAGACTTTTTTCTTCATAATGTTACTTGAATATCATAAAACATTTAGATAATTGCTATATCCAATTAAACATAAAATTGTAATGAAAAATTGATTCATCAAAGTGCTAAATCTCATGCCTATATAAAATATTATTTGAAAAGTTAGTTTTTTATATTTGTGAGGGGGCGGATTGAACTCAAATCATTCAACTTTGTGTTTGAATCATCTATCAAAGACATGTAATTTTTTTTTTAGTAAACGATTCTATCGCCCTAACTATTAGATTTTATTTTGTTTCTTCTTATATTCCCCCATAGATTATACCTTTAATATTGTGGGGAAAAAATCTGGCCGTTTTAATTAATTATAAAAAGAAAGGATTTCTCAACCTTTGCTCTATAAAGTTTTACTGATTAACGTTTATAACCTAAGATAATTAAAAGCTATATCATTTCCAAAAATATATTATTTAGATCTGGTACAAAGAACACGGATTTCTACAGAAGATTAATTATGACACGTGGAAACAGCAGAATGTTTTTGTTAAGACCATACGATGACAGTGTAGACTTAAAATTTAAAACTTTCAAAAGGAATATTTGACATCAACGACAAGTTGTTAATGTTAATGTTCTTTATTTAAAATTTGAAATTTGTAGGTTATTTTCATAAAAAAATTGCAATTATACGACTTAATAAGAGTATATAACTTATTTTACAATCATTTTTTACAATGTGATTACTGATCTGTTTAAAGGCAGTGTTGTGGTGTTATCGTTAAGACGTAACTGATTTTTTTGATATAATTTCTAAAAACAGGATATTAGGGGTTAACAAGATAGGTTGCATATCAAACTTAAATATCATTATTATTGATATTACTCTTAAAATTCGGTCTCACTTTAGTCAATACGAACTTGGCAATCCCAAGGGACCCTAGCTGTCACAAGTAAAACATATTATTGGTAGTTTTACCATGTTATATGACTACAATGGAGATGTCTATAGATTGTTTTATTATTTGTTTATTGTGCTATTATGTTTGATTTAAAATTTAGGCCAGTGAATTGGCTATACAAAATTATCTATAACAGATATCACAACTAAAACAAATAATTTGTAGTTTTACCATGTTATATGACTAAAATGTTGATGTCTATAGGTTGTTTTTGTGTTTTTAAAGTGTGTTCTTATGTTTCTTTTAAAATATAGGCCAGAATAGTGGCAATACAAAATTATCTATAACAGATGTCACAACTAAAACATATATTTGGAAGTTTTACCATGTTATATGACTAAAATGTTGATGTCTATAGCTTGTTTTGTGTTTTTAAAGTGTGTTCTTATGTTTGTTTTAAAATATAGGCCAGTGTAGTGGGCATACAAAACTAGCTATATCAGATGTCACAACTAAAACTTATAATTGGTAGTTTTACCGTGTTATATGACTAAAGTGTTGATGTCTATAGCTTGTTTTTGTGTTTTTAACGTGTGTTCTTATGTTTGTTTTAAAATATAGGCCAGTGTAGTGGGCATACAAAACTAGCTATATCAGATGTCACAACTAGAACATATAATTGGTAGTTTTACCGTGTTATATGACTAAAGTGTTGATGTCTATAGCTTGTTTTTGTGTTTTTAAAGTGTGTTCTAATGTTTGTTTTAAAATATAGGCCAGTGTAGTGGGCATACAAAACTAGCTATATCAGATGTCACAACTAAAACATATAATTGTAAGTTTACCATGTTATATGACTAAAGTGTTGATGTCTATAGCTTGTTTTTGTGTTTTTAAAGTGTGTTCTTATGTTTGTTTTAAAATATAGGCCAGTGTAGTGGGCATACAAAACTAGCTATATCAGATGTCACAACTAATACATATAATTGGTAGTTTTACCGTGTTATATGACTAAAGTGTTGATGTCTATAGCTTGTTTTTGTGTTTTTAAAGTGTGTTCTTATGTTTGTTTTAAAATATAGGCCTGTGTAGTGGGCATACAAAACTAGCTATATCAGATGTCACAACTAAAACATATAATTGGTAGTTTTACCGTGTTATATGACTAAAATGTTGATGTCTATAGCTTGTTTTGTGTTTTTAAAGTGTGTTCTTATGTTTGTTTTAAAATATAGGCCAGTGTAGTGGCTATACAAAATTAGCTATATCAGATGTCACAAGTAAAACATATTATTGGTAGTTTTACCATGTTATATGACTAAAGTGTTGATGTCTATAGCTTGTTTTTGTGTTTTTAAAGTGTGTTCTTATGTTTGTTTTAAAATATAGGCCAGTGTAGTGGGCATACAAAACTAGCTATATCAGATGTCACAACTAAAACATATAATTGGAAGTTTACCATGTTATATGACTAAAGTGTTGATGTCTATAGCTTGTTTTTGTGTTTTTAAAGTGTGTTCTTATGTTTGTTTTAAAATATAGGCCAGTGTAGTGGCCATACGAAACTAGCTATATCAGATGTTACAACTAATACATATAATTGGAAGATATGCCATGTTATATGACTAAAGTGTTAATGTCCATAGCTTCTTTTTGTGTTTTTAAAGTGAGTTCTTATGTTTGTTTTAAAATATAGGCCAGTGTAGTGGCCATACAAAACTAGCTATATCAGATGTCACAACTAAAACATATAATTGGAAGATTTACCATGTTATATGACTAAAGTTTTGATGTCTATAGCTTGTTTTTGTGTTTTTAAAGTGTGTTCTTATGTTTGTTTTAAAATATAGGCCAGTGAAGTGGCCATACAAAACTAGCTATATCAGATGTCACAAGTAAAACATATTATTGGTAGTTTTACCATGTTATATGACTACTGTGTTGATGTCTATAGCTTGTTTTTGTGTTTTTAAAGTGTGTATCTTTTTTTATATATAATATAGGCCAGTGTAATGGCCATACAAAACTAGCTATATCAGATGTCACAACTAAAACATATAAATGGAAGATTTACCATGTTACATGACTAAAGTGTTGATGTCTATAGCTTGTTTTTGTGTTTTTAAAGTGTGTGTCTTTTTTTATATATAATATAGGCCAGTGTAATGGCCATACAAAACTAGCTATATCAGATGTCACAACTAAAACATATAAATGGAAGATTTACCATGTTATATGACTAAAGTGTTGATGTCTATAGCTTGTTTTTTGTTTTTAAAGTGTGTTCTTGTGTTTGTTTTAAAATATAGGCCAGTGTAATGGCCATACAAAACTAGCTATATCAGATGTCACAACTAAAACATATAATTGGAAGATTTACCATGTTATATGACTAAAGTGTTGATGTCTATAGCTTGTTTTTTGTTTTTAAAGTGTGTTCTTATGTTTGTTTTAAAATATAGGCCAGTGTAATGGCTATACAAAATTAGCAATATCACAAGTAGTATGAATGAAATACTTTTAGCCCATGTTTTATTTTAACTTTGCTAGATCCTTTAGTAAAAGATAAACGAATAAAAGCATTTCTTCAGCATCGTCCTCCTCACACCGTGCTTCACTCTTACAGTCTTGGAAAAATATTGTGATTTTACTCGGAATAAATATATTTATATCTACGATTGAAAATTGTTATTAAGTGTTTTTGTTTTCATGTCATAATGTTTATACATAAAATATATCACACACATGCTTCAGTTGTGTGTAGCTCTCAGGTGTGATAGCTGAATAATATAAACCTATAGCCTAATGTTAACAAAGCTGGTGGGTGTGTATCATTCCATTTTCGACTAGCTGCAATATTTTCGAGGGAAATACCTCTTTCCAATTCATTAGTATAAATTCATTATGATTATTATTATTAATCATTTCTTTTAAAATTATATGTTATATATTAGCCACGTATGAATGACATTATGCAGACAAAGGTTGTTTTCTAAAAGTGCTGTTACACCAGTTTATAAAAAGAGGAAGTGTTTAGGAATTGAATTTGAATCTCCCTCTTCGTTCAACGCTCTACTCTCACAGTCCTAGAACAAGAAATGTGTTTTTCTGAATTCTGAATTAAGAATTATATGAATTTATATCACCGTTTGATTAGATATTTTTTGTGTTTTCATGTTAAGAAGTTTTAACATAAAAAATAATCCATACATGCTGTAGTTGTGTGTAGTTTGCTTGTGCGATATATGCATCTGTAATTGTAGAGTAAATTGTCCAATTTGGTAACTTTGTCTCATTTAATTTTTCACTAACTGTAATGTTTTCGCAAGAAATGCCCCTCTTCTACTCATTAGCTTAAATTCAAACCGAATGTTAAATATTAGCATCTTATACATGAAATTTGGTTGACAGAGGTTTTTTTTCTAATATTGCTACACCACTTAACAAAAACGAGTCAAGGGATCTCATTTGTTTCGTCCACCACATCACATGTTCTATGCTCAGAGTCGTAGCAAAAGATATGTGATTTTCATCTAAACTATGAATTTTCATCAACGATTGACGATCTATATCTTGTTTGTTTTGGATTACATGTATTGGAGTTTTGACATAAAATATATTCCATACATGCTGTGCAATCCAGTAATTTTCAAAAGTGATGAATGAATAAATTAATATACTGCCAAGAGTTTTCAAAGCAGGTACGTCTATATCATTAAATTGTCCACTAGCAGTAATAGTTTTGTGTTAAATACTCATTAGCACTAAATTCATTCTCTTAGATAAATATAACGTTCGTCATGATTTTTACTGGCCAAGATTTTCTTCTACATTTGCTAGATTACTTCTTAAAATTCAAAACAAGTAATGGAATCTAATTTGCATCTTCTTCATCCACAAATCCTCCTTTCTCACAGTTATAGCTATATAAATGTGCTTTTCTTATGATTTAAGGCATTACATGAATTTACATCAACGATTGAATATACATTTCTGGTTGTATTTTAGAGTTCATTATTAAAGTTTTTAGATGAAATATTTTCAGTAATTGCTCTACATGTAATTCGATCTCAAGTGTGATGTGTAAATCAGTCATTCGAAAATAAAATGTTTTCAAAGCATTGAGTTCTTTTTCATTTTCACTGCCAGTATTGTGTTTGTAGCGAAATACACTTTTACTACTCAATATCAAAAAAATCATTAAATATTGCTCTCGTTTATGAAAGTTTGATGGTATAGGTTTTTTTTTGAATTTGTTAGAAATATAAATATGTATAAAACGAAATGAGTAAAGCAATCTTACGTATATCATCCATCTGAATTTCCATTCCCATAGTTTTACGGATAATAATTTATTTATTTCCTGTAAATTAGGTATTACATGAATTCATATGAACAATCGAATATATCTTGTTTTGTCCCAATGTCACAAATTATTTACATCAAATTTATGCCATGATTGGTGTGCAATTGAATAGCTCTCAAAAGTGATGTGTTAATCAGTTAACCTACTGTAGAATCTTTCTAAAGCAGCTACATTTGGATCATTAAAGTTTCTACTTTCAATAATGTGTTTCTATGAAAATACACTAATTCTACTCTTTTTTTTAAATTTCAATAAATATTAGCCTTTTGCTAGAAAAATTGTTTTTTAACGTTTTCTACTAAACTTGTTAGTATACTTTCTAAAAATCAAAACGAGTCAAGGAATCTCATTTAAAGTTTCACTCTCAGTTTTTTGGTATGTTTTGGGCTGTGATAACCACCTTAAGAGGCATCACCGACGTCGACCTGAAGGTTTTTTGCCGCCCCAAGTTCTATCCTACACCCACTCAGTAATACCTGTCATCCTTATGAAGGAACAGATGCTACCTATAGGGTTGTCTAGGATGGTTTCGATCTCCTTCCCCGGAAGACCTAGGCCTGGCTCGTCCTAACGCCTCACACTCTAAGTAAACGTGTTCTGCGGAATCTTCAGCCAAACCACATTTCCTGACAATATTTTCTGTAGCAATCCCTATACTATGTATGTGTTTTCTGAGGTGACAGTGGCTTGTTAAGAGCCCAACCACCCATCTCATGTTATTCCTTCTAAGAGAAATAAGTTAGATAAGTGAGATAAGCATGTTTCTTGCTTGGTCTAAGTAACCTCTTTGCAAGTCAACTTGTTGTTGAATTTGTCCAGGCCTTATTCATCCCCTCCCGTACCAATGTATCAACCGCTGCTCTAGCATGTCTATAGGAGATCCCGAACACCGGCTCCGGGCCCATTAAAGGGGATTCTGAACCTACTCTGGCTGATTCATCTGCTCTCTCATTTCCATCGATACCTGAATGGCCAGGAACCCAGCCCACAGTGACCATGTTTACCTGCCTAAGCTTTATCAATGATGAGATGCAGTCTCATACAAACTTCGACTTTACTCTAGTCGTGTTTAGTGCCTTAATTGTAGCTTGACTGTTCGTGAAGATCAGAATGTTCTTACCTGTGTATTCCATTCTTAGATTCTCCTTTATGAATTCGGATATTGCACCTACTTCAGCTTGGAAAACAGTAGCATGCTTGCCCAGACACAGTACGGTGGAGCTTTCTGGGTTAATCCCATTTATACCACCCCCGTACCCATCTCCGTTATCGAGCAATCTGTAAACCAGACTATATCCTGCTCGTTGTATATCCTCTTTCAATAAGCCATCGTCCGCATATGCAATTGTTATACAGTTGTCAGGCATTCCTATCCTTAAAAATCCATCGAACAGTATATTCCATAGTACTGATCCACTAACCGATCCTTGTGGGCAACCCATATTCAGTTCCTTCGTTTTTCTTACTCCTCTGTCTTGAACTATAGCTTGTCTCTTATCTAGATAACTTCTATATAGTTTCAAGAGATTATTCGGACAGTTCTTTTTTCTCAGTTCGTTGAGTATTCCAGGCCACCACGCATGGTCAAAAGCTCCAGCAACGTCCAGGAAGATTCCTATAACATATTTAGTCTCTGCATTCCTGGTCCATTGTAACACTGTATCTATGGCATCTTCCGTAGATTTCCCTTTACGGAAGCCAAATTGTCTGTCTGACAACCATTGTTCTTTCATTATGTATTCATTTAGCCTCTTGACCATTAGCCTATCCAATACTTTTCCATAATGTGACAGTAAGCATACCGGTCTATATGATTTTGCCAATGTAGGGTCTTTATCTTCACTCTTAATGAATATGCAAAGTCTTCCTTCTTTCCACCTTCTGGGAAATGTAGACTTCTCTAGGCATTCATTAAACAATTTTACCATTATTTCCGGACTAATTTTCCAATTTTCTTTAATCACCTCGACTTCTATTAAATCGGGACCTGGGGCTTTTCCATTTTTCATATTCTTAATTACTTTCCCGACTTCTTCGGTAGTAAACATTGACATGTCCTCTCTTATACTTTCGATCACCGCATCTTCCCTGGTCTTTTGGTTTTCTAAACTATCAGTGTTCCCTGAATCATTGGGTAAGAGCTCTTCCAATAATTCTATCGCCGTATCTCTTAGGCTACCTGTAAAACCATCTCTTATTTTTAGTCCTGCAAATACTTGTTCTTTTTTCCTTTTACCTGCCATTATTTTATACACTATCCCCCAGGGGTCTTTGTTTCCTATTTCGGTGACGAAATCTTCCCAGGATTTTTTCTTGCTTTTGTCAATTATACTTTTATACTGATTTCTTTCAATTCTGAATTGTCTATCCAATAGTGCCTTCTGCACCGGATCTGTTGTCCTCTGCATTTTTCTTCTTAATCTCTTTACTTCTTTCCTCTTTTTATCTATCTCTTTTGTCCACCACGGTACTGCTTTTTCCATAATCCTTTTCCGTCGCATACTACTGTCACATGCCCTTATCAATACTTCCTCTATTTTTCTAACCCTTTCTTCGGGTGTATTTGCATTCTCTATCTCTTGAGTACTGTTCTCAATTATCTGTTTGAATTTCTCCCAGTTTGCAGACTTAACCCAATATCTTTCAGATAATTGGCCACTTCTTGGCGTACTCATGTCTATTTCCCATAAAATCATTTGATGCACACTACTCTTAGCTTCTTCGATGACTCTCCAATCTCTCATTTTCCTTATTACTGATCCCGTACACATTGTAACATCTATATTTGCTTGACCAGTCGTTGCTTTGTACGTATAGGGTTGCCCTTCTTCGTTTACTACAAATAACTGGTTCCTCCCCATGAACTCTTCTAGTTCCTCACCTCTACTATCCGTTATCCTACTATTCCACAGGCCTGATTTGGCATTCATATCTCCTCCTATTACTATTGCTCTACTACTTCTCTCAACTGCCTTCTGCAGTTGCTCTAAATATCCTTTTATTGGTTCCGAATATTGGCAATACAAACTGATCAGATTTATATTTACACCTTCACATGTCACAGCCACTACCGCGCAGTGGGACGTTGTCACGTGCTCAAGTTCTATGACTTCAATTCCTCTATTTCTGATTACGATAGCTGCCATTGGTGGTATTCCTTTTCTCTTGTAAATAGTTCTATAACTTCCAGGAAGGCCCACGATGTTACCTGCAACCGAGTACGGTTCCTGTATCAGTGCCACATCAACATCATATCTCCTCATAGCATTAACGAACTCTGCCGTTGCTATCTTGGATCTACTCAGATTAACCTGACACATCCTCAGTCCGTCTCTTGTTGCTGGTTTACTTTCCATAGTCTATTTTGTTTATTTCCATTCTGTACGCCTGCCATAGCGAACCACAGTCTCTGCTATTAACATGATGCCGTGGATCTCTTCCTGTTCTTGCACAGTTCGGGCAAATGGGCATACTTTTGTCCTGTCTGCATTCGTCCCTCTTATGACCTATGTTTCCACAGTTATTACAGGTAGGTCTCTCCTGCCTACACTGTTTGCCTATGTGTCCGAATCCCTGGCATTGGTAACACCTCGTTACGCTCAGGTACTCTTTGACATTGCAAATGTGCCAGTCTAAAAACAATTTTCCTTTTTCCAATAGGATTTTCCTTAATCTTCCTGAGACTTCCAGGACCCAGTTCACCTTGGGGGTATCTCTCTTCCCCGTTTTAAATCTGAAATCAAGTTCCTCTTTGAACTGCTCCACAGTTTGCCCGAATTTGCTATTGATTCCATTTTGCATGTAAATGCATTCCATTATGCTCTCATTATCTAGACTCCTTGGTACGTCATAGATAATAACCTTCGGCCGTCTGGGCTTTGGTTTCTCTATCATTAAACCTTTGTCTTTTAGATCTTGGTTGGACTCCAGTGATTTAACCCCTCCATCACTATCGAGTTCCACCAGAATTCCTCCATCTCTAATTTTCCTTACATTTCTAACCTTAATCTTGTTTTTCCTGGCGCACACCGTCTGGAAAACCAATTCTTTTGTCCCCTCACTTATCACTTCTTGACCATCTACCTTTTTTGGATGTATCATCACCAACTTCTTCGGTTTTGGTACATCCTGTTCCATATTTATCGCGGGTATCCTCACAACATCCGCGAATGACCTCATTTCCTTTGTCTCTCCTCTTTGGGTACTCTTGAGAACTTCTTTCACAATTTCCCTCAGTTCCTCACGTCCTTCAAGTCGGCCTTCTGCCCTAGCTGTTTTCTCCTTAAGAGCTGTTGCCTCGCTCTCAATATCAGCCAATATTCTTGTTATAGCATTCATTGCTGTTATGCCTATTCTCTTTTTTAAAAACTCAGTCTGGATTATTTCCTTAAGCTCATACGCACTTTCACTGATGTCTTTTTCAATTTTCCTTGTTTTCCTTGTTCTAGTACTAGGGCTTTCTGTATGCCGCTTCTTCTTGTTGGTCTGATCTTCTTGATCAGTGCTAATCAACTCAGAATCGAGATCAGAGCTGGCCGCTACATCTGCTAGCTTTTCCAGTCTTTCCCTCTCTTTCCATTTTCGCAATCTCAAGATTTTTCCTGCTTTCTTCCAGGTCCTGCCTTTGCTTTTCCATCTGTGACTCAATTTCCGCCGAAGTGGGAGATCTCACGGTCTTTGCGGAGCGCTGAAACCCTGACGCCGAATCCGAGCCGCCACTCATGTTGATCTTCTGAAACAACTAAAAATAATGAATCTAACCTAGAGGATTACCTATCCCTATCTAACTCGGTTTTACACCTTCTGCCGTTTGAACCTAGTGTTCAAACGTTGCCCAGCTTCACCTCGAGGAGGTAGGTAACCACAAGTAAAATTTACTTTAATACAAAATAACTAATAATCAACCAAAGCCAACCGGAGTTGGAGGCACACGCCTTTAAAATTCAATACTCGACCCGAGCAGGAATCTACATTTTTCACAATTTTACAAGACAAATCACAAAAACACTTGGTCGCTAACCAAGGATCACTTTATACGACTTTATAAAATTCGCTTTAAATCACTCTAATAACAAGAATCTAATATACAAACTCTTAACAAACTTAACAAACTCCTAACAAACTCTTAACAAACTCTTAACTCTATCGGCACTATCCCCGCAACCACCGGCATGGCGTCCACAGAGACAGTGCGATACGCTCCTGTGATTGAGATTAGGACCACTCTCTGCGCTCTAAGTAGCTTGTTGGCATACGTCTTCTTCTCCAGGGCGTCGTACCAGGCTCCAGCTGTAAATGTCGTTGTTGCCTCGAAAACACCCTTGTAGATGGTTAGTAGGGCTTTCCAGTTCAGGCCATATTCTCTACGCACCACCCTCTTCAGCTTGAAGAATATATCCTTGGTTTTTTCGCTCAACATGTTGATATGCTTGGAAAGGGTTAAACCCCTCTCCAAGATTACTCCAAGATATCTGAGGCTGTCCACCACTCGAACACTTCTTCCTTCGTGCCGGATTACCGGGTTCCTCTTCAGTATTCCTTTTGCCAGCAGAAACTTCGTTTTATCAACGGCGATCTGTAAGTGGGAAGTTCTGCACCATTTAACCAGTGTGTCCAACACATCCCTGGAATTGACTTCTAAATCAGCCCGAGTTTTGGCTCCAATGATAACCACCACGTCATCGGCGTACGCTAATGCTTCACATCCTGAAGGGAGATCCACGCGGAGTATGTCATCGAACATCGCTATCCAGAGAACCGGTCCCAACATGGAACCCTGTGGGCATCCTCGCGTGACGACTTTGCAGATTTCATCAGTGTTGGTCTGCACTACCGCTCTCCTATCACTCAGGTAGGTAGCCAATAACCCATAGATATTTTTAGGGCATTTTATTGTTATTAATTTCTGAAGAATTGCAGGCCACCACACGTTGTCGAAGGCTCCTTTTATATCGACGGATAGCACACCACAGTACTTGAATTCAGAGTTCCGGACCTGTTTCTTCAGTCTCAGGATAGCGTCCTCCACAGATACTCCCCTCCTGAAGCCGTACTGGCGGTCGAACAGATGTTGGTGTCCTTCCAGATGTTGAACAAGTCTCTCCGCCAGCACCTTCTCCAGCAACTTCCCGATGACAGGTAATAACACAATGGGTCTGTACGATCGAATTTCATCAGGTCTCCGGTCTTCATCCTTAAGCAACAGCCTCAGAAGAGCTATTTTCCAGTCTTTTGGGTAGACTTGTTCTCATAAGCAAGAATTAAACAACCTAACCACATAGGGCCCGAACACCAGCCAGAGTTTAGCCCAGTACTCCAAGACGATCCCATCCACACCTGGAGCTTTATTTTTCTTCATTCCCCGGAGCGCAAAGAACACCTCGTCATATGAGAACTCTTCCATATCTTCCCCTAGAGGAAGCGCTGAAGGATGCAAGCAAACTCTCTCCCTCATCTCGCTGTCTCCTCGGGTGTCATTTTCAGCGTTGTCTCCTGGAACGAGTGACTCCATAATAGCGACGATTGTGTCCCTTGTTCCCAGGGTGTGGACTCCATCTATCTTCACCGTGGACAGAACCCCTCTCGTACGGACCTTACCCCTAGCGAGCTTGGATATAAAGCTCCACGGGTCGTTGGCGTTATCTTTTACGAACTCAGCCCAAGATTTTCGTTTGGCTCTTTTGATCACCATATTGAGGTTATTTCTTGCTTTTCGAACATCCACCACTTTGAGAGCCAGCACGTCAGGATCAACTCCTCTTCGTCTTAACACGGCTAACTTCCGCCTAGATCTTGTATAGGCCTTCCTAGCATCTTCTACCCAGCTGCACCACCAAGCGACCGGACACCTTGTTGCCAATCTCTTCACAGGAACATTATTCTTTATTGATGCGTTGGTGACTCTCTTGAGTTTCCTCAGCATGATGTCGATGCCACCATCCTTTTCCTCTAGAACTCCACTAGCCTCTAGAGCAGATGCATAGATTCCCTCCCAGTCCGCCTTCTTCCAGTTGTAGGAGATGTCTTCCCGTCCTGGTAGATATGCCGATGTGCCTGGCCTCCATTCATATGTAATAAGTCTATGGTCGCTTAGTGTGAGTTCTCCATGCACAGTCCATCCAGTGATCTGCGCAGATACGTTGCCAGTAACAGCTGTTACATCTATGTTGGACTCATGAAGTTCGGTGTGATACGTCTTGAGTTGTCCATGCTGATTGATGACCTCTAGGTCCATAGCAGCGAAAAACTCCTCCAAGGATTCACCTCTCGCATCTGTATGTCCACTGTCCCAAAGGAATGACTTCGAATTGCTGTCCATGGCGAGGATGATCTTCTTCCCTCTATGAGTTCTAATAATCTCTTCCATGGACGCGATGTAGTGTTCCAAAGTATCCGAGTACTGACAGTAGACATTAACCAGGATTATGTTATGTCCCATTAGACCAACCTCGACAGCTACAACATGTGGTGAACAGTGCTGTCTCAGCACTGTGACATCCAGATCTTCTCTCAAGACGATCACCGTGGTCCAAACATTGCCGCCAATGTCCGTAATTTTTCTGGCACGTACCGGATAACCTCTCACCTGCGCTCCAACGACGTAGGGCTCTTGTATTAGAAGCACATCCAGCTTCATCTCCTCGGCCGTCCTCCTCATGAAGTCTGAAGCTCTGGAACTCCGCTGTAAGTTAGCTTGACCCACTCTCAATGTATAGATGTCACTCACCATAGTTGGTACCACTAATCACCGAGTCCATGGCCCTCTTATAAGCTTGACAGTTCTTGTCCGTGTGACTGTGTCTGTGATCCAACCTTAAAAGCCTGCAGTTAACGCTGACTGGATCTTTGTTCTTATTACCACAGGCTTCCTGCTTATGGCCCTCTTCACCACAGTGGCGACATACTTCTTTTTCAACTTTACAGTGTGCAGCTATGTGGCCATAAAGATGGCACCTGAAGCATCTCGTGACCGATAGGAAGTCCGACACTCGAACTGCCCTCCATCCGATGTATATTTTACCTTCCCTGAGGAGTCTATTCCTCATATCAGGATCAACCTCCGCAACCCAATTGGTGTCTTCTCTGTCTCCTTCCGGTCTTAAATCTGAGTCTAAATTTCTTCTGGAAATCTTCTCCGGATATTTCAGGGAAGTTCTGTGTTCTGATTTCCTCTTGAAGGTTTTCGGGCAGCTCGTCCTTTCCTACACCAAAGATGATGAATTTCGGATTCCTTTCCCTAACTGCTTCCACTGTCCATCCATGCTTGCTCAGCTCTCCGTTGTACAGTAGCTTCTCCTTGGATTCTGCATTCCCCACGTAAACGAGCAGTTCTCCTGGTCTTCTCTCCTCCATGTTCTTGACCTTCAATCCATCCCTTCCAGTCTGAATGGTTTGCTGTAGCTTCTCTCTCATCGCAGCTTCCCCGACTTTCCCTCTGATAATCACCTTCTCCGGGTACGGCTTTGGCTTGATGCCTACTCTGTTGAGGGCAGGAGCTTGGCGTCGCACTACTTCTGCAGCATGCAGATGGTTGGATCTTCTTCTGCAGCAGTTCTTCCCTCCTGGCTTGGTTTAAACTCGCCTTGGCAAGCTGGCCTCGCAAAAACGCGATTTCCTCATTTTTGGTCTCAATTGTCTTCTTCAGCCTGCAGAACTGCTTGTAGAATCGTCCTCCCATGGCCTTAGATAACTTTGCACCCAGGATCAGATCAAACAAGAGGTTGGTCACATCGTCCACGATTTCGTCTCCTTGAAGAATCTCTTCGTCATCCTGAGAGTTCCACTCGTTCAGTAGGTCCCTGCACTTCTTCTTCTTTACTCCATCCGCAAGATCTTCCTTACTTCCACTGAGGTTGCGTTTCCTTGTAGTAGCCTCTCTGTGCGAACTTGGCTGGTGATCGACCCGAATGACGTCATCCTCCTCGGTGATAATCCTCCTCGGTTGTCCCCCTGATGATCCTGGACAGTTCCTTGTGTCGTCTGTCACCTGGCTATCTCGTCCTCGATGATCCCGGTTAAGAACTAGCGACTCATCATCGAACAGTAGCGATCCTCTGCGTGGATTGTCCTCAACTGGTGGTCCTCCTCCTGGAGGGGTCCTCAGCACCATCTTGATTCCTTCGGAGCCTGGGCAAAAGTGCCCTTCTAATGGTCAATGAATCAGTGGTTTCTATTCTAAATATAATCTGACACACACAAGAATCAATATGAATCTACAAATAAAGGCTAATTTATATATTTTTTACAAAAACAAGAAAAGATGAAGAATATAGAATTTAGACCACAGAGCCCAGACCGAAGATGGGTTTTACTTTCTGGGTTTTCTTAATGGTACTCCGCTACGTTACCTAACAGCCGCTCTACTTAATTCAAGCAGCTGAGTCGGCAGGCAGTGAAGTGAAGTTGGTGGTGCCGTTAAAGGCTAAATGGGTTAACTTAGACCCAGAACATAAATCAATAATTACAAGAAATACAAGAAATGAGACACAAGATTAAATATACTAATTTAGATAATACACAAAACAAGTTATGGGGACTTACCTATACCCAGACCAGAGGTTTTACCTACTGGGTAAGGTGTTGGGCAGAAGAATGAAATTTGAAAAAAAAAAAAAAATTTGGTTAATAGAGAAAGAGGGTGGCGTGCAAGATGTAGTACCCTATGCACTAAAGAACTATTCCCAAATGTCCTACTCCTGTCCTGGCAGATGGGTTGATAAGATTGAAATTTGGAAACTATGAAGATCTGAAAAAATTGAAAAAAGTGTAATGAGTGGAAAAACTTTAAAATGTGGAAAAAGTGGAATAATTGTTTAAACTTGAGAGAAATGGAAAAACTTTAGAAACTGGAAGAACTTGAAATACTAGTAAGATAAGACTATGAAAACTTTAAAAAACTTTAGAAAATGGAAAACTTAATCAAAACTTGAAAAAGTGTAAAAACTTTAAAAACTTGATTAAGTGGGAAAACTTTAAATTCTTGTGAAAGTGGAAAGAAAGGAAACTTGAAACTTGAAGTGGAAAGAAACTTGTTAAAACTTGTAACTAAACCTTTAAAATGGAAAGAAACTTGAAACTTTAAAGTGGAAAGAAACTCGAAACTTGAAACTTTAAAGTGGAAAGAAACTTAAAACTAGAAAATGGAGAGAAACTTGAAACTTTAAAATGGAAAGAAACTTGAAACTTAAGATGGAGAGAAAACTTATTGAAACTTGACTTTGGAAGTGGTATGAACTTGTCGAAATTTGAAACTTGTCACCTCAATGTGCCTAGTAGCAACCCTACTCAATTCAGGCTACTAGTTCGGCAAAAGGAAGAGGAAGAAAGAAAGAAGTAGATTGGAAGTTATGAAAAGTTGCTGCTAGGTCAGGTTGAATAAGTAGGTCTCAGAACTCAGAAGAGGTTTTACCTACTGAGGGGGAAAAGTGGTGCTATTAGCCTCCACACCAGAATACTCAGATGTGACGTTGCCCGGGTCTCGCCACGTGGAGGCTGCACCTCCCTTACAGTTGTTACAGATAATAAATAGCAAAAAGAGGAAAACACCTCACCCAAAGGGGTGGGGCTGGATGTTCGGTTGGCTTCGACCACTCGCTCTTTTATTATCTGTAACAGATGAAAAGAAGAAAAATAGGTTGTTACATTTCGTTAGTTTGAGAGCAGTGAAATCACCAAAATTCAAATTACAATTGTAAGGGTCGAAACCCCGTCGGGTGGGATTACTAAACTGCCTTAACACATTTTTTGACCAGTTTGCCTGACCAGAATTTCGGTTTCCCTGACTATGCTTGCGAGAGGGACAATTTGGACTGATGTGTCCTTTTGACCACACCTATGACAAGTTACTGGGTTTCGAGACTCTCTAAATTGACTAGAGTTCCTACTCATGTTCTGATTAAACCCCAAGTTAGCCCTCTCATGGTCTGTGTAGAGGGTATTTACTTAACCACATATCCTATCAAGGTCCCCAAAGCTAATTGGTCTTTGCTGAAACACCAAACAATTGCGAACCTCCGGGGAGAGCCCGTCCACTATAACCCCAGTAATGTCCTTCTCTGACTTATCAAATAAGAGTAACTGAGCAGCCAGTTTTATCTCTTGAGCAAATTGGTGCAGAGTTTCTCCATATCCCTGAGGACGATAGAAAAGATCCCGCTCCAAAATGCTTCTTCGCTTAGCTGTGATGAAAAGTGTTAAGGCTTCCCTATGGAAATCGGCAAAGCTAGTATGCTTGAGCAAACAAGAATTTAATGGTCCCTTTGCATAAGGCAATAGGACTGAAACAATGTTACTCCTGATATCTGTGAATATTGTACAGAAATTTAATGAAATTCTTAAGAATTTCAGTAATGGGTCCAAGTCAAAACCATCTGTACTATGCAGAGTAGACAAAAGCCTTTCGGCTGGGTGGCTAAGTTTACCATATACCCTGTTCCGAAATTGCATGGTAAATTAGAAATACCTGTAGGTACGGGTATGTGCCCCTATGTATTTATCCCTTCCATGAAACCTTGCTGCGCAATAGAGTCTGGCATTCAAGAGGCGGCAAAAAAAAATAAATAAAAGAAAAGAAAAAAAACACGTATGTCGGTACAAGGCAGATTGTTTGAGTTCATAAACGACACTCATGTCTCTGCTTCTTACCACGATGGCCACATCATCGGAGTATCCCTGTGAGTAGAATCCTTGTTTGTTTAGAACATCAGGATCTCATCCACTACTAGGTTCCATAATAGGGGAGATACGACTCATCCCTGTTCACATCCCCGCCTAGCCCTGACCGTGGTGGTTTCATCCTACAGAGTAGCCTGGATTAACCTGCTGTTCAGCATGGCAGACACCCATCCTACAACAGTCATGTTTACTCACAATCCTCCAAAGCTCTAAGCATCCATTTCCTTGGAACATGCCTCAGCGCCAAGCTCACTCGAAACACACCCGTGAGTACCGGCCTGAGAACCTCCAAACCCTCCATGTGTAGTAAGGGAGTGATCCGTCCGGACCCGAGGCTTTATGCAGCTCAAAAGATCTTATGGCCAATCCACATTATTCTCATTTATGAGCCTCCTCTATCAGTTCCAGTTCGCTCTACGCGGCCCTGCCCTATTTTGCAGAGAGGGATAACCCCCTCCCTCTATCTCCCAATCCGGAATGTGATATCCCAGAAGTACTTCCAGAGTCTCCTTTCCGGACTGCGTGTAGAAGCCATCTGGTTTTTCCAGAGAGCCCACGCTATTGGTGTGTTCTGCCCTCAGGATCTTCTGGAGTCTAGCTGTTTCAGAGCACTCTTCCATTCTTTCACAGTACTTCTTCCAGGAATTCCGCTTGGCTTTCCGAATAGCTGAGTTATACTCAGTTAGTTTTTTGTGGTAGTTTTCCCAGCCACCAAGATGTTTAGAGGCCTTGAACATAGTTCTTACCTCCATCTTCATATTTGCTAGTTCCTTATTCCACCACCTTACCGTTTCGTGTTTTTTTTGGATAAGGGGGCAATTGACCTGAAAAGCTCACTGCACCGCAGCCTGAAACTTCTTCCATCTCCTCTATCCCCTTCACCTCAGACTTATATTTTATTTTGAACAGCCTGCTCCACGTCCTCCCTGTACTTACCCAGTTCGTCCTTTTGGGGTTTCTGTACCAAATCCTCTGCTTCCCCCTCACCTCGAATTGTATGTGATGGTGTTCTGCCAGTGATGGTTCCACCGAAACCCTCCAACCCTTGATGAGTTAAGCAGTCTGTTCAGTACAGACTGTGATGTCGATGACCTCCCTTCTCACTCTGTTGATGAAGGTCGGTTTGTTACCTACATTAACTATATCTAAATTATTACTAGAAATATAATCAAATAGAGACTTGCCTCTTGCATTGCAGTTAGAGCTGCCATGCGAGGTGGTGCGCACTGGAATTTCCACCTTTATCTACTCGAATGGGGGCGGAAACCTGGTAATAACCTTGCTGATGTTTATTAAGTTTTCCCGTCCACTACTACCAGGATCGCTCCTTTCCAATAGTTACATTTGGTGACAGTCTGCTCTAGCCAACCCTTGGTTTCTAGATTGCAGCACTGCAGCACCATAGCTCCACTGTTCAGCCTCAGCGACTCATTGAAGCCTGGTAGACTTCAATCTACAAGGGGCTTCATCTGCACGATGAGGGCAGACGAGAGCTCCAAGATGTCCTCCTCAGTGAAAAGCCTCTCTGGAAAGTCCTTAGGCACCACCGCAAACTTTATGGAGGTCAGTCTTTCTGCATATGAGAATTCTTGCCTACTCCTAGGTCTCTTTGGTGAATGTTTCACTCCTGAGCTTGAAGGAGTGCTGACTTCGGACCTTTGCCTTTTTGACGTTCCTTTGTCAGCTACTTCTCTCCTGCTCTTTGGAGTAGCTTTCGGGTATTCCACCCAAGTGCCCGCAGCAATCTTCTCCTCTCTGCGCCGCCTCTTCTTCTCCCCGTAGAAGGCGGCGCCTCTCATGGCTGTGTTTTCAACGTACATCAGATTTATCCTGGATGTCGTTTCTTTCATATCATCATCTGTGGCTCTTCCCTCAGAGCATAGTACAGTTGATCGACTTTCTGCATCAGCAGACCTGTCCACACTGCCCCTTGAGGTAGTGGTAGCTTGCGCAAATGGAGCTTCTACCTTCCTTTCTTCTACCTTCTTGCTGGCCTGTCCCATTGGGACTTCCATAGGCATTTCCTCATCAAGAGGCACACTGAGGACCTTCTCTACTGGATATTTCCTCTCTGCTCTTGATTGGTTGTTGTCTTCTGGTTCATTTTTTTGATCCATTGAGAGTTATTGTGGGTTTTTGCCCCATTTAGGGTCCTGAGAAGCGTTCTCACCATCCTTGGTGAGGCCACTGTTCCTCAGCTGTCTATCCATAGAACCTTCCTAGATCAGAACTATGGTATCAGGGTTCTTCCTCTTTCAATAGGCCTACTCACAGCAACTGCACTTGCCCCACTCCACATTCGCTTAGTGGGAACCACTGATATGAGATAGCCAGACCCGATCGAGGCTCACCTAAGCCACCAGAGGTATATATATCTTATTTGCTGCCCGATATGTAGTTTCAAGTTATATGTGTAAATCAGGTAATCTACGTCCAATAAATCATAAGCAGTTAGATCAGTATCATTAAATTTTCCAAGTGTTGTAATGTTTTCTTAGAAAATACACCTGTCCTAATCATTAGCACCAATTCCTTCTTTCATTATATAATAACACCTGAGTATGAATGGTACTGACTCAGGTTTTAATCTAAATTTCCTAGATCAATTTGCAAAAATTAATAACAGCTAACAGCTTACTTGTTCCTCCTAATGTAATACTCCACTCTCACAGTCCCAGAACAAGCAATGTATTGTTCCTCAAAATTATTAACTACAACTTTACACCCTGTGTGTTTAGATTTTGTTATCCTGAAGGTTGAAAAAACTAAACTGAATTACAATAATAGTAATATACATACAAGGACATGGAACATGGAGTCTCACATGTCTAGTCAGCAAAGGTATCAAGACCACCAATTTTTCAATCAGTAGAATTTCCTCTATCTTTATCAAGATTTGATTAAATTTTGAAATACTAGAAATATTAGTTTGAAAAATTGAGCGTTGTAATCAACCAATAAAAAACTTAAAATAGTATATATATATATATATATATATATATATATATATATATATATATATATATATATATATATATATAATTATTCAAACAAACTTATTTTGTGTAATTAAATGATTATTGGAGAAAAGTAAGTAAATAAAATTGTTGTTTGCCAACCAATCATTTTCTGAAATTAAATTTAGTTAAAAGAAAATGAATACCTCTTAGAGGGTTTCTAGAAGAAAGGGTCGAATAGTGCTAGCAATCCCATCCAAAATAAATATTACTACAATGCCAAGTGAAAATATTCTACTCTCACAGTCTCATAGAATATGAATATTATTTTTCCTCGGAATTAGGAATTATATCAATTTATATTAATGAATGATTGAAGATATCATGTCTATATCATTTCTTTCATCTTATTATTCAAATTTGTTTGATCAAGGTTCTGACACAAGTAGACTGCTTTTTGAAAAGAAAAACTCACTGACGGATCTTTTTGGTTATTTGTCTGGAAACTATAAACATTTTCTAAAGAGAAACTATGAAAGGAATAGTTGTTACCTTTATTATGAAAGCCAAAAGGCAAGAATATTTTCGAGAATTTGATTGAATAGGTCTTTTCCGTGATGCGGCCGTCGCCACAAAACTCACACAAATACGACTTAAGCATAGAACGCCGGGTGCCGCACTGAACTTTGTTACGGTGTTTTGCTAGGCGCCAGGTGCTCTCGACTCTTTGGGTATGTGCACCCGTTTGGGGATCGGCAAAATTATTTTTATGAGTTACTGTGAAATGCTCATGACCGTGTCTGTACAATTGATTGTACGCTTTCCACTCGTCTGAAATTATCGTTGTGCCGAGGCGAAAAAATTCTTTTATAATGTGTAGTAATTGTGCCGCCGTTTTGTTTTAAACAGCTACTAAGAAACATTCTTTAGTCTCCCTACAAATTCCGCCAAAAACCTATTGTTCCGGGGTAACACGTCCGACGTTATTGTTCCGGCGAGAAAACAGGGTCTCATCGATTTCAACCGTCAGTCCAGGCCCACCTATCAATATAGGTTTATTTAGCAAATGGTTTGCAGTAACTTCACGTATGTGGTTATTCTAGTCCATGATTTATTTCACACTTTTTTCCGCAAAATGATATTGATGTCAATTCTTGTGACCATTAGTAAATGAACAACACAATTCTACGAAACTGTAACTTTGAACCGCTAAAATATGTATCTTCACGCAAATGTTTGTACGTACGGCACTGTGTTTTAGAACAAAACCCAACGTTGTCGGTTTTCCAAATATAATTTCATATCATGACGATTCGCACATATACGCGGATTGTGTACTGCATCTCCTTCATTTGAATACTTTCCAACAACATAATGAAATTCATAGAAAACTCTAACAGGACAGCAACGCACCGCAGACTAGCACGAACTGACCACTGGTAATTGCCGCTCGGTCAATTTAGTTATCTTATCGCAGAGGTAAGTTCTACCATGAGGAACTGTTTTCGTTTGTTTTATGTAGTCATGATTATTGTTCCATTCCATTAGAAAAATTTTTGTTAACGTATACCGCTTTAAAGGTTTGCTGGTTATAGAAAATGTTTAAAGTTTGCTGACAAATAACAGAAAAGATCCAATATCCCATTTGCCTCGTCCTTTTCACCACAAGTTCTCTGCTCACAGTCAAATTACAAGGAAAGTATTTTCCATCTAAAATGTCAATTTTTATCAACGATAGAAGATCAATATCCTGTTGTGTTTTGGATTACATGACTTGAAGTTATGACATAAAATATATATTATACATTCTGATCAGTGGAGAAATTCTCAAGAGTAGATCACCTAATCAATTATTAGGTGTTTTTAAATCAGATATACCTGTATCTTATATACCTGTATATTATAGAAGGCAAAACAAAAGATTGAATTTAATTTGAATCATCCTTTTCGACCAATCCTCCTTTCTCACAATCTTGGGAACTTAAACGTGTCTTTCTTCTAAATACTTATAAATATCACGAATATTCATCAATGGTTGAAGATTTATATTTGGTTGTGTTTTGGACTACATGAATTTGAGTTTTGAAATAAACTATATTCCGTATATTCTGTTCAGTGGATTAATTCTAAAGAGTAGATCACCTAATCTATTCTTAGGTGTTTTCAAATCAGATATACCTGTAGCATTAAATATTACACCAACTGTAATGTTTTTGTGTAGTACGCCTATCATTCTCATTAGCATAAATTTTATTATTATTATTATTAAGACTGGGGAGAGTGTTTTATAAAACCTCCTGCACTGCGACCTAGTTAGATCTTTTGTGCCCCCCTCTTGTTGGACTTAGGAGAGATCTATGTCTTTGACAAAATTGATCAAACCATTGGTCGGGAGGTTTAGTAATTCTTCTTCTAAAATGAAGATGAATTCTAGAGATTTTTGTCTTTTTTGGCATAAGGCCAGGCACTCCATGATGATGTGTTCCATGCGTTCCACCTCTTCACCACAGTACCTGCAAGTATCATCGTCCACCAGGCCCATATTATTTAAGCGATACCTGCAATGGATATGTCCTGTTAGTATACCACAGAGGAGTTTAAGCTCTCTTCTGCTTAAGTTTAGCACTTCGTTCCCTCTCTTTTTATTACGGCTAAGGAACTTCTTGGAATGTATAAGACACGGCAATGTATTCCAGGTTCTGTTGATTACTTTGGTGGCCCAGTTGGTAATAACCTCCTGGTAGTCCCTAGGGCCAAATCCATACATAGGAGATGACCATGTAAAGGGTTTAGGTTAGGGTATTCCCTCATGCCCTGGCACCCAGACAAGTTCAACTTTATTCTTGTACGCCAGCTGGTTTACGGCCTGATGGCACTCGTGAAGCATCTTTGATCTCAAGTTGTTACTTTGAAGTGCTTTTAATGCCGCTTGACTATCCGACATAATGCTAATTTTCTGTTTGCATTGGTTTTTAGTAATCAGATGATTTGCCACCAAATGGTTGGCATGTACCTCTGATTGAAAGATGGTGGCGTCAGCACTGAGGGACAGATGTCTTTTGAATATTGGTCCCACCAGTCCTGCCCCCACACCAACTTCCATTTTGGATCCGTCTGTGAACCATTTTTGGGAGTCCGCCGGCACACATTCCGTGCCTCCCGTCCAGTCTTCCCTGATGGGAAAGCGAACTTTGTATTTGAGATCAAAGATCATTTTTACTTTCATCTGGTCATATGCAGCAGCCATATCCAATAAAGGAGTGGCTCTGATAATTTCCAGATGTTCTTTGAGGTTTCCTACTTTGAAATGGTATTCCTCATGTAGTTTGAGGACCTGCTTCAAAGCTTTCTCCTTAATTTTATTGCAACCGGTAGGGGATCCAAACCTAGAAGGATCTCCATCGCGGCAGTGGATGTTGTTTTCATGGCACCTATGATGCTTAGACATTATAGTCATTGCACTTTAGCTAACTTTGCTTGCGCGGTACTCTGGTCTGCCTTCCTCCACCAAACTGCTGACGCATAGAGGATAGCAGGTCTAACGATCTGCTTGTAGATCCAGTTATTAGCTCTGGGATTCAGACCCCACGTTTTGCCAACCATTTGGCGGCACGACCAAAGTGTTTTAATGGCCTTGTTGGTCGTCTTAGATAGGTGACTCTCCCACGTTAACGTTTGGTCCAGTGTCACCACAAGGTATTTTACCTCCTTAGAGAGGGGAATGGTGGTTCCACTTAGGTGAAAGTTAGGTAAGTTTAATTTCATTCGTTTATTAAATGGAACAATAGTGGTCTTCAACGGGTTTATATTCATGCCCTCTTTGAGACACCAGTTTTTGGTTATGTTAATGGCTTTCTGCAAACTCTCCCCTATAACGGAGTCATGCTTGCCCCTCGCAGTTATGGTTATGTCATCAGCATAACCAAGAACGTCAAAGCCAGCCCTGCTCAGGTCGTTTAGTAGTTCATCCACTACCAGCGACCACAGCAGTGGGGAGATAACTCCCCCTTGTGGGCAGCCTCTTGTGGTACCTACCTCATGTGTAGCGCTACCAATGCTGGTGGATACCTGTCTACCCATCAGCATGTTATTTATCCATTGAATGATAAAGTTGTGAATCCCTCTTTTACTGAGAGACTGTATCAATGAGTCATAGGCAGCTTTGTCAAAGGCGCCCTCTATATCCATAAAGACTGATAGGGCTATCCCTTTTGATTCATGTGCTTAATCTATGGCCTTGACAAGTAGGTGCAATGTCGATATTATTGATTTGCCTTTTTGGTAGGCAAATTGGTATTTATGAAGAGGTGCAATTGTTACAACCTCCATTTAATGTATTGGTCCACTAGTTTTTCCATTGTTTTTAGCATAAACGACGAGAGACTAATTGGACGGTAAGACTTTGGTTCGTCTAGGGGTTTTGCACCCCCCTCGTATAGAAATATGACCTTTACTTTCCTCCATAATTGAGGAACGTGGCCATATAACAGTCTAGATCTAAACATTTTGATCAGTATTGAGATTAAAACGTCCTGCCCTCTCTGAATGAGTGCCGGGAACACTCCATCAGGGCCTGGAGCCTTAAAAGGCTTAAAGGACCCTATGGCCACTTAATCCTTTCAGGCGATACAATTGCGGCAATATGGGTACCTATTAATGATTACTGGTATTAATTTAAGGTTGGTTGGGAATAGAGGATCGTGGATCTTTTAAAACTTGGTTGACACAACGGTCACAGCCCAGACCTATCGACTAAAACTAAATACAACTCAGTCAGCCAGCACGTGATGAGGGACTAATAATAATACTTTAAATAATGATTACTAAAATTACTTATAATATGATTAACTTACTTAACAGATATGGTTTTTTACAAGGATTGACTCTAGCAAAATAGTGGTCCCGATGTAGACACTAGCCTAAAATGGCCGCCGTTCTACACTGCACCGGCGATCGCGGAAAGCCGAATATTTGCGCACCATTTAACCCGGGGTCGACTGACCCTACCCAATTTGACTATTAAGCCATTATTTTTTGGGGGGTTAAAACTAGAAAGAAGGATTTATATAGAACGATGAATTGGCGATGATTGATTGTAGTCTTCCAACGGTCCAGCTCCTTGATAAAGCGGTGCACAACTGGATATCTCTCGTGCGTGACCCGACTTCAGGGCTCGCAGGGTGGGGGAACATGCAAGGCATCATCTGCAGCCCCTGCATTTGTGGCACCGGGCAACTGTTAATGCACTGGGTGCGGACAAGCAACCGCCACCCCAAGCGCAGGGGGAACCGTGGTGGGCAGATCACCACACAATCTTGTTGACAAGGGGACAGTCCATCTTGAGTTCTGCTCTACTCCTTATGGAACCATTGTACACCCTTGTTTCTCCAGGTGCTATACAACCTGGAAAATTATTTGTTAATAAAGCTTCCACAGTTTCCTGGAAGGTTGATGTTATGGTGCCATCTTAACGTTTGAGTGCACCAATGTTTACTTGTGTACCCTTTGAGAGAGCCTTCTGCACCCTGCCAATTTCAGTGCCTTCTTGGTGGCCCACAGGTTTGAACCTTCCCAATGGTGTAGATCAACTACCACCGCCTTGACCCATTCAACTGTGGCCTCATCTTTACACAGTAACATTAGATACCCAGCCTTATAGACAGAGGTTAGGAACTTAGGTTTTACGGTTTCCTCATACCTCTCCTCCACTATGTCCATAAGTGCTGAAAAATTTTTGTCCATCTGGTCCGTTGTAAGGAGATCAGTTGGAAATCTCCTAGACATCACGGCCATTTTAATACCTTCTAAGGCACCTTTATATGACACGTCTTTCTGTCTCCTAGCCTCCGGTTTTTTAGGTAGGGCAACAAGTGTGCCCTCTTTTTGTTTTGTTTTTTTGACGTCCCTCTGGCTTCCATCATTGGATCTTTGCTTTTTGGTAGTCGGCTTAACTTGAATCCCACCTTCCTTCCTACGAACAATAAATTTTTTCCTCCTTCAGGATGGCTAGTCTCCTTGCCTCTGTTTTTGAGTATCCTTCTTTCAAAAGGAACTTAAATCTTTTAAATGCTGCTCCACTCAGCCTAACCTTGTTGTTGCCCACCCTAAGGCGGTCGGTTTCTTTGACCAAATTTTCTACCCCACCTTCTGGCTTTGAGGCACTGCTTTCGCCCGCCTCCACTGCCACAGGTTTGGGTGTTTGGTTTGAGGGCTTCTTCACCTCCGTATTTTTTGTTTTTGTTTTATTAGGGTCCATTTTGTTCCTACGAGTAAAAGAGGAACTAAACAGTCCATCCAGAAGAGCCTCTTACTGGATAAGGTTATGTACTTCTGGAGGTCACCTGGTATCCAGAGTTCGCATATTAGCACAAATTTATTATCTTTATTAAGTATTCGACTCCACACTTGTATTTGCAATTTTACTGACCTAGATTTTATTTTAAATTTGCTGTACTATAACGTAAAAAGCAAAACTAGAATAGGAATCTAATCTGCATTCCTCGACCCACCTCCTTTCTTGCAGTCTTTGGAAAATAAATGGGTTTTTCTACAAAAGAATTATGAATTACATAAATATACATCAACGGTTGAAGATCTATATATGTTGTTTTGTTGTGGATTACATGAATTGGAGTTTCATTCTGGTAATTAAATATTATTCTCCTCTTGTGTATGATTTTTTATTTATCAAGATATTCTTTTAAATTTGCTGTACCATATCGTAAAAAGCAAAACTTTAATATTAATCTAATGTGCAACTTCCTCTACGATCCATCCTCCTTTCTCACACTCTTAGAAAAAAAAACTTGTCTTCTACTAAATAATTATAAATTAAATGAATATTCATCAATGATTGAAGATCTATACATATATATATATATATATATATATATATATATATATATATATATATATTGTTTTGCATTGGATTATATTATTTGGAGTTTTGAAATAATTTATATTCTATAGCTCCTGTTCATTCTAGTAAATCACAAGAGTAAATCAGTTAGTCTACTCTTAACTGTTTTAAAAACAGATACTCCTGTACCAATAAATGTTACACTAGCTGTAATGTTTTCGTATGGTATACCTATCCTATTCATTAGCACAAATTCATTCTGTTTATTAAATATTAGTTTCTTCTTAAGGATGTATATTTATAGATCTCTTACTTTCTTGAGCAATCTTTTATAAAATATTAGTGTACATCTTTTTCGCCTTTTTGTCAGGCATCATCAGAACATGTAGAACACTTATTATATTACAATATGTCATAATATATTAAATTTACAACTTATTTGATTACATAAACAACACTAACAAAATAAATCGAAAGTATAAAGTTTATCCTATATAAATAGAACCTAATGTGCAATATACTCCAGAAATTACTAAAGCTTTGGATGAAAGTAAAGTATTATAGAACAACGATATATTTAGAGATATCTTACTTTCTGAGCAATGTTATTAGCTTAGAGCTGTTGTGCCTTTAAGTCAAGCATCATCAGATCATGTAGAACACTTATCATATTACATGCAGTTTCGACATCACTTAAAAACGTTCCTTGATATTTTTATTTTATTTTCAATATTAAACTTTAGACCTTTATTCAATAAATTAATTTAATATGGAATAAATTCCTCAATACTCCAATTGTGGACTAACTTTAATCTACCAAACAGATCGTTATATATCTATTTTTCAGAACTTTATTTCTATATTTTGATTTGCACAATTATTGTAATTTCACTAGCTATTAATTGTATTCGTTATATTTAGGTTTTATCGTATATATGATTTTCTAAATCGTACAATAAAATTTTCATAACTATTATTATCCATATTTTTAAATAAATTTAGATGAAATGCAAGAGCTTGAAGTTTTAAATTACCTTGTTTTGAATATAAGATTTTGATTTCAAAATTAAACCACTTATTTTAACACTTTTGTTAATTTGTTTAGTAAATTTGTAATTGTTAGGTATGTTTATCTTCATAATAATATATTTCGGAAAAACCTTTGTTGTCTACACATAGTTAAAAACTAAATATCATCAGATAATAATTTAACTTAAACTTATGCTGTAGGTTCAACTCTATTGACTTTGAGTGCCATATTTATAAATGAAATTTGATCTTCAGTTGTGAGATATTATAGGTTAGAATAAAACTCCAACAAAAGTAATAATAAAACACAAATTTAATGAAACTTCCCGATTATGGTTTCGCTAGTTACATCATTGTCAAGGCATTTTACAAGAATAAGGAAAAAAGATACAGTATACATTACAAACATTAGCTGGGTAATCCCTATTGTAACCTAAATTGTAATGAAGAGAGTGGGGGGCAAAGGACTGTGACTTGGCTAAATGTTTGAAAAGGGAGGAGTTATTTAATTCTAATTGTTCGTTTAAAACTAATACATTTTCCCTTAACTAATATATTAAATTCTACTGATTCAAGAAGATGTATTTTTTTAGATTTAATAAAATATTAAAAATATCAAAATTTAAGTTAGAATGTAAATCCGGAACATTATGTGTTTGTAAGTGATTAGCAAAACAAGAGACAGAC
Organism: Aphrophora alni; assembly: GCA_963513935.1. Taxonomy (NCBI): domain Eukaryota; kingdom Metazoa; phylum Arthropoda; class Insecta; order Hemiptera; family Aphrophoridae; genus Aphrophora; species Aphrophora alni. The sequence goes on along the minus strand of OY740773.1, from coordinate 87,553,409 downwards.
CAAGCCCCCAACTTCTATAATGTTCCCCTAATTTAATTTTAAAACTAATGAATTAAATTTATTGTCAAAAGGGTTTAAGTTCTACTCCAACTCTTAATAATAGGGGTTTTAATTCCCGACTCTTAAACAAAATATATCAAAATTTGAAAATTTAGCCATAGCTCTCTGGTCCATTCAGTCAGTGTTGAGAGTAAAGCGCCGTCCACTAAAGCAATTAGATCAGGGTCAGGCCGATTCAAAAACAACCCTTATGCGCGCGACGGGATTGTTGTGTTTTAACGACCGGTGGAACATTAGTGAAATGCCCCCGAAGAAACGTCAATCTCTTCCACCTTATCGGGGGTCACTCTTTTTAGGGTAACGAGGCTCCCACAGGGTTAGGTCACATAAACCTGTGCTACATGACAATTCCTCCGCCATTACCGAGTCCCCTCTGTCACTACTGTCATTCCATATGTTTATAATTAATAAAATTGTGCATTTTCTTCTTCCATATTTTCAATTAAGTCAACCAGCCTCCATAATTTGTTTTTTTCCTTCTTCACATGTTCCACACACTTTACCCAATTCTCTTTTGTCACTTCCAAAAGGCCTTCCTCTAAGAGGTGTTTAACTATATTTAGTTTAAAAGTTTTATTATTTATTTGCAGCCACATAACGTTTAACCTGCAACCAATTCGGATCAATTGGATTAAGTTAACAATGGTATGGAGGTAACCTTAAAACTGTTTATTCAGAAACATGTTCCGTTCTGTCTAGTAATTCTCAAGAGTAAATCAATTAGTCTAGTCTTAAGTGTTTTAAAAACAGATACTCCTGTACCAATAAATATTACACTACCTGTAATGCTTTCGTGAGGTACACCTACCCTTCTCATTAGCACAAATTCATTCTGTTAATTAAATATTAGTCTTCTCTTGTGCATGAACTTTTACTGACCAAGATTTTTTTAGATTTGCTGTACCATATTGTAAAAGGCAAAACAAGTATATTCATAAAAATTTGAATCATCCTTTTCGACCAATCCTTTCTCACAATCTTAGGAAAATAAACGTTTCTTTCTTCTAAATAATTATGAATTTCACGAATATTTATCAACGGTTGAAGATCTATATTTTGTTGTGTTTTGGATAACATGAATTGGAGTTTTGAAATAAACTATATTTCATATATATATTCTCTTCAGTGGATTAATTTTCAAGAGTAGATCACCTAATCTATTCTTAGGTGTTTTCAAATCAGATATACCTGCAGCAATAAATATTACACTGGCTGTAATGTTTTCGTGTGGTACACCTATCCTACTCATTAGCACAAATTCATTTTCTTTATTAAATTTTCGAGTCTACCTGTGGTTGAAATTTTACTGACCTAGATTTTATTTTAAATTTTCTGTACTGAAACGGTTAAATCCGTTTCAAAGGTTGAGTCTAGTTTCGCTGGTCAAAGAAATTAAATTTTCTTGTTACCAATCTAACTTGTACTTTAGCCTAGTGAAAGTGGACCATAACTGTCGTCAGATCTTTTGTAAATTGAATGCAAAAACCCGTTAAAAAAGGGATTGGTTTGTTGAAAGAATTTACAGCACCTCAAAATTAATTATTCTTTTAGTTTGAATTTAATCTAAAATTAATTAAAAATTGAAAATATGAATTTGAGGGTGAAATTCGTACAGAGTGTAGTCCTAAAAGCGTGCATTCTTATAAATATCGAATCAGATCATATTTTGGATTTCTTACGTAGTTATTTAAGATTAAAGTTTAAAAAAAAATTCAAAAATTGATCAAAACTGTAAATTGTTAACATTTCTAGAAATAAGAATGAAAAATAAATCAAATATTAAGAGGGAAAACTTTCGATAAAATCTATAACTAAAATGTTAGCGGTAAGTTATGTTCGATGCCTGGAAGGTGACAAAAATCCACAGACTTAACAAAATCAAACTGTACACTTCCTACAACTTGTTTAGAACAATCAGGAAAAATAATTACAATTTAAATTAAATTAAATTCTGAAAACAAAGAGGTTTTCAAAAGTAAAGTCAAAGAAATACAGTTAAAAATAAATATAAAGAGATATGTGCTAAATTAGAATAAAATGTAAAATTGTAAAAACATCAATTCAAAGAATTTTAAATTGTAAAACACATTTCGAGACTAGAATCTTTCAAGGTGGGAAAAACGCGGAAGAAATGACGGACGATTTTGTGCTGCGGGTTTGATATTTTTTGAGAATGAGTAACATTTTTTAAAAGTTTCAACATGGCGGCTCAGAAACTCCGGAAGTTTTTTAGGCGTACCTTCGCGATTTTTTGAATGACGTTTATATGAGAACTAAAGCTCGTATGGATTTCATTCGAAGTCGTGGAGATAGAAGGCATCACGGGCTTCAAAACAACACCTTGGAAAATTCAATAACAGATCTGGAAGTGGAATTACGGCGGTTTTGAATAAAACAACAGCTAATAAGTATTCAAAAAGGTTTAAAGTAAGGGGCCAGCCGGCCGGAGACTATAAAAGAGAAACATCGGGGAAGCCTCGAGACTGGTGTTTTCCGATTCGTCTAGAGAAGGTCCCTATACATATCATCATAAATACTTGAAGAAATACAGGGTATCCCGATACGACTACACTACAAGCAGACACCTTCTTTGACCAAAAAGGACTCCAAGTCAACATACACATCAGGGAATTCCAGCCATCCAGTTGAAACTGCTTCAAGATCATCTGAAGACTGCCCCATAATAGAGGAAGGTCAGGTTTTCACCCTTTTGAATTTTGGTTTAGTAAAACAAAGTTTTTTTATATTTTACTAAAAATGTTTTTTTTTATATTTAAAATATTTGGATTGGGCTGTAGAATTAAATATATTCCAACTTCGTACAACTTGTAAATCATTTCATAAGTGGATATACAATTAATTTAAATAAATATTATCAACTAGATTATTAAATTCTTTAAAATTTGTGCTTTTGTAAAAGAATACTATTTCTGCTTTAGAGTTAAAAATATATATTGTTGGTTAGATTAGGATGTTTTAGGATAGACATATATATGAGTACCTGAATTTTCTCTTGAAAAAAGAGGACCTAAATTAAATCAACAGAAAATAAACTTGGTATGGTTTATCTTCCTATAGCTTCTTGTAAATAAAAATCACCTCAAAATCAGGGTGTGTAAAAATTGTTTTATGGTGAATAGTTAGTGAAAGAACCTGTTACTTGCAGACATAGGAGTTTCGTAAAATTAAAAATAATTCATACAAAGTTAAAATTGGAACTTTGTTTTTGTTTGCTGAAAAAGGGTAACTAGAAAAAAGTAAAAATGAAAAACCTAGTTTAAACTTCATTGCAGTACTATAACGTAAAATTCAAAACTAAAATAGGAATGTAATCTCCATCTTCCTCCTCGACCCACTTCCTTCCTCGCAGTCTTTCAAAAATAAATGTGTTTTTCTACAAAATAATTGAATTACATAATTATACATTAACGGTTGAAGATCTATATATGTTGTGTTTTGGGTTACATGAATTGGAGTTTTGAAATAAATTATATTACCTATATTCTGTTCATTCCAGTAATTCTCAAGAGTAAATCACTTATTCTGCACTTAAGTGTTTTCAAAACTGATAAACCTGTACCAATAAATATTACACTGGCTGTAATGTTTTCATCTATCCTACTCATTAACACAAATTCATTCTCGTAATTAAATATTATTCTCCTCCTGTGTATGATATTTTACTGACAAAGATAATATTTTAAATTTGCTGTACCATATCGTAAAAAGCAAAACTTGTATAGTTATTCAATTTGCAACTTCCTCTTCGACCTACTTCCTTTCTCGCAGTCTTTGGAAATTAAATGTGTTTTTCTACTACCGGTATATAATTATGAATTAAATAAATATTCATCTATGATTGAAGATCTATATGGTGTTATGTTTTTGTTTACATGAATTGGAGTTTTGAAATATTAATAATTCCATACTTTCTCTTTATTCTAGTAAATCACAAGAGTGAATCAGTTATTCTACTCTTAAGTGTTTTAAAAACAGATAATCCTGTACCAATAAATTTTACACTAGCTGTAATGTTTTCGTATGGTATACCTATCCTATTCATTATCACAAATTCATTCTGTTTATTAAATAAATATTAGCCTCTTCTTGTGTATGTATATTTATATATCTCTTACTTTCTTGAGCAATCTTATATAAAATATTAGTTTACATCTTTTTCGCCTTTTTGTGAGGCATCATCAGAATAAGCAGAACACTTATCATTTTACAATATGTCAAAATTTATTGAATTTACAACATAAATGCTTACATAAACAAAACAAATCAAAAGTATAAAGTTTATCCTAAATAAATAAAACCTAAGTTGGAATAATATACTCTAGAAATCACAAAAGCTTTGGATGAAAGTAAAGTTTTATAGAACAGCGATATTTAGTTTAATTTTTTATTATTTATTTGCAGCCACATAACCTTTAACTGCAAACAAATCGGTTAAATTTGGTTAGGTTTACAATGGTATGGAGGTAACCATCAAACTGATTTATTCTGAAACATGTTCCGTGCAGTCTAGTTATTGTCAAGAGTAAATCAATTAGTCTACTCTTTTAGTGTTTTAAAAACAGTTACTCCTGTACCAATAAATATTACAATAGCTGTAATGTTTTCGTGTGGTACACCTACCCTTCTCATTAGCACAAATTCATTCTGTTAATTAAATATTAGTCTCCATTTTTGCATTACTTTTACTGACTAAGCTTTTGTTTAATTTGCTGTACCATATCGTAAAGAGCAAAACTTGTATAGGAATCTAATTTGCAACTTCCTCTTCAATCCGTCCTCCTTTCTCACACTCTTTGGAAAGTAAACTAGTCTTCTACTAAATAATTATGAATTTAATTATTATTCATCAATGATTGAATATCTATATTTATGTTGTTTAGTTTTGGATTACATGAATTCGTGTTTTGAAATAATCTATATTCCATTATTATAAATTATAAATATTCTCTACCAATAAATATTACACTAGCTGTAATGTTTTGGTGTTGTACACCTACCCTTCTCATTAGCACAAATTCATGCCGTTAATTAAATATTAGTCTCTACTTTTGCATGTACTTTTACCGACCAAGATTTTCTTTTAGATTTGTTGTGTTATATCGTAGAAGGCAAAACAAGTATATGAATTTAATTTGCATCATCCTTTTCGACCAATCCTTTCTCACAATCTTAGGAAAATAAACGTGTCTTTCTTCTAAATAATTATTAATTACACGAATATTTATCAGTGGTAGAAGATCTATATTTTGTTGTTTTGGATTACATAAATTGGAGTTTTGAAATAAACTATATTCCATACTTTCTGATCATTCTAGTAATTCTCAAGAGTAAATCAGTTAGTCTACTCTTAAGTGTTTTAAGAACAGATACTCCTGTACCAATAAATATTACACTGATTGTAATGTTTTCGTGTAGTACACATATCCTACTCATTAGCACAAATTAATGCTCATTGTTAAATATTCGACTCCACCTGTGGTTGAAAATTTACTGATATAGATTTAATTTTAAATTTGCTGTACCTTATCGTATTAGGCAAAACAAGTAAGTTATATGAATTTAAATTGCATCTTCCACCTCGACCCACCTCCTTTCTCGCAGTCTTTAGAAAATAAAAATGTGTTTTTGTACAAAATATTTATGACCTCCAAAAATATACATCAACGGTTGAAGATCTATATATGTTGTTTTATTTTGGATTAAATAAATTGGAGTTTTGAAATAATCTATATTCCATGCTGTCTGTTCATTCTAGTAATTCTCAAAAGTAAATCAGTTAGTCTACTCTTAAGAGTTTTTAAAAACAGATATTAAGTGAATTTACAACATAAATGATTAAATAAATATACAACACACAAAATAAATTAAAAGTAAAAAGTTTATCGTAAACAAATATAACTTAACTTAGAATATACTCTAGAAATCACAAAAACTTTGGATGACATTAAAGTATTATAAAACAACAATATTTAGTTTAAAAGTTATATTATTTATTTGCTACCACATAACCCTATAACTGCATCCAAATCAGCTGAATTGGGTTAAGTTCACAATGGTATGGAGGTTACCTTAAAACTGTTTTATTCTGAAACATGTTCCGTTCAGTTTAGTAATTGTCAAGAGTAAATCAATTAGTATACTCTTTTAGTGTTTTAAAAAAAGATACTCCTGTACCAATAAATATTACAATAGCTGTAATGTTTTCATGTGGTACACCTACCCTTCTCATTAGCACAAATTCATTCTGTTAAATAAATATTAGTCTCCATTTTTGCATTACTTTTACTGACCAAGATTTTCTTTTACATACTCCTGTACCAATAAATGTTACACTAGCTGTAATGTTTTCGTATGGTATACCTATCCTATTCATTAGCACAAATTCATTCTGTTTATTAAATATTAGTTTCTTCTTAAGGATGTATATTTATAGATCTCTTACTTTCCTGAGCAATCTTATATAATATATTAGTTTATAGCTTTTTCGTCTTTTTGTCAGGCATCATCACAACATGTAGTACACTTATTATATTACAATATGTCAAAATTTATTGAATTTACAACTTAAATGCTTACATAAACAACACAAACAAAATAAATCAAAAGTATAAAGTTCCTCCTAAATAAACAGAACCTAAGTTGGAATATACTCCAGAAATCACTAAAGCTTTGGATGAAAGTAAAGTATTATAGAACAACGCTATATTTAGAGATAACTTAATTTCTGAGCAATGTTGTTAGCTTAGAGCTGTTTCTCCTTTACGTCAAGCATTATCAGAACACGTAGAACAGCAGTAGAGTGTGCTGCACTATAGGACAAGATTGGAATGGTCTATTGGGGCTGGTGGGATGTGGGTTTGTGTATGGTAGGAGGTAAAATGGGGTATGGCCGGGGATGGTGGTTGTGTAGTTAGGCGTGGTTTTGGATGGTGGGAGGAATGGTAGGGATCATGGTGATGTGGTGGGAGATGGTGATTCGGCGTGGTTACGCATGGTGGGATATAGTAGGGCATGGTGGGAAGTTTGGTGGGATATGATGGGAGATGTTATGGGACTGGCTGGGCTGTTGGGGTATGGTGGGAGATGGTGGTGGGAGATTGTGATAGGTGTATTGGGAGGAATTGAGCCTTAACGTCACATGTACACATTGACGATAGTGCCGTTAGACCGTGTTACACGAAGGCGAACACACGACTGAGCAATCGTGTACTATCCTAGTATTCCCTCCAGAGGACCTCCCACCACCTCCCACTAGAACGCAATACCGTAGGTTTTACATTTAATTATATGCCTGTACACCTGTACATTTCGTAGAAGTTTGGACACGTGTTAGAGTTACTCTGAGGTTATGTATACAACAAATCAATATTCAAAAGTAGTGTCCACAGCTGGTAAATTTAATGCGATATATATTTATTTATTGTGTTATTTATAAGGTTCCATTGTTGGCTATTTCTGCTTGCTTGCGATACACCCAGCAAGGACTTCCCTCTTTAACCCTTTCGGGAGGCGAGATAACCTATAGTGTGAACCGTTCAAGAGATGATGGCTTATCACGATTTCGCCATCACCTCGCCTAGAATTAACAAGAACCCACCATCCTAGCGGCTGGCCACCACTATATGCTAGGGTCGGTGCATGCTGCATGGAAAAATTAGGCAAGTGAGCCTCTGAGAGTAGCCTCAACAGAGGATGGGTTCAGCTACCCCGTTTCATGGGCATTGCCTAGGGAAGACCTCGCAGAGGTACCCACTCAACCATCTTGCGATGACTGACCCACCGCTCTTGGAGGTGTATAGGGCCTCCAAGGACTTGCACTTTCTCGAAAAATGTACGTAAGGACACCTCTACGTACGGGGGAAATTCAATACCCACTTGTGGGTAATGATAACAATAAAAGCAATAACAGTAATAACAACAATAAATAAATAACAATAATAATAAATAACAAACTAAAACGGGAAGAGAAAGTGCTATGCCAGCTTGCAGGGTCATCGGGGCCGGGGTCATGGAGGAGAGTAAAATCTGTCATAATCCATGAACCCGTGGTATATCTCTATTGAACTCCGAAGAGCCATTAGAGATATAGTTTTCAGAATGCCAACTCCTTTGATCCCCAGCTGTTTTAAACAAGCCAGGGTCGGCTTTGGCATTGCCCCTCTGGTCCCTACCACAATGGGAAGGACGTCCCCACTCTCCACTCCAAACTGGGTTTGGAGTTGAGGCAGCAGACCGCGATACTTGCGTATCTTCTCATCCCTGGCACGGGACAGGCTCACCCCATCTTCATGGCGGACGGTGACATCAACCACAAAGACCCCTTATCGGTTTTTAATGACCAAGTCGGGTTTGAGGCTCCCCTTCCCCTCAAGGACAAGCTGCGGTTCTTTGCTGACCACTACTGCCTCGTCCCTCACTACTTGTGACTCAATGAGATCCACGATCTCATTGTGTCGTTGGATCCGAGCGGGTTTCGTGAATAAACACTCACCCAGAATGTGGTTTAGCGTCTCCAAACTAAGCCCACATTTGCGGCATCTCAGATCCCTTTGTGCAATAGCTCGGTTGAGACTAGTCCTGTTACCAGCAGTATTAGTTCTCAACTGCAGGGCGGTTATAAACCTATTAGGCTTTAATAGAGTTGGATCGCGCAAGAATGCGTTCCCCACTCTATCCCCTGTGAGGGCCGGAACAGCCTTGCCCTGCGAACCGAGGTTCTTACACGCTTGCAGCTCTGCCTTAGAATTTCGATCTTTTAGTTGCCGCAGATCTCGTTCTGAGTAAGGATAGGCAATCCTTACTGAGCGCGCCAATCTACGGAGATGGGCCGTAGTACTGGCACACCATGATAGAGCCACAACAGCTGGGTCCGACGAGCATTGAAATCGGATTCCCAACTTAAGAGCCACCCGAGGCACAAGATGTTCAAGCCTCGGAAAACCTAGTCCCCATCTCTCATCTTGCAGTATATAACTCCATTGCATATGGACTGCTGGAGGTGCATGAGCGTTCGAATAGCTACCCTCAGCTCTTGGTCTATCTCTCTCAGAGTAGAGATTACTGGAAAGGCGGTAACCAGCTCGTGAAGGTAGCTTGGGACTAGGTAGTTCTGGAGCAGATTAAGTTTCTGATGGGGTTTGAGAGCTAGGTGAACAACCCTCTGCAAGACGTCAGTGAGGCGTATACGCAACCCCTTCAGATCTACACGACTCCAGAGGGAATACTTCGCGCCAAGATACACGAAGCTTTCCTGCGCCGTGGCCGCGCGGATTTTCTCCCCTTGCCTTTCAATGCCGGGGTCTTCTAGAACCCAAGAGTCTCTTTTCGTATGCGCAATCCCATATGCAAGGCTCTTGGCGACCGAAATCGTCATACCATGACGACCGAAGTAGTCAACGGTCAAATCTAGAAGGGCTTGGACCTTTGAGGCGTCTGAAGCCACCAATACGATGTCATCAGCAAAGGCCAAGCATGAGATATTATGCTCACCATCAAGAGCATATCCCGGCAAGCGCTCCAGCTGCTCCAACAATGGTTCAAGAACCAAGTTGAAGACCAGGGGGGATAGAGGGTCCCCCTGCTTAACACCTCATCGAAGCTCGCGTTCTATATCGCCCTTTGGCAGAGTTATACGGGTGTAAAGGGCCCGATAGCTCGACCTGACCAGTTCGACTAAGGGAGCCGGAACCCCCTTTCGTCGGAGCGCATGTTCTATTGCAGTATGTGGGATTGTATCAAATGCCATAGAGACATCTAACACAATACCCACACCCCCAGACCCATCTTTCATTAATCTGGTTAGCTGGTCAAGTATTTGTATGTTGGCGAAGCAGCCTGCCTCCGCCACGAAGCCCTTCTGCCTAGGACTCATTTTGACCACACCCCGAAGCCTTTGATCAACGACACCCCAGAAAAGGCGACTGAGGATGGAACTTATCGTGATCGGCCGATAATTGACTACATGCGCTTTGTCTTTCCCTTCTTTGGGTATGAGTGTGGTCCTGTTTAACCTCCACTCGGTCGGCAGATGACCGGAGGCCAGTACTAGATTATACAACCCGTATAACAACTGGATATGGATCGGTTTGGATACAGCCGCTTTTCTTATACCATCCAAACCGCCAGCTGTAGACCCCTTGATCCTGCCAAGACGCCATTTGACTTCGGCGAATTCGATTAGCGGAAATGACTCCAGCCCAATCGGTGGCCCATCAACAGGATCTTCTAGCCGGGTAGGCACTCTCGTTCCCCAGAAGCCTGTATACAGATCTTGGATATATTCCCTGGCTAGCTCATGGGTATTGGACGCAGCATAGTCCGTACCCATGCTTACATGCTTTGCAAGAAGTCCGGGATTCTTCTTGTAGAGGTCTTGTGCGCGTGCGTATTGGTATCGCTTCTGTGCACGCTTTTTAGACCGTTTGGTCTTAGGGTGAATAACCCTTGCCTGTCCGGTGGTGTTCGATACCTGGGTGGCTTTCAGGTAATCGGTCAAGACACTGTAAACAGCGTCAACAATCTCCAAGGTGATAACCGGAGATCGGGCGGCGTCTATTATAAGACGCAACACTTTCCGGGCACCCGCAGGGCCAGTTGAAATGTCCCACTTTTTCAACTGAGTCAACAGCTCTGCTTTCCAATCCCCCTCGCTGAGACTGGTTAGGGTGCAAGGTTCCAGCATAGGACTCCGAGGCGCATCCATTTCGTGCAAACCAGCAAGATCAGCCCTATTGAGGTCGCCACGTGCTGGTAACGTCGGTGAGCCTGCGACCACGGGCGAGACGACAGGGCCACCTGCGTCATCGGGCACTTCCACCTCCGAATCCACCTTACAGGTAGACGCATTTGAGCTCTGTTGAAGCTCGCCACCAGCGTGTACATCACCTTCACTTTGGGGAGTGTCGGTACGCTGCTCGTTCAAACCCATTTCCGGAGTATGCATCTCCTCCTCAATGGGCGGTTGAACGACAAAGGAATTGTCATCCACTGGAGTTAGCGAACGGTGCGTCTCCCGTTGCGTGGATGCATCCCTATTCGACGGAGTGGGGGGCCTCCTGGAAACCAGGAAGGCCTCTCTTCCCCTGTACGAGGGGAGTCTCCGCTTGTCGTTAACCTGTTTTGCAGATTTGGAGCCTAGTCTTTGTGCTACCCGGGCGGATATCTGCTTATCCCCCTCAAATTCCAGCTCCATTTGATGCATCGCATCGATCTCATCAACAGTGAAGATCGAGCGCCCGTCTACGGCCCGACGGGATGTACTGGCGGGAGCTGTCATTCGCTTCTCATTTCTGAGAAGAGGATGGGCAAAGCGTTCATGGGTAGACAGGCCCCTTCGAGACACAAAGCTCATGGTACATTCCGAGCACTTCTTCGGCTTTTCTATGTCAGCTTCAAAGCCATGGCACTTCGGAATGTGGCATTGTGCCGCATGCACTCCCTTGAAGCTCTTTCGACACTGGCAGCCATCATAGAGTACATCGAAAGATGCATGCTTGTCCTTTATGTGGTTGACATAATCGGACAGGCTCAATGCCTTATACTTCCCTTTTCCCCCGCGGAGACATACGGGGCAATCAGTGACAGAAAAGGGAAGTTCAATTCTCAAGGTCCTTGTGGAAGCCAAGTCTTCAACACTAGTTCCCTGAAGATTCACTCGAGGTGCGGAACCAGACACACCCGAGGCCGAGGCTTCATTTTCATTGCCAGCGACAAATGGTATAGACCGGTGGCTTGTCAGGCCACAGGCCCAATTCCCCCTTTCCGGGTAGTCGCCCCCTTCTTAGTTCGATCCGAGGTGTTTTCAAATCAGATATACCTGAAGCAATAAATATTACACTGGCTGTAATGTTTTGGTGTGGTACACCGATCCTACTCATTAGCACAATTTTATTTTATTTATTAAATATTCGACTCCACCTGTAGTTGAAATTTTACTGACCTAAACTTTATTTTAAATTTGCTGTACTATAATGTAAAAAACAAAACTAGAATAGGATTCTAACCTTCATCTTCTTCTTTGACCCACTTCCTTTCTCGCAGTTTTTGGAAATTAAATGTGTTTTTTTACTAATTAATTATGAATTAAATGAATATTCATCAATGATTGAAGATCTATATGTTGTTTAGTTTTGGATTACATGAATTGGAGTTTTAAAATAATCTATATTCCATACTTTCTGTTCATTCTAGTAATTCTCAAAAGTAAATCAGTTAGTCTATTCTTAAGTGTTTTTAAAAACAGATACTCCTGTACCAATAAATGTTACACTAGCTGTAATGTTTTCGTATGGTATACCTATCCTATTCATTAGCACAAATTCATTCTGTTTATTAAATATTAGTCTCTTCTTGTGGATGTATATTTATAGATCTCTTACTTTCCTGAGCTATCTTTTATAAAATATTAGTTTACATCTTCTTCGCCTTTTTGTCATGCATCATCAGAACATGTAGAACACTTATCATATTACAATATGCCAACATGTATTGAATTTACAACATAAATGATTTACATAAACAGACAAAATAAATTAAATTTAAAAAGTTTACCCTAAATAAATAGAACCTAATTTGGAATCTACTCTAGAAATCACAAAAGCTTTGGATGATATTAAAGTATTATAGAACAACGATATTTAGTTTAAAAGTTATATTATTTATTTGCTACCACATAAACCTTTAACCTGCATCCAAATCAGGTTAATTGGGGTAAGTTCACAATGGTATGGAGGTAACCTTAAAACTGTTTTATTCTTAAACATGTTCCGTTCAGTCTAGTTATTGTCAAGAGTAAATCAATTAGTCTACTCTTTTAGTGTTTTAAAAACAGTTACTCCTGTACCAATAAATATTACACTAGCTGTAATGTTTTCGTGTGGTACACCTAACCTTCTCATTAGCACAAATTCATTCTGTTAATTAAATATTAGTCTCCATTTTTGCATTCCTTTTACTGACTAAGATTTTGTTTAAATTTGCTGTACCATATCGTAAAGAGCAAAACTTGTATAGGAATCTAATTTGCAACTTCCTCTTCAATCCGTCCTCCTTTCTCACACTCTTTAGAAAGTAAACATGTCTTCTACTAAATAATTATGAATTTAATTAATATTCATCAATGATTGAATATCTATATTTATGTTGTTTAGTTTTGGATTACATGAATTCGTGTTTTGAAATAATCTATATTTCATTATTATAAATTATAAATATTCTCTACCAATAAATATTACACTAGCTGTAATGTTTTGGTATGGTATACCTATCCTATTCATTAGCAAAAATTCATTCTTTTTTTTTAAATATTTGTCTCTTCTTGTGGATGTATATTTATAGATCTCTTACTTTCCTGAGCAATCTTATATAAAATATTAGTTTATAGCTTTTTCGTCTTTTTGTCAGGCATCATCAGAACATGTAGTACACTTATTATATTACAATATGTACAAATTTATTGAATTTACAACGTAAATGCTTACATAAACAACACAAACAATTAAATCAAAAGTATAAAGTTCCTCCTAAATAAACAGAACCTAAGTTGGAATATACTTCAGAAATCACTAAAGCTTTGGATGAAAGTAAAGTATTATAGAACAACGATATATTTAGAGATATCTTACTTTCTGAGCAATGGTATTGGCTTAGAGCTGTTTCTCCTTTAAGTCAAGCATTATCAGAACACGTAGAACAGCAGTAGAGTGTGCTGCACTATAAGACAAGATTGGAATGGTCTATTGGGGCTGGTGGGGTGAGGGGTTGTGTATGGTAGGAGGTAAAATGGGGGATGGTGGGAGTTGTGGTAGGGATGGTGGTGATGTGGTGGGAGATGGTGGTTGGGCGTGGTTTTAAAAACATATACTCCTGTACCAACAAATATTACACTTGCTGTAATGTTTTCGTGTTGGACACCTACCATTCTCATTAGCACAAATTCATTCCGTTAATTAAATATTAGTCTCTACTTTTGCATGTACTTTTACCGACCAAGATTTTCTTTTAAATTTGCTGTACCATATCGTAAAAAGCAAAACTTGTATAGGAACCTAATTTGCAACTTTCTCTTCAACCCATTATCCTTTCTCACACTCGACACACTTTATAAATAAAGGTGTCTTTCTACGAAATTATTATGAATTAAATGAATATACATTAACGGTTGAAGATCTATATAAGTTGTTTTGTTTTGGATTACATGAATTGGAGTTTTGAAATAATCTATACTCTATACTTTCTGTTCATTCTAGTAATTTTTAAAAGTAAATCAGTTAGTCTATTCTTAAGTGTTTTTAAAAACAGATACTCCTGTACCAATAAATGTTACACTAGCTGTAATGTTTTCGTATGGTATACCTATCCTATTCATTAGCACAAATTCATTCTGTTTATTAAATATTAGTTTCTTCTTAAGGATGTATATTTATAGATCTCTTACTTTCTTGAGCAATCTTTTATAAAATATTAGTGTACATCTTTTCGCCTTTGTGTCAGTCATCATCAGAACATGTAGAACACTTATTATATTACAATTTGTCAACATTTATTGAATTTAAAACTTAAATGCTTACATAAACAACATAAACAAAATAAATTAAAAGTATACAGTTTATCCTAAATAAATAGAACCTAAGTGGGAATATACTCTAGAAATCACAATTGCTTTGAATGAAAGTAAAGTTTTATAGAACAACGATAATTAGTTTAGTATTTTATTATTATTTGCAGCCATAATAACGTTTAACGTGCAACCAAATCAGCTCAATTGGGTTAAGTTTACAATGGTATGGAGGTGACCTTAAAATTGTTTTATTCTGAAACATGTTCCGTTCAGTCTAGTAATTGTCAAGAGTAAATCAATAAAATTAGTCTACTCTTTTAGTGTTTTAAAACAGATACCACTGTACCAATAACCATATATAAAATATTAGTTTACATCTTTTCGTCTTTTTGTCAGGCATAATCAGAACATGTAGAACACTTGTCATATTACAATATGTCAAAATGTATTAAATTTACAACTTAATTGATTACATAAACAACAATAACAAAATAAATCGAAAGTATAAACTTTGGGGATAATAAATTAATTTACATTACCTTTTATAGTTCCGTCATGTGACTTTGAGTTTGTCTTTATTACAAAGACGCGTTTCGGAGACGTATCTCCATCTTCAGTAATTTTACTCCGTAGAGGTCGTTAAAACATTAAATATCACAAAAACATTGACACTATACACACAATTAAATAAATACACATATACGTTGATTTTAACATTTTTTACATGCGCACGGTTTTATGGTTCGCGAACTACTGGCATTACGGTGAGGCCAGGGTTATCTGACTATTGGTTGGTCTTATCAGTTTATTTATAACTCATTGCCGTCTCAAATAATGCATTTGATTGGAAAGATAATTTTTCATTGAGAATATCGTTTGGTGATTTGTAAATTTCATATTCTTCAATGGCATTCATCATTGGTCCTTTTTTAATTTATATTGTCTGACATTCTGAAAGACAGTCTGAAAAAAAACCCGTCCTGCTTTTTTTTTTTTTTTTTTTTTTTTAAATAACAACAACAAAATAACAATAGGATTTTACAGTATTTAATAACTTAAAATATATAAAACCACCAAAATATTAGACCCAAGACCTCTGTGCCTCAAGACCTTTTGAAGAAGTTCTGAACAAAAAAAAAATACAAACATTGGAATGGACAGTTATTACAGTTCAGCTCTTACCAATTATTACAAATAGTTATTCAAAATTTAACATATTTCTTATTAAAATTATAACTGACTTCTCTAACCAATTGAAGTTTGTAATGTCAAACCAAATCTTTCCTTTCATATAGTTTCTTACATCAGATACATTTGATACTATTTTTACAAAGTTATTTCTTCTCACTTTCAACAACTACGTACGGTTCACAACAAAATGCAGAATCTTTTCCTCTTCATATGTGTTACATGTTAAACCAACTAGACATTAAAATTTGTATTAATAAATTATTTCCATCCTGGTCATCAAAAACAAATTGATTTAATTCATTACTGTAAATTTAATATTTAAATACAAAGCACATAATTTTCAAAGCATGTACATTTGCTATGAACGAAGTATTTATTCTTTTTTTAAATTTTACATTTTATCATTTATCAACGCCTGGTAGAAAGAAACACTCACGACATCCAGTCAGTGCACCAAAACCATTTTTTCTTATAATATTTTTAAACTGTGTAAAAATATAGGCAATAATATTTTTGTTCCCCCATTTTGAAGTAAGACTGTAAAATTATTATCAATTCTTGCTTCTATACAGAGTGATTCAAAATTATACGGCAATATTTCACTAAAGAATTTTAGAGCTAAAAAAAAGAAAATAATATTTATATTTCTGGAAACGCTTCGTTTTTCGTCTATCAGCCATTTTGACCTTTCATTAGAAAAACATTATATCGTAGGGAGTAGATAAGATATTGTGTGAAGATTTGTTATACAAATTATTTATCTAACGTTTCACCAAAATACTAGAAAACCAAGACTTTATTTTTGATCTTTTTAAAATGGGGGACGTTTAAACTTTTTAATGCTGAATATTTTGAAAACCACAAAATATTTATACGAGATAAAATATTTCCTATTTAACGAACATCAAATACTTTTAAATCAATTTTCTTCATGAAAGTATAACCGAGTTATAAATAAAAAAATAACATAAACTAAAATATTATGTAATTGCTATAATTAATTGTTAATAATAATATTAAAATTATTGCACATAAATGTACAAAAAAAAAAAAATAAAATTTAGCTTTGTTTCTTGCAAATATTTGTTAATGTTTTCTAGATATCCGACATTTTAAATGTTTATAATCCGCCATTTTGAAAATTAACAAATATTCTTAAAACCTTTAAAGATATCATGTAATTTGTAAAAATACAAAATGGCAGACACATGAAGCGTTTCCCGAACTATTTTTTTATAAACATTTTCTTATCTTCAATTCTAAAATTAACTTAAAAAATATAGCCGAGAAAGTTTGAAACACTGTATAATGTAATACAGATAATTTTCTGTAGGGGCAAAATACATTAAAAAATTTGAATAATGTAAAACCACAATGTTCTTATAATACTCTTTATATCCAGGTACATACTTTATACAATATTACATAATTCAAATTATAAAATGAACATACAAATATATTTATTTCTTAAATGTTAAACAGAAAATACATTTAACATTCATTTATAAACAATTAAAATACACAAATTCGTTTACCAAAAGGCTTGAGGAAAAATTTATATTTTACATTTGAAGTAAGTCATTCAACAAATGGAAGAAAAGATAATATTCCACAAGAAAAAAACGTTTTCTTCAAGACGACATTTCAAATGACCAATTCATCGTCCTCAGTTGTCACACTAACTTTCAAGGGCGTTACAGTTCGTTGCCAAGAAGGTTTATGTAACAACTGAGGACTAATCGGTCATTAAAATGTCGTCTAGAATAAATAAAATGTTTTTTTTTTTGTTGGGAATTCATGATTTCTTTAATTTGTCGTTTGAAGTTTCCACAAGTGTTGCTAATGTTAGCGAGAAGTAAATCATTCAACGATTTTTCAAGTGGAATTCAGTTTGTCATATATTTAGACTACTTACATTTATGTTCTATAATACATAAGATTTATATAGAAAAAATAAATAAATATTTATCTTGGATAAAGCAACGGTTAGGGTAGTGAAGAGTTGCAGCGGGGGAAAAAATCGCTGGAACTATCTGAAATCAAAAAAAAAAAAAGAGTTTTATCGACAATATAAATTATTTTAAGCATGTTTTTTACTAAATATCAACTTATACAATGACATTGTCCTTTTGTTAAACGGAATTATTCTAACGTTTCTTGACAGAATGGAATCATATTTGATGGAAGGATTTAAAGAGTCAATTTAATATATCAACCAGAAATTTACATTTATTTAAACTGTTAAAATGATGTAAAATATTATATGTAATAGAGTATGATATAAGTTCTTTTGTATAAGATTTAGCGAATTTATAATATATAATTTGAAATATCTAAAAGAAAATACCAGATATACGTTATGTTTCGTAGTTTAGAAAATATTACAATGTTATACCCACACATTGACTCATATATTGTTAAACCACATAGTTATATCATAAAATACACTTTATTTTGTTATTTTAAATAACAACATCTACAATACAGTTCACGTTTAAATTTGGTTTCTGTTCTAATCATAAAACCTAAATTATTACGTCCCCCCCCCCAATGTTATTTGAACAATATGAAGCTTAATGAGCGAGTTAGTGATACTAGTGAAAGAGGTAAATATTATATACAATGAATGCAGAATATTATATATGTATTTATAACATTAAGTGATTTAAGATTAGTGATTAGAAATGTTTTCTTGCTTTTCATGGACCATTACTACAAGATGAAAGTTATGGCATGGTTTTGTGTCAATCGTTTGCTTATTATGTCGAGCAATCACTATTATAATGCTCCGTGGATCACTCAAAACTGTAATATTAATTAACCCCGGAATATTCAAAAAAACACACTGGTAACACTGGTCTTTACTAATTTACCTCCTATGAGTAATGATTTGGGAACTTATAATAAAAGTACCAAAATATAGACTAGACACTTAACCCTAGCCATCGAAAATCTTCATTATCTAATTATTATAAATTTTGGAACACTAATTAAATCAGAAATAAACGTCAGAATATAAAAGGCAGCCATCTTTGTCCCGATGCTAGACTAGTGTTTTTTCTCGCTATCGCTTCCACTTCTTCACACCGATTCCTTTATAATTCCAAAATCAATCATGTCACCAATAATCCCAATAATATATTAGAAAATATTTTTCCAATGGTTATATTTCAAATCTTAGTGTCTTACAATAAGTATGTCGTTTATTATTTCATTTTACTACCTTGTATTTGAAACTCAATGTCATATTCATCCTACCCCCACACCCACACATATAGATCTATTTTCAAACTGACTCAACAAATAAACAAAGATTTTGATGATACAAACATTAAAGACGATGGGGAGTGGAGTAAAATTTATAAAAAAAGTTGTTTGCTGGTTTTTTACTATATTGAAAATAATTTTGTTGCAGTGATAAAAACATTAATTGTTATTTGTTAATTGTCATTTGAAAAAGCATAAGCCGAGAGGCAAAAGCCACCTTGTTAAGGTATAATTAAAAAAAAAAAACTACTTACATCTTACTTAGTTTAAAATTGAATTACTTATAACTGACTCGCCCAGCGAGGTTGTAAAGGGTTCTGACTGGAGTCCGACATAATGCTCTGGTCACTCGAAGCTCCAAGCAACGATAACCTGAAACAAAATCTGTATTATACAACTACCTTAAGAAATGTTTCAATTTTGTAACGACTTCTATCTTATGAAGAGATTCAATCAAATGTTATTATTTAATGAATAGTAAGGAGTGACCATTTCATTACCTTGGTTCCACATTTGGAATTGACAACTTTGTAGTGAGGAGTAATATTCAATGTATTGCCTTGTACAGTTTATTTAAATATTTTTGAATATCCTCTTGTAGTTCGAGTTTATTTATATCATGATATTTCAAATAACCCTAACGTCTTTTTATGAGTCTAAATTGGTGGCTCGTCTCCAGTAGAATCAGTTTCTGTTTAAGGAGGTGAAGGAAATACAGGTCTGTCAGTTATAAACAGATTGATTGCATCTAGTCTTCTTCAAAAGAATGATAACACATTAACAGCCCATTGAGAAGCAGCACCGGTAAACCATTTTGTTTATCTTCATCATCATTTCTCTCAATATCGGCGGAATCAGAATCAATGACGTACCCATCTTCTGTTTCTTCGTTCGAATCCATGATTATAAGTTTGTTCCTATCGTTTTTTAAAAATGTCTCTTTGGAGTTGAGAAGAATGTCCCGGAACTACTTAAATCTCTTGCATAGTATTAAAATCCAAAATGGACAACAGTACACAATGAACAAATTCTTAAGATTATTCTGTGGCAAACTTGTTTTTCAAGTAAAAATAAGTTGGGGGGGGGGGTGTCGTAATTTTTGTAAGGAATGGTGTTAATTTTAGTCCTCTTACTAACATCAATGCGGTTATTAGTTAAAAAGAAAAGTTAAATAAGTTTAAATAGTTGCAAACTTAAATAGACTGTCCTAAATGTTAAACACTATTACTAGGCAAAAATGCTAATTTATGACAGATATATATATATATATATATATATATATATATATATATATGTATGTGTGTGTGTGTGTGTGTGTGTGTATGTGTGTTTTAAAGACATATTGAGACAATGAATATATGATAGCTAACTCAATTTAGGATACTTCTTAGTTTTTGTTTGTTTTACCTGGTTTGGATAGTTCAAGCGGTTTCTGTTGAAAGAAACGAATTTGCGATATCCTGCCTGTGCTTACCGGCCGTGAATCTGATTAATCTTTACATTTTACCTCACGAAACCTCTTTCGCAAGTGTAAACTAACACTAAAACTAAACGGCATTTAAAGATAGCTCGTGACTTAACTAATAATTTTACAATACGGCACTAATTGCATCCATTTCTGCCGATGTCAAGCGCAAGAAATAAAGTGACTCGGTGAAAACAAGGTAAGGGTTGTAAGATCAGCTGATTGATGTTTAGACTATCCCTTGTTTAGTACCTGACGGCATAGTAATTGAAACTAAGGGCGGCGTAATTTATTACTTGATATCTGCTGCGTTTCTAATAAAGCTACAGCTGTCTTAGTTCCTCACAATGTTACGTATGTATTTATCTTTATGTCAGTTTATAAACCGTTTTCTGGTTTACACAACATATTTTATCAATTTATAGACTGCCTTAGTTCCTCACAATGTTACGTATGCATTTATCTTTATGTCAGTTTATAAACTGTTTTCTGGTTTACACAACATATTTTATCAATTTATAGACTGCCTTATTTTCTCACAATGTTACGTACGTATTTATATTTATGTCAGTTTATAAACTGTTTTCTGGTTTACACAACATATTTTATCAATTTATAGATTGTATATTTTCTCACAATGTTACGTACGTATTTATATTTATGTCAGTTTTTAAACTGTTTTCTGGTTTATACAACATATTTTATCAATTTATAGACTGCCTTAGTTTCTCACAATTTTACGTATGTATTTATCTTTATGTCAGGTTTATAAACTGTTTTCTGGTTTACACCAATATGTTTACAATATGTTTAAATTGATGGTTTCATATTTTATCAATTTATAGACTGCCTTGATTTGATTCACTGCTCCTTCGGTATCACCAGTCTTTGACATGTTCAAAGTTTCCAAAGATTTCTTGATTTCTGCCTTCACAAGTTACTGTCCTCAAAGATATTCCATACGCATCAGCTGCTCTCTGCATCACTTTTATAACGTCAATCAGTGGACATCCGTTGTTCTTCTCTTTTTTCAAAATAATGAAATACAGAAGCAATCATTGATCTGACTTGCGAATGTAAAACTTCACGTTTTTTTTTGAGCTCATATCTCACACAGCACTAACAAGGTATAACCACTTATAGATGCGCACCGAACTAGCTCTCTGTTTTGAATGGATGTATATTATGGCTTACATGGTACTTGGTAAAGAGGAGTAACCAGTGATGAGGTATGTCCGGTTGATGAGTCACTCACTTAGCATTTAGTTTTTACGGAGAGGTCGACAACCACTATAGCAACCTCAAAGTTTCGTGGCGGCTGAGAGGTTAGTACGGTTGGTCGAGCATCACCACCCTAATTAGCCCTCCCTCGACCGCTCCGAGTTCTAGTTAATAGTCACAAACTGGCCTATAGTTACAGCGAGAACAATTATTTACAATTCGGAGTATATAGGTATACAGTTATTATTTTCGTAATCTGCATCATATCACAAGAAAATCAAGCACAAGAATCACTTAGTTTACTAACAAACCTTTAAAAAATAAAACTTTTAATTTTGTTTAACCATCTTTACATTTAAAAGTAATCTGAATAATTAATATCATCGTAACTAAGTGGTTCTTTGGCTTGATTTTCTTGTGATATGATGCAGATTACGAAAATAATAATTGTCTATAATAATGATAGTCTATATTCATAGTTCAACACTACTGATACAGCATATCTTCAGGAGGTTTTGTATATAGGTATTGAATACCTATCAAGTGAGATTAAATTTGCTGGTTAAAAACTGAACAATTCAGTGTGTATATATTTGTTGTGTATATTCCTAATTCCAATGGACGTGGGACAGGACATATATACGTATATTTGTGTATGAATAGTGTAATGAAAACACAAATTTCAGTGTTTTTTTTGTTTTGTTTTTACTGCTGAACTCTTGATATTTTTACAGTTCAATAACATTTTTCGGCTTTCCATCACCATTTTTTTTATATTTCGACACCAAACATGTTTCACAGGTTATCCTGGATATTCTAAGAATCCTTTGTTTATATAATATTCTATATTTCACACACAAACTTCAACTTGGAGATGTTTGGGTATCATTTTGATGGGTAATATTTGCATTATAATATATTTGGAAAAATTAATGAAGATTAGTAAAGGCAGCTACAAATCAGTTACCAATCACACAACATGTTATTTTACGCACACACAGTCAGGCTTTTGCAGCAGTAAAAATTGTATTGCATTATCGGAATAATAAACAACTGTGTACAATTATGGATATTTCAGTATCACTTCGCGATTTCTGATGGAACATTGGAATCCGCCGCAATGTCCATTTCGGTTTGGTGTTCTAAATGCGAGGTACGTTTTAATTAATTACTTTATTATGAGATATATATATATGTAGTGGCTTTTTAATCCCATAATATTTTTATCTGTTGTTTATTCAACTTTAACAACGTCTACCGTTGTTAGCTTGTTGCAGGACGCCTTACAATTTGTAACTAGTTGTAGTATTATTGTTCAAACTTCCTTTTATTGTTTTTAGTTTTCTATTGAAGAGTTAGTTTTAACATGTAACATTCGTTATTGTTAAGGGGTTTGTAATCGCGATGGGTTTTACCTTTTCTAAGAAAAAATAAACAAAATTATAAGTAGGAAAACTCATGTAAATGATTTTATTATATGAAATGCTGGCCTGCATATAAAAATTGACGGCCAGAACAAATTGAGACAAAATACATTACTAAAACATACTTACTTGGGGGGAGAAGCCATTCTATTTACAGTAACCTCCTCTATTTGCGATTCATCAGCTGATCGCTTGCCAATAGTTTTGAGCCATTCCCTGTTTGCCTGGATCTTCTCTTCCGACTGACGCATACGTCGACGTGCGATCTCCAACAGAAGTCGTTGTCGTAGGACATCAAGAGGATTGACGATGGAGAGAGAGGGACCTCCGCCTAGGCCGGTACGTTTAGCACGCCGTGACCCATACTGGAAACAAAATATCATGCTTTATATATTGAATGGTTTGCAATAACACAAATACAATTATTAAAGTAAGTATTGTTACTATAACAATTTAGTTGTTCCTGCTTTGCTAATTATTTTAATTTACCTTTAATTATTATAAGCCACACGTTGGAGTGCCAAAATATAACATTTCAGTTGTTATATAATTCTTCTTTTTAATTAATATTTAATTTATTCTGAAAGTCACACGTTGGTGAGCCAAATATAACATTTAAGATGTTATATATTATTTTATTACTGCTCTACTTCTACTAACAGGACTTTCTATAATTATTGTACTCATAGACAAACAACGGTTATTTGGTTAAAACAAACTCTGTCTTTTAATTTTTAAAAGAATAAAATTATTACATCAATAAACATGTACATGAAATTAATACTTACTTATCTAAAGAAACCATTAACTCTTCATTCATTCCTTAAGATTAATTTGTTTATCATAGACAATTTTTAAAATTACAAAATTTACTTTATTTTAACTCTTGTTAAAATCTTCAAATTATCAGTTCCTTTTAATTTATCATATTTCTTTACAAAATTTATTTAATACTTTAATTTATTATTAACATTGATCATCTATTTTATTAATCTCGGCTAGCTCAGTTTTTTTTTTACAATTAATTTAAAGCAACAAAATCTCTTTATCTCGGGTCTTGGGTTTTTTAAATGGCTCAATTGAAAGTGAAATCAATTCTAAGTGAATTTAATAATTAACAATTGGTTTTGTACTTATCAATTTTGTTGGTCCATCTGCTCGGTCGGTTAGCACTATACACTACACATGACTTTAATTTCCTTTTTTATTAACAAAAAACAAAACACCACACTGCTTAAACACTTTTCGTTGGTAATTAACGCTGTCTCTCCTTTCCTGATGCCGTTCCAAAATAGGCCTCTCCTTCCCTGAAGTCGTCTAAAAATTGGTCTCTCCTTCCCAGTAGTCGTTCCAAAATATAGCTCTCTCTTCTACGATGACTGGTTTCCTTTACCTCTGGTGAATTTAAACTCCTTTTCCTGACCTGTCTTTTTATTAAGAAACTCCACAAACTCCAAATCTAATTTCCTATTCTAATTTAAAACTTCCTTTACTTCGATTCTACTTTAATTTAAACTTATCAATATAAAGAGACTTCTAGTCCTTATTTCGCTGTTAAAAACCAATTCTTTTGTACACAGCGCAGACTAGCAGTGTACGCGTCCTTACGACTCGCGACCCTTGTAAGACTCTCTTGTGAAAACTATTTTCTAATACTCCTTCTCTAAAACACTGGTTTTCGCGCCCTGTTCGCTGATTTGTGGATTTTTACCAACTTTCTCTACATACGAACTTTCGCGATTCCTACTGGTTGTTTTTGAATTTTGCCGTTGTGTTTTTTAAGTTTGAAACGTCTCTGATTGGCCGACCTACTTTCTACTTGCGTTTTTGTGTTTTTCTAAAATACCGTTATGATGCTGCTTTCCCTTGATTTCTCTTTTTTTTTTAGTAAAAACTGTGCTACCCCAAGAATTCCGTTATTGTACACGTGTTGGCTTCAAGGTTCTGGAAATCCTAGTGCTATTGTAACCTAGTACGTACATTTTTTATTGCAGGCGGCATCTGCCGTTTCTCTTCATTTGTTTAACATGGTTCTATATTTATTATTTTATTCAAGTTATACTTTAATTAATTTATTTTTAGATTTCATGATTGATGTTTTTTATTTAGTTTAATTTAATTGGGACCATGATATCGTTACATTACAGTAAACATTTTTAAATAAAAACATCTTGCACAACACTTTTATTTCAAGCTAACATCATATACAGTATTCTTTTTCATCATGAAATATTAATTAATAAATATTTCTATACACTGTACTTTAATAAAGGTAGACAACTAGTACGTAGAAGATGAGGCTGCTCCAAGACTGTTGTTCTTAGTCCGTTGAGCCCCATACTAGAAACCAAACAAACTACTAATATAATGAATTTATTCTATAAAATACAGAGACAACCCTCAAGGACGGTACTGATAGTGCAGTCTAGACCTTTATGTGGTCTTGAGTTATGTTTTCCTCCATCGTTCCCATCAGATATTTCTTGACTTCATCTTCTGAACTTGAAGCTACTAGTCTATATTTTTTGTTCTTTTATTCATTATTTCTATAAGCAAGAGAATTAAATGTTAATCTGTACCAGAAGATTATTATAACCAATGAGAACTTAGTTTATAACTAATCAACAGGTGCACTTCTCATGACAAATATTTAAATGTTCTTATAATCCTTTTCTCCTTTTTTTTTTTTTTTTTTTTTTGTAGGGAGATGATGCTCCAATGGTTTTTTTTAAATTAAAACAAGTAAATCTAATTGAGGTTAACTGGTTTCATTATAGATTTTTTCTTCATTTTTATAAGACGGTGGACGAGTGATATTTATTATTAATTATATTTTTTTTTTAAAGGAAAAGAGACCCAAGGCTATTTAATTAATTAATTCAATTAGGTGAAGTTCAATAAAACATTTATAACCTTTTCGTCAATTCAACGAGATATTTCTTATGACTGGATAGACATCCCGAAACACATCAAGTAAATTATTGAAATGATAAGATCATTGTCGGAAAACATAAGATCTACTAATATTTCATAACTTGAAACCTGGATAACTAAAAATGAATTCAAAATTTAAAATAGATTAACTGCGATAAAAAATAATAAATCTCATTGGTAGTGCAATTTGATATAAGTAGAATCTAATACATTTCAATTTTTAATTATTCTGTTTTGTACCAATATCAATACAAATAGATAAAGCAAAGGCAATCAAAATTTAGCTGACCGATGAGAACTATTCGTATTTAACAAGAAAAAATCCAATAGTTTTCACTTCATCAATTGCATCACAAATGTCAACTTCAGTGTAAACACTCGATCAAAGTGTGAAGCAGAACGTGACCTAATTTTTGAGGTTATGTTTTTCACATCTGTCTAAGTATATGTTAGCTGACAGGAAATTGACGGCTGTATTAGCTCTAACTTCCTCATCGTATCAATATAACTGTCATTACTAAATAGACATATCATTACGAACTTTTTAAATTTAACCAAGAGGAAAATATATTTTTACACGAAAAGTATAAAAATATTTCTTCAATGACATTGTCAGAAACTATTACCTTATATGTAGGTAGTAGCAATTTAAAATTTGTCTTAAATTTTAATTATTTGAAACAGCTAATAACAAAATTATTTCATAGTCACTAGAGCTACGTAATTCTATAAATAATTGGATGATATTGTATTTTAGAAGTTATTAGAGATAAACTTGCTTTAAATCGTCCTAGTTAGTTATAGTGAGTTTAGATGTGCAATCCTGAGGAAACCCAGCTTATTAAATCTTTTGGTTTAGACAGTATAGGAAGTATATTATAAGTTTGATAAATGTAATAAAAATTTACTGTTTTGTTACAAATCTTTACGATGCCTTTCGTCGTCGTTGTCTTCTCTAACTAATAACAAAAGAGACCACAAAAATTAACTTAGGGACATGAGACTGTGGTGTATAGAACCCTGCAGACATTTTGAAAAAAAATAATTTTAATCGTAAAATGGCTATCATTATAAACATGTTTTTCATTATTTCACTCGCGTCTTTAACAAATTGAATTCGATAAAAATTTGCAGATTTACATTCTAAAAGCAATGGCACAAACCCCCCTCTATATTGTGAAAATAATGAACTTATTGTCAAAAATGTAATTTTGATACCTGTCCTCCCATGAAAATAAGATAATGTGTATATGTTCGACATCGGGAACTGATCCTATAAGCTGAAATGAGCGAAGTAAATGGATATATTGTTTAATAGATATGAAGTTCCGCTGGGATCTAAAAAACAATTACTAAGATCAGACGACCTGTGTAACAACTGTTTTAAACAAATTTATCCTATGCTGGTGAAAACACCTTGACCTAAATTATTTATTATTCCCTACAAGTTTCAAAAGAACAACTTAAGGAACTGCAAAGAACTGTAGGTTATGCCCTTTAGGTTTAACCAAAAACCTAACCCTTTTAGGTATCCACAATTATGACCTCCTTCAGTCAGTTTCGTCGTCTTTTCTGAAAAACATTTTTAAAAAGACAAAACATAGAACTATACAATCTACTGAAAATATTAGACTTCCTATGTACGAACAATTGTCTGGCCTAGGCTGTATTGTTCCCTTCAGTAGTTGAGGTTTCCCAAAACTACTGGAATCCTCTCCCCCAATTGATAAAAAAACTTTCAGTTATTACATTTACTTTAACCGAATGCTTTTACTAATTTAGTGATCAACGCAGAGAAAATGTAATGTAAAATATTCTCAGGGGCGTAATGTCCATTGAAATAAACCAATAAGAGTGTTGTTTGCCTCGTACTTATATTTTATAAGAATTCCCTTTAAAGATAATAAAACACAATTATTTATTTTGTAATATCCACTTTTAATTAGTCTAGCCGACCAATGGTTTCGCCTGCTAAGGCATTGACGAGGCTGTATTACTGACTGAAGAAAAAAGACAAAAACAGAAAACCTTAAAACTAGAGGATGGGAGTTAGGATACAATGGATGGAAGGTTGGGGAAATACCCGGCCTGGGCAATGACCATAGGAACAATACATATTGGGAAAACCAGTTGATTGTTCTAAGTACAAATAACTTTTAAAGGTTTTACTATAGTCCATCCAGTTAGGGAAGGCGGGTGACAGATTAACGCTCGGCTCGAGCTCCCAACAATACATAGGGTCCAGCCCTCGGCTGCCGGCCGCCCGCGCTAATGAGGCGTGAATTGCCCTGCACTCTAAAATATTATCACATAAAAGTACACTTAATTTGTAACTTTTTATTGCATATTTGATTTCTACGTGTGATTTCATGAACAACTAGTCCAAACACAACGGCGTTACGTCAATTAGTAATTATAGGTTGCTCAAAATTGAATTATATTTCATTTAACCTTATAACTACATTTGTTGGTATCAAATCAAACAACATCAAATCAAATGAATACAATCTATTTAACAGGATTGTTATACATGATGTTGACGATTAAAAGTTATTTATATATTTACAGAATATTTATATAAAGCACACAATATTTATGCAAACTCAACTCTTCATTACATGTACAAATTAAGCCAAATCGAATCAAAACAATTTACTTACATAAAACAGGATTATTATACAGGATATTAAAAGTTAAAAGTTATTTATAAATATACAAAATATTTATGTAAAAGACGCAACATATAACTGAGCTCTTCATTACATGTAAAAATTAAGCCAAATCGAATCAAAACAATTTACTTACATAAAACAGGATTATTATACAGGATATTAAAAATTAAAAGTTATTTACAAAATTACAAAATATTTATGTAAAAGACGCAACATTTATATAACTGAACTCTTCATTACATGTACAAATTAAGCCAATTATTGTTATGCAGGATGACGTTAATAATAAAAAGTTATTTTATTTACAGAAAATTTACATATAGGATAAAATATTTTTACTAACCCTGTTACTTTTCTCTCTTTCCACTTTCTCCATATTTACTCCAGAGGAGCACAACCAAAGTCATCTTCTTCGCTGTCATAGTCTGATTCCTCTTCTCCATCGGAATCGTCAGGAGCCAAACTTATGATGAACTCTTCTACTGATGCTTCATCTAACCTTTCGTTTTTCCAATCTGCGTCAATTACTTTTTTGACGTGGTGATGGACACATTTGCTCCACATGTCGGCTGTATAGTTGCTGATAGATTCTTGAAAGAGTTGCTTAACATCTGAGAGTTTGAATGTTGTGTTACGAGATTTCACGAATTTTTTAAGACTGGCCCACACTATTTCGATGGCGTTGTATTGGCAGTGATACGGTGGAAGACGAATACCTTGAAACCCATTTCACTTGCTTTTTTGTCAATCACATAGGTTGGTGTCGGTGGTTTGTGTAGACGAACTAGCTGATAAAGCTCCGGTTTCCGTAGGTCATCAGGGAATGGAACGCGCTTTTCTTTAAGCCAGTTTACCATAGTCGCCTTGGTCGAGGAAGAAGTAGGAGCCTTGCCTTGTGTCCTAGAGTGGTAGGACGCGTTGTCCATTAGTATTATGGATCCCTGTGGTATAACCGGAAGAAGCTTACCGAAGAACCAAGACTCAAAAACATCACCATCCATGTCTTCATGGTAGTCTCCGGTCTTCTTGGATTCAAATATGAGAGGTGGGGTTGTTATCCATCCGTTAGCACTACCAGCATGGCTGATGATCAAGCGCTTCCCCTTACCAATAGGAGTACCAGGAGTACATTTGATCGATCCTTCAGTCCAACCACTGTCAAGACTGACGTTAGCGTTCAGCCAGGTTTCGTCGAGAAATATTACCTTCGTTATGTCAACTTGGCGCATCTTTCTCAGAAAACGACATCTCTGAAGAGCAACTGATGGTTTTTCCATGATGACTTGACGGTTGTTAAATTTTTTGTACGTGAAACCTAGATCTTGTATCACTAAATGAAGGGAAGATCGCGACCCGCTGTAAAGTCCTGAATCTCGGAGAGACGTGAGTAATTGCTTAAGGGTTGTTACTTCCTTTCGAGCATAATAGGCCATTACATGTCTTCGTACAGCTGCTTTGTCAAAATCATCAATATCTCTTGCAGGCCGCTTCCGCTTGGAATGTCGTTTTGGTGTGCGAATAACAATATTTTCCCTTGGGTTAGCAAGAGGCGTGCTAACGTCTCCGTCTTCACAACCCTCATCACCATTTGGAACCTCTACATCCATATCACGAACGTTACACAAGTCTTGAGTTTCCAGAGATTTCTTAATTTCTGCCTTTACACGCTCTACAGTCCTTAAAGATATTCCACACGCGTCAGCTGCTCTCTGCATCACTTTCCTGACCTCAAGCAGTGGACCTCCGTTATTCTTCTCTTTTTCAAAATAATTAAGTACGGAAGCAATCATTGTTCTTGCTTGCGTATGGAAAACTTCACGTTTCTTTGCACTCATATTGAACACAGAACTAAAAAGGTGTAACCACTTACTGACAAACACCGTCACCGACTAGCTCTCTGAAGCGACTGAGTTTTGGAATGTCCAGTCCAAAGTTGGTCTAAATATGAAGCGCATGAGTCAGGCTGGAATATCCATTGCATGAGTCACGTTTGGCTTACGTGCAAAGGCTAATGAACTTTGTAGAGCATTCGACATAACTTCCTCGTGTTTGGAGTAGTGTGTATAAATATTGTATTCTTTATATAAATACTTATTTATATTTATTTATTATTATAATTATTTATATAAATTTATGTATTAACAATTCCGTTTTATGAAAGTAAATTGTTTTGATTCTATTTGGCTAATCGTCAACATCATGTATAACAATCCTGTTAAATAGATTGTATTCATTTGATTTGATGTTGTTTGATTTGATACCAACAAATGTAGTTATAAGGTTAAATGAAATATAATTCAATTTTGAGCAACCTATAATTATTAATTGACATAACGCCGTTGTGTTTGGACTAGTTTTTCATGAAATCACACGTATAAATCAAATATGCAATAAAAAGTTACAAATTAAGTGTACTTTTATGTGATAATATTTTAGAGTGCAGGGCAATTCACGCCTCATTAGCGCGGGCGGCCGGCAGCCGAGGGCTGGACCCTATGTATTGTTGGGAGCTCGAGCCGAGCGTTAATCTTTCACCCGCCTTCCCTAACTGGATGGACTATAATGGAGAGTTATACAAATCTAACTGGTCATTTAAAACTAAATTAGGGTTACAGTATCTTATTCTTTTAATTTCTAAGCTCTCCAAAGCATTCAATTTCCTACCTTTATTATCAAAATGTAATATTTTAAAATCTACACTCGAATTAAAATCAGACACTTGATGTATTCTTAAATGATTTGAAAAACTGGAATCTTCATATCCTAACCGCCAACTTCTTTCATGTACACTTAATCTAGATTTAAAATTACGTCCTGTTTGATCTACATAACATGAATTACATATTTTGCAAGTTATCTTATATACACCACTTCTCAACATTTTGTTAATTTTATCTTTAGAATTATTTAAAATCTTACCTAAACTATTACTACAATAAAATGCCGGCCTACACTCTGTTTCCCTATTTAAAATATTTCCAACTTCTTGGCTATCATTTCCTAGATAGTTAACTTCCCGCCATTTAGTGCTATTTTTAACTGAAGTTGGAAAAATAAGTTGCCTTGCATTCATCTTAAGTTTTTTCTTTAGCATTTTATTAATAATATTTACATCATATTCATTAATAACAGCTATTTGTTTAATCCAACTTAGTTCTTTATTGAAATCAGAGTCAGACATTGGAACTTTGATGAGGCGATACAACATACAATGGAAAGCTGCCAATTTATGATTTAAAGGGTGCCGAGATGAAGCATGGATAATGTTATCTGTGAAAGTTTGTTTTCTAAAAACATTAAAGTTGTGGTTACCATTTTCAATTTTTATATTTAAGTCTAAGAAATTAATTTGATATTGTTCTCCAACTTCCATGGTAAATTTTATCGCATCGTCAATTGAGTTCAGGTACTAATAAAATAATTGAAGTTGGCGGTTAGAGCCATCAAAGAGACAAATTACATCATCAACATAACGATACCAATAAATAATAACTGATTTAAATGGGTTATTGTTAATTATTTTGTTTTCAAAATTGTCCATAAAAATTTCTGCCAACAGTGGTGACAATGGGGACACCATAGCCAAACCATCACATTGAACATAAAATTTATCTTTAAATTGAAAATAATTTTGATCTAAGCATACCTCAATTACATCCAAAAGTTCTCTAGCCATTATGGGATCTACTTTGGTTCTATCCATAAGAGATTCTACGCTTTTTAAACATTGCTTTCTAGGTATACTGGTAAAAAGACTTTTTACGTCGAATGAAACTAATTTAGCCTTATGTGGTATCGATATATCTTTTATTTTGTCTACTAACTGTAATGAATTTTTTAAGCCAAACTTTGGTTGAAATTTAGACACATTTTTTAAATAGTTATTTGTGAACTTAGCTAATTTATAAGATGGAGCTTGTACAAAAGAAACTACGGGTCGAATCGGAACATTAGGCTTGTGTAACTTCATTAAACCAAACAATCTAGGTGCAAGATTATTCATTTCAGTTAGTGTTCTTGTATGGCTCTCTTTAAAAATACATCCATTATTAGTAATTGCGGATTTTACTAATTTTGCTTTATCTTTAGTGGGATCTTTTTTTATTTTCATAAAAGTTTTACAATTAAGAAGGTCCTGAACCTTTTTGGAATATTCTTCTAGCGTTAAAATAACAATTGAGTTTCCTTTATCTGCTTTAGTTAATATGAAATTATTATCCTTTACTTTTTTAATTATGCTCTTAATTATTAAGTTATCTTTGTGACCTGATCTAACCTTATACATATCCCTAACATTTTTACTTAAAACATTTTCACAAACATGTTTAATATTCTTACTATCTATTGCTAAATCTAAATGAATCGCTAATTTTTCAAAATCAGATGATGTAGGATTAATATTTGGAGAAAATTTGTAACCTTTTTTAAACAATTCTAATTCCAAAATTGTAAATTTAACCTTAGTCAAATTTTCTACCCTATTATAAAAAGTGATGTCATGACTATTTTTAAATTGTTTATTAATTTTATTGTTCAATTTTTGGTCCAGTTTAAGTTTATCCAATTTTCCTTTTTGTTTTTTGAAATGATGGTATATGAGGTTCCTAATGTACTCACAAATACCCGTGTCTAGAAGATCGAATTCCACTGGGTGCAGTCTTCGCGTAAGCTCACTGTGAATCACTTTTAGATGTTCCACTACATTGTCCCTCACTGAATACCACTTTTTTATTTCACTTTTAACCCAAGATTTTTCCGCTACCTGTTTGGCGAATTTACTACTGGTACTTATTTCCTTAACTTTTACATGCACAATTTCGGTACTATATTATTTTTAATACACTGACTGTTAAACCATATATGTTGAGATGCTAAAGCTTTCTTTTTTCTTAGTCTGTAATTCATGTTATGTAGGTCAAACAGGACGTAATTTTAAATCTAGATTAGGTGAACATGAAAGAAGTTGGCGGTTAGGATATGAAGATTCCAGTTTTTCAAATCATTTAAGAATACATCAAGTGTGTGATTTTAATTCGAGTGTAGATTTTAAAATATTACATTTTGATAATAAAGGTAGGAAATTGAATGCTTTGGAGAGCTTTAAGAATAAGATACTGTAACCCTAATTTAGTTTTAAATGACCAGTTAGATTTGTATAACACTCCATTAGTAAAACCTTTAAAAGTTATTTGTACTTAGAACAATCAACTGTTTTTCCCAATATGTATTGTACCTATGGTCATTGCCCAGGCCGGGTATTTCCCCAACCTTCCATTCATTGTATCCTAACTCCCACCCTCTAGTTTTAAGGTTTTCAGTTTTTGTCTTTTTTCTTCAGTCTGTAATACAGCCTCGTCAATGCCTTAGCAGGCGAAACCATTGGTCGGCTAGACTAATTAAAAGTGGATATTACAAAATAAATAATTGTGTTTTATTATCTTTAAACATGGAATTCCACCAAGAACCATCGGTCTCAACAGTAATGAAAATTATTAAAGAATTCCCTTTATATTATCCTGCTACAGTGATATCGAATTGTAAGAAAACTGCCAGAAAATATTTCAAAACAAAATATTCAAATTTATAATAACATCTAAATCAAAAGTTGGATTTCAAAAAACATTAATTATACAAAATAATAATATACAAACTTCAGTACTTGCTCTGCAATACAACAACAAATAAATAATAAAAAAATTAAGACCCTAACTCATAATAGAAACTTAACCTATGCAGAAAGAACGTTCAATATACAAACAAATTTCTAGATAATATCTCTTTTATAAAATTGTTTTACTGTTATTTTTTTACATATATAGTTACAAATTATTTAACCTTGCATAGAATTACTTTAAAACACAAAAATTAATATGAAATGACTAATATTTAAAATTAGATGAAATTTTATTTTTCCATTTATTGAATTCTTAACTAACAATCTATAAATAAAACAAACCCAGGAAGATACTGATATTATTAGTATTCTAAAATTGTTTAAACACTCACTATACGGCAATTTGATCTACAAAATGGAAATTCTAAAAGTCAAACTATGACCGATGATTACAGTTGCTGATTAAATTGGTGCTCCTTTAATCCTTAAAATTTTAACTTTAACTTTAACTTGTACACCAAAGAAATGGTTGTATTAAGATTTGAAATATGAAAATAAACCGGGATATTTATAATTGGACTAGAGGAAAGACCACGCGAGTCAAATGAATGACTGAAAATAAATATTAAAACAAGAGTAAATAAAAAATTCAATATAGATTTCCAAAATATTAATTTGATGTATAAAATGTTAGTTGTAAGTTGTAATAAATATTTAAGTGATAATTGTGTTGTGATAACAGACAGACAGAACAGGTTGTCATATAAATGATTTAAGCAGTGTCCGTGGTGCAACTTATGTGAACAGTTTTTGGCTGACTTTATACATTGGAAATGACGCTTGTCTTGGGAGACGGCATCTAACCTAGTTAGACGTGTTTTCTGTCTAAAGAAATTTTTAAGAATATAGTGAAAATATTAAAGTACAGTTTAGACATGGCATCTGACGTGGTCAGACACCATTGTGTGTTACTAAAAACATTTTAAATATTAAAGGAGAGTCTTACTGTGACATCTGACTTGGTCAGACGTGTTTTCTGTACAAAGAAAGTTTTAGTACAGTGTAGTGTAAAAGTTTAGAGACGGCATCTGACATGGTCAGACGTATTATTCTTGTTTAAAGAAATATTAGAACATTGTAGTGTTAATATTTTAACAAGTTTAGAGACGGCATTTGACGTTGTAAGACGTATTTTTATTCGAGGAGATTTTCGGACAATAGTTTGCAGGAGAGTGACGAACACTGTGAGTAATAATGTTAACAAGAAAAGACAATTGACATCGTCTGCGTGCTAATTGCGTCTGCAAGGAGACTGCATTTCAAGATGAGGGCAGCTTACCACAAAAGGACTCTCACCATGGAGATGACCACACACGGTAACAAAGAGTGATAGACAGTTCATATAAAATTTGTATATAGGAGAAACTTTTGATAAATATATGTTAAAATTTGTTTTAATGAATAAATAGTTGTATTGTAAGCAGTAAATTTTAAAGATTTAATTTAACTTTTAAATAAAAATTAATTTAAACTTTGATACATGAGAATAAAAAAGCTCATAATTAATATAATTCTTAAAAGTTGCAACTAATTAACGTAGAGTCGTTAAAATGGATTTTGGTCTCTTCAAGACAGGATAATTTCAAAGTTATGATATAGAGATAATCAGATAATAATAAGAAATGTACCATGAATATATATGTAGATGTATAACCAGTAAAAATAACCATGTTCAGTTTCAACACAACTAATAATGTTTCTTTATTTACGAAAAAACCACTTAAAAGTACACTTTTAAAAGTATTTACGACCCTGAGAATATCTTATGTAATAATAATTAACTTTTAATTTTCCAAAATTGGTAAGCTAACGCTACCTGGCGCCCATAGGCTGAGCAAATTTCATTAAATAAATATGTTGCGTGTTTTATGTTATAAACAAAGATCTATTAGTTACCGAGGGACCAGAGTTTTATAGTGAACTCAAACTTTATAAGTTCCAACGAGTGGTTGAATGACGGTACAGATTTTATGTTAATTAGACTTTCATACAATCTGTGTAAATAATAATTGAGTAACAATAAAGTTCATTAGGCCTACCTTGAATTGATGCAATGTCCAATTGTCCAACAGGGTAATTCAGGAAGCGATGCAGACAGACGTAGCACTACGCTTAACACAGCTAGCTGGTTATCATCATTATTCTATTGTTTATATTTGTCACTCTTAAATCTACACAGATTGCACTTATAAAATAGGTTAGTAATTAAAAAGCGTGGCAGAGCCGAATGGTAATAAATACCGCGTTGCGTTATGAAAACTATGCACTTGCATATAAAATTAAAGCGAGTTGAAAGGAATTAGCGTTTGCGTTATTCACAGATGAGGTGTTCTTTATAACTAACTTTCTACCCTTCAAGAAGATGGGAAGCGTCCCCAATCACGTGATATAGTCCGATCATTCTGGACCAATGGGAGGCTATGATGATGTCATTTAGCTTTGAACATTTCTGCAATTGTGGGTAAAAACACCCCTCGCGTGACTGACATGGACTCTTCTGGATCGTATGATCAACTAATTATTGTGGTCTGATATTGTTAGACGGAGACAGAAAATCGTAAATGTAGAGGAACCAGTTTATTCGAAAAGTGCATATAAAATACTGAACAAAATATTTAATGTTAAACAGTGCCAATTTAAGATTTTAATTCAGATCAAGATTATTTCTAAATTCAAAACTTATTTTTATTTTAATATTTAAATCCTCGGTATGGTGACGTTAAGCAGCTGATCCTGTATTTAATAATTTAACTGTGGTTCACTGAACTGTACTGGAGGTGTTATTATTAATTATTATGCATTAATTAGGGTCGCCGGGCCGAATCCTATAAACGAATACCAGTTAATTCTCACTTTTTCATATCTAGTATGGCAAGTCACTTTAATTTTAAGTTCAGATAATATTACCGACAGGAGTAGCAAATTTGACACTTTGACACATTGTACAAATTTTTAAAATTGAAGAATCTTGTATGAGCTATACAGCTCTTTTTATCTTGTAGAAAATTCCCATTTTTAGTACCATTTATTTCACTTGGGAACT
This sequence comes from Aphrophora alni, assembly GCA_963513935.1. Taxonomy (NCBI): domain Eukaryota; kingdom Metazoa; phylum Arthropoda; class Insecta; order Hemiptera; family Aphrophoridae; genus Aphrophora; species Aphrophora alni. The sequence continues at coordinate 87,515,880 of OY740773.1, read as the reverse complement.
TTTCTTATTCTTGTCTATTCGCATATTTAACACACGAGAGAAAAGCGTATCATCTTTAGAGCGTATCATCTCTAGTTATGTTAGTATATTGCACTTTAAGACTACTTTACTTATTTCGTCCAATATTTATTAGTTTTTTAGTTATACTAATATTTCTTTCTATTATGATTGCGGTTGGCACAAAGGATCGCCTCCCTCAAACGTCATCCTCTTGCATGGTACGTCTTGTTCTACTCCTTGCTTCTTCGTTAACAAATTTCCTTTGTCCAACACTAAAAGTCGTGTAGGATGGCTACAATAGGATTTTTTTTTTAATTCTGACACAAGAATCTTGTTCCTCTTTATAAGACCTTTAATTTCCTTTTTTGTTTATTTTTGTATCATGCTGCTAACGTATACAGTACGTGTTTGTAATTTACTCAAAAATCCATTTTGCAAAATCCTCAATTTTTATTTTGAACAACCAAATTCACATAATATACTTCCAGAGTCTTAAAAACCACCATTCACGTGAAGAAAGGTTAATCACGTCACTCCTTCAATATTTTTTCGCGCCTCGAAGTAACACCTTTCGCACACACGAGTTTGAATACATTAACACCAATATCTTCCCGGTTTAACAATACCTCTATCTAAACCTATTGTTGCACAAGTAAAATATCAAATTTCATAACCCTATTTTATATCGTATTAATGCAAAGGCGTCAAAACTCACACCTTTGAACCGATTAGTGGAATTCAATTGTGATTATTGTAACCTGTTTATCTTATCTACTTTAACAATATGTTTAACCTCACTTTCAAAAATTTACTTTTGTTATCTATTTATAGCTATTTGAAAATACACTTTTTTTCTTAAAATCTAAAATATGCATCTTATCAAAATGTTTTATACTTTAAAATATTCCTATATTCAAATTTAATTTCAGAAATATAACATTTTTTAAATTACAGTAAATTTTGGTAAATGTTTTAAATTTAACTGTTAAATAACTTAGTGCGTGGTTGTTTGTAAGAAATATGAATAAAATGTGTATAATGAACACAACTTGTACTACTATTACACACACTTATACCCAGTGATTTCATATTTTTATTATTCATATAATTGTCAAATTCAATGCCATAAAACCGCCATCAAATGATTATTGTCGAGACTAGTTTGTCGCCTATGACGTCATCTACAGATAATATCTCGCCGACAAACAAGATACAACCATTGGTTCAAAAATAGTTCACCCCATTTCAATTATTATAAAATTATTCTCCACATTAAATGAGCATTTCTCGTTTAAGAACCTATATTTAAAAGGCCTACATATTTCATTCTATGAAGCGGCTGGATAAATACCTTGTAATGTTTGTACAAGATAAATAAGAGTGGGGGAGAGCCAATAAACGACAGTCTTGGCTGGGCAGGCAAATGAACTACAAGTGCATTACTGAGTGTAATAAAGTGTTATTACTGTGTGTAATAAGAAGTATTTTTGGAGATAGTAAATGAAATATTATTATTAAATAATACCATATATAACAATTGGCGACGAGGAAATAACGAAATTACGGACGAGGTAAATACGTTAGTATTAGTGCAGTGAATACGTGAATACAAGACTATGCAAGACAGTACAGGATCGTCGGGTTCACAACCAGCTATAAAATATGTGGTTTCAAAGAGTTTTAATAATTTTCAACCCTTTGAAGACAAGCCAGAAGAATGGGACGTATGGATAGAAAGATTGGAACAATATATAATTATAAATGAATTGCCGGTAGACAAACAAGTAGCGCTTTTTATTACGTTATTGTCTAATAATACGTATTCATTGTTAAGGGACTTGTGCACACCAAGTAAGCCTAAAGATAAGTCCTTACATGATTTAATAAGTTTATTAACAAATCATTATAATCCAAAACCGTCTGAAGTGTCGGAAAGATTCAAGTTTTGCGAGCGTCGACAATTACCGGGCGAAAGTATTTCTCAGTACATAGCGCAACTTAAAAAGTTATCTTTAAATTGCAATTTTTAAAACTTAGAAGAAGATATACGGGATCAATTCGTTTCGGGAATTACAGATATGAACATTAAAAAAAGGTTGTTAACAGAAAATAAACATCGACTAATTTAGATACGTCATCAATTGAGGCTGTTGAATTATCTAATCAAAAAATCCAAATGCATAAAAGTTTAAAGTTTGACCAACAAGATAATACAGGCAAAACGAACTATCGCTATTCAAAGAATATTAGGCCTAACTACGCTGTACGAACAGGAAAAGAAAGATGCCAGTCTACTTCAAATAATACTGCGTTATCAAGACAACATCCTACAATGTCAACAAATAAACAACAAGGGAGACTTTGTTATGTTTGTGGAAAGGCTAATCACTTAGCTTTTAGATGTTTTTATAAAAATTATGCTTGTAGACAGTGTGGTAAAGTGGGTCATTTAGCAAAAATGTGTAAAAGAAAAATAAATACAGTAGGCCTAAATAGTAGCCAAAAGCTCAAAGTAGTCCAAATCAAGAAACGAAAGGTGAAAATGATGATGATGAAAAGTTACCAATCACTAGAAAATCACAAAGATCAAAAAAACCTGTTACAAGATTTACATTTTCTGAATTTGAAAAATAATTTAATTTTGAATTGAATTTTATATGTTAAAAATCAATTAAGAGAATCTCTTAAAGTAAAATTGTAAAAGTAATTATGTTATACAGCAATTGTAAACATTTAATTTATTTCTTTTTAATTGTAAAGGTTCTTTATTTATTTTAATACATAAGGAAAGTAATTTTATTTTGAAAATAATTGTGTTACGTTGTCAAATTTTGTGAAGGAGGTAATGTAATGTTTGTACAAGATAAACAAGAGTGGGGGAGATCCAATAAACGACAGTCTTGGCTAGGCAGGCAAATGAACTACAAGTGCATTACTGTGTGTAATAAAGTAATATTACTGTGTGTAATAAAAAGTATTTTTGGAGATAGTAAATAAAATATTATTATTAAATAATACCATATATAACATAAACTACTATGGTTTCATGTATTTTTGCGTATATCCCTCTCTTGGTCTGTACTACCAGGTTAGGGCCTACTCATGATATATTTTCCAATGATTTTTTTCAAAATATTATCTTTTTCACAATACAAAAGCTACGTGTCTTTATGTCATCTTCTTTTCATCCCTATTTTTATTTAGGTGTTGTTTATCGAGAGTTTTCTTATTAAAAAGTTCTTGTAAACTAGTTCATTTATCAATACAGTCCACATCACCTTACCTTGCCTTCATATATTTCAACTCTTTGGAATTTAATCAGTGTCCTCGGAAGCTCTTTAAATTTATTACAGGCTTGCCAGTACTGATGATCTCAGCTGGGTATACAAATCTTAGATTAGATCCCTCATTTTAATTTTCCCTGTCACTTAGCCAACTCTTGTTCTTGTAGTAGTCTAGTGATAGAGATCTAATTTTATGTTCTTTTCTTCCTTTTTTAAAAAAAAAACAACAGGAGAAAATTAAATGTGAATCAGTGACAGAAGATTAACGGAAACCAACGACAGCCCAGCTTCTAACCGAAGCACACTCTCATCAATATCCAGGATCGATTTTATGATATACATTTAAATTTATTTAAACTCCTTTCCAACTCTTAACTACATCTCGCCTCCACTCTCCATAAAGTTTTCCTTGCTTTCCTACTTTTCATTTTAATATACGGTATCCAAAACCTCAAGGCGAATGTTGGAGTAAATTTATTGTTGCACTAAAAGATTGAAGAGTTAAGAGTTTCTCCGTTGACTCTTTGTAAAGGTCTCAAAGTGGGATGTAAGGTACATTGGCTAAACGATTTATTATCGTGGACTACACTTCACTTTAACACAATCAATGATATCTTTCTCTTTATTCTCTCACGTATATGTAGTTAGAAAAAAGTTATGTGATAGGTCAACAAAATGGACTGTGAGAATCATTTTTACGGGCATATTATTTGTGACTTCTCCTGAGTTTAAATAAATGCTTTTTGGAATTATTTCTATTGTCTGTTCTGCTTTTTATAATTTCTGTTAAACTGTTTTTAAAGTATACTCGTAATATTCATAGTTTGTGAATTTACTTTTAGGAATGTAGTAAAGCATTTTAATTTTATTTTCTGCTAATTGATAACACGTAAAATATTTAAAATTCAAATTAAATAATGTTTTTAATGATGAAAATAGTTTTCAATATTTGTACTAATAACCTAACGTATATTTTTATTCGTTTCAAATTTAAATGCATTTTAAACGTGAAGTCATTTTTTACCAACTATATATAGACATTTATGTTTTTTGTAGTATAAATTCGTTTAGTAAATTATATAATTTTAGTGTAATACGTAAAAATGTCTATTTAACAAAAGATTACCTGACATAGACTCATGTACATATTTAATTTGTATCGACCTACTATTATAAACAAATATCTAACAATTTTAAAAAATAAACACTTTTTCTTTTAGCAACAAATTTTCTAAATTCAACCCTAATGTTACGAATAAGGGTTGGGTCAGCCAAAATTTAAGAACAATAGCCTAAATATGTGTACCAACCTGAGTATCCTCATTTCCCGTCTCTGTCAATAGGTAAAGCTTTGGGTCAACAGCATCCATCCAATCTCCAGTATCGGGCCGATATTTATGCGCCAGTCGGGGTATCAGATAGGAATTAGTCTCACTATCTGGAGCAGGGATGCTGTTAAGTTGTTCCAATGACTGTGCAGTTTGGTCATAGTATGCTGATACTCCTCCAGAAAACGCAAATGCCACTAATAGCAATGTGGATGCAATCGCGGCCATACGGGTATTTCTGAAACAGAAAACATAAATTTAGTTTTATTAAAGTTACCTCTATATTTATCTTATACCTCTCAATCAAAAACAAACAAACACATTTTATATTTTGAAATCTGTTTTCACCTCTAGAAATTAATAGGCAACAGAAATAGATAACGGGAGCAATTATTGAACTAATATTTAGTATTTTTAGTAATTATTAATAAAGTTGGGTTAATACATGTTCAAAAACTTAAATTTATAAGTTTATTATTAATGGTAGTTTTAACTATAGGCAAATATTTGCGATATAATTATATTCATAACATAATATAATAAAATATACAATTATATAAATAACAATGTAAATAACTGCGTTTTAATAAAACACAAAAATTACATAAAAATGAGAAAAGTATGGTGTAGCCTACTAGCAGTGCCAGCTACTAAAACGTATGAGTTCTGGTTATCAATAATAAACATTTTAATATTGATAACCAAAACTCATACTTTTTAGTCATATGACTCTATGTCATAGATTATGAGAAAAGCTAAAGAATTAAAGTAACCTAGACCGTGTTGGAAGCTCAAATTAAAACAATTAACAATTGCAGTGGAATGTATTAGATGGAAGTTATTTCAGTGGACACGATAAACTGGGCGTTTTGAACGAGTAGCCGCTGTCTGCAATATCACTCCACAATTACTCACACACCAAACCAGCTTGGGATGAGATTACATCTATATAATACAATTACCTTAATAATAATAAGTTGGTTAGTTATTGGTTGTAATGAAAACGGTGTCCGACAATAATGAATCAGCCGAAGCTGGCTTTACAACTCACTTAACTAATTCGGTTTAATTACTTGCATGCACTAAAGATCGATTTATTTCTGAGTCCAACTAACCGTGCGGCAAACTTACCGTACCATTTGGGAGGACGATATCATTACCGGGTCACTCACAATAATAGATCCCACTTAACGATACCTGGTACATTGCGAAGGATACTCTTGCCTTACGTTTGCTGGCTAAGTGTATATTCAAGGGGGGATTTAAATAGCCAAAAGACTGTATCACTGTACATGAACGTGATCAGGAAAACAAGAGATCGACAGAACCGAACACCAACACAAGGGAATTCAAACGTTATATGAACAGAGATCATATACTATTCGATTAAACAAAAAAGGTTATGTTAAAAAGGATTATAAACGCATAAAAGACGTAACTGTTTTTGCAGTCAACAAATTGTTCTTCTTTTTTTTACATTCAAAAACTGGTAGTACATTAAGAATTTTTAAAACACATAAAAACGCTTTTTGAAGGTGAATAAATGATGTTTGGTAAAAACTTCTTTAACTGGGTAGACAATTTAAGTGTGCAGGTCGTTTTTAAAATTATACAGGTTTCAATTTTGGATTAACTCAATAGTATTATAGTTTATTTTCCCATTTCACTTTCTCACGTGTTATGCTGAGAGTTTTGTGATGAGTCCAAAAATCGATGTAGATGTTTTTTGCAGATATACCTACTTTATCCTTCAACTGTGGGAATATCGATTGAATCTAGTTGGATCTAGAGATTTTTCCATGTAGGTTTTCATTGAAATCTATCCCTCTCTTTCATGTGTCCTATAAGTTATTACTATACCAACTCCTGATCTCTTCCGACCATGACAATATCTAATTATTCTAGAGCGGAGTATTTATGTTTTTATTTATTTTTATTTTTTTTGGCGATGATGACCAAGAGTTTGTTTGTCTTTAAATAAACAATGAAAAAATAGTATATCCGATTTAACTTCTACTACACAGTTAAAAAAAAGAAAAAGAAAAAAAAAGATATTTAGAATGAGGTCTCCCTGTGGTAGGTCTTATGTACAGTGCTCTACAACTAAAGTGAGTGGAACGGTTTTAATACAAATTTGTGTTGGCATATTATGACGTTATCTCGAGGAATTTTTAATTGTTTGATAACACAAAATTTGGTGGTATCTGACATCAGAAAAAACACAGTTATGATTTTCTTATAATATGTTGTTCTCGTGTTCAAAATCGTATGTAATTAAGTAGTACTTTTAATACGTACTACTTTGTTATTTATAAAAGTACGTATTTAGTACAGGAGGTTTTAGCAGAAAACAATAACAAACTTTTACCACAGTCATTAACAGCTTTATTTTTAACATAATAGGATTTACCCTGATGGCGAATTTAAGACATAATTACTTAATGTCCAATAGATATGACAGAGCACACATCAGTGCCAGACGAGCTCAAATTGACGTGTTTTTGCGTCAGTTTATGTTTGTTGTGTTGAATGTGTTTTTAATATATGAGTTCTTCAAAGTGAACGAAGATATTATCTCATGATGGGGTTACGACCTCGAAACTAGTAAGAAGTAACCAAAATGAAGTCACAAGACGGACATTAAGGTAATTTAAGTGTGACTTGGAACTTAAAATATGCTTATCAAAATAATTCCTTTATTTAAATATAGGCCTATACGTATTTGTTTCAAATACTGTGATTGTTCATTTCGACTTTATAATTGAGAATTACTGATTTGATATTTTGAGTTATTTTATGTTTGATTTTAGGAATGGGGAGAGAGTTTGTAGATCTTTTTTGTCCTTTGATATGACACCTTTGATATGAAAACTATTACAATGATTGATGCATGATACGACCATTATTATTGTAGTTAACATATTGAGTTGATCCTAACAGTTATCTCAAGGTAAGGGGTAAAATGTTATTATACCTAAACGAATAGTCTATACTAAAACTAAGATTTACAAAATTTGGATTCTTGTTTTCAATTATTTAAAATACGATGGATATGAGACTTCATGGTCACATGGTATTTGCATTTGGATTTTTATAGCATGATTGGTTTCTTGTCGAGCAATAAGACTGTTTCCAAATACTGATATTTCTACGTATTATGTCTGTATGTATATTTTTTAAATTCCAAGAAATGACTATAACAGGTTTACTATATATTGATCAGTACTATACAGTGATAGACAACACATCCTCATTTTATTAATTTCTACTCAAAACAACACAGGTCTAACAATTTGAATATCTCCAATTTAAGATTAATACAAAATCTATTTGATTTTTTTTCTACTATGACGTTTGACATAATCCTCCAGGATATGTCTACCTAAGTGGATTTAAAAAATAAAAAATAAATTATACCAAAACGTAGAAGCTACACCTAAAATGAGCTTCCATAAGATTAAACTTTTTATTGCAATATTTAGGAAAATTGGGTAGGTGGAAGGGGAATTAATTTAAAACGTGTTCAATTACTGTATGGTTTAACAAGACTGTTTACGTAAGACGAGTTTTCAATTAGAACCAAGATTTACCGACGTAAACTCTTTGTTTACTAACAGATTCTTAACTTTTATAATTATAAAGTTTTACTACTCAAAAGTTAGTAATCGTTGCTGCAAATTCTACTCAGCTAGAGAATTAACTTTCTAAAGTGATATTTGATTCACTCATTGAAGTTATTATAAAGGTTATTGTTAAGTACACCTTGACACCTTGACGGACAACTGACATATGAAAATAATAGGCGATTTTTTTGTTGGCAGCAAATGCCATAGATAATAGGGTTTTTTGTCTGAACAAAGCACCATGTTGCCATATTGTGAATCCAAGGTATTGAAAGAGTAAAATACAATAAAGAGACATTAGTGTCCAATAAAAGTTGAACACTAATACGGCGTCTCGCTGTAAAAAATCTATTATTTTTTCTCTAATTACTAATATTGCTAATAGTCTTTACCTGTTGAAGTATCATTAAAATCTTACTTGAAAACAGTGAAGTTCAATAACATTGTAAATCCTTACTGTGTAATGTTTCGAAAAATGGATGTATAAAATTGTTTTTATTAAATAAAATTAAACTGTGCGCAAACTAATTGTCTCATACATCCTTCAATAAAACCCAACACTTACTGCAACAAAAATGTGTTCCGTCAGCTTAAAAGGGATAACAACCACTTGGTGTGGTTTTGTTTTCTTAGAATATACATTTTTTTAAAAAAAGGCAAATCAGATTTTCAGAAATTCGTAACTCTGTCTTTTCACCTTATGGCCGCTATCTTCAAATTCAATTATAAAAAAAAATAAAATAATAAGTCTCTTAGAGATATGGCCAAACTATTCCCATATAAATATGTTAATATAATTTTATATATAAATCTAATTATGTTTATATATCACTAACATTAAAGTTTACTCTATTTAATTTATCATCAAATCAGTAGTCAAAATGGAATTTCTGTCTGTAGTATTAAATTATCGCACACCTCCACTTAGAGTAATCTCAATTTCTTAACGAGGTATTATATTACGGCCTTTTTGTTAGAACTCTATTCAAAACTTTGTAGAAGTCCTACATCATATACCGAAACTACATTTTGCTGAACTGTATCAATACAGTGTCCTGTTATATTTAAAGAGATATATAGAACTTATAATAAATAGCTTATTTCCTGATCGTAGTCCAGTAACTTGATTGATATATCGGTGACATCGTTTCGCCTGCCCTATTCAGGCATTGTAACATCGAATTAATTTAGTTGCACTTGTTGAAATTCTCGTCAGTCTTAAAGAATTAAAAAAAAATACAATACCACAACACAACACATAAACATATACCACAAAACTTTGTACATGAACTACATTTAAAAAAACATATTATTTTGTAACTCTTAACTCTACAGTTGTTCGCTCGTTCATTGTACAGTCAGCACTGATAGCATGATATATAAATCAAGTTACTGGACTGCGAGCAGAAAATAAGATATGTATTACAAGTTATATGTATATATAAACAGTCTATAAGGCAAATACAAAAAATAATGATTTAAATAGAGCCTAAACATGCCATAAACACATACTATGCTTAAATATTAATTGATTCAAACTGAGCTTCGTTTTTTGTAAATTGTTCCTGAATCTTCATTTTCCTTTACTTTCGATTCGACCAACTAATTCGAATAAATATTCTTTGCATTTCACAAAATGTTTTTAAAATTTTTAAATTGGATTATATAAATTTACGTCTTTTACAAGTTCTAAGATAAATTTTGTTTCTTTTTTTAACCTATGTCTCACAATGTAATTAGATAGCAAGTCCACCCTTTTTACACATTCATTGATAATTTTTTTTACAGTCTTCAACTAATTCTAATTTTATACGAAACCTTTAAAAATTGGCCCATTTTATATATTTGATCTTGAAATAAATTAAATTAATAAAAATTTATAAATATCTTGTTCTTGTTACGAAAAAGACATTCATATATTTAGTTTTAATGTTGGAGGTAGGTTAAATGACGTTATTAATAAAAACTATTTATTGTTTATTGGCTAGAAAACCAAAAAGTTTCATAGTTCTCCTAGTGCGAATTTGGGATTGTATATAATAAAAATTCTTTAACTTTGATGATTTACAAATTGTTAGTAAGGGTATTTGTATCCACTTCCCAAAGTTTATTAATACCGTCATGTGGATGGTTTATGACCTGTTTTCATCAGCCATTTTGAATCAGCATTTACAGCCATTACAGCAGAAGGTCATGTGAAGTTTAAACTAAATAATCCCAAACTATAGGAGGATTGATAGACTCTTTGATTTAAAAAATATATAATTTAGTTAATCAAAACATATACAGTATTTATTCTGATCCTGAATGCTGTTCTGATAATCCCTGCTAATTGTCTTTTATATATAATATTTATGTAAGTTTGAATGTTTTTTAACAAATTTTGGTTGGACAAAGTTCTTTTTTCAGTTCGTAAGTGACTGGGAATCCTGATAACTATTCCGACAATATCTGCTTATTGTTGTGATAAATATCTGTTTAAAATTGAACATTTTAAAATCAAACTTGGATAAAGGCCTTTGTTTATGAATATCGCCATCATTATGAAAACCATTCTTCTAAACTCTGATAAAAATTTACTTTTACTTGAATGAAATCGGCAACAAATTTAAGCAACGCAAAGTTTTTGAGTCGCATAAAATTTAATTTTTAAATTGCACGGGTAATAATTCGGAAAACTATTTTTTTTTTTAAATCCTGATTATTATCTGCTAATTAGATTTCTCACTTTTTGAATGAAAAAAAAAACACTACGTAAATTTAAATTTAGCCACCAGGAAATAGATATGAGAGGTGTGAAACAGAGAGGTGTTATGACAAATGTCTCGGTAATATTGACATGGCATTCAATATACATTCATATTATCTTTTTAATAACTTTGAAACTGTTATTCTAAATGCCGTTCTTATTTTGTTCCAACTTTTTTACTGATAAAATGTATATTGTCGCTGATCACAGATAGGCCTATATTTTACGGATAATATAAATTTTCTTTTAATTACTCAGCAAAAACACAGGAACTGCAACACCGATTTAAAAATAGTTTTCACTCCCAATAAATTGTATAATTATTTTAATATTTAAATTTAATTTGCAATCATTTCAAATATATTGATAAAACATAAGGCATACTGAAAACCTCAATATTAAGTTGATTGATCTACTAATACGATTCTTAATGGCGGTAGTTCAAACAGTAATAAAACTATACGATTTGTCAACTAAATTCCTAATAATATTTATTCGAAAAGAGATTTTCAATGGTTATGGGTGGATTGATGTTAAAATGTAATATAACAGAAAGATTATAATATGAACAGGTAAATATCGAACCATGGTTAACGAATTAAGTTTTCAATCGTACTGGTAATTTTGTTAATGACTTTACCACCCGTGACGTTACCATGGGTGGTATTTTACTTAGCCTATACGTAGTATAGAAAAATTACGAAATGGATCAAAAAATCGATGTCCAGTTTTGAGCGTAGACATATTATGATCTTTATCTATTTGGTTTGAATTGTTCACGTGTTTTTTCTACAGCCCAAACGAATAGAAATATTATAATACAATTTTGGTTTAATATAAATATGTTTACAAAAATTATGGTATTTTTTAAAATTTTTGTAGACAATAATTAAAAATTGGGAGCGCTTCCATAAAAAAACTAAGGAAAAAATCAACATAAAATTATAATATCCTCAAAAGTGGCTTCAATAATGCTAATACCATAACCGTTTTGCATATCAAATCTCCAAATATTTCGGTGAGCTGGTTATTGGCCAAGTGGATGTTATAAAATACGTAAGCGATTTGGTAAAATTTTAAGGAATTATGGCGATTTCTTAGTGGAAAATCGTAAATATAATAAAAATCTGGTTCAGGAATAATTATCAATAAAATAACCTGAACAGCCGTTAAATGAGGCTATATGTTAATCAAATACTCTTTATGCTGTATTCGTGTTTATGACATGGACAAAGCAAGCTTAGATTCTTATTTTAATTGGTACTTTCTCATAGGGTACGTTTATCGTCAATTTTTACTTTTTTTCAACAACCACTGAACTGAGAGATTTGGATGATTTTTATTTGGTTTTGGGGATGGGTGGGGAGGAAGAAAGTTATTGCAATATTTTTACACAGTTCATGATTTATATAGAAATAATATTTCCACCACTTGCATAACTTAACTTACAATATTTCATGAACGTTTTGCTGGATGCATGTAAGGAAGTTGTATTGCCACACTATCAATCACTTTGCTTGTGGTAGCAGCGAGCTATACAAGTTTTCCATTATTACAGTGGTATCGTATTTAAGATTTCATATATCAACGTAAGCTCAATATGTACATCATACATCACATCCTTTTATTGTGGAATGGTCCGTCCAATGTACATCATTGTTAAGATCCTTTCAAAACACCGCACCTACGTCTTAAAATAATGAGCTGGTCGTTTAAAACATATGTATACAATTTACCTGATATAGATCGACGTGAATAGAGGAAAAAACCGCCTCATGTGCTCAGTTATTGGGATTAGGGGTGTGACAATGCCAAGGAAAGCTCAATCTACACCTTTATTTATCTAGTCTTTTCGATAAAAGTTTTCTTTTACTTCCGAACAAAGCTGCTTCTACACCTTTTTTCATGTAGCCTTGGGTCAGATCCCTCTCTTTCATCTATCAGATGTTTCTTGACCAACTCTGGTTTACTTCCGACGATGATGTCATTTGAGTATTCGAAGATTGAAGTTATTTATTTTTTCTTATTTTTTTTAATACGAGGACGAATGTGAAGTTGTTAACTTTTAAACAACAAGAAAATATTAAAAAACACATTTTATACAAACACTGCACAACATGGTATATGTGTTTTTGATTGAAATTAAACTACTCAAAGCAGTTCATGAATTCCATACTTTAACCGAGTCACTATATGCTTGTATAAAACAATAACGAATACTTTTAAAATAAAGGGATTTGTAAAGGCTTTAGAATAAATCATTTCCTAACTTTATAATTTAACACATGTAAAGTGGTAAATGAATTGAAAATTATTTACTGGATCTGCAGACCAACTAGAAAAAAAACGTGATCGTCGTACTTAAGATTATTTCCAAATTATTTGCCAATTTTGAGATGGAATTTTCAAGTCATGCTGTAATTATTTATATCATGATTACTTATTTGGTTTTTCAACAATAACTAAATAAACGATAAAGTTACTTTCTCTTATAACTGTAATACTTCGTCTCATGGTGTACTAACTTTTGTTTCATTATTTTTCTTGTAAATCGCTTACAACAAATTATTGGCAAAATGTTTAATCGTGATAGTTCACTTTCATAGCTTCGTTTATCCATTGTTTTATACTAATGTCAACTAGGCCGGGATTAGTAATGATCTCGTCAACGGGTCATTTATAGCAAGGGGCTTGACAATATCAATGAAAAATAACTGCATATGCATTTTTTGTGTTTCAAATAGTCTTGGGTTAGAGTACTATCTTTAATCATTTCCATTAGGTCTTTCTTAACTGATGACTCACTTTAGCGAGTACGAGTTATGATATCCCCAGAAACGTAGTCTTGGGTTAAATCCCTTTTTCACATGATCTATTAGGTCGTTTAGACGCTATTAGAATGTTTGAATGCTAGAACTCTTTATTTTTGTTCTTTTTCTGTATATGGCAATCATGTCCGAGAAGTTTTCGTCCTTAAAAAAAAACACGAAAAAACGACAGACTTCAAACACACGGACTGACACACTTCATTCCAAAAACAATTTTTTTATATTCAGGGAATCTCAAAACGGATTTTAAAAAGAAACCATCGCATAAATTATGTAATAGCTAAACGAGGAAAGTAATAGCACCAATAATAATGAAATATATAATTTAAAAAAAAATTTATGCTTCATTCATAGTTGCAATAAAATGGGCGGGTTGAAGTATAAAATAATAAAGACTTGTTTTAGACAACATAGAAAGGCGGGTTGTTGTCACTTGTAAAAGAAATTAGTCAATGATAAGTCGTTTAATAGAGCTGTAAAACTTTGTATCATTATAAAAGTTTCAAATTCCTAATTAAAACGGCTACTGTTTTTTAATCAACATAGTTATAAGAGAAATTTTAATGAAAATAGAGTGATATGTTGTGTGATTGGAGAATATATCCCATATATTTTGAAAATATAGGGAACTTTGTGCAAAACAATTGCATTGTTAGATTACGTGGCATTTTTGTCAATTTCTTCAAAAAAAGAAGATTTAGTTATGTTGTTGCTGTTATTATTATTTTCCCGATATGAGCATTTTTAAATGCAGGAAATGTAATATTGAATAGAAATTGTGTTTCTTTGTTGTTTTTAATCAATCGGTTTGTTTACACATTTGTCTATTCATGGCCTCAGTGGCTCACTTACAGTGAACAAGAGCTTGGCAATAGTGTTGGACTCTACCCGTAACTACATATTTTTGGATTATATACCTCTCTCTCTCATTTTTCCTACAAATCACTTTTGACCAACTATTGTTCTCTTCCTACATGACGTTATTATTGTGTTCTTGGTGTAGGGTTGTTGATTTTCTTCTTCTCATGTTTATCTGTTTTAGGGCGATGATGACCGAAAGCATTTTTGCGATTATAAAAATGGAGGATGTTATTTTACGGTTAACTTGAACATCTGTTTGACTTGACATGTGATACAGGGTATGCTAAATAAATAAGGTTTAAATATAACGATCCATATAGGTAAATCTAATACAAACATAGGGATTGTCGCTTTATGTTTTTATTTGTAAATGCTTCTTTTAATGGTGTTTTATCTAAAAGCTTGATAACACTATGAAGTTTTTCTGTATTTTAAAAGCTGGCTTCTTTTAGTATTCAAAGTATCCATATATCGACTAAAGTGCCTTTTTGTATAAATTAAAAACTATAGGTGATTGCTTCGTTTTCTTGAAGTAGAACGCATTAACATGTATCCTCAGAGGCTAATTTATAAGACTAGTGTGAAATACAGAAGGAACAATAATCTTCTGTCATGAATTACTCTATTTCATCTTATTAACAAGTCTCTCTTGACCAACTCTTGTTGTTTACCGACCATGACTCTATTAGAGGGTTATGAATACCTCTTAAGTGATCAATATAGTGTGTACGGACATGTCAATCCTGAGGGATCCTAGATAGAGATAGATATAGCTTCTTCATCTTTATTAAACATTTTAATACTAGACTAATTTTTAATGAGAGAACTATATTCTTTAAAATTAGATACAAAATCTATTTTTCTATACCTTTGTTAAATAAGATTTAAAAAAATGTTTGTTTAATTTTTCCTTTTAAGTACTTTTTTATGTAAAATACTAGCGCAAGTAATCCTACTAAAATCGTCCCATGCATAATGCTCACAATCGCTACTCAACTTAAGATGTAAATTATATCATTCTAATTCTAATCTACTATACAAGAATTTTGTTTCTATATTTAAGAAATTTTTCTTAGCCAAATCAAGAACACTCTTAGTACGAGTATTAATTAATTTTATACTAATACTTGACATAAAATTTGGAAAAAAAAATTGTTTTTACAATCTTTTAGAAATTTTACATCTAATTTCAAAAAAAACTTATTTTTAAATTATACCTGCGCAATAGATTAAGCTCTGTTGACCGGGAAGCCATTGAGATAAATAAATCATTAGAGCACTGTGGTGATAATATATGAACAAGGAAAAACCCCAAAAAACAAAATAACACAACAACACAAAACTGTATAATGCGTTTATATTACCTTATGTACTTTTCGATAGCTCTGCTATCATCTTCAGAGGTACAGCTCTTCTGAAGTGTACCTCTGAAGATGTTGGCAGAGCTATCAAAATGTACATAAGGTAATATAAACGGATTAAACAATTTTGTGTAGTTGTGGTTTGGGTTTTAACTGAATTTACACCCTTTTGATGTATTAATATTATTGTTTGTTCGGACATTTGCCATCATTTGTGTATAAGAAAAAATACACGACGTTTCAAGAGTATAAATCAACTCCCGTTATCAAGTGCCTAACTTATAAACTAAACCATGCAGACAGAACACACACTTAGATGTCTAGGCCTATGTTCAGTAACTAAACCTAATGAAAAGACACCCAGGACAAACCCTAAGCTGTCAAAAACTAAACAGAAACTTACATGTGATCAGGAAACCACAAGCCAAAGAGACCATGAACTGAGTACGTAGCAGTTTACAAATAGCAACCTAAATATGTCTGTTCACAGTCACAGAACAACTAACGGTCGTGAAACAATCTACCAACTGGGAGGGAGGAGTTAGGAAACCGCTAGTTAACGCCTACAAGCATCCTCTCTTTTAATTTCCTAGCCTTTGAACGTGTTGAATTTCTTCACTTCAGACAGTTAAAACTTCAGCCTTTTTTTCTTTAAGATTTTGTTTATTTTCAATTTTGAGCTTGTTTTTAATAAGAAGTAACCACATGGGCCTTATTTCTTTACTAGTTTGGCTGATTGGGTTGTCCGTTATTTATATGTATGAGGCATCAATTATTTTTCGTTTATATAAGTTATTTTACAGTGTATTATTTTTGCCTCTTCCCTATTAAACTTATGATTTTTTTACCATATATGTTCGGACATATTTCATTTTTCTACTAAGCCTAATCGCGTGTTATTTTTATGTTCTTTTATTCTTATGTTTAGGGGACTTTTCGTCTCGCCTGTGTAATGACTATCGCCTTCATTTAGTCATGGGTTAGATCCCGCTATTTTCATCTTTTCTTATCAAATGTATAAAAGTACGTCAACTAATCCAATTTCTTAATTGTTTTACCTTATATATCTATCAGGAATATAGAAAACATTAACACTACACAACAATAGCACAAACATAAGTTTCACTCCGTCTGGAGCTCGTTACAAAAGTAATATGGCTCCAGATTATGACATGTGCATACGCTAGATGACGTGCACATCTGACCTCTCAGGCGATACTCCAATCAATATCTTCTTTTAGTTTTCTTATCAGATATCTCTTGACCAACTCTTGTTACTTTCTGGCCCTAAACCTATTAGTCATTCAACGGCTAGGGGTTATTATTTCAAATTATTTCTTCCTTTTTTTTTATAAGGAGAAAAAGTCTAATTTATGTTTTGTTTTTAACGAGGAAAACTATTTTTTTTTTATTATTCTTTAATTTCCTATCGAAGAGGTTAATTCCTTTAATGAGTTTCTCTCAAAGTCAAAATCTAGCTAAATCAATTCTTAACTCTTTGAAACAGTAGATATACATAAATAAATTTAAAAAATCCTCTGACTCGTTTTCAGAATAAAATTTCAAAAATTTCTCTTTTCAGAGTGTTAAATGGATTCAAATAACGAGGCATTTACGTCTATGAGTAAAGAATCTCTTTGATACAGAGAAGTATACTTGGAATTTGTCACATATTGTGTGTAGCACAAAGCTCTACAACATACTTTGTGTGCTTGCAATTTCACCTCTAGGTTTCAAAAACATACTCGTGTGACATTTTAATGAATTCATTATTATCGTGCTATATCGACAAATATTAATATTACATGTTATAATATTTAAGTTTACAAGTTTTAATATGTATATAAAGCATTCTAAGTACTTATATAAATTTACAAATATATATTAGTGTGTTAAATTTAAATAAATTATTATGTTTAATAAAATGTCACATGTATACCATAAAATGTCATTCTATTCAATTACAATAGTTCAGAAATAATAATGTCCCGCAGTACTCATGGAATATTTAATTATTTGAAGAACTGATTTTCAGGAACCTCCGTACACTTTTAATAATTATAACTAAAATCTAAATAACATATTAATAATTATATTTTAATAAAATAAACATTACTTTATTTGGGCCAAGTTTACGAAGTAATTATTTATCTACACTAAACATGATAAAGTCGGTTTTATGGTAGTGAATATCAATGAAAATAATGTTTAATATTGTTTAAATCTATGGATTATTGAAACCAATAATCAAAGCTAAGGTTGCCAACAAGCTGTATTCAAAAACCTCTATGGTGGAAGTGGAAATGAATATTTTATTAGGTTAGAAAGATGTGTATATAAAAAAATCCAAGTAGTCATTAATTACTGGCTTCAATTGAAACAGCAACTTCCCAAAGGACAATAACTGGAATAAACTCTTTTTTTACGTTGTCGTGTGTAAGATTACTTTCTTCCATCTTTTTCATGAGGTCTCTCTTGACCAACTCTTACTACTTTTTACCCTTATGTTATTAATGTAAATGGCTAAGCATGATATTCTGAGAAGTGACCACACTCAGCAATCGGAAAGATCATCTGATAGAATCTGTTATCCGTAGTCCTATTTTATTAATTTTTGTATAAAGCTTCAATTACCGAGAGAGTTTTCATCTTTAAATTATAAAATAAATATGTAACAACAACTCCGTTCGAACGAGCTTTTTGTTCTTTGAATTTAATTATGGCCTATACATGTTTTCCCTTGTTGTTGACTCAGCCATTTAGGTTCTTCAAATTGAAATAAAATGTAAAAGTCTCTAAAATTGCCGTCTCCTGTCTTTGTTTCTGTACATGTACAAAATTAATACATTACCCAATAATAGGAAGTAATAATAAAATAAAATAGATTTTTAAATTAAAAATAACATAGTTCTTTAAAAATAAATTAATGTAAAATCTATTATACAAACACTTACTGCTGAGGTAATCAAATACGTGACGTATTTATACGCTGGAAACGCTGCTTCAAATAATAAGACAGGTTTAGATAGTGGTTGTTTTGCTATAATAGAAGGATTGGTTTCTCATTATTTGTACGCTGATGTCGGCGCTGTATAAACTGGCTATGTTAAACACAGTTTTTAAGTAAGATATTATTTTTGAATGCTGTAGAGAACATGGAACATTTAAAGCCTTCTAATTTATTTATGTATATCTACTGTTTCCAAGAGTTAAGAATTGATTTCGCTAGATTTTGACTTTGAGAGAAACTCAATTAAAGAATTAACATCTTCGATAGGAAATTTAAAAAAAATTAAATAAATAGGAAATTAAAATAAATAAATAAAAAATAAACGTTTTCCTCGTTAAAAACAAAAAAAAAAAAAAAAGATTTTTTCTCCTTATTAAAAAAAGGAAGAAATTACTTGAATTAATAACCCCTAGCCGTTGAATGTCTAATATTTTTAGGGGCAGAAAGTAATGTGTTGGTCAAGAATACCCGATAAGAAAACTAAAATAAGATACTGATTGGAGTATCTTCTGAGAGGTCAGATGTGCACGTCATCGAGCGTATGCACATAATCTTGAGCCATATTCCATTCGTAACGAGCTCTAGAAGGACTGAAACTTAAAGGGCGTTCCCACGAGGCGTTAATCACGACAGTTAACCACGCTAGTCAACTTTCGTTCGTGACACTCACGAAAGTGTGAATTTATAAAACGTTCACACACGGTTTGGTTCGTGCCGTTCACGCCTCGCGTTTCGACTTAGTCACTATCGAAACATCGATCATGAATGATCTAGTTGTTGAAAGTTTTGCTGTTTTAAGTTCGTTTTTTGCTACTATCTTATCAAAAAAGATGGAGTGCTTACAGGACACAATTACAAGAAAACGAAAAAGAAAAAAAAGACGTTTTTGGGGTTAGAGAATGGATACAGCGAAGAAATATGTTAGGAGCGTCAAACTTGGTTAGTATGGAATTAAAAAGCAATTTTCCAGAAGATTTTAGAAACCTACTGCGAATGACTGAATTTCAGTTTGAATACCTCTTATTGCGTGTTACAAATATTATTTCAAAATCTAACACTAACATGAGACAAGCAATTAATGCAAAAACAAAATTAGTGGTGACGTTACGGTATTTAGCTATACGTGATTCCTTCAAAAGTTTAGAATTTTTGTTCCGAGTTCCAAAAAACACAATAAGTAAATTTACTCCAGAAACCTGTGAAGCAATATACAATGAACTAGCAGAATTCATACAAGTAAGTACCTTCAAATTTCAAATTTCAAAATTGATTACTTAATTATTAAAAAAACGAAAATAATATTGTGCCCGTATTAGGTGTATAGATTACAAATAAAATAATAATAATAACAATAAAATTATTAGTAATAATGAACTTTTATTTGTTTAATTATAATAATTATTATAATTATAAAATTTGTTTAATTATAAATCTGTAAATAATGTCATGTAGTCGTCATCATTACTAGCCAAAAAATTACTTAAATTTGATTGTCTTCCACTTGATGTTCCAGCTGTTGAATTATCAGTAATAACATATTCTGGTGGGCACATAGCATTTGTAATTTCATTTATGAATGATTGTTGTAATTGTATTGCTTTTGGTGGTCCTATACTTCTTAACATTGATGCGATATATTTCCCAAAATGATCATAACTATCATCTTTATTTGTAGCGACTTGTGATGCGCGATTTGAAATTTCATGTAATTTGTCAATTGCGCTTGTCATAAATCCTATTTCATGATCATGCATAGATTTTTTAATTTTTGATTTCGATGGTTGTGGTTCAATCAATCTTTTTATTATCTTCGCAGGTGTATCAATTTTCGATGCAATCTGTGTCACGTCTTCAGAGTTTTGGCTAGTACTGTTGTTACGTAATAGTGTTTAAGGTCAAATCGACAATTCTCATTTTCTAAATTGGGTTACATGCCATAGCAACTTTCACTTTATACCTGTACAATTTTGGTCATTCTCATTCTATCTCTAGTAGGAGTCAGGTGCGTTGTCTGCTCTCTAAGCCAAGTTTCTCATGGACTTAAGTTCCGGCTACCTCAAATTCAATATTATACATTTTCATTCTCTTTTTAAACATTTTTAATTATTGTAAAGTGTCAAGTGCGGTCGGTGTGAAGTGATTGTAAGAAGAAGTACTGGCCAGTTACTACACATCAAGTGGAACCGTTCGTTGGCACAATATACGACAACCTCAAGGAAGGTAAACTCAATAACTCTGGTCCTCCGGCACTCAAACTTAGTAAGTAATAAACTCATACATTAACACTCATAAATTACCGAACATTTTTTGGTCCCCCCGGGCCGGATCTAGTTATTCATTAACTAGACGTAAGATAAAAAACCAGTCTATCAGTTCATTTAATACCGTTATATTTTATTCTATTTGGTTTAAACTCTGTTCAAATTGCTTACTATCAACTTTCACTTTAGATTTGTATTCTCTAACTTTCACCACGCTACAGTACAAACAGTTAAAGTTCACTTTCATTTTCTATTTTGAGAATTGTCGATTGGTCTTATTCTAGTTTAATATTGATCTCCAATAAAATTAAACTTGTAATAGAAATAATATTGTAAATTTAATACTTTCACTTAGTGTGTACACAAAATCTAGCTTATAAATATTTTGACCTTTGTATTGTACTACCTGCTCATATGTTATCTCTATACTTATTTTAGTTACTCTCAGAAACTAGGTCACAAAAGGAGAAAGTTTATAAGGTATTCAAATTATTAATATTATTGACATACCTCTTGTGTTTATCAAAAAAGGGTCTATTCAGCTTTTCATTATTAACTTTCTATTGGACTTTATAGACTTCACCATATTTCTTAAGTTGAGGGCCTATCTTTTAAAATAAACCTCTTTTTGTGTTTTCAAGATAAATAAATAAATTTAGTGTCTTTCTGTGAATTAACTTTGTAAAATGGCTAAATCACTTGCAGTTGTCAAAGCAAGAATGGAGAACGCATTCTCACAGATTCAAATAATTTTTGATCTTACAAAAAAAACTTCTGATAAGGATATTCTTCAAAAATTCCTTGTGTACGCAAAATCTGCCAGTAAGCTTCGCCAAGAATTTTCTGATTCTTTAGACAATTACCTGGAGCTTAAATTGGCTAGTGATCCTGAATTTAAACCTAATTACGCTTCTCTTAATAGTGCAGATGAGTTAGTGAATTATATTAATTCTACCCTAACCTCATTTCAAAGCAAAATGCAATCCAAGAGTAATAGTGAACCTGCCTCTGTACAAAAGTCAGTGGTTCGCTTACCTAAGCTCGAATTAAAACGTTTTAGTGGTGACTCCCTGGAATGGGTATCTTTCATCAATCTATTTGAATCGAGTATAAATAAAGACTCTTCTTTGTCACCCAGTACGAAGTTTCAATACTTATTAAGTGTTCTCTCTGGTGATGCTTTAAATTTGATTAAATCTCTACCTATTTCCGACTCTAATTACACAGTGGCTTACGACCTCCTGAAAGAGCGTTACCACTCTCCAAGGAGACTCGTCACTCTTCACCTAAATCAAATTTTGGACTTACCCTCTGTGAATCATTCTCCAAAACAAATGAGAAAATTTGTCAACTCTTACAATGAAAACGTTCAAGCTCTCAAAGGGTTAAAACTGGACATCACCCAAAATAACCCACTTCTATCAGCTATGGTTCTTAGAAAAATGGACAACGATCTCAGGAAAAGGTTCGAACAATTCCGTTCCTCCAATCCCACCGTTGAAGGTGAGGATGGCCCTGTCTTACCTGACATCGCAGATATAATAAAATTCCTCAATCAGGATTGTAACGAAATTGAAAACGCTAGTTTGCATTCTGCACCTTTCTTAAAACCTGCCTCTGCAGAGTCAAGCCATGATTATATGTCAAAAAACCAATTTTCTAAATTCAAAAAGGGTCCTATTGGAAATCACAAGGTCTCTCTAATGACCTCCAACACTGATGGAAATAAACGCAGTAATTCAAACCCTCTCCCATGTTTTGTTTGTCACAAAACTGATCACAAGGTGTATATTTGCCCCATCTTCAAGAGTAAGGATCCCAAATCCCGTTTTCAAATCGTTAAAGAAAATAAACGATGCTCTTCATGTTTGGGCAACCATAATCTCAATGACTGTAGGTCAACATCAAGTTGTTTTAAGTGCCACAAAAGGCACCATTCGTTACTTCATTTTGAAGAATACCGTACGCCTATAGCTCAAACTTCATCTCATGAAACTGTTCAAGCTTCACAGGAAACTACACCTGCAGTTACTCTAACCTGTCAAGATAAAGGCCGTTTTACTCGCTCCACAACAGTCTTATTAGGCACTCTGCTTGTGAAACTCACCTCTGCCAGTGGAATTACACAGGTACTACGTGCTCTCGTTGACTCTGGCAGTCAGTCCTGCTTTCTTACTGAGCGAGCAGCTCAGTTGTTATGTGCTCCCCGCAACAAAAGTTCTCAGGCCATTGCCGGAATTTCTCAAGCTGTAACCCGCTCTAAGGGCCAAACATATCTGAACATTGAAACTCTAAATGGAAAAATGATCTCTAAGAATCAAGACTTTCTCATTCTTGACAAAATCTGTGTAGACTTGCCTCGTGTTTCAATTGAGCCTGATGTCTTTAATAAAGTCCGACCATACATTTTGGCTGATCCTACATTTCACATGCCAGGAAGCATTGACGCTCTCCTGGGTGCCTCTTTATTCCCACTAATATTTAACCAGGTAGCCCACCACCTCGGCCCTGGCCTACCAAGTGTGATAGGATCGCACTTTGGATATTTAGTCATGGGTGAAGCGCCTTGCGCACCTCATACTGGTTCTACTATCACTTCTCAGATGTCAGCAACCCTTTTATCTGTTAATGACATCGACTTACACAATTCGTTGCAAAGATTCTGGCAGCAAGAAGAGCCCCCTATAATGACAAAACAGTCTGAAGAAGACAGGCTATGTGAAGAACATTTCTTAACCACTCATTCTCGGGACCAATCTGGCCGTTATTGTGTCCGACTACCATTCAAGAAAGAACATTCCGTTCTGGGCCACTCGAAGTTAACCGCTGAACAGAGACTTCATTCTTTAGAGAAAAGGTTCAATGCGCAACCTGAATTCAAAGCACTCTACTCAGATTTTATGTCTGAATATTTCATTTCAGGTCATATGGAAGTCGCTAACAACACTAACCTAACTGATCCTCACTACTTTCTCCCTCACCACGGGGTCTTAAAGGAATCCAGTAGTACTACTCGTTTGCGCACTGTGTTCGATGCCAGTTCTAAAACCTCTAATGGTTTCTCCCTCAATAATATTCTTCTCACCGGAAGAAAGATGCAGACTAACATTTGCGATTTGTTGCTCATCTTTCGGACTTATAATGTTGTGTTTTCTTGTGACATTCGTCAAATGTATCGACAGATACGAATGCACCCTGAAGACCAGTGCTATCAACTGATTCTTTGGCGTGATAGTCCTGATCAACCTCTTTCAACTTTCAAACTCACTACAGTGACTTATGGAGTAAATTGTTCTCCATACCTCGCCATTCGGACTTTACATCAGCTCGCCGACGATGAAGGTGATTCCTACCATGCAGCTGCAGAGATTCTACGTAATCAAACCTTCGTAGATGATATCATCGCAGGTGGAGACACCGAAGATGAAGCGATGAACCTCCAGCATCAGCTTATTTCACTTCTAAGTCGCGGAGGCTTTGAGTTACGTAAGTGGACTTCGAACTCCATGCAACTCCTATGTAGACTCCCAGATGATCATCTAGAAACTCCTGTATTTCTCCAAGAAACTCTCCAACCTCATTACACCATACTAGGCCTACATTGGTCTCCTTCGACAGACTCTTTCACTTATAACATGAGACTACCTCGCAATTCTACTACTAAGCGTGAGGTACTTAGTGTGATAGCCCAGATCTATGACCCCTGCGGTTTCTTGTCTCCCATTGTCATGTGGGCAAAACGCTTCATGCAACTCTTATGGACCAAAGGACTAGCCTGGGACCAACCTCTTCCTTTTGAGCTACTTGAAATGTGGCAAACCTTTATAGGTACCTCAGAGAGCCTACGAGATATCACTATTCCTCGTGCTCTAAAAATCTCTCATTCACATGACATAGAACTACATGGCTTCTCAGATGCTTCTGAGAATGGATATGCAGCTGTCTTATTTTTAAGATGCCAGCTCAACGATGGATCTGTGACAGTAAGGCAGTTGTTGTCCAAAACTCGAGTTGCTCCTTTGAAGAAACTCACTATTCCGCGGTTAGAACTGAACGCAGCTCACTTACTCGCCCAATTATTGGTGTATGCCATTTCAATCTTCCACAAGAAAATAACTTCTTCTGTTACCCTCTGGTGTGATTCCACCGTCACTCTTACCTGGTTAAACACACCTCCTCATCGTCTCAAGACATATGTTGCAAACAGAGTCGCTCAGGTACAGGAGCAAGTACCCTCTAGTTACTGGCGACATATCGCTAGTGAATACAATCCCGCTGACTGTGCATCACGTGGAATACTTTCCTCTGAATTAATCAACCATGACTTATGGTGGTCTGGCCCTCCATGGCTGCAACAGCATAGAGAGACATGGCCTGTATCTCGTTTCGTCGCAGCAGACCTCAATGGAACTGGAGAAAGCAAGCCTTTGTTGCCTAACACTTTATTATCTGTTGCTCCTCAAGAATGGGATCTGCTCACAAAATTCTCACATTTCAGCAAACTACAACGTGTGATGGCCTACATTCTACGATTCATCCACAACCTTCAACACAAGGAGAAGCGCATTGGAACCCTCACTACGTCAGAACTATCTATTAGCCGACTGAAGATCTTCAAGATTGTTCAGAAAGAGGTCTTCAAACATGACATTGCGGCACTCAAGAAGGACACACCTAAGCTAACTTCAACATCACTCCGCCGTCTCTCTCCCTTCCTTGATCGTGAAGGCATTTTACGCGTTGGAGGGCGTCTATCTGCATCCCAGCTTCCAGTAGATATGAAACATCCCGTGATTCTGCCCAAAAGGCACTATGTAGTTGTTACCAGGGGACTTAAATTTAATAAAGGCGGAACTAAAATGGTAACGATGTTTGAAAAGAAAAATAAAAAAAAGACAAAGACAAGTTTAATAATTAACAAGGCTCAAGTTTATTGAAAACAGAAAGAAATTTCGACGGTTCAGACTTTGTCATTTACAACAAAAGACATCCTGACACAAATCATCAGTAAAAAAAAAAACTTATGATTAACAAGATCATAAATTGTAAAAGTTATAAGCCCTTAATTGTAACATATAATAATTTAGATAAAAAAAAAAATTAATCAACAGATTCTAAACATTTATCCCCCCCTTTTAGTATATATATATATGTTTATAGTTACAAAAATTTAACAATAAAAAAAGACAATGAGCACAGCTTAATAATTCACAGAATTATAATTAATCAAAAAAAAAGATTATACGCCCTTAAAGTAAAAGTATAATAATTTAAATAAAAATTAATCAAGATTTTCAAAAAAAAAACTTATCCCCCCCCTTTTTAGTTTAGTTTATAAGATGATAGTTTCCTTTTAAACAGTAACAGAAATTAACAAAATATAAAAGAGCTTGATATTTTAAGTTCAAGAAAGATCATATCTATAGTTAACATGTTTATCACTAAACTAAAGTAACATAATATAATTGGTTTGAAAATTTCTTAAAAAAAAAAAAAAAGAAACTGTATTGGCCAATAAATTTATATTTAAATAAAAAAAAAAGGAAAAATAATTTAGAATTTTGAAATTTTGTTAATTGACGTCAATTATTTTAATTTAGAAACTAACCTCTTGGAGGTTGTTAGGACCGAAAATTGCATGCAGGCTCCACCCAATAAATTGTTATATAATTTATAAATAATTACAAAAGTCTACATCTAGAAAATAGTTTGAAGGAACACATATTTGCGGAAGTAAATTTAGGCACATAAATCATATGAGTTAGTTAAAGTTCAGTAAAGTCAGCTGTAAAAAAAAAGGACATCACTTTTATGCACTTGAAAATCTGAAGTTATGTGATGCAAAAACGTGTTTTGCCAACAGGACGAAACTTGCTAGGATGATTCGCTGGTTTGCGCAATATGAGACAAGAATTTCTCTATTTCTCCTACCAGCATATTGGCTGTGGCAAACAAAAAACACGTTTCTTTTAGCGTCTGTGCAAGATCAGACATGTTGTAGCATTAATGTTCTTTATTGAAGAAAATATCTGGTTATTTGTCAAAATTAAAGTAAATTAATTGCATCACAGAAATTCGTTAAGATAGTAATTAAAAGCTTCTTAGATGATTATAAATTTATTTATATATATAGTTTTGTTTTAAAAGAAAGCTTGTATAAGACTTGTAAGATTCTTCAAAAGTCTATAAAACGAAATTTTCTGATTTAGAAGAAATTTCTCTAATTGTTTTATATTTGACATGTTCAATAGGATATTCTGATCATTTAATGTTCAACATTAGTCTGCACTTATTTCACAAAATTGTTCAAAACTTAAAATGTGCCTTTACAAGGTTTTGTAAATGATGTTTTAAGAAAAGAAAATTTTTATAATCATTTAGTTTCAAAAGAAAATAGAATATTAAATAAAACATGAAATACATATTTTAAAGAATACATGATAATTAACAAATTATTTTAAAATTTAACAAAATATATAATATGACAAAATCTGTAAGGTTGAAGTACCTGGTTAATCCTGTCGCAGTTCACGTGAGCATGTACCGAGAAAAATGATGGTTATTTTAACATTTTGAACTAGGTTATTTAAACTAAAACGCACGAACTGTAAATTAACATGATGTTGTATGAGACTTGTAAGGTTAGAGAGAAAAAAAACTTTTGTTAGATGAGTGATGCAGAATGTAGACCATGTTGTTATCACATCTAGACTGTGGACCGGGTATTAGAGAAGCTAGCTTGACCGGCGAATGGACTTTGTGTTCGGTATCAGGCGATGCTTGGTTTTGGAGCGGGCCGCCAGGTGCCAGCATCTGTCAAGGGACGGAAATTGGACGTGGAAGAGTGTTAATGAAGTTATATTGCGGATGTGCTTTTTGAATTTAAATGCTACAGCTCTCCCCCCCCGAAAGACGGAGTTAGTGTAGAAAAGAAAGGGGGCCAGAAGGGCCTCCCACAAAATTTAGAAAAGGAGAGAGAGAGTGTGCTTTAAGGGGTAAAAAAAATTTCCTCTCAGACAGGTGTTTTAGACCTCGAGATAAACAAAAGACAAACTAAGACTAACATGCATAGCGAGTGCCACATTAACTATATGTAGTTCGACAGAACCGGTCAGTATACCTTCACCAAGATAAACAACAAAGAACAAATGCACCAAACTTAACTATTAAGAAGATGGACTCACTATGTCCTCGTCCGAAGACGTTATGGTGACGAAGAAATAGAAGAGTTCATGACGCTCTCTATATTCTCGTCGCATCGATTACACCCGCGAAGTGCTCGATGTTAAGATATGTCTAGATAGGGTAACATGTCAGGTACATGTAGCGGCCATTGCCGTAAAGTGGAACCTCATAGTTGATCAGACTATGGGTTGAAAAGCGTCAAGTCCGGGAAACAGTGAGATATATCACTGGACAAGGAAAATCAAAATCTCTTCGCCTGCAAACATCTATACAGATTACGGCACGGAGGGGCTCTAGGAGAGCTCAACCCACCGATGCCCAAACATACAGATGTGCATTTGGCTTAGAGGAAACACGGCTTGGTTCCGTATTTTATTATGTTCTGCAGTGCACAGAAAGAAGACTACCAGATGACAATTTGTGCGGGTCAAGAAAGATCAGAAAGAAAATTAAATCGTAAAGGAGAAGGTTCTAGAAATTTGTTAATATTTAATTTATATGATGAGGTTTGAGTTGCTCGACGTGTGCTTTTTTAATAAAACGAGGTGAATTGGCGAAAGAAAGCGCAACGGTAACGGGAGTAAGAAAATCAATGATCCGGAAGGGACCGGACCATCGTGGCATCAATTTAGCAGCTCGCTTGTCTATGGCGGAGCTCAGAGGGTGTGTTTTACACCAGACAAGATCGTTGATTTTATACAGATGAGGCTTCCTGAATTTGTTATAGGTCTTTTCGGCCTTTTGGTGCGCTTTCATTATATTGTCTTTGGCCTGGCGCCAAACTTGTGATGGATTAGTATTAGGTTTTGGAAGGAGATCGTGTATGTTCCAGCTGAGACTCAGTGGTGTATTGGGGAGAAAATTAAAAAGAATGCTAAAAGGTGTTGCTTTAAGAGTCTCATGATGTGCGAAATTGAAAGCCAGCTGAAGCCAGCAAAGGGAGTCGTCCCAAGAGGATTGATTTTTGGAGTGATAGGCGATAAGGGCTGCCTTAAGGTTTCGGTTAAGTCTTTCCGCATTATTAGGTTGGGGGTGATAAGGAGATAAAGTTGCATGCTTAATACCGCGAGAAAAACAAAAGTTGCGGAAGACATGTGATACAAAACATTGTGCATTGTCAGAGATTATTATCTTTGGAAAACCGAAATTTTGAAAAATGTTTTGGCTTAAGGCCTTAATTGTACTGTGGGAAGTTGCATCTCTGACAGGCATGAGCCAGGTGAATTTTGAGAACTGGTCAACTGCGACCAGTATCATGTTGTAGCCCTGTTTTGTCCTAGGAAGCTGTCCGACGTAGTCGATATGTAATTTTTCCATGGGACGATTGGGAACCGTTGAGGCAAGGTATCCTAATTTGGAGTTGTGAGCGGGTTTGCTTACAGCGCACACCGAACAAGCTCGCACTTTAGACGTGACATCCTGTTTTAAAGTTGGCCAATAAAAATTCTCCTTTACCTTAAACAAAGTTTTAAGTACTCCAAGATGACCACCCACAACGGAGTCGTGATGATAATTAATCACCAGGTCGACTAAGGACTGAGGTAAATAAATTCTGGTGGGCTTTTCCAGATGATTTTTCAGGCAAAGTACACCTTTACTTAAACAGTACTTCTCCGAAGAGATGTTCTGTTCGAGGTCGGCAATGATATTTTTCAAAATAGGATCGGCCTTTTGATGAGTCTGGATGTCATGAAAAGCTAGAGGAAAATTTGTGAGGAGACTGGTACACGAAAAGGTGACATTTTCTTCGTTGAAATTTTCCGGTTCAAACATGCGCGAGAGGGAGTCTGCAAAGTTTTTTGGTTTGGTAACAAAAACTAAGCAGTTGCGGACTTCCGGAGACAGTCCCTCCAGAATGACGTCCGTGACCTCCAATTCGGACTTATCTAAATTTAAAGTTTCTGCAGCCTCTTTAATTTGATTAACAAAAATGTGCACCGCCTCGTTAGTCTTCTGGGGCCTATAAAATAACTCCTGCACTAGAGAAGCCAACCTTTTCGAAGGTATGAAGAGACTTAAGGCCTCTTTGTGAAAAGTCTTAAATGTCTGATGTCTAATCAGACATGAATTTAAAGGGCCCTGAGCATAGGGCATCAGAACATTATTAATGTTTAAAGCTACGTCCGGGTAAGTTTTGACTATTTTTAGAGAAATTTTAAAAAAATTCAATAATTTGTCAAGGTCGAAACCATCTGTCTGAGGAATTGTCTTAATTATTTGTTCGGCAGGATGACTTAATTTTCCGTATAAGGAAATGTATTGACAGCCTTTCGAACTGCTAGGTGTGGTTTGCTGAGCCTCAGCCTGCGGCGTGTCCGCAAGGAGATTTGGCCCATTAGACCGAGATGGCTCTGCAGAGCTGGCTTTAGTGGTTCCCCCAGAGGGCGTTAGCGGGATGCTTACGTTTAGTTTTAGAGGAGCAACGGTTTGCTCAAAGGCTTTAAATTTTTCTTTGAGCGTAGCGAAATTGTTATGTAGCTCGGCCAGATCCCGTGGCACATTGTTGTCTGCTACTTTTAGTTGTTCAGTATGCACCCGATTTAGGAACTCTAGCCGTCTTCCGAAAACGTTTATGCGCGCACGAACACGAATCATTTTGATTCCTCTTTCGGAATCGAGGTTCTCCAGGTCGTCTTGCAAGACAAACAAGGAGTTCCGGGCTAACGCTATTTGTTGCAAGAGGATGTCTTCGGTGAAGTTTCCCATTTCGGGCTCGACGCTGTTCTGCAGAAGGGACCTAAGAGAGGTTCGCATTTTAGTTACAATGTCTTTTTCACCACCTCTAGCTACTACCTCAAAAGCAAGCTCGGTATTCTTTAACGTGTCCACTAATCGCAGCAAATCCACTGCCATCTTAACTGTTGCTGATAATAATAGATAAAAATAAAAAAAAAATAAACCAAGTAATTTAAAAAAAAATTTCTTTTAAGAAGATGCCCAAAAAAAAAATTAAAGAGCCAGAGAAGGACTCAGGAATTATATGTAGTGTAGTTGTTGTGTATATATGTGTGTGTGTAAGTATGAATTGATACAGACAAGCGAAAGAAAACTCGAGAAAATTTTGAAGGAAATTTTTGAATTTTTTTTTTTTTTTTTGTTTTTAACTATTTTTGGATTTTATTATTTATTTAAATTTTTTTTGGATTCCCGAATGACCCCGCTGTCTGGATCAAATTCAGTGAATGAGTCGTGTGCAGTGTATGTAAATATATATATATATATATATATATATAAAAAAAAAATTTAAGCAGACAAAATAATAATAAAAAAAAATTTATCGAAATTGGTTTAGAAGTTTTTGTGTAAGTGTTTATAAAAATAAATAAATAATAAAAAAAAAGAGACTATAGATTTATAGAGCTTTAAATATTTAAACTAAATAAAAAAAATTTCATCAGCAACAGTTGTACAGTATTTGAAAAGCTGCAAAACATAAAAATGAGCCTTGTTTAACAAAATAATTTTGAATTTAAATTTAGATAGTTCCAATGCGAAATTTTGAAAATTAACTACGGTTCCAGAATTTAAAATAAACCACGCTAGAATTTAATTTAACCACACTAGAATCTAGAATCAACCACGCTCTGCTACCAAAAACATGTTACCAGGGGACTTAAATTTAATAAAGGCGGAACTAAAATGGTAACGATGTTTGAAAAGAAAAATAAAAAAAAGACAAAGACAAGTTTAATAATTAACAAGGCTCAAGTTTATTGAAAACAGAAAGAAATTTCGACGGTTCAGACTTTGTCATTTACAACAAAAGACATCCTGACACAAATCATCAGTAAAAAAAAAAACTTATGATTAACAAGATCATAAATTGTAAAAGTTATAAGCCCTTAATTGTAACATATAATAATTTAGATAAAAAAAAAAATTAATCAACAGATTCTAAACATTTATCCCCCCCTTTTAGTATATATATATATGTTTATAGTTACAAAAATTTAACAATAAAAAAAGACAATGAGCACAGCTTAATAATTCACAGAATTATAATTAATCAAAAAAAAAGATTATACGCCCTTAAAGTAAAAGTATAATAATTTAAATAAAAATTAATCAAGATTTTCAAAAAAAAAACTTATCCCCCCCCTTTTTAGTTTAGTTTATAAGATGATAGTTTCCTTTTAAACAGTAACAGAAATTAACAAAATATAAAAGAGCTTGATATTTTAAGTTCAAGAAAGATCATATCTATAGTTAACATGTTTATCACTAAACTAAAGTAACATAATATAATTGGTTTGAAAATTTCTTAAAAAAAAAAAAAAAGAAACTGTATTGGCCAATAAATTTATATTTAAATAAAAAAAAAAGGAAAAATAATTTAGAATTTTGAAATTTTGTTAATTGACGTCAATTATTTTAATTTAGAAACTAACCTCTTGGAGGTTGTTAGGACCGAAAATTGCATGCAGGCTCCACCCAATAAATTGTTATATAATTTATAAATAATTACAAAAGTCTACATCTAGAAAATAGTTTGAAGGAACACATATTTGCGGAAGTAAATTTAGGCACATAAATCATATGAGTTAGTTAAAGTTCAGTAAAGTCAGCTGTAAAAAAAAAGGACATCACTTTTATGCACTTGAAAATCTGAAGTTATGTGATGCAAAAACGTGTTTTGCCAACAGGACGAAACTTGCTAGGATGATTCGCTGGTTTGCGCAATATGAGACAAGAATTTCTCTATTTCTCCTACCAGCATATTGGCTGTGGCAAACAAAAAACACGTTTCTTTTAGCGTCTGTGCAAGATCAGACATGTTGTAGCATTAATGTTCTTTATTGAAGAAAATATCTGGTTATTTGTCAAAATTAAAGTAAATTAATTGCATCACAGAAATTCGTTAAGATAGTAATTAAAAGCTTCTTAGATGATTATAAATTTATTTATATATATAGTTTTGTTTTAAAAGAAAGCTTGTATAAGACTTGTAAGATTCTTCAAAAGTCTATAAAACGAAATTTTCTGATTTAGAAGAAATTTCTCTAATTGTTTTATATTTGACATGTTCAATAGGATATTCTGATCATTTAATGTTCAACATTAGTCTGCACTTATTTCACAAAATTGTTCAAAACTTAAAATGTGCCTTTACAAGGTTTTGTAAATGATGTTTTAAGAAAAGAAAATTTTTATAATCATTTAGTTTCAAAAGAAAATAGAATATTAAATAAAACATGAAATACATATTTTAAAGAATACATGATAATTAACAAATTATTTTAAAATTTAACAAAATATATAATATGACAAAATCTGTAAGGTTGAAGTACCTGGTTAATCCTGTCGCAGTTCACGTGAGCATGTACCGAGAAAAATGATGGTTATTTTAACATTTTGAACTAGGTTATTTAAACTAAAACGCACGAACTGTAAATTAACATGATGTTGTATGAGACTTGTAAGGTTAGAGAGAAAAAAAACTTTTGTTAGATGAGTGATGCAGAATGTAGACCATGTTGTTATCACATCTAGACTGTGGACCGGGTATTAGAGAAGCTAGCTTGACCGGCGAATGGACTTTGTGTTCGGTATCAGGCGATGCTTGGTTTTGGAGCGGGCCGCCAGGTGCCAGCATCTGTCAAGGGACGGAAATTGGACGTGGAAGAGTGTTAATGAAGTTATATTGCGGATGTGCTTTTTGAATTTAAATGCTACATAGTTAACCTTCTCATCGACTTTTACCACAAGAAATATTTGCACTCGGGAGCTCAATTGACTCAATCCCTCCTCGCTCAGAGAGTGTGGATACTTTCAGCCCGAAGTGTGATACGTTCTCGCATATTTCAGTACATCAAGTGCTTCAGACACAAACCTCGTAATAAAATTCCGCTTATTGGTAACCGTCTCAAGCACTGGCAACTAATCCAGGCTAATCACCAGCGCATCTGGAGGAGATGGCATTTGGAATACATCCACACTCTTCAACAACGTGGAAAATGGAATGTGCCCACAGATAATCTGCGCATCGGAGACTTAGTGTTGGTGCATCAAGCCTCACCTCCGCTCTCATGGCCATTGGCCAGAATCATAAATGTGTCCCCTGGTAATGATAAGGTAGTGCGCGTTGTTCACCTCAAGACTCAACAGGGAACCTTGACTCGTCCAGCTCACAAGGTTTTCCCGTTACCCATTAATTTAGAATAAACTCAGATTAATATTCACACTAGAATAATTAAGTTAATTTTCTTATGAACAGTTAAATTTTATGTTATTTTTTTTTTTGAACAGATTTGTTTATTTTGAATCCTCAGGAGGATTCAAGGCCCCCTGTATGTTACGTAATAGTGTTTAAGGTCAAATCGACAATTCTCATTTTCTAAATTGGGTTACATGCCACAGCAACTTTCACTTTATACCTGTACAATTTTGGTCATTCTCATTCTATCTCTAGTAGGAGTCAGGTGCGTTGTCTGCTCTCTAAGCCAAGTTTCTCATGGACTTAAGTTCCGGCTACCTCAAATTCAATATTATACATTTTCTTTCTCTTTTTAAACATTTTTAATTATTGTAAAGTGTCAAGTGCGGTCGGTGTGAAGTGATTGTAAGAAGAAGTACTGGCCAGTTACTACACATCAAGTGGAACCGTTCGTTGGCACAATATACGACAACCTCAAGGAAGGTAAACTCAATAACTCTGGTCCTCCGGCACTCAAACTTAGTAAGTAATAAACTCATACATTAACACTCATAAATTACCGAACAACTGTATTCAAGGTTAGGTTCTGATTGTAGACTATTTTCTATTGAGGCATCTTCAGAATTTTCTATAGGAAATATCTGTAATATAAATAATAATGTGTTAATATTATTAGTTTATTCATATTTTAATAATATAATGTTTCAGGTCCCTGCAACATCAGATGAGTGGAAAAACATTGAATATGGTTTTAGAACGCGATGGAATTTTCCTGGTTGTGTAGGGGCTCTAGATGGTAAACATGTTGTCATACAAGCTCCTCCCGGAAGTGGTTCAGATTATTTTAATTATAAAAACAGTTATAGTATTGTGTGGCCTTGGTGGATTCCGATTATTGTTTTTTATGTGTTGATGTTGGAGCGAAAGGAAGAGGGTCAGATGGAGGAATTTTTCAAAATAGCTCTTTGTACAACGCTTTAGAAGCAAACTCACTAGCCATACCAAACAATTTCGTTATTTTGGCTGATGATGCATTTCCGTTAAAAAAGTATATAATGAAACCCTACAGTCGACGCAATTTAACCCCTGCAGAAAGGATTTACAATTATCGATTGTCAAGAGCAAGACGTGTAGTGGAAAATGCCTTTGGAATACTCGCGAGTAAATTTAGATTGTTTGAAAAACCAATTTCATTAAAATTAGAAACGTTAGACAAAGTTGTCCTCGCATGCTGTGCAATTCATAATTGGTTGAAAAAACAAACCCTCGGTATGTGATGGGAGATCTAATTGATTGTGAGGATGAGGACCACCGAGTGTTCCCTGGATCATGGCGTCAAAATAATAGTGGATTACAGAATCTACCAGCAACTAACCACAGACATTCTAATATGGAGGCACAACAAATACGGAATAAATATCGTGATTATTTTAATAACGAAGGAGCTGTTCCCTGGCAAAACCAAATAACTGATGTGTCAAATGAACTGTAATAAACTAATAATAAATCTATACATATTGTACATTTATTTTTGTTTACAACCGTGTGGATAATAAATATATTTACGTTAAAGATTTTTTTAAATGATTTTTTATACGAGTACAATACAATACTCATAGAAGATAAGATAAGATATTATAAATAGAATAAACGCATTATTCATACTAATTTAAATTTAAATTAATACTCGTATGTCGTTTTTAAACTATTTAAAATTATTTTCCATAAATAAACGATATATATTTTTATAAAAAAAGGTAATTACCAGATTCGATTGTGTGGGTCGCTGTTGAACAAACGGACGAATAAAACTGTTCATCTGAACAAACCAAAATACTTTTGGCTTGTATATGTCATCTGTACCTTTTCCAGACCTTGCACTGTCTGATATTTTTTTTAACTCCTGACAGAAAGAGCTTCTTAAATTTTTGAATTTTGCCACAACTTCTTTTGGTCCAAATCCAGGAATATTTAATTTATGACTTATTCTCTTAGCTGCGGCGGCTCGTAAATCTCTATCACGGTATTCCTCCAAACTTGGATCATATAACACCTTTTCCATCGAATATAACTCCAAAAAATGCGTAGTTTCACTGTGGTTAAACTTAATAATTCCACGTTGCTGTGACGACATCTTGGCTTCACGAACGGTATATCACGACTGAAAATCAAACACGTTTGATCTAACCACGCTTGAGTCGTGCGCCGTTCTCACGAAAGCAAGTTTAACGACTATGCGTTCACACAGAAGTGTATTTCAGGAAAGCGTGGTTCACTGTCGTGATTAACGCCTCGTGGGAACTCCCCTTTATGTTTGTGCCAGTGTTGTGTAGTGTTAGGCCTAATGTTTTCTAATTTCCTGATGGATATATAAGGTAAAACAAATAAAAAATTGGATTAGTTGACGTACTTTTATACATTTGATAAGAAAAGATGAAAATAGCGGGATCTAACCCATGACTACATGAATGCGATTGGAATTACACAGGCGATGCAAAAAGTCCTCTAAACATAAGAATAAAAGAACATAAAAATAACACGCGATTAGGCCTAGTAGAAAAGAAATATGGCCGAACATATATTTATTGAATTGAGTCGCCAGAAAAGAACGACTAAGTTTGTAGCAGCAGGAGACAAAATGTACATCATATTTATATATTTATCACAAGTCCACTTTCCTGTGAAACTAGTCCACATCTACACTGTGTTATAGTATGTTTCATTCTCTGTCGAATAGTGCCTTACGAATTATTATTGTTTCGATAATGAATGACATAGACAGGTTTAAAAAATATCATGACTAAAGTAATAATTTAAACTATAATCTTTGTTTAAAGGCAACACAAACACATGGGTCATTATTGCCTATAAAAAAAGGAAGGAAAGACTATAAAATAAAGACCTTCTAATACTCTAAATGACTCCGTGTCGGAAGAGAAGAAGAGTTGGTTAACAGAAACCTGATAGGAAAGATTAAAGTGAGTGATCTAAACCAATTAATTGCACTTGAAAAAAATTCCATCTCTAGCTAAGATCCCTCAGGATTGACATGGCCGTACACGTTATATTGATCACCTAAGAGGTATTCATAACCCTCTAATAGAGTCATGGTCGGTAAACAACAAGAGTTGGTCAAGAAAGACTTGTTAATAAGATGAACTAGATGGGAAAAGACAACTTAGGGAGAAGTAACCAGATAAAGGTGGAGGAAGGAGCGATTGAGAACAATCCTGGGGAATCGACAATATATATCCTCTCTGCAGCTGGACGTAGGCACTCAGGGAGTGCAGAACTAAACTAGCCTCTTGTAGAGAAAGTTAGGGATGGAGTCCAACATATCGTTATCAACAAGAAACTACTCTCAGGAGCGCAGAAGTGGAAAATGAGTAGTGCTGAAGCAGTGACACTGGGGTACCTATAAAACCCGACGGTAGAGAAAGGTACAGGAGACCGCAGACTTCATAATATTCAATTGTGAGGTCCTGACTAATAATAAGAGGCGAATTATTTTTGGATCCAAATTCCTGGGGAATTACCATTGGACGAGTTAGTTATTGGATTCCTCAAACTTGTAAGGGGATCAAATCTGCTAAACTAGAATGAGAATGCTTTAGTTGCACAATAACCGTTGGTTGGTTTAAAAAAGACCATTTCAAGTCCAAAACAATTCATTTACTCAATTTAATTATCATATCTATTCTGTACAATTTTCAGATTCAATGATTTATTATGTAATATTTATATTTGTAATTTCAATAATTTTATAGGCTTAACGCACGACATTAATTTTCAAACATTGGCTGGCTTCGGATGTATTTTATTGATCAAAGAACAAGTTAAACTTTAAATGTTGAACAACTTTATGCGACTGAGAATTTATGTGACAAATTTCAGGAATGTAGCTTCTACATCAAAGTGAACTTCCATCCGCAAACTATCTTTCTCTCTCATACACACCTACACAGTGTATTTGATATATTTATTTAAGACCAATTAATTGTTATTTTAGTATTAGATAAAGTTATAAAGTTTTTTACCATTTAAACCAGATGGATTTATTTTAATTTTTGATTTGTCCTCTCAGGAGTTCAGTTATAGTCAGTACGGTAGTGGAAATTCCCAGGTATCCAAGTCTGATCTACGTCTTTTTTCATGTAGGTTTCTATTACATCCCTCTTTTTTATCTTTCCTATCAGGTCTAACTATTGAACAAAATTTCTTGTTCCCTTTGAACCCTGACGCTATCAGAATCACTCTTTAGATGATGATGATCCAGAGGTTTTACACATTAAAACAACAATAAAATATCCAAAACTAACTATTGTAGTATTGAAGGGGAAGGAGTCTCAACGTTATATACTTTTTTTATATTATAATAGAATATCGTCGTTAAACCACAAACAACGTTTTGTTTTAAGATCTGTTATTACTTGAAAATCCATTGTGTATATATTCTCCTTCATTTAAAATGGAAACATTTTTTAGAAATTACAAAACTATTCTATCTATTTCTGTTTGTTCGTCTAGTAAAAGTTATTTTATGATATTTATAAATCGATAATTTTCTTAAGTTGATTTTTTCTACTGTTTTTGATACTTAAAATGACTTATTATTTAGTTTAAAATTCTAGTTTTTAAAATTGTTTTTATTATTAGTATATAGTATATAAGTCCAATTCACTTTAACCCACCATTAGACAATAACTGACTGTTTAATTCAACGTAGATAATTCACAGCACAAACTTTTCCTCATAAAAAATATATTTTCCTATGTTCCCTAACCCCAATTTATAAACTCAAAGTACAAATTCTAACAATGAGAATACTTTCATGTATAAGTTTTAAAAATTTCAGAAATATTGAGTAAAACATTAATACCAAAAGTGGTTTTCCCAACAAATCTCTTCACCATTTCTTATTTATAATCACTACAAGAAAGCAACCAGAAGGTATCATGAGAGCACAAATTAATTAATACAAACAATAAATTTAACTTATGAACCTACCGTTTACTCCGTGTAGAGTTGAAGAGATATTGTCTACAGGAAAAAACGTAAGTGCAGGTTTAAAGTTTCAAAAGGGGTGAGAGTAATTACAGTTTTTTAATAGCGTTGTCGGATAAAACAGTAATAATGAAGTTATAAAACAATTTATTTTTCTATTACGTTACCCTGCTCTTATATTCGTAACTAGTTTATGTTTTAAAAGATAATTTTTTACTTTTAATTTTATATGGATAGTACCGGTATGTAAATACATATCATTTTTCAAAGCATAACAGTTTTAGAAGGGGTTGAATATTATTAACTTAAATTAAATTAAATAATCCTTTTTATTATGGAAATATCTTTGTAGTGTGTGTGATTCGGAACTGTAAAACAACCGATATTATATTTCTAGATCATCTATAATAGAAATTTAGAATAAAACAAAGTAATTATTAAACCCTAAGTAGCTTACAATTAAGTTATCCCGAGGGACCGCAGTATCTTGGTTCATATCCCACTCTTTCAACTTATCCGTTGACCAACTCTTATTCTCTTCCAACTCTGAAGCTACTGTAGGGCTACGTGTCATTATTTTAGGGTTCTTTTCATCGGTTTTTTCTACGGCGATGATGATGAGGGGTCAGTTATATTAAACAACAAGGCAAAACAACAAAATATTAACAAAGGCTATTTATGCAAAGACATCATGTTTATTTTTAGTGTATTTCTTTTAATTCTTTTTTTTCAAGATGTTGAAGCACTTTTGGCAACATGGGTATATTTTACAAAAAAATATACGGTGAATAATCGAGACTGTAAAAGAATATTTTAACCTCGGGGGTCTAAAAATATAATTTTATTGGCTAGAATAAAACTCGAACGCAAAATCCCACAAAAATTACGTTTACCTAATCAAAGGCGTTTCAACAAGAAAGTCGCCATCCTCAGTGATACATGAATTACAATTACTAAACTATAAGAGTTTATGTATAGCTCATGTATCACTGAGGATGGCGATTTGGTCGTTGAAACGTAATTTTCGTGGGATCTTGTGTTCGAGTTTTATTCTACCTAATCTGATAACAGAAATCAAGCTCAATATTGATTTATAATTTTAATATTTCCAAAACTACCGTATAATCTGCTTCATAATAATGCGCCATTGTTTAAAACTTATTTCTTTGACATTTCTTGTTATTTTAATATATTTTTAGCTATTAGAATCGGGCGAACATTACTAACTTGAATAACAATAGTTTGTATACAGACAAACTTAATTAACACCACTTGAGAACTTATCTTTTAAGAATCCAGTAAAGTTATGGTAATTGCAGTAAAAGTTAGTAAAACTCAAAAACTGATGTTAACTCTAGCTTCCAGCCTACGAATTTTATAGAAACTGTAAAAGCTTAATAATACTCCTATAATAAACAATTTTATTTGAGTTCGTTTTTATTATTGGAAGTTTAGTTGTTATGACATACAAAGAAAAATATTGTTTTCTCGTCTATCAATTATTTTAAGTTATCATTGTACAAACATTGCACAAACTAAGAAATGCTTAAGATATACACTTTAATTAAGTTATCAAAACAGTTTTAAAGAAAAATAAGTATCAAATGAGACCATTAATTTTGATTTATTGTTGCATGCATTTTGGAGAATCGTAACTCTTATTAATTCAAAGCTGAAATTCAAAAGGTGAAATATTAGTCATTACGATATCACAACTGTCCATAATCATTACAAATATCGCTATAGGTAATATTAATGTAACATAATTTGACCATATTACAACATCAAATTTATCCATGAACTAGTGGGAAATGTAACACAGATTTTATGATGTCAAAACTGAACTCACTTTTCAGTTCTCTTGCTGTGCAAACTTCATATATGAGATAAAAAGTTATGAAATATTTCCTATGTATCTGGATAACATAAAGTCACCCTTCCTCACTCTACCTTATTTGTTCATACATTCTTTACTTGAATTACTTTAGTAATATATTTACTTCATGTAATATGTTTCTACAAACTTTGAATTACTTGTTCAACTTGTTGAGGTAACTATTCCAAATTATTTGATAGATTTTAAGCGAAAACCTTGTTTTTTGCAACGTACAAATTTTTAATACATATTTTTATATTTTATATTAAAATTTCTTAAACTTTGTGGAATATTATGGTATAAAACTGTTAACACGATATCTTCTAAAATGAACTTTCCAATCAAAACATGCCAAAGAAAAACAAATTTGAAGTAAATTAATAAGTCGAATTAGGTTTTTTAGAAAATATAAAATAACAAATTTACATTTATTTTGATCAGGTAATGATATCAATGTCATATATTTTACTTTACAAAATTTTGGCAAACAAATAAATTGGTAATACAAATTTTTATTACAGTATTTCATTTTAGATCAGTTTAAACTTTGAATTTTTTCAAATATTACCTCAGCTCATAACTTTTGGGTGATTGTAATTTATTTTGTATTCAGGATGACGACTCATATAATTGATTAACATGAGATAATAAGTATACATGGTTCATTGTGTTTTAATTTGTTTGAATTTAATAAAATTCTATCTTGTGTATTAGTAGAATTTTATATTGTTTATTTGTATTGTGTTGTGAGTATTTTTTGTATAGTAGGCCTATGACAAGTCAAATGTATACCGCAGCACTTCTGCACTATGTATGCCATAAATGATCCAAATAAATAATTATTATCCCTAACTGTACAAATTTTGTATTTAAATATACAAACATTTTCGTTAGAGTCCATATTGAATGAACGGACGTACATTACAAAAAATTACTATGAAAAAAGAACCAGGAACCAGAAGCAATAAGTAATAATTATAAAATTAAAATAAGTCTTTAGCCCCACAGCCCATTGTGAGCCTAGTTTTCAAGACGGATTTTCATCAGGTGTTGCCCTCAGTGGCTCACGATTGGGTGTTACAATCTCAAGAGATATAGTTAAATCTATAATTTTTTTTTTCATTTAGTCATGAATTAGAATCTCCGCTTTTATCTTTCCTATTTGGTCTCCCTTGACCAACTCTTGTACTTTCCTGACCATGACGCTATTAGAGTATTCAAAAGGTAATGGTCTTTACTTGGTGGTCTTCTTCCTTTTTTCATACGGCGATGATGAACGAAAGGTTTCACGCCGTTAGAAACAAGAAAAACACTTAAGTGGTAATTTAAAAATTTGAAAAATGTCAAAAGATCTATTACTTGAACTTTTAGTGGTATTAGCAGCTACTATTTTAACTCTAGAACTGACAGAGATACAACATCCCATTTTCCCTGCTCAAAGTTTTCCCAAAATAGAAAGTTTAATGAATATTTATTTTTAAATTACAGTGGAAGCAAGGTTCCCGTATGAAATGCATTAGAGGACGTTAGTGCATTCATTATTTATAAATTTGTCTACACAACTAAGACTCTGCAACAATTGTGTATTATTCACAATAATATGTATTTGTATATAAATTTATCTAGAAAGTTGATGACAAGATTAATATATATTTTTTTTTTTAATTTTATAAATTGATTCAGATTTAGTGTTCTAAAAAAATTATTACGTTTTAGAAAATTAATGTTAGGAACAGAATGAAAATGAAAGAAAGGTTAATGTTATCCTGTATCTCACAGAAAGTAAAATGTCCTCACGGAACGTTTAGTATTGGTTGAAACTTTAAGTTTATCCGCAATTGTAAATCGACGTAGATGAGCATTTTACTTGTCACAAATGTTTGATTAAACTAACTATATTTAAGTTGCTAAATTTGACTGAGACGTAGAAATTTGAAACTGTATCATAAATTTCTAAACGTATATTTACGTTTTAGTTTCTTGAGCTCATACTGGAATTCTGTTTTTACCTTATTATTTGGAATTTATTTGAAAATTGCTAAAAATACAAACGATCATCATATGATTTACCATTTTCATAATAATTGCAGCCAATTTCAAACATATATTAGCTGGCTATTTCAACTATATTGTGAATTTTAGTTCGTTTTGAATGTCTGTATGTGTGAGTCATTAAGCTGCCTTTTACTAAGTAGGATCATTTTCCTGAGAACTAAAATGGAGTATGGGCAAGTGTTGTGTTATAGCAGTGAGGGGGAGGGAATTAATAATAATTATCGTTATTTTTTAAAGTGTAGTTGTTGTCATAAGGTCGTATCTTCTACTTAACCTCTAATAACATATTACATAATACATAATAATTTTTGGTTAACGAATGAGAGTTCAGTGGGGGTGTAGAGGGGTGGTTATTATATAGTGACATGTGATGATATAAGGTAAAG
This sequence comes from Aphrophora alni, assembly GCA_963513935.1. Taxonomy (NCBI): domain Eukaryota; kingdom Metazoa; phylum Arthropoda; class Insecta; order Hemiptera; family Aphrophoridae; genus Aphrophora; species Aphrophora alni. The sequence goes on along the minus strand of OY740773.1, from coordinate 87,471,915 downwards.
AAGCGGCATTACTTCATTCTCTCTTAAGGCCACTTGAAATATTCTGTGTCCATTAGAGAGTGATTAATTGTGCTGGGAGTTAGTCTAAAACAACAGCAGGGATCAATAACAGGTGGTTGATACATTCAGGGTTAATGAAAATGTACGTAACAGAGAGGTAGTTATATCCACTCTATATCTACATAATCATTCCTTAACTCGATCATCCGTTCATTATAAATAGTATTTAAAGCTAATTGTTCTTTTTTTCTGGTAATAGATAAATATAAAACAGTCATGTACTTAATAGGTAAGGATAGCCGGATGATAAAATGAAGGTATTGAGTAACAGATTTTCAAGTACTGTTGACAATGAAATAGTCATTGATCCATCTGACAATTGCAACTTGGCGTTACAGTTTGCTAACAAAAACAATCCTTTTAATAAATAAATCACTCGAGATTTGTCCCTCATATCGCTGAGAGTAGTGTTCGTGAGACTACTATACTACGTCGCTTACCCTCACTTACAATCAAGTTTATAAAGTTAGGTTAACCAATTCCCAAAGTTTCAAAAGTAACCATAAAAGTATATTAGAGTGAAGGTTTTAGAATGCGAGACCATTCTTATGTAGCTTGAAGTTCTTTAAGAAACAACAAAATGCTAAACAACATCGTATTTTATGTTAATTATGATAAATCCTTTACTAACCATTTAGAAAGGTATTATGCGAGTTAATTCCCGAAACTCTAGTTCTCATCGACTTATCCTCTTTATGTAAGTGTTATTTAATGTACTGATACTTGACATAAAATTTGGAAAGATATTACAATTTATCAACAGTTTAAATTATACATCCTACAAATATTTAGCTCTATTGACCGGGAAGTCATTTAGATCATATGAATCACTAGAGCTCTGTGATGAATATACAATGATAAACAATTCCCCAAACCACAATAAAACACTAACAACACAAAGACTGTAGTCTTTCAATAGAAAACTCAATTGTAGTTATAATCTTTATAGTAAAAAACAATTGAACAGGCTGATACACTTATCCATCTTCTTCTATATTGTTCAACATACACGCAGTGGATATGTCTGCAGGTAAAGTTTCTCTTTGGTTCGAAAATTATATATTTGAAATTTGAAACACATTATCTGGAGCCTAAATTTCTGAAATATAACTTTTGTGTTCAAAATTTTGCTCTAAGGCGTTGAAATAACTTGCCTGATTTAGTACCAATGTATTAGAGAATTAAATTCTCCAGCAGTAGGATAAGAATGTTATCAAACCTTAAATTTAATAATGTACTAAATTTATTAGTTACTTGTGTTAAAATTTACATTAAATTTGTATGTGTGTGAAACGCAAAAAGTGTAGGGGAGATTTGGCTGAATTAAAGTTTTGGTTTGACCCCTTTTGTTGCTACGTGGGATCCCTATAATAGATTTTACTTCTAACCGTCTAATATTTGGTTAAATTTTGGTCCTTGGATCTTTTAATTAAACCGCCACTTTGGGAACTCTTACGCAGTCAATACACCAATCCTACATTACGGACAACTCACACCTGGCTAGCCATTTTATGACGAGTCTAACTAACTTCTACTACATTTAAACAAATTTATAATATTATATATACAATAATATTAGTAATAAAACACTAAATGCGAAACAGGATAATGTTGAGACTTGCACAGACCGAAGGAGGCCGACAATATACACATAATTTTATATAAACGGAAATAACATAACGGAGTGGGTAGCGATGACCATCTGGGCCCTCTGAACCATCCCAAAACGTACTTAGCCCATTATTATGGGGGGGGGGTTTAACTTTTAAAAAAGGTAAATCAGAACGGAAACTTTTACTTGTTGGAACTCTAGCTTGCAGACACACTGCCGTTGTATGGTTCACGCTATTCATCCCTGCTGCGCTTCGAAGAGGGCAATATACTATTAGACCTTTGGCGACTGCCACCCGTGAGATAAGCAATATGCAGTTGGCTAAAGTGTAAAGAGTAGAGCACCCCAGGCAAAACAGGATTGGGATACCTTAAGTTCATCACATGTGTATGTCAGGGTATGGGATTTGGTGTTAATAAATTACAGGTATATTTATTCTTAGCCTAAGGGGTATGTGGTTAGCAATCCCTACTGACGTAGCTGGAACTAAACTTTTTTTGCCTCTTTTTAATCTATTCTATCTCTCTTGACGAAGCCTGATTCTATTCCAATACTGACGCTATTAGAGTATTTAATACTAAAATATTTTATGCTCTTTTCTTGCTTTATGATGACTGAGATGTTTTGCTTATATATACAACAAGAAAACAGATATTATTAGCAATGGTTAATTTTATCTAAATAAGATAACATTATATTTTATTTTTTTCATTTCTTCCAATAATAGATGTAGTAAATGTATTCTAAGTCATATTAGCTTTTTTTTAAAGTGTAAGACAAAACGCGTGAAGCTTTGGAGCCAGATGTAACGAACAAACTGTGGCCTTTAAAAGTGGACAAACAAGATTTCATACTCTTTATCCTAGTACAATTAATTTTAAAAAGGAAAATAAGTATTAAGGTTGTTGAACCGTGTTTAATAACAATGTTTATATCTCTTATAAAAAAAAACTGTAAATATCTGTTATTTTTACACTTTAAGTTATCCCACCCTACCTCCTGCATAATGCATAATTTTATAAAACTTATTTACTTTCAATACAGGATTACCCACCACCTGATACTAAGACAGTAAATTTAAAATGTTAATCAACACCAATATTATCTATGAACCAAAATATACAATACAGGTTTTATATTCTGAAAACTGAATCTCATTTCACACCTCTCTTGCTGTGCAAATGTCTGTATGAGATAAAAAGTTATAAAATACAGTCCATATTCCAAATGAAACATAAGTTTACCTTTACTCTTACCAAGTATTTTTCATTCATAAGTTTTGAGACAAGTTGAAGATAACATAAACAGGATTAAACTTCCTTCTACTCCATTTTCGTATGGATTTGAGATAGATATTTACAAGTTTCATATTCGATTCAACTGTAAAATCTTTAATTTAAACATGCATTCATTATCATAGATATCAGACATATAGGACGCAATTATAACTTGAAAATTCCCTGGTATATGATAGTGTTCGTGAGATGTAAGTTTAAAATAATTAAAGTGTGTATAGATTTTATTTAATAACCCAAATTTTAGCATCAGTGTTCCAAAATTAAAATTTCTAATCAAATAATTTTAACGAAATAATTAGACCTAAAACTGTAAGATAAACCTAACTACAGTATGTTTGTTGGAAAAGTATTATGTATAATTTTAATTTTTTTCTACAGAATTTGATTTTACAAAAGTAAACATTACTTTTAAAATATGTCTATAGGTTTAGATAGATTTTATTATTCAATGTTGTCTCTAAAGCTGAACATTCTGCATTTAAGAAACATTGATTGTTACAGTGGATATTAGAGGACATGTAAAACAAAACACTATCGATGACAGATCACAACTAAAAAAACCGATTTTACTAGGATTTCAGAAATGAAACTTTAGTGTTTCCATTATTCGTTGGTATTTAAATTTTCGAATGAAATACCGATAGTGTGTTACTGTAAAGTTCATTTTTGTTTTATCTTGAACGCCCTCCATTTTAAACCGTAATCGTATTTAGAAGATTTATAAAGATATTGTAATACCTCAATAAGATACTGAACAATTTTTTTAAGACCATTTTAAACAAGTAATATCAGAAGGTTGAGTTGTAAAAAACGTATCGCATAAGGAATGTATTTGAATACACGGGTTGTTAATATAATGTCCACGACACCTCAAAATAACTTAAATTGATTTTTCGTGACTTCTCTTTTAGCTCGTTAAATAAAAACTTTAAAAATATTAAATTTATATGATTTACGACTTTCAAAGACTATACTTATGTAATATAAATTTTTCGCTAGAGAATCAAATCTATAATATATATACCGTAAAAGTGTTTTACTTTGTCCCACTTTTTTCAATTTTTTTTTTTTTCAAAACTATGCTGGAAAATAACAGTTAATAGATTTTTACATTTGAAGATCGTTTTTTGATAGTTCAAAACTTTCTCCAAAAGACTTTTATATGCAAACTACCTTTTTATAGTATTTTTATAAAATATATATATGTTTTTATTTAGGGCTAAACTTGCCCACGGGTAAGGGTTACTTTGTCCCACTCTATATTATTCCTATCTTATAACATAGAAAAACCCCATTGGAGCAATGTAACACCCTGGTTTTGATAAATAAGGTTCTCTCACATAAATATAAACATACACAATTTATTACTTCTTAGTATTTACTTTTAAAAATACATATTTTTTGAAAGAACAAATTAAAAAGGAACCTAAGTTGCTTAAAATAAAACTCAACATCATCAGTAAGTCTTACAAAGCATGGTACACAATGTATAATAATAATACAGTAGAATCGAATGAATATAGAGAGAGTAAATGAATTTTCCTTCAACTTGTCGTAGTTTGCACTGCAAAATAAATATTAAAAAAATGAAATAAAATGGAACAAACTATTTGCAAGATATTAGAGAAATAAACAGTCAGTCTTATTAGAACTCTTTCAAATACTGGTCTTAATATGGTTTCTTCTTCTATCAGTAAGTTGGCATATTTACAGAAAAAGTCCCCTTTTCAATAACTTTGGAGGCTTTATGATTTGAACGATGTCTGACCACTTGTATAAAAGCATGTCTTTTTTGTTTGGCCACTTCCAATACCTTGGTGTAGGCTGCATACAATTGTTATAATATATTATAACAAATCTTAATTTGACTTATTATATTCCCGATAATTTTCCTTTATTTCTTTCAAAACTTTAAAAAATTGCATTGGGAATCTTTCCCTTCCCGTGAAGCTAATATTTCTCATTATTTCCGGATAGTGATTAACTATTTCTACATTATTATTTTTATTTAGGCGTGCATTTACCTTTGTTATTTTCGCCTGTAGTTCATTTGTTTTTTTCTACGTAAACCTTAACCTGGCCATTCGTTTCAGAAATTTTATTTTGTATTTCCACATAGCTATTTTCTATCTTTTCCCTGCTTTCGCTTATATTGGTTTCAATATCAGTGGTCCTATTTTTTAACGCTACAGTTTCTGTATCGATACTCTGATTATTTTCATCAATCTTCTGGTCTAAGCGAACTTCTACAGTTTGAATTTTCTACCCAACTTCGTCAATTATGCTGTCGACGGGTTTTAACTTATTTTCGATGATCTTACATTTTCACTTAATAGATTTTTCCAATTTCTCTTCAACAGTTTTATTTGCTACTTTAATTTCTTCAAATTTATTATTAATTGATCCGATTAATTCTGCCTTATTAGATTCTAGTAATGTTTTTTTAATTTTTTCTTCTCTTACTTTATGGCGTTCTATTGGTTCTGACTTATTAGTTTATAACCGTTCTTTCTTTTCTTTTGCGTTTTGTTGCATCATTTGCTTAATTATTAATCCTAAATCGAAACTAGGCTCTGTTCCCAACATCCTGTCATTTTGCTTACCCTCGATAGTTTTTCTACAGTTTGCTCATTATTTATAGGGACTGGTTCCCCCGTAAAATCCAAATCTAATTCCATATCCAAAACCCTTTCTACACCTAATTCATTACATGTTTCTCCACTTTCCCCTAATTCAATTTGATTATTAGTTGCCATTTTAAATTTATTATTATTAGATTTATTTCTTAAAACTTTGAAACATGTAGATTATAACTCTTTCTTTAATTGCAAAATTAAATTTAAAAAAAATCATTCACAATAAAAACAATAAATTATCTTTCAAACTTGATGCACTTAATAATTATTCAATTACCATCTTAATCTATTACTTATTCTAAGTAGGCTATATAGATAAATATAAGTGACTTATTCTACAATGTCTTAATCTAAAATAAAGAAATATGAGTACATCAGAATTTTTATTTTTATTTTTTACTTTTAATTGTTTTGATAAAATGCTCCGGCTAACTGAAATTTATTATTATTTATTAATTTAATTTACTTTCTCTTTACGGGTTCGTTAGGTTCATTGGTGACTATAATTTACCAAATATAAATAAATTTTGGTCGTAGTTTGTTTAATTAAAATTGTCTAATAATTTGTACTTATCGACTCTGAAGTTCTATTACAGCTCCAATGTTCCTGGTTCCTTGAACGTGGTTCCCGCGTAGACTGCCAGTAGATAGATTGATTAACCCTTATCTTTTCGACGAATCTTCTTTTCTCCATACACTTTTATTTTCACGCACTTTTGTGACGACGATTACTTTTTAATTTATTCGATGATTATTCCTGTTCAAACACTTGTAGAACTACACTATTACTAACACACTTTTATGACGACAAATTTTTTTAACTTATAAACGACGATTAACTTAATTATACTTCGAAGATTATTATTAAACATTTGTACAAAACGACGCAGTTACTATTTAATTGCGACGGTTGATTTCGGTGTATCTTTCACAACATTTTTTCTTTTTGCTACTAAGAGAAACATTTTCTCCGGAACAACCTTCTTCAATAAGTTCGGCACCAAAAAGACACTTGCGCATCTCTTCAACTATTATTTATAAATTTTATTTTCAAACTGCTTTATTCCGATCCTTTGCCTTCATTGCCTTATTTTAAATCTTTTACGTTACTTTAGAAATGGTGCAATTCCTTTCATTGGTCCTTTTCAAATATTTTTTGTTAAAGGCATTGAACTTTTGAATGCTTTATTTGACTCCTTGGGGTCACTGATTGACTTTAGAATAATTTTTTCTAGCTGTCAACCCTTTTAACTCTTCACAATTTATGGCCTGCCGAGCACTGACCTTTTGGGTGGCCTCTCTTTTGTTACTACAGTATATATATATATATATATATATATATATATATATATATATATATGTGTGTATATATATTTCTTCATTATATAAATATGTAATGTAATGTAATTTCTGGTACAACGTAAAAGAATCTTAAAGTGTTTGTAGGATGCTGAGATGGTTTACAAATTGCCATATTACGAGTATATAAAGGCACTAAATATCAAACCAAGCGTTACCTACATCTAAATTTCAGATGGTATTCATGATTAATATCTACCTTCGTATTCAGGCAGTAACTTCCGCAGTCATTTGGAGAAAGGTTTTGACATGGATGTTTAACTTTATACTGCACTCACCATACAATGTTATGGTTAGTGAATAAGAGTTTACCTTTCATAGGAGTGCACCAATTATGAGAGGGTTGACGTTTCTCGCGGTACTCTATTCAAACACTTCCACATAAAGCGTCTTACACAGTTATATACATTACATGCTCACTTAAACTTTCACCTTCATTTTGGATTTTTCTTTTATACTTCCCATCTCACTCTTAGGAAACGTTGCCTCTCTTGGCCACTATAATAATCGAATAAATATCAGCATATAACCTAAATATAAGCAGATGTAATTAGGGTTTAAAAATTTCTATTATTGCGACGGTAACGAAAGAAATAGAGAAGGAACCTGTAAAACTGTTGATGAAAAAGCAGTACCTAATTTATATGAACTTTACAAAACATACGTTTAACAGATCGTAAATAACTTACGTTGAATTATTTCCCATGTTATTCAGCGTGGAAAGTTGATATGTTGGATGGAAAATGGCAGTTCTAAAATACATATATTATGAGAGTTAATTTTTGTTTCTTCTTCTTCTTCTTCTTCTATATTTTATTCCTGCAGATTTTTGTCTTGCATGTATTACCTTTTGTTATTGAACAATAAAAAATAAATTATTTCAACAACATCATATATAAATTAAAACAACATTTTTTTTAGTAAAAACACAATATTTTAATTGAAACTTGCAGACCATGGTTTCACTAGTTAAAGCATTGTCAACGACTTGTACAAGAATGAAATAAAAAGGTTCAATACACAATATAACAACACAGTATGACAATATTTGGGTATTTCCCTTTTACCTAAATGAGAAAGGTAGAGGAGGGGAGTGGAGAGGAGGGTCAATGACTGGACTTGTTTAATGGTTTTAAAAACGGAGAATTACTTAAATCTAACTGTTCATTTAAAACTACAACATTTTTATTTTTAACTTTTAATTTCTAAATTTTCCAGAAGGTTTAATTTTTTATATTTATTAGCTATGTGTAAAATATCAAAATTTATATTAGCATGGGAATCCGAAACGTGTGATTTTAAATGATTAGCAAAACTAGAGTCCTCATGTCCTAACCTCCAACTTCTGTCATGCTTACTTATTCTACTTTTAAAATGTCTACCCGTTTGCCCTATATAATTATGTAGCGTTACAAATTTTACTAGATAATTGATAGACCCCATATTTACTCATTTTGGTATTTTATCTTTACTAATAACTAACAATTTACCATATTATTGTCTACAAAAAATGCTGGTTTACAACTTTTTTTTATTTTCCAATAGTTTACCCAATTTATAACTAATTTGACCAACATAACCTACTTTCCGCCATTTTGTGGAGTTATTATAACACTCACTGGGGAAATAGTTATTTGTGCAACTAGTGAGCAAAGTGACACTTTTTTAAATAAGAGAAAAATGTTGTCTAAAAAATTTTATCGAGTTTAAAAAAGCCACTTTGCCTCACGGATTGCACATTATACTTTGTCTACAGTTGTTATTTTGTGACAAATAAAAAACATAGCCTACTTCAGCAGTAACACAATTTAATAAAACATTAATTTAATACAATAGTGTTCAAACAAACAATCAATTACAATTCGATCTTTAATAACCGCATTTTTGAAATATTAGTCCTCGGCCTACTTGTTTACAAAAGTACAATTGGTGAAAGTAGCATTTTTGTAGTCATAAACAGTTGTTCCTCAACTAGTAGTAGGCCTAGATGAAGACGTTGTTGAAAGCTCCTGAAGTTTTGTCATTTGATGAAATTGTAGCGTATTAGAAGGGCCTGCAGAACTTCCAAGAATCTTTTTCTATTTAGCAACTTTGTTTGAGAGATATTCTTCTAAATACCCTTCAGCCACTGTGGTACTCTTCCAGCCGCCATACCGTCTGAAACAGTGGCCCGTATGGAGGCTAGGCTCAGATAATTTCAAAAACTTTGCAATTTGAAAAGGCATCGTTGATATGGTGTTTATACCCACAGGTTGACTGTAACAAACACCGTTTGAATATCTTAGAAAAATACGTCTAGTACGTACATTTTTAGACCTTAATTTCAAGTAGGAGATTATAAAACTTTTTCCTTTTCTGAAAAGTACGCTAGCAAAATATTTTCAGAAATCTTGTTGCCATTGATTTCCTTTAGCCATGACAAAAATAGTTCATACTGGCGGTCGTACTTTTTCCTTGATTTGACAAGAAGGAGATTTAGTACAACGTTGTTAGCTTTTTCCGCTAATTTAGGCGTGTTATTTGACAGGTTTTCATCTTCTGAACTGTCCATATTTTAAAACTAACTACACAAAATATAGCAGTAGTGCTAAACAACACATCAACACTGAGTCTCACGACAAAACTGAGGATATTTATCAATATTACAAATAACGTAGGTGTATTGTTGAGGAAACGGGATTGCCAACTTCAAAACTCGGCAAACGAAAAATACTCTCCGTGTACATACACTGTCAATCATCTTCATGAATAATTACTTTCCTTTTAAAACTTTGTTTTGTTGTTTATTTATGTTATTTTCCATGCAAGAATTAATCTAACCTACATACGGGACATTTCCTGTATATTATAAATCAATTCATATAAACTTAACCTAAATTTCGGTTGCATTCGGAGTGAGCAAAGTAGTGTGCTAAGTAGTCGGCAAAGTATTGGGCAAAGTGAAACTGTTGAGAAATCAGCTGTTTTGCAAACTAATTTAAATGAGCAAATGCCACTTTGTGAACAACTGTAGACAAATATGTTTTTTGGCAATATTTTTCAAATTTTTATTTGACAGTTTATCTATTATCTTGTCATCATACCCATTATTATTACCTATTTCTTTTATACAATTTAATTCCTTAAAATAATCATCCTTTGACATAGGAATAATAATTAAGCGATGCAACATACTATGGAAAGCTGCTAGCTTATGGTTAACTGGATGTTGAGAATTGGCGTGAATCACGTTGTCTGTAAAAGTAGGCTTTCTATAAATACTAAAAACATGTTTACCATTTTCAATTTTGATATTAAGGTCTAAATTATATTTTGCTGACTTATATCCATAGTAAATTGTATCGCTTTATTAATAGAATTTATATATTTTAAAAAGAAATGAATTTGGCGTTCCGAACCATCAAAGTAACATATCACATATCTGTACCAATATATATAGGCCTATATATATATATATTAAATTGAAACTTTTTTTTACTTTTAAACAGATTATCTTCAAAAGCAGTCATAAATATCTCTGCTAATAATGGAGATAGAGATGACCCCATAGCCAACCGTCTATTTTTTTCTATTTGTGCATAAAATTTTTCTTGAAATTGAAAATAATTTTGTTTCACACATACCTCAATAACATCCATTAATTCTATAATGGTATCAGGTTCAACTTAGAGTTATACAATAATAATTCAATCTTTTCCAAACATTCTCTGGAATACTGGCAAATAAACTCTTCACATCAAAAGACACAATTTTGAATTATTTGGAAAATTTTGAAATTAATAGATTAGTTAAAAATAAAAATGTTGTAGTTTTAAATGAACAATTAGATTTAGGTAATTCCCCACTTTTAAAATCATTAAACAAGTCAAGTCATTGACCCTCCTCTCCACTCCCCTCCTCTACCTTTCTCATTTAGGTATAATGGAAATACCCAACTTTTGTCATACTGTGTTGTTATATTGTGTATTGAACCTTTTTGTTTCAAGCCGGGCGTTTTAGTGAATCGTTTCCTACCCGTTCGTTCATTCTAAAGACAAGGTCAGTTGGACCAGTTCAAACGTTCACCCGTTCACTTTATACCAATCAGTTGAGGAATGATTATTGCCGATCAAATACTAACCTTGTGAATAATAGGTTCAGTACCTTGTCGTTGCTTCATTCATTTCTTATAATATTTAATACTTAAATGGATGATGGCTTTTCTGAAATATTAGTATAATAATACAGTTTTAAATATTTAATCTTCTTAATTGTTGATATGATTTAAATACTTAGATCTGCTATACGTGCATGACAGTGAGTAAAACTAAAATACAGTGTTAAAAATCGTGTATCTTTATCAATAGCCCAACTATGTCATTCTCTAAAATGAAAAAAAAAATGTTGGGCCGCTACATTACATTAATATAAACAAAATCAACAGTGTATTATATTTAAATTTCATATTCTAATAAAAGACAACATCGTTAACCAATAATATTTTTTGTATTATTTTTTCTTTAGGAAAACATTAATTGTACTAGCATGTACATTTAAAGAAACCTAAATTATTAATGGTTTTTTTACATTTATTTAACCAAAAATAATGAATAATTCATTGTGTACAGTATGTGATATTAAAATAACTATACAAAGAAAATAATTAACTCAGAAATACGTTTACAAAAAATAATTGTATAAAAAAAAACATAGGAGCAACAAAATTTTGATATGATTAAAAATGTAAATGACATGATTAACTTTATGAATACAAAAAAAGTTACATAGTAGGCCTAACACTAATAGTATAATAAATGGTCTGGTAGTATTTGATGAAAAGTATGTTTACAAGTTATGATTCAAAAATGATATTTTTGATAAATTATCAGAGCGAAGGCGGCTTCTTCTTTCGGTCTTAATGTTTCCAACTTTGGAAAAAATTCGTTCACAGGGAACTGAAGTGGCAGGAATTCATAATCGCTTCAACACTAATTTGTAGAGGAGAGATACACATCTTTTCCTTGGTTCCACCATTGCAAGGGGTCATCTTCTCGATTCTGAAGAGGTTCGGCGAGGTATTTGTCAAATTTCACGAATGCTGCAGCTGGAGGATCCGTTTTTCCTCGCAGTACATATACATCACTGTCGAACTCATCCCTTAAGTCGTGTTTCTTTTTCTTCATCTGATGAACAACTGGCTCTTTTGGTGCATTATTTGTTGTTGGCACAACGCTTTGTCTCAGGCTTGAAATGACCTTCGTTTTCACCTCTTGAAACTGCGAATTCCGTATAAATGCTTTATGCTTGAATCGAGGATCAAGAAATGCTGACTGAGTAACTAGTTCATTGTTCTCCCATTCCCTATCTCTCAGCCTTCTCTCAAAATCATCTGAGATTTTCTTAACCATCTCAAAAACCTCAGTGCATAAAGTAGTTGAATAAAAGTATTTTGTCATTCGCTTTCTTATTAGTTTTACCATAACAACGCATTTGGAAAGTGAAAGAGGTCTTTCTGCACATATTTCCTATGTTACGTAGTAAAATGTAGAAAGTATGTCAACACACTCTCTCAATATTTCCCACTCTTTTGGATATTAAAGATTCGTCTATCTCCAAAAGGGCACAACAGGAAGTGAGGGGCTCTTTGTTCTGGCACAATCTATTAAACAAATTATATGTCGAATTCCATCGAGTTATTACATCTTGTTTTAATTTTAGCTGCGGCTTGTTTATCTGGCTTTGAATTTCACATAGTTTATTATTAGCTTTAGAATTTTTCTTAAAGTGTTGGACAACTGATTTGGCTTTGTTTTGTATATTGTTTACACTTTCCAAGCCACCTTGCATACTAAATTCAACGTATGTGCAAAACAACCTAGGTGTCGGAAATTTGCATCAGTGACAGCCTTTTTCCCGTTTGCAGCATTGTCACTAACTACTACCGAAATTCGATTTGCAAAACCCCATTCTTAGCAAATATTTAACAAGGCAATTGAGATCATTTCTGACGTGTGTGCAATTTCAAAGTGAGAGCAGCTGAGTAAAAATGACTTTATACTGGTGGTTTCAGGATTTATAAAGTGAGCTGTAACAACGAGGAAACTAACTGTTACCATCAATACTTGTTCAGCAATCAGTAGTAAGGGATATAGCTTTTGCGTTTTGAATTTGGTTCAAAACTTGACTTTTTACGTTATTATAACATGCTGGAAACATGCTTTCAGTCAGTGTTTTTCTTGTAGGTAGTTGATAAGAGGGATTGTGCATTTTCACCAGTTTTACAAATTCTGGATCCTCAACAATAGTGATAGGATGGAATTCCTTCACTACCATATGAAGAAGCTGGTGGTGTAGAGTTTTAACTTTCATGAGGGGAAGTTTTTTGACGACAAAGTTTTGTTTATTGGTTTGTTGCGTGGTGGAATTAAAAGTATTAATTGCAGTCAAATTTATTGTTCTAACAATGTTAACGGTAGGGGGTGGTAATGACAAACTATTTTCATTGTCTTTAAAATGCGAATCTTGTTGACCAGGTGTTTCAACTGTACCATCCGTACCAGCATTATTTGTTGAACATTCGACTACAGTATTATGGGGTTTTTTCAGCACCCTTAAAATTGTAGGATGCTTTGACCGCAAGTGGCGTCCTAAATTTGCAGTAGAACAATTTTTAATGCTAATTTTAGCTCCACAGTAGCAGCATATTCTATGGCTATTTGTATCAGAAACTTTAAAGTGTAGCCAAATTTCACTTTTTAATTCATAATTTGTATACAATTAATTTAATTTTGAGAGACAAGAAAGTTTTTATTTATATATTAAAAATGCATACCCACAACAGTTATAGCCAATCAATCGTTGATAATGATGTAGAATGTCATACACTACACTACACTACTCCACAAGTATTAAAAACTACTAAACAGAGAAAAAATGAAATTGAACTGTGTGATAAACGTTACGGTACTGCAGAAATAAATGCACTGAACTGACTGGCCTTGACGAGTGACTGACAGTCTGACACACAGGTTGTTGAAAAGGTCCGCATCTTTGACTTTGTTGGAGCTGGAGCCAACCCTAAGCGTTGTGCGTGCCGTTCATGAACGGGAGTTTTATGTCACCAGTTCAGTTGGGGACCCGTTCACTTCGGAGACAAGGTCGTTTTGACCAGTTCACTTACTCCTTACACATCATTCTTGTATAAGTCCTTGACAATGCTTTAACTAGCGAAACCATGGTCGGCAAGTTTCAATTAAAATATTGTGGTTTATACTAAAAAATTGTTGTTTTAATTTATTTAAAATGGAATACCACCAAGTACCTACGTTCTTTACCATAAACAGTTTATAAAATATATTTTTACACAATAAACCAACATATATAAAAATGTTCAGTTTTGCAAGACATTTCTTTTGATGTAAAACTCTACCTATCTCATACTTCGATATTTTAACCCTGAGAAATTCAATTTTTCATAAAAGTTGGGCTTCAATGTAATTCACTGAGAAATCTACCAGCGTGCCATATTATTTTAACACCAAATAAGGTAAATGACCTGTATATGTTTTCTATCATGTAACCGCTTGATTTTAAAACTCTAATTTAAAATCACTTAATTAAAAAATATATATTTTTATATTCGTTTAATCATATTTTGTCTTACAATAAATGAAAAATGTTTTCTTTAAATACTGTCATTGTATGATGGGAGCTATTTGTTACTACTTATTTTCTTATCTGTTGTATTCAATTCGAATACAACATTTTGTATTTAGGATAATCTTGTAATGGATACCGATTACCACTTAACTGTAGATATTTATGAATAAAGTCCTAAAGTTATGTAATTTTAAATTCAAAACATATTTAACTTCATATTGTTTCTTTGGGATTTTTGTAATTATAGTTTCTGTTTACATTGTTTACATCGTGGATAACTACAACACTGCACTGAACATAAACTACAGTCGACTATCAAAGACTACTTTTAAAGCCTGAAACTGTGTTTTATTACATAAACAATCATTTTTTCGGTTTTTCTGTGACAAGACTGGAATTATATGATCGACAGATGTGATATCCAAACTAGTTTTCTAGCAATTAAATCCGTTTCTATTAGATTACCGTATAAGTTGTTCAACTTATATTATTCCCGTATCTAACTCACGTGAGAAGAAAATTTAAACGTTGAATCTCTCAAGGTCTTATTTGCTCGATTAAGAGATAAACCCAGGAAATTAGTAAGTAAGAAAACATGTTAATACAGATCTTATTATATACTTAATCTTATAGGAAGCAATTGAATTATAATATTATGCAGATCTCTACAAAAAATTCATAAACTATTAAGACATGATTTGACAAAGGTTGAAGTAGTGTAAAAAAGACAAGAAATCTGTTTAAGAGACTTTTTATTAATGATTTTAATTTAGTCTTAAACAATCAAACAAAATATTTCGATTTATGTTTACATTTGAACATTTTTAGAAACCGAATTTTATAATTATTTTACACCCCCATAATTTAAATTCTTAAATTATTAGCACTTTAAAAAAAATAATAATATTCGTATGTAAACTAGTAAATTAAATTACTTTACTTGGTATATTTCAGTGACGTCGATTTGACATCGTAGTTATTCATTATTGCATATAGGTTCACTCAGGATCTTACATATAAAGAGTACGAGTGTTGGCAATACTGAGATATCCTTGCTAAAACTACATCTTTATAGGTTTGTTCTTGAGTTAGATATCTTCCATTCACCTTAACTATCAGGTGCTTCTATAACAACTCTTGTAGCCTACTGCTCCGACCATGACGTATTATTGCAAATTAAGCGGTTTGTGAAACCGATTTTAAGCCTATATAGATTAAAACATTCTCTGAATTTGGTAATTTATTCTCATATATAAAGTTGTAAATAAACTGACCTAAACTGATTTTGCAGATCTACAGAAACATGATAATTGTATTTAAGATTATTTATTTGTGATTTTTATCAATTGAAATATTTAGATTCTTGTTATTCTGATGATTATTACCTCTATTTTCAATAATTGAAATATTCATATAACTGTTTCGTGACTGAATGTTTTTACTATATTTGCAGAATTCGTCAAAACATTTCACATGACCGCTAGTTTTAGTTCATTAACAATCTCTTCACAAAATGTTTAAAATAAACGTGACTTGGAATATTAAGACTTTTAATGATTTATTAATTTTTCTAATGTAAAACGGCGCTAAGCCCACAATTTACAGAAATTTGATTTTGAATTGACTTGGTAGGTATTCATATATATATATGACAAAGCCGGCTTTAATAGACATTAATAGATAACTAAATCTATTGTAACTTTAGATTGAAAGACAATCTCTCAATTCCGAGTTAAACGCCACGATTAAATTATTAGACCTTCCTTACATGAATAATACATCTTCTCTTCTAAGTTGAGATTGAACAACTTCTGTCAAAATATTGTACATCCCTATTACCTCTGGCGGCGCGGCGTTAGGATTAACAATATTCAGCCCTTATTCAAAGCTTAGATCAATATTGGAAGAATAGTTACATGAATTATTATTTAACCACAATAAATTATCTCAACTGAAATAAGATTTCAATAATGGTTTTTATATACGATGATATATTGACAATTTCATTCATAGATAAAATTTAAAGGTTAATGGTTTTTTAATCCTTATTACATATAAATTAATCATAGACAAAATTTAAAATTATTATTTTTAATAAGATAGTACTGTACATAGTTTTTTAAGACATTTATAAAAAAAAGAAAAAAAGAAGAAGATATATTTTACTATAGGAGAATACAAAGTGAACGGAGAAATGATTGTATTAATGAGAAATTTAAATATTTTAACAAAAGTTTCTGTTTTCAAATTAAGATATTTTTATTTATTTTCATATTTAAAAAATAAATAAATAATTACTTCTTTCCTTGTCTATAGGTCAGCATTCCTGTTGGGGCAACCTAAGCAATGGGGCTGATTTATATGAAGTTTGCTTATAATTAATAGATAGAAATTATAGTAAGAGATTCAAAAACATCTTGTTGGTTCACATATAACTTAAAGTTTGACAGTAACTAAATTAATGAGAAAAAATATTCAATCAAAATTATCTCTATAGGTAGGTAAATTCACGTGGATTTTGTCGTTAAATTTAAGACATTATCAAGTGGCCACCTCGTAGTCAATATGTAGGCTTGGAAGTTATGGGTCAACAAACTAATACAAATTATTAAGAAAAATACGATTATAATTATTGAAATGTGTAGGTTCATGACACAATAAAATGCACCAAAAAATATAATACGATTTGTAACGAATTGACGAAATTGTCCTCAATATCATGTTAAATGTTGCATTAGAAGAAATCTTCTTATAGACACATGTCTGAAAATGCTTTGTTTTCGAGTTGCGACTTGCGAAATATTAGAAAACAGATGGTGGTTACAGTAATATTTTTGTAGCTCAAATACGCAGTGTTTTTGGACATATCTTTATGATAAAATGTTTTCCTATTTTTATTACTTTTAATCAGTTTCCAAAATATTTTAGAGTAATTTTGAACTACCATGTATTTATAAATGTATATACCTGCTTTGATATCAGAAAAATATTTACATCAACGGAGGGCTGATAAAAAAAATTGCAATCACCCCCAACTTTTTTGTTAGTTCAGATAATTAAACACAGCATCCGGTAAATAGTCTTAACGTTACTCCCTCAAGAGATCCCCTATAGTGAGTAATGTCTTTATACTAGTTATATCTACATTTTTCATGGAGTCTTGGGTTAGATCCCTCTCTTCAATATATCTTATCAGGTCTCTCTAAACCAACTGTGGTTATTTTCTTATCCTAACGCTATCACTGTATTCTAGGGCTAGGAGGTATTTATTAATGATATTTCCATTTTTTTTTTTAAATTGTTGATAACCGAGAAATCTTTCCATAAAGGAAAACAATCTAAGATTTTGAGGAGACAAAAAAAACAACGCGAAAAAAATGTTTTTGGAACAACGAATCTAAAGTATCAGCCGTTAACGTAAATTATTTACTTTATTTTTGATTTTGAATTCCACTTTGGCAAGAAGAAACCTCATTTTATTTTATCAGTGCAGACAACCACTAGATATTTAAATATTTTATTTGTTAGCTTCTTCAAGTCTACCTTTATTCTGACCCAGTTTTACTATTGACGTTTTACTGTTTACCTAGGCTTAGACTTTCTAGACTAAAAGAACATTCTAAAGAAAGTTTAGCAGGTAAATTAGGTCGCTCAAACTTCATCATTAAAATAATTACAAATCCAAGCCCCAAAATTAGGACGTATTAAACTAGAACCCTCTATCTTATCACAAAATATTGTCGAAAACGGAATTGTATCTCAAATAACAATAAAGTCCATGCAAGAAAGAGGTAATATTACAATAATAATAATGGCCGACATAGTTCCGGTGTTTAAAAAATCCTTCGTGTCGTTTTTCTTCTATCAAGAATTTCTTTTAAATGATTTACAAATGTAATATTGTTGACTTATCCGCTGTCAAATCTAAAGTTTAAAAAAAACGCTAATAGAAGCACCCTTTCAGAACAAAGAAGATTTATCTGTTTGACTAGCTTTACTAACAAAAAAGTTATGTTTTTTCATCTATCGTATTATTACATGTGTGAACCTATTATTCGTTACGCATCAGTATATTAATTCAAATCATATTAAAGTTACAAATTTTTAATTTAAGAAGACCCGACATTGAATTACTAACTCATAAAAGATAGACGTTGCGCATTCTGATGGAAGTTGTCTCTACTATTACTAGCTCTCAAATTCAATTACAGTTTACGTTACAAAATCATGGTAGTAGAAACCACAAAGCAAATGTATATTTTGATAAAATAACTTTTAGATGATTTGTACTAAATTGAGATATTCTGTTTTAGAAAGGGTTTGAGATAGAAACATTTGTAAATTTAATTAAAAATCAAATGAACACTGATTTGATTACTATTTGCAAAGTCCAAGCCTACATATAACGAACGATAGTTCTAAGTCTAAAGGCCAACAAACTTATACTTTACAAAACTTAATATGTTTGTTTCTGTTATGTCAAAATTTAACCGGGTCATAACTAAGTTTTTCAACTTCTGCATATCTTTGAACAGTAAGTTGTAAAACGAGGTGTGTTGTTTGGAGCAAAACAATTAATTACATTTAAATGGTATATTTCATAATTACAGCAACCAACATGTGATGTACTAAAGGACAGGGTGATGTGTTTTTATTGGTTTTATTTTGCAAATTGACTTGAAATGAATACGGAAATAGAAATCCGGAGAGAACCTAGCTAGATTTACACCTTCTTTCATGTAGTTTTGGTTTAGATCCCTCTCTTTCATTTCAAGTATCTTTTGATCTACTCTTATTTATTTACGACACCAACGTTATTATTGCAAACGAGGGATAGGGGCCTTCATTTTATGTTTTAAATAAGGCGAAGATGATCTCCTTTAAACAACAAGGACATAAATCTACAACATGTACTTTTGTTTTAGGTCTCTTGAATTTTACTTTACTATATCAGGTCTCTCATCAGCAGCTCTTGTTCCTGGAGGTATTGAAGTACTAGGGGTGTTTTATACTCATTTAATTTGTATAATGCGACAATGGCCGAGATGTTTTTCACCTTTAAACTACAACAATAAAGAGTTGAACAACTCTTGTTCTTTCCTGAGCCTGACGATATTAGTGTATGCAAAGGTTAGAGCCCTTCATTATATGGTATTTTCTTCTTCTTCTTCTTCTTTTTAAGTCGATGATCCCTCCGGAATACTTTAGTGAGTACTGGGTTGGTTAACCTGAAGGATCTATCCTAGCTAGTTCTACACCATTTTAATTTGGTCTTGGGTTAAAGCCCTCCCTTTCCTATAACGTCACTCTTGACCAACTCTTGTTCTTTTCCTACCCTAACGCTATTGGAGTATTCGATGGCAAAATCTCATTATTTTATGTTCTTGTTTAACGCTTTGATGATCGAGAGGTTATCGTCTTTAAAATAACTAAATAAGAATTTCATATTAAATAACTCACAACTCAGAATATCACTCGGAATAAACTCCCTCTCAGAACGTTCATAAAACCAACTTTTTTGTACCAAGTAACCTTTTGTCTGAATAATTGATTTATCAAGAGGAACCAATAGACAAGCGGTTTAAAAATGTACTTTGTTGTTTATAAAAGCATTACCAGCTCCATTACAATTCTCCAGAAACCCGACACATAATTTTAGTGTTACCTTGGTAACTTCAGGAACTGTGCAACTCTTACAACTTTTCATTATTTGTCAGAAATAATAATGACTCATTGCACGTGACTTTGTAACTTAGCTTCAACTTTAACAATAGCTTTACATAGGGAAAGTTATGTTAATTAGTTAGGAAGGAAGTGAAAGTTTAAATCTTGTTTTAACTGTAGCTTACATTTGCTGAATCTGGGTAAACACAATAATATGAAAACTTGACACACAGCTGTTAAATGACAGGACGTGAAGATTTTAAATTGTGTATATATTATACATATACATAAGTATGGAGAAAGTTACGTGTTCTTACAGATATATCTGTTAAGAAAGTCTTTTTCTTTCAATGGTGTTCGTCTGTCTTATATGCAAAGCTTTATGTCTGAAACAAGAGGATGGATTTTAATCTAATTTGATATGTGGCTTCTTATAAATTTGATATATATTATTTTGTAAATAGTTAGGGACTTATCTTTCCATTTTTTATATAATTAAAAATTTAGAAGTAGCTGCCATTAGAAAAACACAAAATTATGCTTAAAATGTAGTGATAACTTGTTTATATTTTCTTTTAGAATAAGCGTTACGACATTATTGGATGCAAATTAAAAGCAGCTCAAAGTTTAATATTTTCAAAGTTGTAAAGACATAGAATAATGAAAGATTTCCATATTTTAAAAATTATCAGAAAAATCTGTCTAAAACTGCAAACATAAGAGCGTAAAGAAACAGACACATACAGTTATTAAACTACTACAATGGGTAGGATCGGTGGGCATTTAATGGTCTTATGTGTCAGTGTTTAAATTAGTGTGAAATTCATTGATTTCTTTGAGTAAGTACGGGCTTGAACTGGATCTACACTTTTTATTCCGTAGTCTTGGGTTAGATTCCTCACTTTCAACTCTTCTCTCTGTCTCTCTTTAGCAATTCTTATTTTTTTTCCAACATTTAAGATATTAGAGTATTCGAGGGCTAGGGATATTTTAAGCTCTATTCTTTCTATTTTCTGTAAGATCATGATCACTGAGAGTTTTATTTTTAAACTAGTAAAATAAAATTTCATGAGCATCATGGCTTTTTATAGGAAATTCTAAATTACAATGTCGATGGTAAATAACTTATTTTTAATAAGATTTGTTTGGTTTGTCATATCTAAAAGATTCAATGAATATCGACAAGTCAAGTGAAACAATATAGTCATAATTTTCAGAAATTTATTTATTTTTCGCTCATATTTAAATAAATTTGCATGGTAGTATATCATTTTAACTTTCCAGAATCAAATATTTATCAATTTAAAATGTCTTACTGAAAAATGTATTGTCCTTTCTGGTGGAAGGATGAGCTAGATTTTCCTGAACACTTTCCTGTCTTTATTAGTAATAAACTTTGCAGTGAATATTATTAAGAGCCGCGATCAGTGTCTATTTTTATCATGCAATTATATTAAAATAGCTACACACTGTGTTAAAAGACAATCCCAAAGTATTTTGTGTATGGTGAGATAGAGATGAATTGCATTATTTTAAAATTAATGCCTCTTTTTGAACAAAATATGAATTTTTGTAAGAACAATTTCATCGCTTCTGGTTTAAAAATTAATATAATCTGTAATAATACAAGACAAAAAATGCTAAGTATCTGATTTTTCTTTATTAGATAATGATGAACGACTTGAAGCAACAATAAAAAGAGAACTAACAAAAAACAAATTTGAATTAAATAAAAGTAAAGGCCCATTGGTTGTAAATTTAAAAGGTTTAAATTCACACTTTATAAACTAAAACGGAGATCAAGAAAGAATTATAACTACTTATTTTGTTAACTATGTATACAAATTAATTGACTAGTGTATTCAGAGGATCAATTATAAATGATAAATACTGTGACTGATACATTATACAAAAGTCATACTGTCGCCAATAATTAGTATTTTTGATGAACGTATATCAACAGTTATGGAGATATGGACAGGGCGGAATAGTACCTTTTGTCACGTACATTTTCACCAACCTTTCATATATAAACCACCTGTTATTGATCCCTGCTGTTGTTTTCAATTTGCACAATTAATCATTGTCTAATAATGACGGACATGGAAATTTATTAACGCTTTTAATGGACTTCTGAGAGACTGAATGACACATCGATTTTTTACCTAGTTATGATCTCATCGCACTTAATGCGGATATTTGTTTCGCATTAATTTATGATTTTGGTTTTAGGTAGTAGAGTGTATCATGTTACAGTATAACAAACATACAGAACACAATTCTCATAAAAAAATACGCCAAAGTAAAAGACGCGTTTCAACGTTAAAGTCGTCCTCTTTAGTGATACACGAGCTACACCACTCAAACTATAACTGAATCTGAATCTAACGTTGCGCGAACCCCATATTTATACAAACTGAAGGGGGCATGGCTTATTATTTTACACAGCCAACGCGATAGTACGCGCCACGTGTCAATTTAACTACTTCAGATTTAACATATAGCTAATACAAGATAATCGAACTAACCCTACATTCAACGTTATACATTACATTTTACATTAATATAGAATTTTGTATAGGTCCTAGTTCTTTATTTACAATTATGTCCTGGTACTTATTAATATAAAAAGTTTCCCAAGCATACATAGTATATAATTTTGTAACATTCTTTAACAATATGGAATTTTCTTTTTTGAAATAATGCCCTTCATCTAAATTATGTTTAGCCATAGCTGATTTAACAGGCCTATTATATTTGAAATGAGCAAAATGTTCCTTGGTTCTTGTTTTAATGCTCCGTTTTGTTTGGCAAACATATCTTTTCGGACACATTTCACAACGTATACAATAAATTCCTGACTTATCATGCTCCTGGATTGGTATTTTGGATTTCCCAAGATCTTGTAAAGATTATTTTCGGCAAACATTGCTAAATTCAAATTTGCATGTTTATTTAGTGATTTTTTTCACAACATTTGACATTGGAGGAGGAAAAGCAGTTTTTATCCATCGTTGCCGAGGGTTAATACAAGGGTACTTCTTGCTTCCTTCATATTCTTGAATTTTGCTTTATTTATTATATTATCTATTATTTCTTTAGGGTATCCATTGAAAATTGGAGCACCAAAAATATAGTTAAGCTCTTTTTGGTAATATTCTTTAGACAAAGGTAATCTTATTAATTGGTGTACCATAGAATTGAAAGCAGCTCTTTTATGTGCGGGTGAATGGTGTGAATCCATATTTATATACCTATCAGTTTGTGTAGGCTTCCTATATACACTAAAACTTAAATTATTATGTTTTCTAAAAACATTCACATCTAAAAATGGAAGATTATTACCTTTTTCAACTTCCGTCGTAAATAGTACAGTTGGATAAAATCCATTGATAATATCACAAAATTCTTGAAGGTTTTCATTGTTATTAAACATTGCAAAGATATCATCTACACATCTCACCCACACACGCGGAAAATATTTTAAGGACACCTTTAAAATATTTAATATTAGTTTCAAACGAACTCATGAAAAAATTAGCGATACAACTAGATAGGGGGTTTCCCATATCAGTACCTTCATTTTGAACGTAAAAATTGTTATTAAATTGGAAACTATTTTGACCCATGCATAAATTTATAAGTAATAAATATTCATTCACCTCGGTATCACCTAAATTGCTGTTAATCAGCCATTCCTTTATCATGATTATAGTTTCAGTGATAGGAACACTTGGATAAAGCGACACAACATCGAATGAAACCAAATACTCATCAGGACTTAGCTCAATATCTTGCACTGTCTTCACAAATTCACAAGTTTAGTGTTCTTCACAGCAAACGTTGGGGGTGGAGTCAATTCCTGGATTCGTGACACTAACCATTTTGAAACCAGAAAGGTTGGCGAATTGATTCCCGATACTATAGACCTCATTTTCTTTCCTTCTTTATGGATTTTTGGAGAACAATAAAATCTCGGTAAAGTTGGATTTGACACCGTGAGTTGTATTCTAATAGCATTATTCATTATATTTTTACAAATCTTCAAAGTATCAATGGCATTTTTGGTAAATTTTACAATCGGGTTTTTGTTACATACAGTATACGGCCCCTCAACAAGCATTTTTTCAACAATATCTCTATGTTCAACTTTATCCATAATGACAATGGCATTACTCTTATCTGCCTTAAGGTAATACACTTCTTTCTTTTTTAATTCCTTTATTATTTTTCATTAATTTATATTATTCATTCCCTTTATTCTATAACTCACTCTTTCTTTTTCCTTTTCTATCTCTAACTTTCTCTTAACATTCTGCTCTCACACTTGCTTTTATGTCAAACTTTTCGAATCTTAATGCCGTCTCGACGTCCACTAATAACGTTTCACGATCCTTTTTCTTATTTTCAATGTTAAACTTCAGGCCTTTATTCAATAAATTCAATTCATCCTGATTAAAATCCTCTTTACTCCAATTGTGCACCTACTTTTGTCCAACAAATTGATCATTTAGGTATATCGTTTTCAACTTCATCCTTATTTAGTTTTACACAATGAATGTAATTTTTTATTAAGGTTTTAAATTTTTACGTTATTTTTATGCTTGATTACCGACATCATTTTTTTCAAATCGACAATTAAAATCTTCATAGCTTAATTTATCTAACTTTTTTATTAACATTAGATGAAGTTCAAGAGCCTGAAGTTCCAAATTAGCTTGTTCAGAATATAACATTTTTATTTCAGAATTTAACCACTTTCTTTTTAAACTTCCCTCTATTTGTTTAGTAAAATTGTTATTGGTAGTTATTTTTAATTTCATGAACTTTGGAAACACCTTTCGTCTAGTACACATACTTAAAAACCAAATATCATCGGATAATAATCTAACTTTTAACCTTAATTTATTCAGCTCTGTTGACTTGAGTGCCATATCCATATTAAATGTTGAGCTTGACTTATGAGAAATATTATACAGTATAACAAACACACAGAACACAATTCTCATAAAAAATACGCCTAAGTATCAGACGCGTTTCAACAACAAGGTCGTCCTCTTCAGTGATGCACGAGCTACACCAATCAAACTATAACTGAATTTAACGTTGCGCCGAACCCCATATTTATACAAACTGAAGGGGCGTGGCTTATTATATTACACTTTGTACTTTGTCAGCACCCTGTACATTTAACTTCCACATTCCCTAAAGTTTCGTGTTATTAAACAATAAGTATCTCACTTGTTATCTCTAAATACGGGAAGGGTGAGCTTAGTTTAATTGATTTCTTATTAGTTTTGTAACGAATTGGAGTAAACTTATTTCCTCTCTACCTTCTCTCTCACCATCTCACTGTGACGTAGTATTTCATCTGTTGCATTTACTGATGTTATTCGCCCGGATAGTATAGTTCATTATAAAATATCTTTCTATTTAGTTTTTAATATAGCAGACATTGTATTTATTAACTATATATATATATATATATATATATATATATATATATATATATATATATATTGTTTTAATTATTCCGCTTTTGAATTTTGGTTAAAGTAAACACGAAGGGTTGGAGTAAGTCTAGGTCATAAATATCAAGAGAGTTTAAGGTCTATAACATGATTAATTGTCAATAATTGCAAGAGGTTGTGGGAGCAATTTAAGACAAACATTTTAATGTTAAGTTAGAATTTTATATTCCGTTACGATGCTTGTTCAACCAGTCATTGAATGTTACAATATAAATTCCACCCCAAACATAAAACTAAAAGTAGAATCCAAGAAAATATATCCAGAAATTTAGTGGTAGTAAACAACAACAATAGTATTTACATTTACATTTTTTTAATATTTTGTTTAATAAATATTCCTTACGATATCCACAAATTTACTTCGATGAAATTTCACTCCATAATATTAAATTATTAATACACGTGTATTTCAAATTGACTAAGCATTATATAAGTAAACCTTTCACTTTTATATTTAATTGAATTATTTATTATTTTGAATTGATTTTATATGTTGAAATATTACAATTTAAAGGTCCGTATTTATTTATACATTTGAATTTTATAAAACTCAAAATTTGCTCAGCAATTAAATATACTGTTAGTAAATTTTGTCAATATACCAAATTTGAGAAAAAAATATAAACCTATTTTGCACTAGAGAATAACACTTATGTAGTTAAACAGTTTTAGTTATCATGAGTGTGATAAATATAAAGATGGAAGTCGCTCGGAATATAAGTATTTAATTTAAGAAATGTTTAAATAAATGTTTTTATTATTTTTTAGGAATACGCCATTACCTTATACCCACTATATAGTAAATAATAAGGGGGTATTCAGAAATCACCTGTAATTTAGTGTTGTAATAAGATTTTCTTCTGAAAACCAATAGTTATTGGACACTCTTTATAATTAAATCTACCCTAAAACAACAGTAAAACACTTATTGAAAATTTGAAGTGTTTTATTTCTAATAATAATGATTTTTATTAACTTCATAATTTATAAGGGTTTGTCCATAATCATTCAAGTTATGGGCAATGAAATCTGTTGTTCGAGTTAAATCTGACATTATCTCCACTCTCTTATACATTTTCGTTTATCTCTGTGGGACATTTTGTTCTGGACTCTGCTTTGGTAACTATTCAATTTATTTTGATAGTTATTTACTGTAAGATTTTCTTGTTGCAATTTTTTTTTTTCATTTACGAAAATGATATTTGTATTTATATTGTATATTGTTCTGGTAAACTAATAATATATATATATCTATTCATATTTTCCATTAGTATTGGAGCCAAAATTAGATATTGAATAAAATAATAGTTGAATTATTCTGAAAAAAATACATTAAAAAAAAATCTTGATGAAATAAATTATATTTATTTATCGTTATATTAAGGTTTATATCTCTATATAAGACTATGGAGTTAATGACATAATAGATATCACGAGATAGAGATAATAACTATCTTTCTCTTTCTCATTACCCTTTGATGGAGGTTTTAGGATCTCTTGTTTCACTTTCGTTTGAAACAAAACAATGAGTTTTCTTTTGTTTTTTGTTTTTTAATTACTGTGTTTGCTTGTGGATCCATTCTCGTCATCTGGAGTGTTTTTGTACGGTAAACAAACATTGCACACACACGCACACACTTTTATATAGGAAACTATACTTTTTAAACTGTAAAAATAAAAACTTTTTTAAAATTTATTTATTCGATATTGCTTCCAATGTAATAAGTAACCTTGTCAGAAAAAAAAACATGATTTAAATCCATCAAGCAATTCTAGAGAGAATCCTGCAGGTCAATTCATGTTAAGTTCTAAACTGCTTGGTTTATAGATTATTGTCATCCTGAATAAAATAAACTCGACTTCATCTCTATTGGAATTTATTAGTGATTGGTTGGAACTCTACAAAGAGACCCTACATGCTTTTCTTGCACTATTTGCTCTCTTAAGAGTGTGTTGGTGTTGGGGGGGGACTTAAAACCTCCATGTGGTGAGAGTGGGCAAAGTACTGATGTGGGTGAACTTTATAATGCGGCGAAATCGTAAGACGTTATCCCACCCATGGCAAGGCGAAACTGCATAGCTAAGGGGGAGCTTAGAATTGATAATAAGAACTCTGGATACAAGATTAGGTTAGGTTAGGTTAGGTTAAGTAGCATGTAGAAAAAACTGAATTTAGGCAATATTTCTTGGATGGAGGGACTAGAATTGAATGTAATACTCTTCCACAATATTTTTTATGAGAAATATTGAACAATCTTCAAATTTATGAGAATATAATCATTCAAACTGGAAGTCCCTTTAGGGGGGGGGGACACTATTGCGATTACGGACGTTAAAATGTCGAGGGACTTTAGCTGGATCTCCATCATTTTCATGTAGTCTTCGATTATTTTCTTCTGTATCATCTTTCCTATTCGGTTTCTCTTAACAAACTCTTGTTCCTTTCTGTCTAAATGGCGAGGGGGTTTTTATTTTATATTCTATTGTTCTACTTTTCTTACAAGGAAATTATAACCGGAATGTTTTCTGCCTTTTAACAACAAGATAAACTTCAACTAGAAGTTTCAAAAATAATTAACTACGAAGTCACAAAATAAGGTTTCAAATATTACGGTTAAGTCTTTCCCGAGAGAGTAATATTTTTTCATTGAGCTGAGCATTGATAGTTTTAGAATTAATAACACATCAGCTCGCAAATGTATTCCCCCTTCTGAAGGGGAGAATAATTTGTAAATTCCTGCACCCTTTCCAGTCGCTATTAATAATGGACTTTTTAGCCCAATCCATCAGAGTCAATCACCTTAAAGTCTAATTACATTAACGCTCTGACACTGTGTGATCAAACTGTGATTCTGCAGTCATAACACGATATGACAGTTTTTATTTAGGAACAAATTCATTCTTTCCGAATTAAAAAAAAAAATCTCCAAATAGAGCCCAGCTAGAATAAAAACCACAAGTATTTTAAATTGTAATTTACTAAATATTGCAACACTTTATGGATATGCTCGACGTTTGAGGACAATGTTGACATTCTTGATCGGATATTGTCTTATTTAAGTGGTAGGTTGTTTTAGTTAAGGTTTAAAATTTTCGATTCGATTAATGCGGTACCCATTTACAGCCCTATAACATTATTTTGGTTGTCATTTATTATTTTAAAAAAAATCATTTTGACTCGTTGCATGACCCTTTTACAGCGCTGTAATATTTTATACGATTTACACTATTGACCGAAGATACTTGGTAGAAATCCATTTTAATGAAAAAACAAACACAATATTGTGTTTGTTTTTTCACTGTAATATTTTAACTATTCAATTTAATCATAGTTTATGTAATGTTAACTTGTTGCAGAGCTTCTTTACAACATGTAAAATGTTATATTGTTGTTGTTTTTGCTGTTGTTTCTTTATCCAAATTTACTTTTTTAAATGTTAACTCAGTGATTCCCTTATAGTGAGTACGGGTTTTACTATCCAGACGTTCTTAGCTGAATTTTATTATGCAGTTTTGTGTTGGATTCCTCCGTCTGTGGACGAACTATTGTTTTCTTCCTCTACATAGGTGTTATTAGAGTATTCGAGGACTAGTGGTCTTTATTTTATATATTATTTTCTATTTTTAAGACGATATATAACGAGAAGGTTTTCACCTTTACAGAAGGAAGAAAACCTATTTAAACTAGCTAGATCTACACCTGAATCTAGTCGCAGATTAGAACTTTCTCTTACATCTTTTCTATTAACACATTTTCGTCAACCCTTAATGAATAAACCGATTTTTCAGTTTTAAACTTAACCCAATAAAAACTAATTACATCGGATGGTGAGAAATAAGTAATTATTGTGACGCCTCAAGTACCCCACAATAAATTGGGGAAGCACTTCATAGCCAAGATATGACTGTATCGCACGATAAGCAATTTCTCCTTCACCTCCCCCCCCCAACCGTCAATGCAACAATCATTCATTCATAATTCTGTCTTGACTGAGTCCCGAAATTATTCCAAGAAAGCAGTATTTCCTTAAGAGCCCCTAACTAAACTAGTTGACTAATCAAAATACACAACAAAATCAAAAATACCTAAAATAGCTAATGTGTATGTACAAGTTGATGTATGTACAAGTTGATGTACGTACAAGTACCAGCTGATGTATCTACAATTATGTAGGCCAGCTGATGTATGTACCAAGTTAGAAACAACAATTGTGTAAATCGTAAACTATGCAATGAAGAAAGTTTATAAATTGATTTTGTTTTTACATTTTACAGTGACTTTACAAATAATCAAAATCAAACAAGCATTTAACTATTTATTTACTGTGCGTGACAAAGATTTCTAAAAGATTTTGAAACATATCGTGATAATCACTTTCACAATCTTCCCACTTTCACCCCATCAGTAAAGAAAATAATCAAAATATAACATTTCCTTGAAACAATAAACCAACATAAATTTCAAATGTTTCGTACAATTGTATGATACATTTAAATTAAATGCTGGTCTTAGAAAATGAATAGCTTAGTTAAAGTATATATTTTCTAAGACACTGTATTGCAAAAAGATCTAAATTACTTTTTATGTGATCAAAATATTCGGAGATATAGAAATATTTATATAGAATTGTTTTACTATTAAAATACTTCCTTTAGAGACGTTAAAGAGCTCAACTATAGTGAGTATTGGTATGGAGATAACGAGGGACCTATATCTGGATGTACATATATTTTCTTGTAGTCTTGGGTTAGATCCCTCTCTTTAATTTTTCGTTATAAATCTGACCAACGCTTATTCTCTAGCGTCTTTGACACCATTTGAGTCATCGACGACCATGACATTGTATTTGATGGGTTTCTCTTTTTATTGGCGATGATGTCTGAGAGGTGTTTTCCTTCGAACAACAAGATAAAAAACAAGTAAATTTGTCATTAAGCTCCCTCACCCGGAGAGGTAAAACTACTAAAAACTACAAACCACAATCATGTTGTGATAATTTATTTAATAATTTATTCATATAAGTATTAAAGAGAAAATGCTTTTCTATTTATCTTGTGTTTGATAAAGAATTAAATCCATATAAATAGATCAATGATTTGATTAAAATCTTATATATGGAATATTGTACAGAAATATTTCATTCTCTACACCAACGAAATGCTATTTAAAAAAATGTAAACATTATACAACCTGAAATATTACAGTGAAATCAACAGGGTTGTAGTTTTCCACACAGAATACACTAAATGTCTTTATACCAGACAGTGTTGTGTATTATCGAATGAGTGATGCCCCTCGTATTTATATGTCTCAGTACTAGACAGCGTAAACTCAGTTAATTGGGTTAAGATTAACGAATTGGAGCAAAAATATCGTATCTATATACCCTCCCTCCTCCTCTAACTCACCCCAGATGTCATACCAGCTGTTGCAGTTCCTGATGTAATTCCTTTGGGCTGTCAAATCAAATTCATTTGTCCAATGTCTTTTTATTTTTTACTTCAATACTTTACAAAAACAGAACTTTCACGTTCCAATTTTTAGTATTACTTAATGGTATAACGAATAAAACACGCGTTAGTAAATAGGCAATTAATGATGAAGTTTTAGGGTTGGTTATACGAATATTGTTCATCTGTCTACATTATTGAATTTTAAATCATATACATGTTGTTACAGTTCGAAAAATTCTCATATTATACATGGTGAAAAATATGCTGCGTTTCTTATGAGCCACAGCTTTTAATAAGTGTAATAGTACATACATAAATAAACATTATTATTTTTACTGTAGCTTAATGTCCTTATTTTCTAGCTGTAATACTAATGAAGGCTGAACACCATCAACTGAGTTTTATGTAACGTTATGGAGACCTCAAAGGCTCAATTATATTGAGTATGGATGTGTATATCCCGAAGTACCATTGTTGGTATCTTTTATATTTTGTCTATGGTTAGATCTTTCTTGATAATCTTACCTATCACGCCTTTCTTGACCAACTCTTTTACTTTTCCGACCATGATGCTATTAGAGTATTCAAGTGCTAGGAGTCTCTATTTTTTTTTATTTTCTTCCTATGATCATCTAAAGGTTTTTCGTCTTTATTCAACGAGGGAAAAAAATAAGTGATCGAATACTTTCGTTTATAATGCAAAGTCTCGTTGCTTTATAATTAATATTCTACACATTTTTCACAATTATACTTGGACCAATTTGGGAAGATAACGATAAATATATATATATATATATATATATATATATATATATATATATATATATATATATAACACATATACAAACGTACTTATCAAATTCACATAAAACTGATCTTGTTTGATTTATTTAATAATTTTTGACTTTAACTATTCATTGCAACATGTTGTTTGAAAGCTCAGTATTGTGAAAGCTGTTTAGGTAGCTGGAAGTACTTACTGAAAATCGACATGACAAATAGTAGGAGATATTTTTTTTTCATAAAATCGATTAAAATAAGTCAGAATCTATATTCCAGATCTATAAAGTCCAAACCTATATTTCCAAAATGATTTAAGAAATTATTATTTCTTTTTACCGTTTTATAAAAATTTTCAATTTTTGAAATTTCTTTTTCATCTTTTATTTCCTTTGTAGAAGAGTTATGAGACATCCTATATAAATATATAGCCACAATAAAAATGGTTGTTGCAAATTGTGGTTTACTTCTGTTAATAATGACTGTTTCGTCTATTCCTAAAGTTTCTAAACAACCAATAAATCATCATAGTTATGTACAATAAAGTAGTATGTACCAGTTTTTATAACATTATCTCCTCTCATCTTATACAATTTCATTAACCTCTGCCGGATATTTTTGGCGTATTTAATTATCGTCTCGGCCTTTTATAGGTTTTTAGTTTTATTTAGGTATTTTGAAAAAAATATCATAATCAAATAATTTTTAAATATGGTATTAACTATTTTATACATGATTTTATTATTTGTTTTATGGCAATAAGAAAAATATTTATAAGTTGTGTGTTTCTTTACTAAATTTTTCTATAAAACCTGAAATTGGATAAAATGTTATGTATGCGTAACTTTAAACTATTAAACATAACTAGAAGAATTAAATTCCATTGACGTAAAGGCTTATTGAAAGTTTGCAACTCTGTTTTGATTTATAGAACTGTGAGCATAAATGATAATACAAGGGAGGAATAACCCCCCCCGTCGCACATACTTTTTAAATAACTAAATGGACAAGTCAGGTGCTGGATATCCCACGATCATTAAATATTTAAATTGCATAAATGTGTTCTCTTCTGAGCTTTAAATTGTATTTACTTTTGGAACCTTTCATGTGCCATAGAATGTTTGGTACTCTATACAAACATCGCGCAATTAACTCTTTCCCTTATCTATTTTTATTTGCCTCTGTGGAATATTTTTGTGTTTAATTCTGAACTTTATATTCAGTATATCTTCGTCTGTATTATGGTAGTTTTTTCTGTAAGAAATTGTAGCTGTTGCTATAGTGTCTTTTAGGCAGAAAGTAGTAAATAAGTAAGCATTTCTTATGTGCGAGAGTAGTTATAAGAGTCCTCGTACTCTTATTTAGTTGTTAGAAAAAGTTTTGTGTGCCTTTCGTTTATTATTTATTGTTTACCCAAGTTATCATGACTTATTCAAAAGGAATTTATTTTTTGTAAACAAAATCGATCTGCATTAAACATATTTGATTTTATTTATAATAATACATACAGGCTTAATACCTTAAAATCATTTAAAAAATTTTAGAACTCAATACTTTGGTTTGAAGCTTATCAAAAGAAACATTTTCTTTTTGTAAGAAATCAATCTTGGTTTTTCCACACTGTCAAAAAACTATTTTTGGGCCTATTATAAAATGTATATTCAAAGATAAAATGGAAATGGCAATGACATATATCCTAAGATTTACCAAATTGAGTAATAAAACAACGTTTTATAAAGGTTTTGTGTCAATAAATTATAGTTTATACTCGTATTATGGCTTTATAGACATATTAAAACTCTTTCTTTTACAAATAAATAAAAACAGCAGTATTACAACTCGTAAAACTATTATTAAAATCTCATTTCAGTTGACATACTTTATTGTCAATCAATATAAATATTCTAATCTTATTGATCCAAGGATAAAACTTAAATATTTATTTTATAAAATAAAGACCTTTAGCTTTATATACGGTAAAGGACGGAAACTAAAAATATTTGTTTAAGAATTCCCTGGTAAGAATTATTACTTATTTTGAATACAAATATTTACAACACCTATCCAATAAGTTTGTCTGACATATTGTATTTATTATATAAAATTCAATTTAATTTTTATATAATCTATTTTTTAAAGAAAATTGAATGTATTTAGTTGATATTTCACGCATCTATAAATCTTATAAATGTCTGGAGGTAGAATAATATAAATAACTTGTCTTCTAAAATGGTATATTTCATAGAATATTTTAGAACACAAATTAATTAATCAAACATGTTTCAACGACAAAGTCGACATCTTCAGTGATACATGAGCTGCAATAACTAAATAATAACAGTTATCTTTTACTTATTGTAGCTCATACATTTATGAAGGAGGCGAATTTGTCGTTGGACGCGTTAGAATAAATAAAAGTATTAATATTAGAATTTTGTTCTAGTTTATTCTATCAACATCTGAAACAGATTTAATCATCCCTTAGGCTTACAGAATCTGCTTTATTACAACTGAAAATACAAACAATCTTAACATATACATTTAAAAAATAACAATTTTTACTTTAAATAAATAAAAGAACAAAAGATTGACGTGTAAAAACTTTGATATAAGAGATTTTATATTTTTGAATGAACAAACATTAAAATAAAACACATTTCTAGAACAACATTCTGAATTTTTTTTATGACAGTCATATTTAGTTTCAAAATAAATTTTATAATTTCTTCTTATGTTTGATATTGTCCATGTAGGAGTTTAATCATTTTAGGAGTTTTAACAGTTGAGGGCGGTTTCAAATAAAATATTTTCTTTAAGGGAATTCTTTCAATTAATATTTATGTCGTTTAGTAAGCGTGTTCAATTTTCTAATTGAAGTAAATACGTGTTTGAAACATTAGTTATAACATTAAATATTGAATATTGTATTGTCCCTTTTGTACAGAGGGAGAAATGAGAAATTGCTACACTCTTTCCTGTCCTTTGTTCTAATAGATTTTGAAGTGAATATTATAAAGAGACCTAACCTATCACTGCTATTATCCTTAACATGAGATTTTATTAGGACTTCTATATACTGTATTCCAACATAAAACCCAAATATTTTGTGTATGGTAATGCAAAGTTGAATTATTATTATTTAAAAATAATTTACTTTCAAAACAAAATTACTGTTTAGTAGACTAAATTTGTGACTCTTTTGGCTTCGAGCGATAGTTCTGGTGAATATTCAGTCCCAGATGACCTAGGTGGATGTTAAGTTCTAGATAACACCACCTAATGTTAATGATTTACAGATAGTCCAAGTAGATATTGAGCCTTAGTTCCTTCTAAAAGATATATATTTTCGAATGGTGGGTAGATATTTAAATGAATTTGGTAGGCATTGAGTTCCAGATAGTCTTGATGGGTATTGGGCTCCAGATGGGTAAAGTGAATATTGAGTCCCAGATAATTCCAGAAGATATTTAGTTCCAGGTATTCCCAACGGATAATGAACCCATGGTCGCGGTGTGTATTGGGCTCCTAATGATGACGATGGATATTTAGCTGCGAATTATTTCGGTAAATATTGAGCCCCATGTTGTCCCGATGTTATTGGGCTTCAGATTGTGCCGTTTGAATATTGACATACAAATGGCCACAACTACATGTAACAGATGGACATGATGAGTGTTTGGTTTTAGTTCGCTGCGTCTGACATATAATTTTGTACTCCTTAACCTGAAGTCATAACTATATACGGGAAAAATTCTAGTGTACTATAGCTTTAAATGTACGACCACATTATTTATCTCAGATGTTCCCTCCCTCCCTAAACAAAATTAAATTACTCAAATAATGAGAGACAAGGAAACATTTTATTGTATTAAGTGGGCTTACGTTAAGCTAAAAGACTTAAAAAATCCATACGACCTTTCTACACCGAACATTCATTCATTATTGAGCTATAATTTTTCACATAAATTATTACTTGTAAAGTCTCAAGAAACGCTCCCTAAAACAGTGACTAGAGATAAAAAACAACAGGCAAACACGAAGTCATAACTATTTGATTGGCACAGCTTACATGAATCCTTTGTATACATCATACATTTAGGAACCGAGATCGTGGGAGATTGTTTTGATTGATCCGCCCCTTGATTATCCAAATAATTATAACAGATTATTTATTTTGTTATTCAATAATTCCACAGGACTAAGGCTTCTTGAGTTACATATTTACATTAAATTTTAACGTTTCTAAAATAAATGTAACTAAAATATATTCATTCCTTGACAGAATTTAACAGGGAATAATTTTTATTTTTATTTTTTGTATTGCATGAGAGAGTGTTATTTTCTTGGTATTGCGTAACTAAAATATTACCAATAGACGTCATTGGAAAAGTTGAGAGACTTGGAACGTCAAGAGGTATACAAAGAGTACATGGATTTTGTTTACAATCACAATACTTTGATTATTAACTATTTGAAATAAAAGAAAGAAATGTAAAACAAAGTGGGGTACCTATAGAAAGATGTTACATTTGGAATTTCATTACTTTATATCAACAAATAATATACAAAGTTGGGGGGAGGAGTGAGGTATAAAATCGTATTTAAAAGCTCTCAACTAATAGTCCTATGAAGTACTATTAATATATTGCTAAATTTATTTCTATAAGTAATGAATATAATATTCATTTTTATTCTCATATTATTCTGATCAATAAACAAATAAATAAATATAAATCAATGTTTTAATTAATAGTCCACTATTGGATTTTTATACAGGAACGTTTATGCACTACAACAAAGAAATGTTAAAGTGAACTAAATATTAATGGTTTTACCCCGTAGTACTTGTTCTCCCGAAATCTTCTTTAAAATAATAGACAGTTTTCGAAAAAGTACTACACACCCTGTAGGCTATATAAAATTTACATATTCGTTATCGTATTTCATCGTTAAACAATGAACAATAATCTATGTGTTTCTATCTCTCAATACTTGAAAGCTTGAGCTTAAATGGATTTAGGATTAACGAATTGGAGCAAAAATATAATCTTTCTAACCCTCCCCCCCCCAATTACCTTTTCATCCCATCGTCTGACGTCATAAGCCACCTGTTCCAGTTCCTGGTGTCAAAACTCCATGCTTTGATAAATCACATTCATCTATCACATAGCTATTTTTGCTTTTAGGCCTAATAAAATTAAATGAATAGAGTATGTTATCATTTCGTATATGAATTACTTCTCTTGAGATCTATATTTTACACTCCGGATTAATTGCCATATTTTATTGTTACGTTAAGTATAATGCCTTATTTATTTATAGTAATTATAAATTAGTTTTAAATTTAATGAAACAAGTACAGTAATAATAAACTATACGGGATAATAGAGTTATCGTTGATAAACACTAAATAAAAGTTGCTCATCGTTCAATTATTTTGTTCTTAAATTTAAGTGCATCTTTTTCTTGTTTTGTTAAACAAAATGCCCTATCAAACTTATGGGGAGATAATTATGCTGCGTTCTTTAAGCACAATGAAAAAATTTACATAGACTACATACAGATATATACAATTATTCTTGTAGTCTAACAGAGATAAAATTATAAGTGATTACCGCAGGGAACACTCACCTTAAATCTCTCGCAGTGCCCACTATGTAACTTTCTTTACCTAGATCTATAAAGCATTTTTTTCTCTTGCAGATTAGGTAAATAGAAATGAAAACAATTAATTATAGGTGAGATCATAAATGAGAAATAAAAACAATTTTGGTTGTTTCACTTTGTTTAAGGAGGGTTTTATGATGTTAGAAATCACTTTTGATAACCGTTTTAAAATGAACTGAGATGAACTCTTCAGTCAGTTATTGAATGTTGTTTTAAGTGGAAGTTATGACTCAATATAACACTCATATAACTCTTTCACCCAATTATTTTTATTTCGAAAATATAAGTATACTTATTACAAATATAAAACCCAAAATACAAATTCATGAACTATTTATACTTTATTTTCACATTGTGACAGTAATCAAATAAAATTAAATAAACATTAGCATAAAATGTGTTATAATGACCCTCTGAATAAACATTCACATTTTGTTCCTGCAGCTTTGTTAGGATCTTTTTTG
This sequence comes from Aphrophora alni, assembly GCA_963513935.1. Classification (NCBI taxonomy): domain Eukaryota; kingdom Metazoa; phylum Arthropoda; class Insecta; order Hemiptera; family Aphrophoridae; genus Aphrophora; species Aphrophora alni. The sequence continues at coordinate 87,433,752 of OY740773.1, read as the reverse complement.
GATAGTTTAAAAAAAAGTTTGGATCTTTTAAACATGTCCCGTTCATATCGAACTGTATTAATTTCATATATTTTAGAACTTTTAAAAGATTTTATTTATTGAAACATAACAATTGTTACATCAATACCAGCTCTAAGATTGATAATTATGTTATTCAAAAACAGGTGTGGACAGACTGCTTCAATCGATGTCATACAATGTGACTGCACTAATTAAAAACTAATAAGCCCATTATATCAGTTTAAAAAAAAACTTCTTATAAATATTTAGACGATATAAATTACATTCAATTCAATATTTTTGGTAAATAGCCGCCAAGATGGTTATAATAAATATAATAATGTAATTATAAAAATTACATTAAATTTTTCGTCTAAAAAGTTTTTTTTTGTATTCTCAGATTACCGGTTTCAGCGTTTTAGGCTGTTATTATCAATCTATATTCAAGTGAAGTTCTCAAAACACAATTGAGAGAACTATGATTTTAATTTTCTCCACTTATTAGACCCAGTAATATAGTGTAAAATACGTCACGTGTTTTTACTTGTCACAATTTTATTTTAAAAACAACAACACAATCATGGCATTGAAAAAACACGTGCACTTAAAAATAAAACAGGATAGTCTGTCTCAATTGTATTATTACGAACTTTACGTATAGATCCGATGATGGCAGATTAGGAACGTTGAAATATGTAATCTGACATTACCAAAAAAGAAGATTTTTAGATGGAAAATATAAGGTAATTTTAATAATTACATGAATATACTTACTGTAAAAAAAAATGTTTCGTATTATAGGATTAATGATCGAAGTATATCATATTTATGTTCGAGATGAACACTTCCTCTTTCCTTTTCATATAACCATTCATTAGCCTTTGATGGTGTGCAAGTACTGAGGATCCCATGCTCCGCTCTTGTTTAAAGAAAATCTGATGAATTTTCATTTGTTCCTGTGATTTATTGTATTTGCTTTTTGAATTGTGAGTAGATTACTAAAACTCTTAAATGAGACCAATCTACTGGGTTAGAAATAATAGGATTAGCTGCAGCCATATTTACTTCACAACATCTCTTTTTAATATAAATATAATATAGTTATCCTTTACAAGTGGATGCAGTTCTTTTCTTATTTTTACGTTTTAAAACAAACATTTGACAAAGTCATTGTTTTTTAGTACTACTGAAGATTAGTGAAGATAATTAGAGAATTCTTTCATTCGTTCAATCGGTAGATTTTATACAATGAACACGAACATCCATCGAAATATTGTAACTTGAAATAGGACTGAGATAAAACGCCTACGTTGCCATTTGATTTAGTATTGTCCTTAACAACTGAAAAATAACAGAAATATAATGATTGGAATTTTAATCACATACCTAATACTCACACGTTGATTTATTATTAACATACATAGCTATACCAGTACATTATTAACTTATTTACTTTCAGATTGCAACATATACGTTTTACATTTCTAAAAGTTGTGTTTATTGAAAAATAATTGTGTCCTTGGATATCAGGTTCGGGGAGATCATTTTCTTAGGTAAGACATTATCGAAAGTCTGGAGTCCAAAAGCAGACAATATGGGAGAAGATACTACAACTCAGTTTCCCAGTCACCTATCTGATTTTGTGTCATTAATTTAAAACGTGTTGTCTTTTTATGGAAGAAGAATGAACGTATTATATAATAATCTGCTATTAAGAAATATTCTGTCCGCATTATAATCAATTCGTCTTAGTCTTTGATGGGTGATTTCGCATTGGCCATTCCAGGTCTTATAAGACGATGATGACCCGGAGGTTATGAGACCGAAAACTAATTTACCATTCAATGATTACTTATGGTGGAACAATGCATTCTGACGTTTTTGCACACCCTTATCAAGAGATGCGTGTATAGGATTTTTATTCTACTAAATTATATTTATGCGATGTTGGAGGATAAGTGATGAGATCCTGGATTAGGTATAATCCTAATCTGGTCGCCTAAATATATTTGTAACGTATACATATGTTTTACATTGCAGTACCTCCTATACAACCCAGTAATAGTTCATAATGTTTTTATCCAAGTTTAAAATTGTAGTTTTAGTATTGAAATTGGTATACAATTATTATTTAGTTTTTTTAATTATTTTTTTAGTTTATTAATTTTTCGTTTATATTAAGACGCCATGTATGCTTTTTGTGTTAAGTTTAAGCTTCAATGTTTCCTGAATTAAAATTAGAAAACTAACGTTCAAGATTTTTAACTCCATAAAATATTTGTAAGGGTGTATACTATTTAATTAAGTATAATTTTTAAATTATCTTTAATTCCTTTTCTTATGGGAAACTTCTGTATATATAGTCGTATATGATAATTATCATAATTATAATAGGGATAATATATATATATATATATATATATATATATATATATATATATATATATAATATCAGTAAAATATGAGTTATAACAGGCACTCCACCAGTTAACACTTGTTGGAAAAGATTTTGGTCGACTTTTTAAAACAGTTTGAAAGATTTATTTTGTCCAATTATGGAAGAATTTGTACCTTTTTTAATTGAAACGTATTCAGTCGATCATACGAATAGATTTAATAACCGACACAATTTTCCAAGATTCAAGTTGCAAAGGTTATTTTCTTGTTATAACCTTGCTGTTACATTATGAATAAGGGAATAATATAGAAGAACTGTATTGTAACTAGTTTAAAAACTATATCAAATTAGTAAATCTTAATATGCGAGGTTGTCAGTTTAGAGCGGTTTGCGTAACTAAATTTTCAAGACAACTTCGAGTCAGGTTGCAACGAGGGATGCATAATATTATGTCGAATCCTCAACACAGAATCTGAATTGCAAATCCTGTACTAACGGTACTTTATAATCAAATATGTCTTCCTAATAGGAAGAGCTTTAAGTTTTAATAATCACGTGTATTCTGAATTATGGCCTGAAGGAAGTTGAAACATTTCCTACTTACTTAGATCAAAACCAGTTGATGCTAAAATACTACCTACTCGGCATTAAAGCGTTCAATTTATTACATCAAGATAAGGTAAATCATTAGAAAAATATATTTAAACAATTGATTAAAATATAATAAATTTTTGTATTACAATTTAAATTTTAGTGCGAAGAACTTGGCACCCAGTTACAATATTTAATGAAAAAACAAACACTATATTTAGTAAATTATACAATTGACCATGGTTTTCCCAGCAACGGCATTTGCAAGGCAGCTTAACACAGACTAAGGAAAATATTGAAAACTGACATAATATTACAAAAAGAAGAACAGTTACTTAGATAAAGGGGAGGGAGTAGAAGGACGCGTGAAACATGTGGTAATAAAGAAGACAATGGTTTTAACAAATTACCAGTCATTGAGTATCAGTTTAAAGTCATTACAAAATATTCTCATAATCTCTAACATTTCTAATGAATCTAATTTCCTACCTTTTGCATTGACATGGATAATCTCAAACTTAAGATTATTGAAAAAATCAGACACTAAATGAGTTTATAAATGATTAGAAAAACTAAAGTCATTATGACCCAACCGCCAACTTCTTTCGTGTTCACCTACATTTAAAACTACAGCCTGCTTGGCCTGCATAAGTTGCATTACAAATATTACATGTTAATTTATAAACACCACTTTTTTGCATACTCAATAAAACACAACCAGTTTGACTATGAAAAATATTATAATTTCCCAGTTAGAACTATATTGATTTTTTTTCTTTTAAAATTTTGTTGAAATATTTTAGTTACGTTAATGTGATTCGCAATTGTTCACGTAGATAGAGAATATTAATCGATTTTACCTTCAAAGTTATTGTTGGTCGGGAAATCCCGATGGACATTGTATACTACATTTTTTTCCATAGAAAAGATCACTAGATTTCATGTTTTCTATAAAGTCTTTCTTAACCAATAGTTGTTCTCTGAAGTCAAGAATTATTAGGAAGGCTAGTGGTTATTATTGTATGTTTTAATTGTATATTCTTACTTTTGTTTATTTGTATGACATTGATAACCGAGATCTTTTTGCCCTTAAACTATAAGAGGGGAAAATCGTCTCTTTTTTTGTACATCAAACAAGTAGCCTTGTCATTAGAACGCTACCAATGTGATTTGTAGTCTTATGTCATTTTACAATTTATGTGAATATAGAAAATCAGCGATTTTCTGTAGTAGGTTAATATTTTATCAAAGCCAATCCTCTCCCTTTTTGTGAATTCATTTGTAATTATTTGGGCTAATTCGGGTTTATTTTAAAACACAAATTATTCCAATCGTTAAGCTACTTAAATCTTTTGTAAGGTTGCGCTTATAATGATTGCCTGTAGTGACTGAGATCGAAATATCGTTTTTTAATTTATTTTTGTAGCAGAGATAAAGGAACAAGGATATAAGATGATAATCCCTCAATAATTGAAATAAAATTGAATGATATCATCTGCAAAGTCGTTCAAATCTCTTCGGATTCCTGCATGCACTGGGTAGATTATACTTCGGTTATCATACCATTCAAAAGCAATAAAAAAGGGAATAGTTTCAGAAATTGAAGATATATGTTGTAGGTTTTCGTATCAACTGCATACGTCATACTGTGCAAAGTTTAGCTTAATTCCCTGTCTAAATTGAAAATTGTATCCCCTACAAATCCGATATTATTTAAATATATCACTTTCTCATTACACGTAGAATGGAGAATATGTTGTAATGTAGAATAACTTTATAACACATATACAAAGCTCACTCTTGAAAAGGTTGAGGATTGGGAGAAAAATCTCAATAGATAATTTTGACAACCGAATGAAAAATTAGGTATGTAACTTTAATCAGTAGACGCACGAGAGTAAAGACTTCAGAATCGTAACTGGATATGGAGTATTCAAGAAACATTTAATGACCTCGGATTTAACCCAGGATAGCTTGAAATGCAGCTTTGGTGGTCACTCATGGGAAACAACAGAGTTTTTACGTTGTGATTTACTGAGTGAATATTTTTCCTACCTTCGGCTGGTTGAAGCTGCAAACCTCTGGTATAATTCAAGACTCAAATATAAAATGAAACTGATCAACTTCGACTAGGATATGTGAAGTATAAAAAAAGTATTTTAGTCTGAGGTGGCACAGGTTTCCTATACGAATATTTATTTATTTTAACTTTTAAAATGGAAACAAATATACAGTTGGTTTAAAAACACCCCTATCTCGAAAAGTAATTTTGAGAAACTCCCAAAAACATTCAATTACTCGCTGAAACACAATCCACACAAAAAATTAATCAAGAATATAATATTCTCTACTTTCTCCTGAAGAATGTTTTTATAACAATTATCAGTAAAAGAGAAAAAGTAATTTTCTTTATTTTCTCCTCAACTATTCCTCTTAAAAACATGGTTTTCTTATGGGATGTAATTTAGTACCGATATAAAATCATATTGATCTTTTCAAAACTGTGTAAGATATTTTGAAGGATAGAACCTAGACCAGCTTGGCTTATGCCATAAATAGAAATATTCCTGAACTATAATTTTATTTCACTTGCAGTCTACCTCCCATGTTGGAACTATTCTTCTTTAAAATACTCCAACATTCTTATAACTACTAGGACGGTTTTTAAGCGTTTTACTTATTGATTTCTAACCGATATGGTTTAGTGAGATAAAGATTTACACGATTTGAATCGGTTTTAACAGATTAAATTGATCAAAACAGTTTCGACCTTAAATTCGATAACCTAAATATTTATATAAAAAAATGAAATATTTAATTGTCAAACAGATATCATTCCAAAAAACTTTTTCTTTCTTTTTTCTTTTATTGACATTGAATATGTTTGCTAAATTCTCGACCTTGGTTCACGTAATGGTAAAATCTATTTCGATTAAATATTGTTTTTAGTCATTGTATACACTCTTTGTTCAACAATAAATACGAGTTACCCTTAGTCGTTACCCTCGGCGTCTTTTTTCACAATAATCATTATCCAGAAGAGTAAAATAAAAAGTTGAAGACTTTAATCTACTTATAAAATAAATTGAAATAATAATTGCTATTTAATTAAAGAGAAGGAGTTTTGGCCGCAACGGTGGGACAAACTCGTTTCTAACTAAGTCAAGATTTTGTTTTCATCTCTTTTGAGAAATAAGAGTATATCTTACAACTGGCGAGTTATGAATTAGATAACTGAGTTTTTCAAATTATGAGTTAAATATAATACAATAAAATCAAATTGATTTTATGAACGAAACTTAAAATAATAAATCAAAAGTGAATTTTCTTATTTTGTTTTTTCGGTAATTGTACTTTCATCAAAAGGAAACGATGATATTATTTTCATATCTCATTTTCGACAGTACTTAATGGTTTTATCTTCTATTACCAAAAAATAATTGTTTTTGTTTAAATAATTTCTAATTAAATGTGATAAATTCTATGCGAATTCCTGGTCATTTTCCCATGCATGAGTAAGTATCTCCCTAACAAAATATATTCTAATATCAACCTCCAAAATAACAGTAGGACTGACCAAGGCAATCATTATCATAAACGGGAACAAATAAATAGTTTAATATTTTCTGCAAGTTAGGTTTAATATGACATGACTGGATTTTCGACAAAATTAAGTATCTGGGGAGAGGGAAAGACAGTTTATCTCAAGAACACTAAACCTAAATTAGTCAAAATTTGATAGGGTCAAAGTAATTTATTTGTATACAAATTGCTCAAAAAGTGACGTTTGAAAATATAAGTTGTCCAAAATACTTTCACTGTAAATTTGTTGTAAACACGGACTTCGAATTTGACTATGTGTGTTCATCTTTAACTCCCCAAAACTCAAATATTACAAAATCAATCAAAATAAATCAATCTATTTATGAATTTTTATTTATTTCATAAACAAAAACTTTAGGAACGTCAAAGATGATCAACTTTGGCCTTCTCTGTTTCGGCTTATCAATGTTCAGACCGTTATCAATTAGTTCTTTTTTTTTTTAGATGCAGCCTAGGCCAACATCGCTGTCCATCTCAACTATTATACCTCCATCTCTTATCTTTCTTACGTTCCTTACGTTTAGTTTTTTCCCCTGGCACATACTGTCTGAAACACTAATTCCTTTGTCTCCTCACTGGTCTTAATCGGCTGTCCCTGAACCTGAGCTGGGTATAATGCTACCAATTTTTTTGGGTTCAGGAAATGTTTGATCTATTCATAGCCGGCACCTTTACAATACCAGCATATGTTTTAGCTGCTTTAGCTTCTGGCAAAGCCCTACTTTCTTTCAAAGTATTTATTATGTCTTCTCTACCTAAAATCCGACCTTCCATAAACACAAGTTCTGATCTCGTTTTAAATACTACCGTTGACAACAATCTCATAACTTTGTACATCTCTGTAGACCCTCCAATTGTTAATCTCCTCGCAGTTATCTCATGTTCTATCAATTCACTTAATTCATCAAGTAGCTGTTCAGGCTTTTTATCCATTTCACTACTTTTGTCTAACTTTCTTGTCGTTGATCTTTGTGTGCCGGGACTTTCTCTGGGTCTTTTGCCCTTTTTCCATCCACATCAATATCTGCGTCGGTATACTTTGCTGTTGAACTGTAATGCTCTGACTCTGATTCAGGCTCTTTTGAAATCGCCTCCTCTTTCTTTTGCTCTTCTTTCTCTTTCATAAGAGTTCCTCCAATGCCTGGATTTTTGCCTGCCTTGGTGTCGCACCAGGAGGAGTCCGCGTTATCCTTCCGGACCTAACAGCAAACGGCGACGATTCCCCCTTCTCGCCTTCGCCAGACATGCACAAAATGAAAACAACCAAAAAAAACAAATTCACACACTCAATCACACTCTGTCTTACGCAACAACCGCTTACGTAAGATGTCGCTATCTACCGCTGTTTTACTGATTTGGCCGTCTAGTTTACACCAGCAGTTGCCCAGCTTCGCCTCGGGGAGTCAGGAAACCACAAAGATTCAAACAAATTGACTTACTAACTATATATAAACAAATAAAAAATAAAAACACCTGGGCGTTATCCAGGGATTATATTAATAATAAAGCTTCAAACTTTAACCAGTCGCACTTTATAGTGGTTCATATAACCTGGCCCCGCATAATTTATAATTTAATTTACATTATACTAAAATCTTAAATCTTGAATGTAAAACTACAGGTGATATCAATCTACGTTCCGCTACCTTCTGCATCATCACCGACTTAGTGAACTTAGGTAACATTTTAAATATTTCCTTATTATCAAGCATGGTTGGGGACCAATGACGCCACATCCAGCAGACACTTCTGCTCCTACACTAGTTCCTTCCTGTCAGGCAGTGCCATTATCTCTCAGTAAACATAATTTGAAGATTTTGATGAACTTCTATTTTAAATCAGTTTAGATAATTTCCATATCCCTCATGACCAGTCAAAAATTGTGTCAAGTTTATCTATATCGAGTCTTATTTTTCCATAATTCCGGTCAACCCACACAAGAAGCTCAGGGATCAGACTCTTGATACATCGTCCATATTTGGACATATTCTATCATCAATTTGGCTTGCATCAAAGCCAGTGTTTCCTTCTTAACTTTATGAGCAGTATCGGCCATCATCTTAACCGTTCATCTACTAACAAACCAATTAGTTAACATCAGCCGAAACTACCATCGGGTCTATCCAAACTGTTCTGTAACCACATATAGTTCTTAGTACTATTTACTTTTGTAACCTGGCCAAGAGCTTTCTGTACTTAGCATGTCATATATACATACATACTAGCAGAGTATTCTTTACTCTTAAGAACTTTCTTCCTAGTCTCCCTGGTGCACCCTATGTTTCTAAGAACCCGCTCCAGCGTCCTTATCATTTGCTCTGCTTTTTTTGCCATAATCATCATATTTTCGATTATATTAATTAATTTATTTTAAACCTTGTACATTATTTACACCAAGCTAGTATTATTGATCAAATAATTATTTAAAGGGAAAAATATACGACCTAGACCGGGTATAGAACCCAGGTCTTCACGCGCCATCGCTCTACCAACTTAGCTATCCTTGATCGCCCTCACAGCATAGGGCATACGCTACTAGCTTTAATTTGTTTTTGCTGCAGTTTTTAGGTTATGACAGATTAATTTTCCTCGTTACAAACGACATTGAAACTAATCTGTATACGCGGCTTCCAGCCTTTACGTGTGTATTTTATTTAAGGTGTTGGGTTACTTGGGGTTTAAAATCCTGCAACGGTTATTCGACCCCGAATCGACCCAGCGGTCGGTCCATAACTAGTCTGCATGTCTATAAAACACATATTTTGCCATTCAACGTTACGCCACTTAAAATTGTCCGATCGCAATAAATAAAATACCGATGGAAAGCTAATGTTCCGTAGATGCATAATCATGCAAAAAAAATACCACAAAACGTTATAAATAATATTCCAAAAATTGGTAAAGTTCGCATATTTTTGATGCGTAAAATCGTAGATTTGAACTCTGCGCCTTTTCGTTAGCGCGACGCCATTTTTCCCGACATAATTAAAACTCTTATTTTTCTGTCATTTATTTCAACTAAAACACTGTTCTATAGATCACATGTTTCTCTTTCCAACCGTAGATTACAAATTTTTCTGCGTCTCATAGATCCAGAGATATTCCTACTTGAACGTAGAACAAACTTGACGAGAAGAAATTAGGTTGGCATTAGGTTTGCATTTCTCTTTGGTTTCTAATATTATATTTCTTATATTTCTTTACACTAAGTTGTAGGGGAAATTCCATTCTATAAGTTGGTACCACTCGACATAGGGCAAAAACTTACTAAGAGGCTTGTTTTTTATCTCGAAATGTAGCAAATGTGTGACGTAAATACTATAATATTAGGCGTAGCACATATTGGTTTTGGTATTAGATTTTTGTTATTTTGAAGGTTTGTGTATACAAATTGTATATAAATTGTGTATACAAGTTACAATATATGTGTTTTTATATCTAAAGCTTATGTTTTTGAGTGATAGTTTGGTTTTTGAACGTTCTTATTTGCGATAACCTAGGCCGGTAAACCTAAGTTTAGGCTATATGCAAATTGTCTTATATATAGTGTTTTATGTGATTATAAAAGTGAATATGTGTGTTATTCTTTGTAAAGTATATATTTTCTTAGTTAAATCTAAAGGTTTTGTCTTTGATCTATCTTCAAATTGGTACTAGTGAGTCTAAATTGTGGAGGTTACATACCTAACCTCACTTGTAAAAGTTACCTTTTTAGGGAAAATCGGTATTTTTATTTAGAAAATGTAACATATTATTATTTTTTCCCCCTAAATATATTCACAAATATATGACAAATCTCAAGAAATGGTTTAAAAAAATCCTAAAAATCTATTAGTATGTTATTCATTACCATTTTTGTGAAATTTCTGCTCCATTACTCTTCGATTTTTTGGTATTTGACCAAAAAACACCAAATGTGATACATCTAACTTTTTTTTTCACTACACACCTACATTCTATGCACCTTTTTGAACATAATGAGATATAGAACTTTTGTATAAGATAAATATTACTATTTTTAGTGATTTTGTGAAAAAAAATGATCATTTTACATTTTTTCGTAAACTATTTTTTGTTTTTTTGATAATATAACAAATTTAATTTTTTTCCCCCTAAATATATTCAAAAATATTACACAAAACTTTTGTATATTTTAGAAAAAGGTAGTAAGCTATTGATTTTGGAATATACAGGTTTTTCCTGAAAATTGGTAACTTCGTTTTTGACATGTAACATACTTACTCCAAAACCGTTTCAAAAAAAAAAATTTTTTTATTGCATAGATGGATTCTATGCATCTTTCTGAGAAAAATGATATCTTATAAGTTAGGTTTTGTATAGAAATAATATATTTAATTATTTTTTTAACAAACGAAGAAATTTAACATGCGACCATTGGAGGGTTTTTAATGTTCATTGTTTGGTGTCCAAGTCACTTTGTATAATATAATGAGTAATAAATTAATTTATATTACCTTTATAGTTCCGTCATGTGACTTTGAGTTTGTCTTTATTACAAAGACGCGTTTCGGAGTCGTAGCTCCATCTTCAGTAATTTCACTCCGTAGAGGTCGTTAAAACATTAAACACCACAAAAAAACATTGACACTATACACACAATTAAATAAATACACATATACGTTGATTTTAACTTTTTTTTTTACATGCGCACGGTTTCATGGTTCGCGAACTACTGGCATTACGGTGAGGCCAAGGTTATCTGACTATTGGTTGGTCATATCAGTTTATTTATAACTCATTGCCGTCTCAAATAATGCGTTTGATTGGAAAGATAATTTTTCATTGAGAATATCGTTTAGTGATTGTTTAAATGATTTGTAAATTCCATATTCTTCAATGGCATTCATCATTGGTCCTTGTTTAATGATATGAAGAGGTGTCAGGTTAGATTCAAAGTTAGTATACGAATGCTTGTTATCGATAATGTCTTGTGCGAAACTTGATCTATTAGTGTACAGGCTATTATTGGGCAAGTGTTCTTTATATCTATCTATGAACGATCTGCCTGTCTGTCCGATGTAAAAACAATCGCAGTCGTCACACGCTATTTTATAGATGCCTGACTTCTTCTCTGTAGGAATTTCCTGTTTTTTACGCAAAATCTTTTGTATATTATTATTAGTTCGGTGTGTGACAATGATGATATTTTTTCGTCAATTTTGCCTTCCTATGCCTTTCCAATAATTTGTCAACCATTTGGCTTCTATATCCATTTGCCTGTGCGATATATTTAATGACGTTTAACTCTTCTTTGAAATCCGTTTCATCGAGTGGTATGGACATAAGACGGTGTATAAAACTGTTATAGGCCGCCATTTTTTGTGTAAATGGATGGTATGACTGTGAATGGATAGTTACATCTGATGTAGTTATTTTCCTGAATATTTTGTATTTGCATTTATCGTTGGTTTTTGTTATAGTAACGTCTGGGAAATTAATTTTGTTGTCTACTTCAGTTTCCATTGTAAATTGTATCTTTTGGTTGATGCAGTTCAAATATTTCTTAAGGTTATTTGCTTGTCTTAAGAAGCCATTGAACATAATGAACGTGTCGTCAACATATCTTGCGTAAAAAATTATTTCCTTATTATATTTGTTAAATTTAGATAATAAATATTTGTTTTCAAAGTTATTGAGATAAATATCAGCCAACAAACCAGACAATGGCGACCCCATAGCTAGGCCTTCGTTCTGCGTGTAAAAACGATTGCAAAAAGTAAAATAGTTTTGTTTCAATACCACATTGATTAATAGAAGTAATTCCTGTATTTCCTTATGTCCTAGTTTGTTAGAGTCCGTGAGGCAGTCTTTTAAAATAGATAATGTCTCCTGTATTGGTATATTGGTATATAAATTTACAATATCTAAGGATATCATTTTATAATTGGGTAAAAGTTTTATATTGTTAGTTTTGTTAACAAATTCTTTGGTGTTTTTAATGGTGTAGTTTTTCTTAATTATAATGTTACTCTTAACATTTTATTTGCTATATATATATATTTATATATATATTTACTATAACGCATTATTTGAGACGGCAATGAGTTACAGATAAACTGATATGACCAACCAATAGTCAGATAACCTTGGCCTCACCGTAATGCCAGTAGTTCGCGAACCATTAAACCGTGCGCATGTAAAAAAAAAAATGTTAAAATCAACGTATATGTGTATTTATTTAATTGTGTGTATAGTGTCAATGTTTTTTGTGGTGTTTAATGTTTTAACGACCTCTACGGAGTGAAATTACTGAAGATGGAGCTACGACTCCGAAACGCGTCTTTGTAATAAAGACAAACTCAAAGTCACATGACGGATCTATAAAGGTAATATAAATTAATTTATTACTCATTATATTACTTGGGGTGTTGGGTTACTTGGTCTAGGTCGTATATTTTTCACTTGAAATAATTATTTAATACAAATTATACCACCAAGATTATACAGAGGTATTTTCAAGGAGATCACTGAATTACTCACCAGGAATATCAAATTTCGTAGAGGTCTGCACGCCTTCAGAAGGGATAATTCTCTCTTCTGGTTGGCCAAAAGAACCATCGTAAATGGTAATCACTCCCTGATATTGGAAATACTTTCGTTAAATGTGGCCTCTGGAGTCTTTTACATTTTTTCAAGTGAGTATGGGCTTGGCAATCTCAAGATAATATAGTTGCAATATAAAACTTTTTCCACGTAATATTGGGCTAGATCACTGTCTTTCATCATTCGTATCAGGTCTCTATTGACCCACTCTTGTTGCCTTTAGACTCTGACAATATTAAAGTATTCGACGTCTTGGGCTTTTTTATCCTCATTTTCTTGTTATTTTATAAGATGGTTAACCTTGTGATTTTTTGCCTTTAAACAAAAAGGGGATAAATAGACAGGGATTCTAAGGGGTTTGAAAATTCCGTGGAACTCTAGGTATATATATATATATATATATATATATATATATATATATATATATATATATATATATATATATATATTTTTTTTAATGTGCGTTCTTTAGTTAAATCCCTCTTTTTCATCTTTCTATCATGTATCTCTTGAACAACTCTTGTTTTCTTCCGACAATGAAAATGTTTTAATATTAAAATTTAAGCAATAATGTTTTTTCCCATTTATTATTTTATTTATTTAGGTGATAATGACCACAGTGTTTTCTGCCATGAAATGAATCAACAATGTAAAAATATTATTTATATGTAAGTTTTTCAAATATTTCATTTACTAAGTATAAGTATAAAAAAAAATTACTGCTGTATAAATTCAGCGTTTCAAAAAACGTATATATATACAACAATTATTTATGAGCACAAAATATTAATCAGCTCTTCCAGTATCAGTTTGCTAGTACGATTATATTGGAGCAGATGGAATACATTACTAAGCACTATAGAGTGATCGATGGGAAATATAGTAAAGGTTGTATGGAATAATGACAGGGTCGATGTGTAGACTAGGGTGGTCAACATTTTAGATTTGTTGACTTGTTGACGTGCAGGGATGATATATAAAGGAAAGCATATCAGTCAGCGCCCTACAATTAGTCGTTATGATATATAGTAGTTGAATATATAACTAGTAATTGTATTTTATAAAATACCAGGGCTGTGTAACAATTCAAATCATTGAAGGTATCGAGGTCCAGGACTCAATAAGATGAAAAATGTAATAGGTCAAGGATGTATAATAGGTAATATGTATTTCATTCATGTTTGATAAAGTAATTTTAAAAGTAAAATACAGCCATCATCTCCTGCATTATTGGATAGTTATCACTAAATATTCTTCAACAAATTAAAAGTAATTAAATCACATACTAAAAAAAAAATCTAATAAATTGTTAAGCATACATTAAATATTTATTTGAAAATGAATTTCAAGTATAATATGTGTTTTAAATGCAAATTTCCCATGAATAAAAAGGAAGAATATATATTCGGTATGAGAAAATTTATTGGGTTGCGTTTAAAATTCATGAAGTTGATTCATAACAAGCTATATAAACAAGTAAGTGCCTAAGCCCTTCACCAAGACCTAAAAGTATTAGACATTGTATATAAACATTAGCCACAATCAAAATTATTATTCCAAATTGTTTTTAACTTTTGATAATAAAGGTTTTTTTATATATTCCTAAAGTTTCCCTATTCAAAGAAATCATCAAAGTTATGGACAATAATATGTGATCTACGTGATAATATATCTAGTGTAATCTAGTGATACATGGAAGATATACACTAGATTTCCATGTATATCGTTCATACAGTTATGTTATTGGTTGGATGAGATTTGTGTTTAACTGTAAAACTATGCGAGGATCACCATATGGAGAACGGGCATGGTGGTACTGTTTCCGGATTTATATCTATTTTTAAACTCTTGGGTTAGCTCCCTCTTTTAAATTTTTTTTATCTGGTCTCTCTTAAACAACTCCTGTTCTGTATCGTCCCTGACGCTATTAGAGTATTAGAGGAATAGGGGCCTGTATTTGATTTGTTTTTCTATTTTTTCATAAGGCGATAGTGACCAGGGTTTTTAGTTTTTAAACAACAAATAAAACAAAAAACTCATAACAACATTACCAATGT
The DNA here is from genome assembly GCA_963513935.1 of Aphrophora alni. Classification (NCBI taxonomy): domain Eukaryota; kingdom Metazoa; phylum Arthropoda; class Insecta; order Hemiptera; family Aphrophoridae; genus Aphrophora; species Aphrophora alni. The sequence continues at coordinate 87,418,539 of OY740773.1, read as the reverse complement.
TTTATACATAATTTTAAAAAGCCTAAAATGTTTAAATTAAATTTTTACACATATATTTACCTTGGAGATTCACAGGCTTGTATTTTTCGATCTTAGTGCTTACAGTTAAATTCTTAAATGCGATTGTACCAAACAGAGTTGATCTGGAGTGAGAGAAGGCGAATTGTGTAACAGGAATACATTCAATATAACCTTAATATGTATCTATGATCTGTTTATATAGGCAAGGATGAAAGAAGGGTAAAGTTTCAAGGGTTTGAAAATAATTACATTTTTTTAATAACTTTGTCAAACAAAAAAGTAATAATGAAGTTACAAAACAATTTATTTTTTATAAAGTTAAAATGCTCTTCATAACAGAGAACACTTTTCCACTATTTACGATAAATTTAATGCAGAATTGGAGTTTATCTCACAAAGAACAAAGGAAAATTGAATGTTATCAATATCGGTTCTGAAATTACAAAGCCTGCATATTTAGTTCAGTATTGTTTTTATTTTAAGAAGAAAAACTTTTATTTACGAAATCTGCATCTTTCCATTATATTCACAATATTAAACTTGTATGTCATGTTTTAATTAATTCATAGTTGATCGACCTTTAGGGGTTCACGTACATTGATATAACGTAGTAATCCCGATGGACGGTGGATGGATCTACACATATTTTATATAGTCTCAGGTTAGATCCCTTTCTTTTAACTTTCCTATCAGGATTCTATTCACCACCTTTTGTTTTCTTGCATCCCATAACGCTATTACAGTATACCATGGATAAGGGTGTTTTTTTATATACTTCTTTTTTTCTAAAGTGATTAAGATTAAGTTGTTTTTCACCTTTTATCATTAAAAAGAATAAATCACAGTTAGTAGGGTAGTTCCAGTTATCATTATCATGTTTTGTTTTTTTAACAGTGACTAACTTTTCGGAGTGAATAACTACGAAACTATGTTTCAGTAAAACAGAAAAACAAATTATAATTTATAATTATCAGCAGAGTAACAAAGTTCTAATCGTGATAAAAAAATCGTGAAATATTAAGGGAGCGAACATCTTTTTATATTTCTATATTTGTACAGATGTTGGAGTTCAAAATTTGAGAAAGCACTATTTTTACACAAGAAACCTTTTAGCTTTTAATAGAAAAGAATGAATGAATGCACACAAAGAGTCTAAATTAGATATTTCGTTATTTCATAACAAAACGTTTGTCCAATTCCATAGCAACGTTTACGATTCTCCACATTTCAATTTAATATTTTTTACCTTTGTGGTTTTACAATCATTAAAATTACATGAACTTTGTAACTCGATTATTAGTAGTTACCAGACTAACTGATTTATTGTCGTGGATGATATTGAATTTAAAAAAAAATTACATCTAGCTTACAGCTAGAAATATACTAATACTGTGGAAGCGTAATAATATGGAAAATACAGGTATTATTAAATAATATAAATAATCCACAATATATTAATATAAATCGACGATTTCAGTTGTTGTTTTCTATTTTATCTTTGGAATTTACTAACATCTTTCCTAAATTTTATTTTCAATAATAAGTTGGTTTACAGTGTTTTTTCCTTTCTAAAACTTTACCAAATGCATGGCTAACTTTACCAAAACAGTTCACTCTACGCCACTTTTGTGTGGAATTATTAGAATTGACTATTGGGAAAATAACAGATTTAGCCTTATTTTTTAATTTTCTTTTTAACATTTTATCAATGAGATTAACCTCATAACCATTATTAATGGCTATCTGTTTGATATATGTATGTACAGCAAAAAAATCATCATTAGACATAGGAATATTAATGAGGCGATACAACATACTATAGAAAGCAGCTAATTTATGTTTATAAGGATGTTGTGATGTATCATGTATAATGTTGTCACTAAACGTAGGTTTCCTAAAAATGCTGAAATTATGCCTACCATCTATGATTTTAATTGTAAGATCTAAAAAATTATTTTGATTATTCTGTCCTACTTTAATAGTATAATTGTATCGCCGAGGTAATAGAATTTAAATGATTTAAAAAGCACTCAAGTTGGCGGTCAGTACCTTCAAATAAACATAAAACATCATCTACATATCTATACCAATAATTAATACAATGCTTATACTTGTTATTACTATCAAAAACTGTAGATTGAAAAGTATCCATAAAAATCTCAGCTAACAATGGAGATAACGGAGATCCCATTGCCAACCCATCAACTTGTGCAAAAAAACTTATTTTGAAATTGAAAATAATTTTGTTTGATACATACTTCAATTATATTCATCAATTCTATAGATATACAAGGATCAACTTTAGCTCGATCTAACAAAGATTGTACACCAGTCAAACAGTCTTTGACCGGAATAGTAGTAAATAAACTTTTTACATCAAATAACAAAATTTTGGCGTTAACGGGGGCTTTTACATCTTTAATCTTATCCACCAAATTCAAAGAATATTTTAAACCAAATTTAGGTTGGAACCTAGAAATGTTATTTAGAAATGTGTTGGCAAATTTAGCTACATTGTATGAAGGTGACTGTATAAAGGAAACTACAGGGCGGATGGGAATATCCGGTTTGTGTAGTTTCATAAGGCTATAATATAATCTAAGAGCCAGACTATTTTATCACAGTTAAAGTTTTAACATGAGCCTGACTAAAAAATCTAAAAATGCAATTATTTTGTTCTAACATAGATTTAACAATATTAATATTTTTCTTTGTTGGGTCCTTTTTTAACTCCACAAAAGAATTGGTTTTTAATAAACCATGAACTTTACTGCTATAGTCCTCTAAACGTAAAACCACAATGGAATTACCCTTATCTGCTTTAGTAATAACTAGATTATTATCCAATAGCTTATTCTTTATGTTCTTAATGACAACATTTTCATTATTATTAAACTTGGTATTACTGCAAAATATAAATTCTTCTTTTATTATATTAGCACACATGTATTTAGTATCAATATCTTTAATTATTGCCAATTCTGAATCTAAAGCCAGGCTATCAAAGATAGAAGCTCCCGGTTTTGATCTAGGAGCGTATTTGTAACCTTTAGATAATAAGTGCATTTCTCTACTATTTAATTTAACATCTGACACATTGACTACCCTATCATAAAATTTGGGATCCGGGATGTCCTTTAACCTAACATTCTTTAGGAAATCCTTGGTTTTATCAACCCTAAGTGGTTCAATAACTAATCTATCCAATTTATTTATTTAAAAAAAATTATTATTTTTCATTGATATTCTTTTGCTCAATAAACAAGTAAAATCAATATGAATAAATTTAATATTTTTTTTACTAGGCTTTCATGTGGACACTTGTCCCAAGAAAGTCTATGCCAAGAACTAAATACTACATTGATAGCTACGTATCTATGATAATAAATTATTTTTCTATTGAACGGAATTGTCAGGTTGATAATAAGTGTATTTTCTATTTCACTGAGGAAAATTTCAGCCATTATACCAGATAGGGGGGGGGGGCATGGCTAGACCTTCATTTTGTAAGTATATTTTGTTATTGAAGGTGAAGTAATTTTGGGTAAGACATGTTGTTAGTAAGACGACACAACCTTATCGCTTTTTTTCTTAGTTTACTGTGAATTTTTAGGTTTTCTTTGAAGATCTCTATTGTTTGTTTGATTGGGACATTCGTATATACTGTAGGTTGGATATGTCAAATGAAAGCAGTGTTTGGCCGTTTAGGAATGGTATGTTTTCAATTTTTTTGATTAATTCTAGGCTGTTTTTTAAACTATAGTTATTTGTGAATTTGATTTACTTTTTTATAATGCGTTCTAAAAATTTCGCTGTTCTGTATGAAGGTGCGTTTGTAAAATGTACTATTGGTCTAATCGGGTGGTCTATCTTGTATAATTTGCGTAAAGCTCGTAAACTTGGTACACTAGGTTTTATCATCTTCAGGAATCGTTTCTGTTCGTCGTTCAAAATGTGTTTGCAGTTATTGATTTTGCTTTTAATTGTGGAGTGAAACTCGTTGGTTGGGTCTTTCGCTATTAGAGTAATATTGTTATTTGTGAAGAAATTTTCAGATTTGGCTTTGTAGTCAGATTCGTTGATAATGACAAGTGTCATGACATTTGTCAGCTTTTTTGATAACCATCTGGTTTTAAATGCTCTTAGCAATAGACATTTCCTTGTTAATCGCATTGTTCGGGGTAGTTGATAGTTAATTAACATAAGGTAAAACTTTACATGTTGACGTGTCGTATCGTATTTTGTTTATCTCTAGGTAATTTCTAGATTGCTTCTTCGGCAATAATAAGCGCAGATCGAAGGTCATCTCGTTTATTATTAACCTAGATGTACAATAATCCTTTGTTCAACAAATCTAATAACTTGTTTCAATTAATAACTCGGTCCCTAAACATGTTTGCGTTACAATAAACAACAAATCTTTGGCAACTAAAAAAGCGAAAAAGGCCACTGTAAAAACTTGGATTAGGTTTGAAATAAAAAAATTATATAAGAAGAAAAACGAAATTAGTTTAACATTTATGAAAACACAATTGCAACTCGCCAATACCGTTGAATTCGACCTGTTTACTCATGACGTTGACAGACTAGTCCAAATCAAAGTTACTAAAAAGAGAAATTGTTTAAACAAAAAGTTATCTGCTCTATTAGAATCTAGTGAACAGAAAATAAACAAGACATAATATCTAATCATGTTTTCTTTCCTCGTACCTATAACCTAACAAGTATTAAATTTAATAAACCTGAAAATAACCCATGAACTTAGAAAACTACAACAAACAGGTCTACATTTCATTTCAACTTCAAACCTAATTATCAGTATCAAACTGTTAACTGCTGTCTACATCTACCACCATACCTGCAGCTGGACAAATAAAACCTTAGTAATGTGGCCACAAACAGTTTTAATATTTATGTACGAAGAGTTATATTCTGGTTTTATATGTGTTAGTGCTGTATTGTGTTACGTGTGTATGTGTTAGTGAAAGCCTGACGATGCCGACAGTGTTCGGCAAAACAGCGCTGTAGCTATAACTACATTACGGACTAAGGACAACCTATAAGGTAATCAATTGTATGATAAAATGAATAATTCCCCACTTGTTTCTTTGTCTTAATACTAGATGACTTGAGCTAAATTTTTAATAAGGATGGACGAAATGGAAAAAAAAACAAATTATTTCTACAAGTGTATTCAACAATTGAATACACTATTGTTTTATAGGGACTGTAGCTACCTTATTGTTGTAGATAGGGACAGCGGGAATCTCGTTAATACATCATGCGCGTCAATAATTAGATGACGAGGCATTTTGTTATGTTCTGCTTGCTGGCGATACATCTACCAGCAAGGACCTCCCTCTTTCACTCTTTCGGGGGACGAGGTAACCCGTTAGTGTTATTTCGTTCTTAAAGGCTTAACACGATTTCGCCATCATTATGCCTATATCAACAAGATACCACCATCATAGCGTATGGCTACCACTATATTCAAAGGACGAGGCATGCTGCATGCAAAAATGAGGCAAGTGAGCCTCAGAGAGTCACCTCTAACAGAGCATGGGTTCAGCTACCCCGTTACTGGGGCATTGCCTAGGGAAAACCTCGCAGAGGTACCCCCTCAACCACCTTCCGATGGTTGACCCACCGCCCTTGAAGATGTATAAGGCTTCCAAGGACTCGCACTTCCTCGACGATGTGTACGTAGGGACGCTTCTACGTACGGGGACAGTGAATACACATTTGGCGAGAGTACCAATAAATTAATAAGGGATGAAGAAATTCTATTCCAGCTAGAAGGGTCATCGGAGGCAGGTGACCGCGATACTTGCGTATCTTCTCATCTCCGGCACGGGATAGGTTCTCCACATCCTCGCGGCGGACGGTGACATCGACCACGAAGACCCATTTCTGGTTTTTAATGACCAAGTCGGGTTTGAGGTTACCCTTCCCCTCTATGACAAGCTGCGGTTCTTTGCTGACCACTAATAACTCGTCTGTCACTGCTTGTGACTCAATGAAATCAACGATTACATTGTGTCGACAGATCCGAGGGGGTTTTGTGAATAAACACTCACCCAGAATGTGGTTTAGCGTCTCCAAACTAAGCCCACATTTGCGGCATCTCAGATCCGTTTGTGCAATAGCTCGGTTGAGACTTGTCCTGTTACCAGCAGTATTAGTTCTCAACTGCAGGGCGGTTATAAACATACAAGGCTTTAATAGAGTTGGGTCTCGCAAGAAACCGTTTCTCACTCTATCCCCTGTGAGGGCCGGTACAGCCTTACCCTGCAAAACGAGGTTCTTCTACGTTAGGAGCTCTGTCTTAGAATTTCGATCTTTTAGTTGCCGCAGATCTCTTTCCGTATAAAGATAGGCAATCCTTACTGAGTGTGCAATCCTACGGAGATGGGCAGAAGTACTAGCACACCAGGACAGAGCCACTACAACTGGGTCCGAAGACCTTTGAAATCTGAGTCCCAACTTGAGCCACTCGAGACACAAAATGTACAAGCCTGGGAAAACCTAGTTCCCCATCTGTCTTCTGCAGTAACTAACTTCATTACATATTGATTGCGGGAGGTGCTTGAAGGCTTAATAACTACCCTCAGCTCTTGGTCTATATCTCTCAAAGTAGAGATTACTGGAAAGACAGTAACCAGCTGGTGAAAGTAGTTGCGGAATAGGTCGGTTTGGAGCTGATTATGTGTCTTTTAGGGTTTGAGAGCGAGGTAAATAAGTATCTGCGGCACTTTGACAAGTATCACTTATGTTTATGTAAACTTTAACATCTTAGGAAATAAGGATTAAAATTTACATTGTTGGAGATCGAGGGTTAGGATTTAAATTGATGGGAGAAATACATGATTACTGTTGCATAAAATGCTATAAATTTCTTTTTAAGATAAAGAGATAAACCACCAATCAAAGTACGATCATGATCAACTGTATAATTGTGTTCTATTATATTTAAGTTATTTTCCTGGGTTTGTACTATGTTACTCAACTCTTTACTTTCATCAGTCAATCTTGAAATATGAAAATTCAAAACTAGTATTCATTCAGATCTATTAGGTTTCAGTAAATGTATAAACCAATAACAAGTAATATCAAAACAGAGTAAACTAGTTTCAGTTTCATTCCACACACATGCACAGTTCATAAACACGTCATGGAGCCAAGCAAATTATACGCTACATAAATCCTATCAGTATGTATGATATATATATATATATATATATATATGTGTATGTTAGAGAATCAAATATGTGGGGCTCACTTATAAACTCAGTGGCCACAAGATGGTGCCACTTTATTTATTTAATATTCTTCTACTCTAATCCTAAATCAATAATATAAATCATAAGGTGTTATCTACATACTTTCCGCTCCTATTGTATCATCAACTGTATATCGAAATTAGTTATGATATTCCAATTTACCTTACATTCACTCATGGTTGGGACCAATGACGCTATATCCGGGAGTCACTTCAGTCATTTTACTGGATTCTCTCTCTCTGGCATACATCTCAAACATTGGAAAAAACTCTATTCCACGGTGTTATCTATCTCACAGTAAACACAAGCTTGTATGACCTCTTATCTATTTAGATAATTTCCAAAATATCCATGACCAGTCAACACTTGTGTCAAGTTATATCCTATTCCTCTTACTTTCGGTTGACACACATACGAAACTCATGTCTATCATCCACCTTGCTAGCGACAAATCGATGGATTCCTTCCTAAAGTCTAAAGTCTAGAGTATATATTGACTATCGTTTTTAACTCTTTTTCTACTAACAAATCAATTGAGGGAACATTAAATAACACTACTACTCCATTAGTCCCAAAGTAACCTGTATAATTCTTAATGTCATTCTCCTTCGTAACCTGGCCACGAGCTTTCTATACTTAGCATACATGACGTAACGGTACTGCAAACAATATTCCAGAGTATTTTGCGCTCATATTTTCTTTTATTTGCTCAAGTGCTCCCTATGTTTGAAAAAGTCAGCTTCGGCGTTATTACCCATTTTAAAAAACACTTCACGATAAAAAAAAAAATAAATAAAATAAAATTTTGAAAGTGATCACTGAATCCTCCACTAGGATTTTCATATTTCTCAAAGGAAGAGTTAATTATATTTTATGTGGGACTAAAACAAACCTCATTTATTCAAACCACTCACATATAGTTGCAATATCTTCTTTAAATGTGGCCTTGAGAGTATGTTCAATTGAGTAATGGCGTACTAATCCCTAGGAAACCCACCTGGAATTATATCATTTTTGATGTAGTCTTGGAACAGTTGCCTCTCTTTTCACTTTCCTATCCGGTCTCCATTGACCCACTCTTGTTATATTCAGACCCTCACGATAATAGAGTATTAGAGTGTTTGAGGGCGAGGGGTAATTATTTTATGCACATTTATTTCTATTTACAAGGGAATGATGATACCTTTATGCAACAAGGATTATATATAGTGATTTCAAGGGATGTGGAAGTTCCGAGGTAATCTAACTAGATCTCACCATTTCCATGTACTCTTGAGTCATGTTATATATATATATTCTATGAGGTCTCTCTTGACCAACTCTTTGTTGTATTTGGAGTATTTAAAGACTAAGCATCTTTATTGTGTACAATTTTCGTCTAAAGTGATAATGATTGCCTTGAAAGGAAGCAACAGGGTAAACATATTAATAAGTTGTAAGTTTTTTAATTACTTCAATTACTTATGCAATATCTAAGTATAAGTATACAAAAATGAAAACTAGAGAAATTCCTGTTTTCAAGGAATATATAACAATTACTTATCTGCACAAAATATTATGCAGCTTTTACCGCACCAGTCGCTATAAGGTTATATTTCAGCAGATGGAATACATCACTAAGCACTTACACAGTGATCGATGTGAGGTAAAGTAAAAGTTCTGTGGATCGATGTGTAGACTAGGGTCGTCACCATTTTAGATATATTGACTTATCGACGTTCATGGATGAAGTATAAAGTAAATATATTAGCCAGCACTTATATATGTGGAAGTCTAGTTAAATGGATTATAAGTAATAATAAATGTAAGACTTACCGTCTACAATATTCTGATTTCGTCGTTTATACGACGGCCGTTTCGGCTATTCCGCCATTTTCAAGTTTATATATTCAGTTTTCCCAACGTCAAACATAAACACTTACACATAGTTATACAAAAACACTGATTTGTACTTAATATATTAAAATTTATTAAAACAAACACGACTCATGAGTCGACTCGATTCTTTGATGTTCCGGTTCATACTGCGTGCGTGTGTGCGTGTTTTAATCGTCGGGAGTGGATGATGTCTTATCTAACTGTGTCAATGCAGTGTCATATAAAACGAAGGAATCAGAATATTGTAGACGGTAAGTCTTACGTTTATTATTTAATATATCAATATTGGGAATAGCGACTAACAAATGTTATCACAAGTAACGTCATTGTAAGCAATAACAGCGATGTTTGACATATCAAATCACTGAATGTATTGAAGTCCAGGCCTCAGGTATAATAATAATAATAATATATGAACTCATTTTACAACAGGTCATGGATAATAAAAATAATATTTAGTCTATTCATACTAAAAAGTAATTACAAACTAGGAATATCTACCCATAGTATCCTGTTTTTAAGCTAGTTGGCTAAATAAATATTTTTAAAGAAACAATTCATCGCATATTAATCCAGGATTTTAGCGTCACGTCAGAGAATGTTCTAGTACACGCTATATTACAGCCCCAAATAATAACTAAACACTCTTATTAAAATACAATTATCTAATTTATAACTAAATAACATACTGGCAAAAATGTAATAAATTATTTAATATATTTTTTAACATTTATTAGAAAATTAATTCAAATATAATTTATGTTTTAACTACAAATTTAACCTTAATAGGTTGTACACATTTGAAATTAAAAAAAAAAAAAAAACTTAAAGGAACATTACTATAAAATTCAGATTTAAATAAAAAATACAAAAATGGTTAGAATAGAGAAAAACCAGTAATGTAAAGTTAATGCCAATCAAGTTATTAATGTAGCCAGGCAAGGTACAATGATCAAAATAGAAGACGTAGGAGGTCCCCACAAATTTTGGAGTTTCTATCAAATGACTAGTATACACCAGCAGTATCTTCTGCTAAGTACGTTTAATGGAGGGATAGTATAGCAGAGTGGTCTAACAATTCAGATCAGTGACCTTATGAGGACCAGGAGTCAAGTATAGAAGGAATACATCAGTCGGCACTTAAGCGTTGATCGATCTGAGGTGAAATTGAGGTTGTAAGGTACAGTCAATGTGTAAATAACATCGGGTTTAATATTTCAGATCAGTTGACTTATTATAGTCCAAGATTCAAGTATAATATTACAATAGAACAATGGCATAATTATAATTGAATTTAATGGCATAATTGTAGCAGACAATGTTTACTTTTAATATTGGAGTTAGATATATATTTCAGCTTTAGAAATGTGATATTTTCCAAGTTATCTAGCAATCTATTACTCGTTTTTTCTTTCTTTTTTTTCCTTTTTTCTTTTTTTTCAATTTTATATTCAAACTTGTATTATAGAGACACATGTTCAGCATCATTAGATTTTTCGTCCCATTATAGCTTCATATGTACATGTTTCTTGAATCTAATTTGTATCTCTCTTCTTGTTTAACCTAGATAAAACTTTTCACACGAATTACGTGTAATTACGTAAATTCCAGACTCTTCTAACATCGTAATTTTGTCTTTAGGATTACCTAGTACAATACTAAGTATGTTACTACTTTTGTAAGCTACCATTAAATCAAAGTTATTTCAAAATACGTATTAGCTCTTGGTAAAGGATGAGTCAGAATGTAAACTAATTATGCTTGCATGTTTTCAGATATTTCTCAGTTTTTGTTACCGTAACATATCATCACTTAATTTATTCTGAAAACAGTTGAATTTTGCTATAGCTTTAATAAATTTTGATTCCTTAAAATAACGTTTAGGTTTGAGTGGAATATAACAAGCTCTATGTATCAAACTGTTAATGACTGACAATTTGTGTTGGGAATTAATACCTATTATTATTTGAAGGTTTTCTGTAAATATCAAACTCTATCCCATTCATTTTTTAATACGTAAATTATCTAGAAATTACAAGAAATTATTGAGATCTACTTCATGTGTAAATATTATAGAATCGTGAAAGCTATTATAATGTTCTAAAAGTTCTTCAACACGTCATTCCTAAAGATCAAAATTGGCAAATATGTCGTCCACATATCTTAACCATAATCTTTGAAAAAAGATAACGGTATTTTTAAATCTTCTTAAAATTTTTTAATGAAAACGTTTGCCACAAAGGGTGACAAAAAAGTACCCATTGGTGTGCCATCCTGTAGTAGTAATTGTAGTTAAAGAGGTTAGTGTGTATAGTACCTCGGAATATGATAGCAGTGCTATTGAAATGTGCATAATGTAGAATAAACATAACTATACAGTATTTTTGTTGATAGTGTTTTGTTGTGATTTTGGGAAATTTTCTTCCATTTTATATTCACCAGAATACTCTAGTGATTCGTATAAGATTGGAGTGTTTTATTATTTTTTTTTTTGAAAATATCAGAAGCCGACATAATTTGACAAAGTTGATTTACATTAACTATCTTATTAAATTATATGTTATCTTCGTTAAGATAGCATCTGTTTGACAAATTCATGTTGGTCTTGCATAGTTTTTCTTTACGACTCATAATGTATTTTTCAGCCATTGGGTATATGATGCACTTTATTATGTGGTCGTAGCGGTTATCTTTCTATATTACAGTTACTGAAACTTCATTACGATTGGGAAACTTTTTAAAATTAAAATAAATCTAGTTGGATGAGAAGAAAAAGAGATTTAGTGTCAATTTAAGTTTGTTCTATATAGACTTAAAAGTTAAATAGCTTAGGATAATATCCATCCCTTTAGAGTGACTTAGTGGTGGATTAATATGAAGTGGTAGAATGGAGTTTGTACTTTGTTTAATTATATTTTGTAAATCCTTCTTCAGTAAGTAGCTTTTCCTTCCTTCTCATATATCTTCATATAAATGACATATTTGTTTTCTTCTATGTTGAGAGTTTGTTATCTTTTAAAGTTTATTGAACTTTAAAAATTTTCAAATTTATTTCAAAACAAACGAAGGGCATTCACGTAATACGATAAAAGTCATATGACTTACACAAACTAACAATTGTTTTTAACGATTATTCCTAACTAGGATTAGAGTTTTAATTTCTCACTGTTTGATATATTAGATTTCTTTATACCTTTATTTTAACTAAAATTGTATCGTGTCATTAATGGAATATAAATCAATATAACTTTTCATATTTTAGTTTAGATTCGAATTTTGTTTCTAGCTTAACATTATTCTGAACCTTGTCGTAATTTCTGGTTTCACAAATAAACTAGTGGGAGTTATTTACAAGTTTTGATGAAAAATACTAAAATACAACAAATCCTTAGCTATTTTAGCTAATGTATTAAACTTAGGTTATTGAATTTGGTTTCCACGTGCGTTTAAAGGCTCAGTTTACTGATTACGGACTTGGAAATGACGAAGGATTGTAACTGGATACGGGCCTAGTTAAATTTATTCTTGCGTTAGATTTCTCCGTTTATTCTTTTTAATCAGGTATCTCTTGACCAACTCTTATTCTTCTCCGACTCTCATGCTTCTAAAGTATTTGAGTCTTTGTTTTTTACTCTAATCTTACTTTTTATAAGCTATTTACGAGTCCATAGCTCGGTAGAACCATCACCCACAGGGGTTATGTCGTTCTCCCTTGCACCCCTCATGTCCCGGAACCGCTCTTCATTGCGGATATCAGGGTGTTTACTAAGTTTATGGGTAGATAGGCCCCTCTGCGTGCCAAATCTGGCATCGCAGGCACCACAAGGGCACCTATTATCCAGATCACTCTGCACTATACCTTTGCACTTAGGTAGATGACAGCTAACTGAATGAAGCTTCACAAATGAAGTACCGCATCTTCCGCATTGCCATGGCAGAGTGACCTTTGGGTGTTCCGTACCGTAATGGCTGACGAGAGCACTTGCAGTCGTGAAGAAGCTACCACGGCAATGAAAGCACATTGCGACAAATGGATACTGTTTATGATTATTATTATTAATTTTGGTGGGAATAGAGGATCGTGGATCTTTTAAAACTTGGTTGGCACAACGGTCACAGCCCAGACCTATTGACTAAAACTAAATACCACTCAGTCAGCCAGCACTTGACGAGGGACTATTACTAATACTCTAAATAATGATTACTAAAATTAGATATAATATAATTTACTTAATTAACAGATATTATTATTCACTAGGGATTGACTCTAACCAAAATAGTGGTCCCGATGTAGACACTAGCCTAAAATGGCCGCTATTCTACACTGCACCGGCGAACGCGAAAGCGGAATGTTTGCCCACCATTTAACCCGGGGTCGACTGACCCTACCCAATTTGACTATTAAGCCATTATTTTTGGGGGGTTAAAACTAAGAACAAGGAGATATGTAGAATGATGAATTCGCGATGATTGAGATAGTTGTAGCCTTCCAAAGGTCCAGCTCCTAGCGAATGCGGTGCACAACTAATTATCTTTTGTGCGTGACCCGACTTCTGGGCTCGCAGGGTGGGGGAACATGCAAGACATCATCCGTTGCCCCTGCATTTGTGGCACCGGGCAACTGATAAGGCACCGGATGCGGACAAGTAACTGCTACTTTAAGTGCATGGGGAATTGTGGTGGGCAGATCACCACAACATGGAAGCCACCAACAGGTAGACGTAAGTGACGGTATTGCCCAAATTATCCCATGTTCTAAGGGCAATACCGAGACCATGACCCACCCCATCATTGTCTCCTCCGTCCTCAGCAACACCTCCCTCGGACCATCCTCATAAGTTTCTTCGATTCCGGTAGTAATCATTGTGCGGGACCTTGTTTGCACGGTCCTTCAAGGTATGGCGCCGGACCTCTGTGAACCCAATGCAGAGGCACCACTATCCTCGGGAGAAGCATTCAAAACAGCACAAGGTGCCCTTCTCCTAGCACCCCTTGCTACGGTAGCAGTACATGAGGAACTGGCGCCGTCTTCCCGATCTTCATTGGGAAGTTACCAGAAACCCCCAGTTACCAGTAGCCCAACTGTATGGCGATCCGCTGGCCCACCAGACTCGCCCACGCCCGGATCCGACCCAGGCACATAACATTTTCTTTTTGACATCATTAATCATGGTTAGATCCGTTTTAACCATGCCGGCATGGGGTGGACTTAGTTGTCCCACCACATTTGTCTGCAGGTTAAACTTTACCTGCGCCGGTCAACATTGCCACTCCTGATCTAGGAGCCAGTCTAAAACCTCGCCTCGTTCAAGCTTGGTTGCATTTCATCAACCAAGGAGGCTCGGATCGCTCATGCCAGGTCTTCTACATGCGGGATAGGGTTTGGTACTGGCGCCCAACTCGCCGGGTAACAAATTTCTCTCCCCCACCATCAAAGGGGATTACTTCCCTGGGACGCACATGATTTTATTGTGCCACCAGGACCCGTTACAATCAATACCCCTCCTATTAGTTCGGTGCTAGCAACAAATTTGCACCTTTATCCGCGCCTGGGTGGCCTTGCTAAAGGGCCGGACCCTAGGATAGATATGTTTTACCATGATCATTGGCCCCACGTGACCATCCCTATCTTAGTCATCAATCAGAGATGATGAGGCTATTGCCTGAACGCCTCCTCTTTGGGAATTTACTGACGCACTCTTTCCGGGACTACAGCTCCCGGGGGGCCTGCTGTAACGAGCGTACAGCACTAAGTTGGAAGATGGGTGACCTACACCTCTCCGGCTTGATATGCAAAAGATAACTTTAATAACTTCCCAGGATATACCTGGTCTCCGGAGGGACACCTAGGTGTAGTCGAGATGACAACACGCCATCTGAAGGGATGATCTTATAGCCGTCATAGACATTGTTAGGGCCATTCCTCGAGAATAGACGCCCAACTCCTTTAGAGCTTTTGTGGTCATGTCAGGAACAGCACCTCTCGACCCGATGACCAGTGGGACCACTACCCCATTACTGGCATCGAACTCCCTTATAAGCTGTGGGAGTAACTTGGCATATTTATTAATTTTCTCTGCGTAGGCATCTTTGAGATAAGTCCAGTTCTCGAAGCGGACTGTTACATCCACCACGAAAACCCGGTCCTCGTTCTTCATGACGAGGTCCGGCTTTAGGAGACCACCTCCGCCTTCGCATTGAAAGGTCGGTTCCTTGGCCACAATATACTCTTTTTGACGGCATTCATTCTCAACCAAGTTCACGATCTCATTATGTCGATGAATCCTGGCGGACTTACCAGCTACACACTCGCCCAGGACGTGGCCCAATGTCTCAGGCTTTGCCTTACAACGTCGGCAGAGCGGATCAACCACCATGTCCGCACGTCGTAACACCACCCTAGTGCCAAGTGTGTTGGTCCTCAGCTTTAAAGCATAAATGAATCTGCTGGGACCAAGGAGCCGTGGGTCGTTAAGCCAGGCGTTGCCCTACTATATCGTTCTGGAAGTCATCAACCCCAATTCCTTGTGACTCCAGTTGACTCCATCTGCTCTGCTCTCTGCCCTTCAGGCACAACCCCGCGAACTGCAGCTCCTTCTGGGTAGGAAGCCAGTCTAATTGCACAGATCTGGCTATCTTTTGTAACCGTGACTCCACGTCATTGCTATCAAACAATATCTTCAACAAATCGTCATTTTGTGTCTGTAAGGCCAGGCCTACTCTCAGATTGGACAGCGGTAACTGGTTGTCCATCTTTGGGAATCCCAGCCCACCGTCCCGCTTTCTAGTGTAAAGGCACGCACTCGTTGTCGAGTCGTGCAAGTGGAAGATACCCTTTATCACCTGTCTAATTTCGCCATCGAGCCGAACAAGGGTGTTCTTGGACGGCAGATCTATAGAAAGTCGATGGCAAAATTTAGGTATCAAATAAGTCGAAAGCAGTTCGAGTTTCTGCCTCGGCTTGAGGTGCAGGGATGCTACCCTCCGCACCCCTTTAAGCAACCTATCGTGAGAGCCACGGTTCTCCACCCCCTTCGCCAGAATAAATTCTTCTCCGAGGTAAGTGATGGGCGTACCACTGTTCGCCCAAGGCAACACAGTGCCGCCCACCCTCAACCCCGGATCGACGGCTACCCACGTTTTCTTGTGACACATGATTTGGAATGACAGGTACTTCGGGACGGACAGACTCATCCCCAGTTGACCCAGGTAGCTGACAACTTGGTCCAACTGAAGCTGAGCTCCTTCAACGCTTTCGCTCAGAAGGATGACGTCATCGGCAAAGGCCAGCAAGCCAACTGAGTGCTCCCCCACTTTGAAGCCTGCGTGCATCTCCTGTATGTCCACCACCAGCTTATCTATGAGGAGGTTGAAGAGCAGGGGTGACAGGGGATCGCCCTGTTTCACACCCCTCTCCATACTAATCACAGGTTTACCATCTACCCCGAGGGCAGTGGTAACCCCCTTATACATATTCAATATTAGCAGTCTAATATGTTTAGGGATACCCTGTTGAAGCAAGGCCCCTTCCAAAGCTTGGTGTCGTAGAGTGAACTCACACAGCAGACAAGGTCAGAAAACCCCAGAGTTTATCCACTCTTGGGCCTGTCGAGTTTGAGTGAGCTGACGAACGAGTAGCCTCGCTTGACAAATCAATGTTTAACGGCCGGTATTTGTCAGTCCGCCGTGCCTAGCGTTCTTTTTAACCGACCGAGTAGTCCTCCTGAGGGAGGTGGTGCAGTCTTTGGCGGCAAACCAAGTTAACACCCCACTCGCCGGGTGACAAAGTTCTCTCCACTACCATCAAAGGGATTACTTTACCTGGGACGCACCAGCTCAAAAGTGCCACCAGGTCCTGCCACTCTGACAATATCCTTCCTATTAGTTCGGTGCTAGCAAACATTTTTGCACCTTTATCCAAGCCTGGGTGGCCTTGCTAAAGGGCCGGACCCTAGGATAGGGACTTCACAGGGATTTTACAGAGACTGGCCTAGGTGATCTTATCATGAACTCATCATTAGCCCAACCTGACCATACCTATCTTAGTCATCAATCAGAGATCGATGAGGCTATTGCCGGAACGCCTCCTCTTTGGGAATTTACTGGCGAACTTTTTCCGGGACTACAGCTCCCGGGGGGCCGGCTGTAACGAGCGTACAGCACTAGGATGGAAGATGGCGTGACCTACACCTCTCCGGCTTCTCATGCAAAAGATAACTTTTATAAACTTCCCAGGGTATACCTGGTCTCCAGAGGGACACCTAGGTGTAGTCGAGATGACAACACGCCATCTGAATGGATGATCTTAATGCCGTCATAGACATTGTTAGGGTCATTCCTTGAGAATAGACGCCCAACTCCTATGGAGTTTTGTGGTCATGTCAGGAACAGCATGTCTCGACCCGATGACCAGTGGGAACACTGCCCCATCACGGACATCGAACTCCCTAGTTAGCTGTGGGAGCAACTTGGCATACTTATTTACTTTCTCTGCGTAGGCATCTTTGAGATAAGTCCCGTTCTCGAAGCGGACTGTTACATCCACCACGAAAACCCGGTCCTCGTTCTTCATGACGAGGTCCGGCTTTAGGAGACCACCTCCGCCTTCGCATTGAAAGGTTTGTTCCTTGGCCACAATGTACTCTTTTTGACGGCATTCATTCTAAACCAGGTTCACGATCTCATTATGTCTATGAAACCTGGCGGGCTCACCAGCAACACACTCGCCCAGGACTTGGACCAATGTCTCAGGCTTTGTCTTACAACGTCGGCATAGCGGATCAACCGCCATGTCCGCACGTCGTAACACCACCCTAGTGCCAAGTGTGTTGTTCCTCAGCTTTAAGGCGTTAATGAACCTGCTGGGACCTAGGAGCCGTGGGTCGCTAAGCCTGGCCTGCACACTTTATCATTCTGGAAGTCATCAACTCCTATCCCTGGTGACTCCAGCTGACTCCATCTGCTCTGTTCTTTGCCCTTCAGGCACAACCCCGCAAACTGCAGTTCCTTCTGGGTAGGAAGCCAGTCTAATTGCACAGATCTGGCTATCTTTTGTAACCGTGACTCCTCGTCATTGCTATCGAACAACAACTTTACATATCATCATTTTGTTTCTGTAAAGCCAGACCAGCTCTCAGATTGGACAGCGGTAACTGGTTTTCCAACTTTGGGAATCCCAGCCCACCGACCCGCTTTCTAGTGTAAAGGCACGCACTCGTTGTCGAGTGGTGCAAATGTAAGTAACCCTTTATCACCTGTCTAATTTCACCATCGAGCCGAACAAGGTTGTTCTTGGACGGCAGATCTATAGAAAGTCGATGGCAAAATTTAGGTATCAGATAAGTCGAAAGCAGTTCGAGCTTCTGCCTCGGCTTGAGGTGCAGGGATGCTACCCTCCGCACCCCTTAAGCAATCTATCGTGAGAGCCACGATTCTCCATCCCCTTCGCTAAAGTAAATTCTACTCCGAGGTAAGTGATGGGCGTACCACTGTTCGCCCAAGGCAACACAGTGTCGCCCACCCTCAACCCCGGAATGACAGCTACCCACGTCTTTTTGTGACACATGATTTGGAATGACAGGCACTTAGGGACGGACAGACTCAACCCCAGTTGACCCAGGTAGCTGACAACTTGGTCCAACTGAAGCTGAGCTCCTTCAAATCTTTCGCTCAGAAGGATGACGTCATCGGCGAAGGCCGACAAGCCAACTGAGTGCTCCCCCACTTTGAAGCATGCGCGCATCTCCTGTATATCCACTACCAGCTTGTCCATAAGGAGGTTGAAGAGCAGGGGTGACAAGGGATCGCCCTGTTTCACACCCCTCTCCATTTTAATTACCGGCTTACCATCAACCCCTAGTGCTGTGGTTACCCCCCTATACATATTCTTTATTACCATAATGATATGTTTAGGGATACCCTGCCAAAGCAAGGCCCCTTCTAAAGCTTGGTGTGGTACAGTATCGAACGCTTTAGAGATATCTAACTGGGCTCCCACTAGCCCAGTTTTGCGCTTTGCAAGCTTAACTATTTCATCAAAAATGAAACAGTTCTGGAAGCAAACATTGACCGGCATAAAACCTTTTTGCCTCGTGTCTATATTTACCGTCTTCCGCAGCCTGCCATCGATCAACCCGCTGTAAAGTCTTGCTAGTGTGGAGCCAATAATGACTGGTCTCCAATTACTAGCTGCTAAAGGGTCTTTCCCAGACTTCGGAATAAGAGTGGTCCTATTCTTTAGAAAAACCTGCGGGTACACTCCAGTAACGAGTAGCAGCGTGAAGAACTTGGCCAAGACCTCATTCAGTCCTTTGACCTGGAGGTCGCGTTTAACTAGCCCATCCGGCCAGTGGCCCCGTTCTTCTTAAGGCGCCTAACGCGGTTTTTTACCTGCTGAGTCTGGAAAGCTCCGAAGAACTCTCCAAGGCCAGACTCAGTCCCGACCTCGAACTCCACACCACAATCACCCTTCGTCTCCCACAGCTTTTTATACACAACTCGAAAGACCGTAGCTGGAGGCTTAATGCTCTGTTCCTCTAGCCTACCCATATCAGAGGGTAGCGTGCCCTCGAGCACCATATCAGCCAGCTTGTCAGGAAACTTCCGAAAAAGGTCCTGGCACCTAGCATATGCTACCCTCATTCTTTGGCTTCTGTTATGCCTTATGGGCATACGATCTTTCCGACCACTCTTGGAACTGATCTTGGATCCCCATCCTCCGCCTGGGGTCCCTTCAGCCTTTCGATAAGGTCCACAGTCAATGTATTTATTACTGTGGCCTCGATTATGGTCTCCCCCTCCACGGCTGAGACCAGCTGTGATTGTAATCGTTCAAGTAAGGCCGATAGGAGATTATCCAATCGGCCTTCAAAAATACTCAGGGAAGAACCCTCGTCACAGGAGGCTCCCACAGCAAGAGCTCCTCGGAGTGTTTCCCCAAAGGAGACGGCAAACACTTCAACAGTCTTTGACAGGGAGGGTGTAAAGGGCCCCCTTCCGCCAACTCCCGTTCACGGGGAGACTGGTTGGGTTTCCCAGTCTCCTCCCCAACAACGGTGTCAACCTGTTCCCTGTTAAGGTTAATCACCATAGAACGTTCAAAAACCAGTTCCCCGAAGGGTCACTGCCAACAACATGGGGAACAACGGTTTCAGCCTCAACAATGGGTGTAAGGGGCCCATGGGATTCCTCCAACGTTGCGTCGCCAAGATTTTTTGAGAACCCTTCCCCTTGGGTCTCCTCGATAACCAGCTGTTCTTGGTTAACCGCGACATCAGGGTCATCAACTTGAGAAGGTACATTTGCATGTAGACCTTCCGCCATGGGTTCCGAATCATCGACTAAAGCAACGTCGTGTCTCCGATCCGGATTCTCAGCGGGTCGTTTCCTCCCACCTACCACTCGAAGCACTGCTCTCTTATTTGATACTTGTTTATTAGATTTCGCAGGCAAATGCTGTGCAATTTTCAATTTATATGCTTGTTGCCTGCGTACAGTGCTTCCATCTCCCTTAGGATCTGCAGTTCCTGCACTCGGTGGAACCATCACCCACAGGGGTTGAATCGTTTCCCCTTGCACCCCTCATGTCTCGCAACCGCTCCTCGTTTAGAATATCAGGGGGCTTACTAAGTTTGTGGATAGATAGGCCCCTCTGCGTGCCAAAACTGGCATCGCAGGCACCACAAGGGAACCTATTATCCGTTTCATTCTGCAAACCTTTACATTTTGGTAAATGGCAGCGGACAGAATGCAACTTCACAAAGGAAGTATTGCACCTCTCACACCGCCATCGCAGAATTTTTTGTGGGTGTGCCTTCGCGTAGTGATCATTGAGTGCACCTGCACCCGTGAAGTAACTTCCACGGCAATGATAACACATGGAAGCTACCCACGGGTAGACATAAGTGGCTGTGTTACTCTTGTTTACTCTAGTTTCAAGGGCAACACCGAGCCCATGGCCTTCTTCGTTGGTTTCTCCACTGTCCTCAGGCAACACCTCCATTGGACAGCTTTCAAAAACCTCTTCAATTCCGGTATTTATATTGCAGGACCTCGCTTGCACGGTCCTTCGAGGAATGGCGCCGGACCTCTGCCCACCCTCCGCAGAGGCACCACCATCTTCGGGAGAAGCATTCAAAATAGCACAAGGCACTCTTCTCCTAGCTCCCCTTGCGACGGTAGTACTACATGAGGAACTGGCGCTGTCTTCCTGATCTTCATTAGGAAGTCCAACTGAACCCCCGGGAACCTGTAGCCCAACTGTGTGGCGATCCGCTGGCCCGCCAGATTCGCCCACGCCCAGATCCGACCCAGGCACTTTGTTTTTCTTTGACATTTTACGCATTTGGTTGGTCCGTTTTAACCATGACGGCATGGGGTAGACTGAGCTGTCTTACCATTGTTGTCTGCAGGTTAAACTTTACCTGCGCCGGTCAATATTGCCGTTCCTGCCCTAGGAGCTAGTCAAAAGAACCTCGCCTCGTTCAAGCTTGGTTGCATTTCCTCAACCAAGCAGGCTCGGATCGCACATGCCAGATCTCACGCATGCGGGATGGGGTTTTGTAGAGGCGCCCTATTCGCCTCGTGACAAGTTCTTTCCCCTACCATCAAAGGGGATTACTTACCTGGGACGCACCAGATTTAAAGGTTCCACCAGGTCTTGCCACTACTATATGGTGCTGCATAGAGAGCCGACACTTTAGAACACCACACCGCCACCCCAAAACTAGCCCGCGGCCATGCTGTAGGTCGAACCCTAAGTTCGAGGCTCGGCACTCATAAGAGCACCGAGGTGAGCGGACAACGGCAGACCCAGACCTTCCCTTGACCGAACCTCAGAGAACTGAAAAGTGCTCCATTAAGGCAATTTGGAAGCGGTTTCATGCCTCTCGTTCGAAAGCTCTAAATGGAAAATCATCCCCATAATTACAGGTCTGCAGAAGTCAATTAGGACAACTAATTAAGAGAGCCGACGAACGATCAGTCTCGCTTGACAAATCAATGTTTGACGGGCGGTGTTTGTCAGTCCGCAGTGCCTATCGTTCTATTAACCGACCAGTGGTCCTCTCAAGGGAGGCTGTGCAAGCTTTGGCGGCAAACCAAGCAAGCACCCCACTCGCAGGGTGACAAAGTTCATTCCCCTACCATCAAAGGGATTACTTACCTGGGACGCACCAGATTAAAAGTGCCTCCAGGTCCTGCCACTATGCCAATAGTTTGATAGCTCTAAAATGGAAATCGTCCCCACATAATGACGGATCCGCAGAAGTCAATTAAGCCAACTACGATGCGACAAACCTAGATATGTTTTACCATGATCATTGGAACCACCTGACTATTCCTATCTTAGTCATCAATCAGAGATCGATGAGGCTATTTCTGCTTGCTGGCGATACACCCAGCAAGGACTTCCCTCTTTAACCCTTTCGGGAGGCGAGATAACCTATAGTGTGAATCGTTCAAGAGATGATGGCTTATCACGATTTCGCCATCACTCCACCATGAATTAACAAGATTCCACCATCCTAGCGGCTGGCCACCACTATATGCTAGTGACGGTGCATGCTGCCTGGAAAAATTAGGTAAGTGAGCCTCTGAGAGTAGCCTCAACAGAGGATGGGTTCAGCTACCCCCTTTCTGGGGCATTGCCTAGGGAAGACCTCGCAGAGGTACCCACTCAACCACCTTGCGATGGCTGACCCACCGCCCTTGGAGGTGTATAGGGCCTCCAAGGACTTGCACTTTCTCGAAAATGTACGTAGGGACACCACTACGTACGGGGAAAATTAAATACCCACAAATGGGTAATGATAACAATAAAGCAATAACAACAACAATAAATAACAAAAATCATAAATAACAAATCAAAACGGGAAGAGAAAGTGCTGTGCCAGCTTGCAGGGTCATCGGGGCCGGGGTCATGGAGAAGAGTAAAATCTGTCGTAATCCATGAACCCGTGGTATATCTCTATTGAACTCCGAAGAGCCATTAGAGATATAGTTTTTAGAATGCCAACTCCTTTGATCCCCAGGTGTTTTAAACAAGCCATGATCGGCTTTGGCATTGCCCCTCTGGTCCCCACCATAATGGGAAGGACGTCCCCACTCTCCACTCCAAACTGGGTTTGGAGTTGAGGCAGTAGACCGCGATACTTGCGTATGTTCTCATCCCTGGCACGGGATAGGCTCACCCCATCTTCATGGCGGACGGTGACATCGACCACAAAGACCCCTTCTCGGTTTTTAATGACCAAGTCGGGTTTGAGGCTCCCCTTCCCCTCAAGGACAGGCTGCGGTTCTTTGCTGACCACTAGTGCCTCGTCCCTCACTACTTGTGACTGAATGAGATCCACGATCTCATTGTGTCGTTGGATCCGAGCGGGTTTCGTGAATAAACACTCATCCAGAATGTGGTTTAGCGTCTCTAAACCAAGCATACATTTGCGGCATCTCAATCTCTTTGTGGAATAGCTCGGTTGAGACTAGTCCTGTTAACAGCAGTATTAGTTCTCAACTGCAGGGCGGTTATAAACCTATTAGGCTTTAATAGAGTTGGATCGCGCAAGAATGCGTTCCCCACTCTATCCCCTGTGAGGGCCGTGACAGCCTTGCCCTGCGAACCGAGGTTCTTCCTCGCTTGTAGCTCTGCCTTAGAATTTCGATCTTTTAGTTGCCGCTAATCTCGTTCTGAGTAAGGATAGGCAATCCTTACTGAGCGTGCCAATCTACGGAGATGGGCCGTAGTACTGGCACACCCTGACAGAGCCACGACAGCTGGGTCCGGCGAGCATTGAAATCGGAGTCCCAACTTAAGAGCCACGCGAGGCACAAGATGTTCAATCCTCGGAAAACCTAGTCCCCCATCTCTCCTCTTGCAGTATATAACTCCATTGCATATGGAGTGCGGGAGGTGCATGAGCGTTCGAATAGCTACCCTCAGCTCTTGGTCTATCTCTCTCAGAGTAGAGATTGTTAGAAAGGCGGTAACCAGCTCGCGAAGGTAGCTTGGGACTAGGTAGTTCTGGAGCAGATTAAGTTTCTGGTGGGGTTTGAGAGCTAGGTGAACAACCCTCTGCAAGACGTCAGTGAGGCGTATACGCAACCCCTTCAGATCCACACCACTCCAGAGGGAATACTTCGCGCCAAGATACACGAAGCTTTCCTGCGCCGTGGCCGCGCGGATTTTCTCCCCTTGCCATTCCATGCCGGGGTCTTCTAGAACCCAAGAGTCTTTTTTCGTAAGCGCAATCCCATATGCAAGGCTCTTGGCGACCGAAAGCGTCATACCATGACGACTGAAGTAGTCAACGGTCAAATCTAGAAGATCTAGGGCCTTTGAGGCGTCTGAAGCCACCAATACGATGTCATCAGCAAAGGCCAAGCATGAGATATTATGCTCACCATCAAGAGCATATACCGGCATGCGCTCCAGCTGCTCCAACAATGGTTCAAGAACCAAGTTGAAGAGCAGGGGTGTTAGAGAGTCCCCCTGCTTAACACCTCGCCGAAGCTCGAGTTCTATATTGCCCTTTGGATGAGCTATACGGGTGTAAAGGGCCCGATAGCTCGACTTGACCAGTTCGACTAAGGGAGCCGGAACCCCCTTTCGTCGGAGCACATGTTCTATTGCAGTATGTGGAATTGTATCAAATGCCTTAGAGACATCTAACACAATACCCACACCCCGCCACGCAGGCAGCCTGCCTCCGCCACGAAGCCCTACTGCCTAGGACTCATTTTGACTACACCCCGAAGCCTTTGATCAACGACACCCCAGAAAAGGCGACTGAGGATGGAACTTATCGTGATCGGCCGATAATTGACTACATGCGCTTTGTCTTTCCCTTCTTTGGTATGAGTGTGGTCCTGTTTAACCTCCACTCGGTCGGCAGATGACCGGAGGCCAGTACTACATTATACAACCCGGATAACAGCTTGATATGGATCGGTTTGGATAGAGCCGCTTTTCTTATACCATCCAAACCGCCAGCTGTAGATCCCTTGATCCTGCCAAGACGCCATTTGACATCGGCGAATTCGATTGGCGGAAATGACTCCAGCACAATCAGTGGCCCATCAACAGGATCTTCTACCCGGGTAGGCACTCTCGTTCCCCAGAGGCCTGTATACAGATCTTGGATATCTTCCCTGGCTAGCTTATGGGTATTGGACGCAGCATAGTCCATACCCATGCGAACATGCTTTGCAAGAAGTCCGGGATTCTTCTTGTAGAGGTCTTGTGCGCGTGCGTATTGGTATCGCATCTGTGCACGCTTTTTAGACCGTTTGGTCTTAGGGTGAATAACCCTTGCCTGTCCGGTGGTGTTCGATACCTGGGTGGCTTTCAGGTAATCGGCCAAGACACTGTAAACAGCGTCAACAATCTCCAAGGTGATAACCGGAGATCGGGCGGCGTCTCTTATAAGACGCATCACTTCCCGGGCACCCGCAGGGCCAGTTGAAATGTCCCACTTTTTCAACTGAGTCAACAGCTTTGCTTTCCAATCCCCCTCGTTGAGACTGGTTAGGGTGCAAGGTTCCAGCATAGGACTCCGAGGCGCAGCCATTTCGTGCAAACCAGCAAGATCAGCCCTATTGCTGTCGCCACGTGCTATTAACGTGGGTGAGCCTGCGACCACGGGCGAGACGACAGTGCCACCTTCGTCATCGGGCACTTCCACCTCCTAATCAAACTTACAGGTAGAAGCATTTGAGCTCTGTTGAAGCTCGCCACCAGCGTGTACATCACCTTCACTTTGGGGAGTGTCGGTACGCTGCTCGTTCAAACCCATTTCCGGAGTATGCATCTCCTCCTCAATGGGCGGTTGAACGACAAAGGAATGGTCATCCACTGGAGTTAGCGAACGGTGCGTCTCCCGTTGCGTGGATGCATCCCTATTCGACGGAGTGGGGGGCCTCCTGGAAACCAGGAAAGCCTCTCTTCCCCTGATGTACGAGGGGAGTCTCCGCTTGTCGTTAACCTGTTTTGCGGATTTGGAGCCTAGTCTTTGTGCCATCCGGGCGGATATCTGATATCCCCCTCAAATTCCAGCTCCATTTGATGCATCGCATCGATCTCATCAACAGTGAAGATCGAGCGCCCGTCTACGGCCCGACGGGATGTACTGGCGGGAACTGTCATTCGCTTCTCATTTCTGAGAAGAGGATGGGCAAAGCGTTCATGGGTAGACAGGCCCCTTCGAGACGCAAAGCTCATGGTACATTCCGAGCAATTCTCCGGCTTTTCTATGTCAGCTTCTAAGCCGGGGCACTTCGGAATGTGGCATTGTTCCGCATGCACTCCCTTGAAGCTCTTTCGACACTGGCAGCACTCATAGAGTACATCGAAAGATGCATGCTTGTCCTTTATGTGGTTGACATAATCGGACAGGCTCAATGCCTTATACTTCCCTTTTCCCCCGCGGAGACATACGGGGCAATCAGTGCCAGAAAAGGGAAGTTCAATTCTTAAGGTCCTTGTGGAAGCCAAGTCTTCAACACTAGTTCCCTGAGTATTCACTCGAGGTGCGGAACCAGACACGGCCGAGGCCGAGGCTTCATTTTCATTGCCAGCGACAAATGGTATAGACCGGTGGCTTGTCAGGCCACAGGCCCAATTCCCCCTTTCGGGGTAGTCGCCCCCCTTCTTAGTTCTATCCGAGTATGTATCTATGGATCTTTATCCGCGCCCGGGTAGCCTTACTCAAGGGCTGGACCCGAAGGATAGGGCTTGGGGTGGTTTTCCAGCGACTGACCCAGGGTAGAACACACAATAAACCCCTGATGGCCACCAAGAACCATTCGTCAAATCTGACCGCCACCCCCATTGGTACTTCATGAAACACAAAGCAGGGCTTACATTAGGAATAATATGACTATCAGCCTCCAAGAGACTGGATTACAAGAACACGTCACAGTTCCCAGCTTAAAGAGAGATGCAAACGCTACGACCCATCCAAGAGAATAATCACCCCCGTACCGGGGCATAACTATCCTCCGCTTCCAGGTTAGATTACAGGAGCACACCACAACTCCCAGCTCGAGACCGTCCAGGAACCATAGCTCATCCCACAGACTAATAACCTCCCTACGGGAGCATAACCATCCTCAGCCTCCAACAAAGGCTGGATTACAGGGGCGAGCCAAAACCCCCAGCTCAGGAAAGCTACAGAGACCCAAGACAAGCCTCAGGGATTTGTCACCCCCTATAAAGAGACAACAACCCCCAGCTTCCATGGTTGTATTACGAGAACCCACCACAGTCCCCAGCGCAGGAGAGTCGCAGCAGAAGCACCAGCTCTTAAGAGAGTCATAGTTACTCCCGCCGTTTACCCACCTGACCATTCCTATCTTAGTCATCAATCAGAGATCGATGAGGCTATTGCCAGAACGCCTCCTCTTTTGGAATTTACTGGCGAACTCTTTCCGGGACTACAGCTCCCGGGGGGCCGGCTGTAACGAGCGTACAGCACTAGGATGGAAGATGGCGTGACCTACACCTCTCCGGCTTCACATGCAAAAGATAACTTTTATAAACTTCCCAGGGTATACCTGGTCTCCGGAGGGACACCTAGGTGTAGTTGAGATGACAACACGCCATCTGAAGGGATGATCTTAATGCCGTCATAGACATTGTTAGGGCCATTCGTTGAGAATAGACGCCCAACTCCTATGGAGTTTAGTGGTCATGTCAGAAACAGCACCTCTCGACCCGATGACCAGTGGGAACACTGCCCGATCACGGACATCGAACTCCCTAGTTAGCTGTGGGAGCAACTTGGAATATTTATTTACTTTCTCTGCGTAGGCATCTTTGAGATAAGTCCCGTTCTCGAAGCGGACTGTTACATCCACCACGAAAACCCGGTCCTCGTTCTTTATGACGAGGTCCGGCTTTAGGAGACCACCTCCGCCTTCGCATTGAAAGGTCTGTTCCTTGGCCACAATGAACTCTTTCTTACGGCATTCATTCTCAACCAGGTTCACGATCTCGTTATGTCTGTGAATCCTGGCAGGCTTTCCAGCAACACACTCGCCCAGGACGTGGCCCAATGTCTCCGGCTTTGTCTTACAACGTCGGCACAGCGGATCAACCGCCATGTCCGCTCGTCGTAACACCACCCTAGTGCCGAGTGTGTTGGTCCTCAGCTTCAAGGCGTTTATGAACCTGCTGGGACCTAGGAGCCGTGGGTCGCTTAGCCGATGCCCACTTTATCATTTTGGAAGTCATCAATGCCAATCCCTTGTGACTCCAGCTTACTCCATCTACTCTGTTATTTGCCTTTCAGGCACAACCCCGCAAACTGCAGTTCCTTCTGGGTAGGAGGCGAGTCTAATTGCACAGATCTGGCTATCTTCTGTAACCGTGACTCCACGCCATTGCTATCGAATAACAATTTTAGCAGA
The DNA here is from genome assembly GCA_963513935.1 of Aphrophora alni. Classification (NCBI taxonomy): domain Eukaryota; kingdom Metazoa; phylum Arthropoda; class Insecta; order Hemiptera; family Aphrophoridae; genus Aphrophora; species Aphrophora alni. The sequence goes on along the minus strand of OY740773.1, from coordinate 87,389,956 downwards.
TCATAATTTTGTTTCTGCAAAGCCACACCAGCTCTCAGATTGGACAGTGGTAACTGGTTTTTCAACTTTGGGAATCCCAGCCCACCGTCCCGCTTTCTAGCGTAAAGGCACGCACTCGTTGTAAGTGGTGTAAATGCAAGATACCCTTTATCACCTGTCTAATTTCACCATCGAGCCGAACAAGGGCAGATCTATAGATAATCGATCGAAAAATTTAGGTATCAGATATGTCGAAAGCATTTCGAGCTTCTGCCTCGGCTTAAGGTGCAGGGATGCTACCCTCCCCACCCCCTTGAGCAATCTATCGTGAGAGCCACGATTCTCCATCCCCTTCGCCAGTGTAAATTCCACTCCGAGGTAAGTGATGGGCGTACCACTGTTCGCCCAAGCCAACACAGTGTCGCCCACTTTCAACCCCGGATTGACGGCTACCCACGTCTTTTTGTGACACATGATTTGAAATGACAGGCACTTGGGGACGGACAGACTCATCCCCAGTTGACCCAGGTAGCTGACAACTTGGTCCAACTGAAGCTGAGCTCCTTCAACGCTTTCGCTCAGAAGGATGACGTCATCGGCGAAGGCCAGCAAGCCAACTGAGTGCTAACCCACTTTGAAGCATGAGCGCATCTCCTGTATATCCACTACCAGCTTGTTCATAAGGAGGTTGAAGAGCAGGGGTGACAAGGGATCGCCCTGTTTCACACCCCTCTCCATTTTAATTACTGGCTTACCATCAACCCCTAGTGCTGTGGTTACCCCCTTATACATATTCTTTATTACCATAATGATATGTTTAGGGATACCCTGCCGAAGCAAGGCCCCTTCCAAAGCTTGGTGTGGTACAGTATCGAACGCTTTAGAGATATCTAACTGGGCTCCCACTAGCCCAGTTTTGCGCTTTTCAAGCTTAACTATTTCATCAAAAATGAAACAGTTCTGGAAGCACCCATTAACTGGCATAAAACCTTTTTGCCTCGTGTCTATTTTACCGTCTTCCGCAGCCTGCCATCGATCAACCCGCTGTAAAGTCTTGCTAGTATGGAGCCAATAGTGACTGGTCTCCAATTACTAGCTGCTGAAGGGTCTTTCCCAGACTTCGGAATAAGAGTGGTCCTATTCTTTACAAAAATCTGCGGGTACACTCCTGTAACGAGTAGCAGCGTGAAGAACTTGGCCAAGACATCATTCAGTCCTTTGACCTGGAGTTCGCGTTTAACTAGCCCATCCGGGCCAGCGGCGGCGTTCCCCTTAAGGCGCCTAACGCGGTTTTTTACCTCCTGAGTCTGGAAAGCTCCGAAGAACTCTCCAAGGCCAGACTCAGTCCCGACCTCGAACTCCACACCACACTCACCCTTCGTCTCCCATAGCTTTTTATACACATCTCGAAAGACCGTAGCTGGAGGCTTAATGCTCTGTTCCTCTAGCCTACCCATATCAGAGGGTAGCGTGCCCTCGAGCACCATATCAGCCAGCTTGTCAGGAAACTTCCGAAAAAGGTCCTGGCACCTAGCATATGCTACCCTCATTCTTTGGCTTCTGTTATGCCTTATGGGCATACGATCTTTCCGTCCACTCTTGGGAACTGATCTTGGATCCCCATCCTCCGCCTGGGGTCCCTTCAGCCTTTCGATAAGGTCCACAGTCAATGTATTTATTACTGTGGCCTCGATTATGGTCTCCCCCTCCACGGCTGAGACCAGCTGTGATTGTAATCGTTCAAGTAAGGCCGATAGGAGATTATCCAATCGGCTTTCGAAAATACTCAGGGAAGAACCCTCGTCACAGGAGGCTCCCACAGCAAGAGCTCCTCGGAGAGTTTCCACCCGCCAATCCCCAAAAAAGACGGCAAACTCTCCAACAGTCTTTGACGGGGAGGGTGTAAAGGGCCCCCCTTCCGCCAACTCCCGTTCACGGGGAGACTGGTTGGGTTTCCCAGTCTCCTCCACAACAACGGTGTCAACCTGTTCCCTGTTAAGGTTAATCACCATAGAACGTTCAAAAACCAGTTCCCTGAAGGGTCACTGCCGAACAACATGGGGAACAACGGTTTCAGCCTCAACCATGGGTGTAAGGGGCCCATGGGATTCCTCCACCGTTGAGTCGCCGAGATTTTTCGAGAAACCTTCCCCTTGGGTCTCCTCGATAACCAACTGTTCTTGGTTAACCGCGACATCAGGGTCATCAACATGTGAAGGTACATTTGCATGTAGACCTTCCGCCATGGGTTCCGGATCATCGACTAAAGCAACGTCGTGTCTCCGATCCGGATTCTCAGGGGGTCGTTTCCTCCCCCCTACGACTCGAAGCACTGCTCTCTTATTTGATACTTGTTTATTAGATTTCGCAGGCAAAAGCTGTGCAATTTTTAATTTATATGCTTGTCGCCTGCGTACAGTGCTTCCATCTCCCTAAGGATCAGCAGTTCCTGCACTGATCACAACTCGGTGGAACCATCACCCACAGGGGTTGAATCGTTTCCCCTTGCACCCCTCATGTCTCGCAACCGCTCCTCGCTACGAATATCAGTTTGCTTAATAAGTTTGTGTATAGATAGGCCCCTCTGCGTGCCAAAACTGGCATCGCAGGCACCACAAGGGAACCTATTATCCGTTTCATTCTGCAAACCTTTACATTTTGGTAAATGGCAGCGGACAGAATGCAACTTCACAAAGGAAGTATTGCACCTCTCACACCGCCATCGCAGAATATTTTGTGGGTGTGCCTTCGCGTAGTGATCATTGAGTGCACCTGCACCCGTGAAGTAACTTCCACGGCAATGATAACACATGGAAGCTACCCACGGGTAAACATAAGTGGCTGTGTTACTCAAATTTGTTCTAGTCTCAAGGGCAACACCGAGCCCATGGCCTTCTTCGTTGGTTTCTCCACTGTCCTCAGGCAACACCTCCCTTGGACAGCTTTCGAAAACCTCTTCAATTCCGGTATTTATATTGCAGGACCTTGCTTGCACGGTCCTTCGAGGAATGGTGACGGGCCTCTGCCCACCCACCGCAGAGGCACCACCACCCTCCGGAGAAGCATTCAAAATAGCACAAGGCACTCTTCTCCTAGCACCCCTTGCGACGGTAGTACTACATGAGGAACTGGCGCCGTCTTCCTGATCTTCATTAGGAAGTCCAGCGGAACCCCCGGGAACCAGTAGCCCAACTGTGTGGCGATCCGCTGGCCCACCAGATTCGCCCACGCCCAGATCAGACCCAGGCACTTTGTTTTTCTTTGACATTTTACGCATTTGGTTGGTCCGTTTCAACCATGCCGGCATGGGGTAGACTGAGGTGTTTCATTGTTGTCTGCAGGTTAAACTTTACCTGCGCCCGTCAATATTGCCGCTCCTGCCCTAGGAGCTAGTCAAAAGAACCTCGCCTCGTTCAAGCTTGGTTGCATTTCCTCAACCAAGCAGGCTCGGATCGCACATGCCAGATCTCACGCATGCGGTATGGGGTTTTGTAGAGGCGCCCTATTCGCCTCGTGACAAGTTCTTCCCCCTACCATCAAAGGTACTTACCTGGGACGCACCAGATTTAAAGGTGCCACCAGGTCTTGCCACTACTATATGGTGCCGCATAGAGAGCCGACACTTTAGAACACCACACCGCCATCCCAAAGCTAGCCCGCGGCCTTGCTGTAGGTCGAACCCTAAGTTCGAGAATCGCCACTCATAAGAGCACTGAAAAGTGCTCCATTAAGGCAAGTTGGAAGCGGTTTCATGCCTCTCATTCGAAAGCTCTAAATGGAAAATCATCCCCATAATTACAGGTCTGCAGAAGTCAATTAGGACAACTAATTAAGAGAGCCGACGAACGATCTTTCTCGCTTGACAAATCAATGTTTGACGGGCGGTGTTTGTCAGTCCGCCGTGCCTATCGTTCTCTTAACCGACCAGTGGTCCTCTCAAGGGAGGCGGTGCAAGTTTTAGCAGCAAACCAAGCAAGCACCCCTCTCGCCGGGTGACAAACTTCATTCCCCTACCATCAAAGGGATTACTTACCTGGGACGCACCAGATTAAAAGTGCCAGCAGGTCCTGCCACTATGCCAATCGTTTGATAGCTCTAAAATGGAAATCGTCTCCACAATAATGACGGATCCGCAGAAGTCAATTAAGCCAACTACGATAGTCAGAAGTCATAGTTACTCCCGCCGTTTACCCACCTGACCATTCCTATCTTAGTCATTAATCAGAGATCGATGAGGCTATTGCCTGAACGCCTCCTCTTTGGGAATTTACTGGCGAACTCTTTCCGGGACTACAGCTCCCGGGGGGCCGTCTGTAACGAGCGTACAGCACTAGGATGGAAGATGGCGTGACCTACACCTCTCCGGCTTCACATGCAAAAGATAACTTTTATAACCTTCCCAGGGTGTACCTGGTCTCCAGAAGGACACCTAGGTGTAGTCGAGATGACAACACGCCATCTGAAGGGATGATCTTAATGCCGTCGTAGACATTGTTAGGGCCATTCCTTGAGAAAAGACGCCCAACTCCTTAAGAGCTTTTGTGGTCATGTCAGGAACAGCACCTCTCGACCCGATGACCAGTGGGACCACTGCCCCATCACGGACATCGAACTCCCTAGTTAGCTGTGGGAGCAACTTGGAATATTTATTTACTTTCTCTGCGTAGGCATCTTTGAGATAAGTCCCGTTCTCGAAGCGGACTGTTACATCCACCACGAAAACCCGGTCCTCGTTTTTCATGACGAGGTCCGGCTTTAGGAGACCACCTCCGCCTTCGCATTGAAAGGTCTGTCCCTTGGCCACAATGAACTCTTTCTTACGGCATTCATTCTCAACCAGGTTCAGGATCTCGTTATGTCTGTGAATCCTGGCAGGCTTTCCAGCAACACACTCGCCCAGGACGTGGCCCAATGTCTCCGGCTTTGTCTTACAACGTCGGCACAGCGGATCAACCGCCATGTCCGCTCGTCGTAACACCACCCTAGTGCCGAGTGTGTTGGTCCTCAGCTTCAAGGCGTTTATGAACCTGCTGGGACCTAGGAGCCGTGGGTCGCTTAGCCAGGCGTTGCCCACTTTATCATTTTGGAAGTCATCAATGCCAATCCCTTGTGACTCCAGCTGACTCCATCTACTCTGTTCTTTGCCTTTCAGGCACAACTCCGCACACTGCAGTTCCTTCTGGGTAGGAGGCCAGTCTAATTGCACTGATCTGGCTATCTTTTGTAACCGTGACTCCACGTCATTGCTATCGAATAACAATTTAAGCAGATCATAATTTTGTTTCTGCAAAGCCAGGCCAGCTCTCAGATTGGACAGTGGTAACTGGTTTTTCAACTTTGGGAATCCAAGCCCACCGTCCCGCTTTCTAGCGTAAAGGCACGCACTCGTTGTCGAGTGGTGCAAATGCAAGATACCCTTTATCACCTGTCTAATTTCACCATCGAGCCGAACAAGGGCAGATCTATAGATAATCGATCGAAAAATTTAGGTATCAGATATGTCGAAAGCATTTCGAGCTTCTGCCTCGGCTTAAGGTGCAGGGATGCTACCCTCCCCACCCCCTTGAGCAATCTATCGTGAGAGCCACGATTCTCCATCCCCTTCGCCAGTGTAAATTCCACTCCGAGGTAAGTGATGGGCGTACCACTGTTCGCCCAAGCCAACACAGTGTCGCCCACTTTCAACCCCGGATTGACGGCTACCCACGTCTTTTTGTGACACATGATTTGAAATGACAGGCACTTGGGGACGGACAGACTCATCCCCAGTTGACCCAGGTAGCTGACAACTTGGTCCAACTGAAGCTGAGCTCCTTCAACGCTTTCGCTCAGAAGGATGACGTCATCGGCGAAGGCCAGCAAGCCAACTGAGTGCTAACCCACTTTGAAGCATGAGCGCATCTCCTGTATATCCACTACCAGCTTGTTCATAAGGAGGTTGAAGAGCAGGGGTGACAAGGGATCGCCCTGTTTCACACCCCTCTCCATTTTAATTACTGGCTTACCATCAACCCCTAGTGCTGTGGTTACCCCCTTATACATATTCTTTATTACCATAATGATATGTTTAGGGATACCCTGCCGAAGCAAGGCCCCTTCCAAAGCTTGGTGTGGTACAGTATCGAACGCTTTAGAGATATCTAACTGGGCTCCCACTAGCCCAGTTTTGCGCTTTTCAAGCTTAACTATTTCATCAAAAATGAAACAGTTCTGGAAGCACCCATTAACTGGCATAAAACCTTTTTGCCTCGTGTCTATTTTACCGTCTTCCGCAGCCTGCCATCGATCAACCCGCTGTAAAGTCTTGCTAGTATGGAGCCAATAGTGACTGGTCTCCAATTACTAGCTGCTGAAGGGTCTTTCCCAGACTTCGGAATAAGAGTGGTCCTATTCTTTACAAAAATCTGCGGGTACACTCCTGTAACGAGTAGCAGCGTGAAGAACTTGGCCAAGACATCATTCAGTCCTTTGACCTGGAGTTCGCGTTTAACTAGCCCATCCGGGCCAGCGGCGGCGTTCCCCTTAAGGCGCCTAACGCGGTTTTTTACCTCCTGAGTCTGGAAAGCTCCGAAGAACTCTCCAAGGCCAGACTCAGTCCCGACCTCGAACTCCACACCACACTCACCCTTCGTCTCCCATAGCTTTTTATACACATCTCGAAAGACCGTAGCTGGAGGCTTAATGCTCTGTTCCTCTAGCCTACCCATATCAGAGGGTAGCGTGCCCTCGAGCACCATATCAGCCAGCTTGTCAGGAAACTTCCGAAAAAGGTCCTGGCACCTAGCATATGCTACCCTCATTCTTTGGCTTCTGTTATGCCTTATGGGCATACGATCTTTCCGTCCACTCTTGGGAACTGATCTTGGATCCCCATCCTCCGCCTGGGGTCCCTTCAGCCTTTCGATAAGGTCCACAGTCAATGTATTTATTACTGTGGCCTCGATTATGGTCTCCCCCTCCACGGCTGAGACCAGCTGTGATTGTAATCGTTCAAGTAAGGCCGATAGGAGATTATCCAATCGGCTTTCGAAAATACTCAGGGAAGAACCCTCGTCACAGGAGGCTCCCACAGCAAGAGCTCCTCGGAGAGTTTCCACCCGCCAATCCCCAAAAAAGACGGCAAACTCTCCAACAGTCTTTGACGGGGAGGGTGTAAAGGGCCCCCCTTCCGCCAACTCCCGTTCACGGGGAGACTGGTTGGGTTTCCCAGTCTCCTCCACAACAACGGTGTCAACCTGTTCCCTGTTAAGGTTAATCACCATAGAACGTTCAAAAACCAGTTCCCTGAAGGGTCACTGCCGAACAACATGGGGAACAACGGTTTCAGCCTCAACCATGGGTGTAAGGGGCCCATGGGATTCCTCCACCGTTGAGTCGCCGAGATTTTTCGAGAAACCTTCCCCTTGGGTCTCCTCGATAACCAACTGTTCTTGGTTAACCGCGACATCAGGGTCATCAACATGTGAAGGTACATTTGCATGTAGACCTTCCGCCATGGGTTCCGGATCATCGACTAAAGCAACGTCGTGTCTCCGATCCGGATTCTCAGGGGGTCGTTTCCTCCCCCCTACGACTCGAAGCACTGCTCTCTTATTTGATACTTGTTTATTAGATTTCGCAGGCAAAAGCTGTGCAATTTTTAATTTATATGCTTGTCGCCTGCGTACAGTGCTTCCATCTCCCTAAGGATCAGCAGTTCCTGCACTGATCACAACTCGGTGGAACCATCACCCACAGGGGTTGAATCGTTTCCCCTTGCACCCCTCATGTCTCGCAACCGCTCCTCGCTACGAATATCAGTTTGCTTAATAAGTTTGTGTATAGATAGGCCCCTCTGCGTGCCAAAACTGGCATCGCAGGCACCACAAGGGAACCTATTATCCGTTTCATTCTGCAAACCTTTACATTTTGGTAAATGGCAGCGGACAGAATGCAACTTCACAAAGGAAGTATTGCACCTCTCACACCGCCATCGCAGAATATTTTGTGGGTGTGCCTTCGCGTAGTGATCATTGAGTGCACCTGCACCCGTGAAGTAACTTCCACGGCAATGATAACACATGGAAGCTACCCACGGGTAAACATAAGTGGCTGTGTTACTCAAATTTGTTCTAGTCTCAAGGGCAACACCGAGCCCATGGCCTTCTTCGTTGGTTTCTCCACTGTCCTCAGGCAACACCTCCCTTGGACAGCTTTCGAAAACCTCTTCAATTCCGGTATTTATATTGCAGGACCTTGCTTGCACGGTCCTTCGAGGAATGGTGACGGGCCTCTGCCCACCCACCGCAGAGGCACCACCACCCTCCGGAGAAGCATTCAAAATAGCACAAGGCACTCTTCTCCTAGCACCCCTTGCGACGGTAGTACTACATGAGGAACTGGCGCCGTCTTCCTGATCTTCATTAGGAAGTCCAGCGGAACCCCCGGGAACCAGTAGCCCAACTGTGTGGCGATCCGCTGGCCCACCAGATTCGCCCACGCCCAGATCAGACCCAGGCACTTTGTTTTTCTTTGACATTTTACGCATTTGGTTGGTCCGTTTCAACCATGCCGGCATGGGGTAGACTGAGGTGTTTCATTGTTGTCTGCAGGTTAAACTTTACCTGCGCCCGTCAATATTGCCGCTCCTGCCCTAGGAGCTAGTCAAAAGAACCTCGCCTCGTTCAAGCTTGGTTGCATTTCCTCAACCAAGCAGGCTCGGATCGCACATGCCAGATCTCACGCATGCGGTATGGGGTTTTGTAGAGGCGCCCTATTCGCCTCGTGACAAGTTCTTCCCCCTACCATCAAAGGTACTTACCTGGGACGCACCAGATTTAAAGGTGCCACCAGGTCTTGCCACTACTATATGGTGCCGCATAGAGAGCCGACACTTTAGAACACCACACCGCCATCCCAAAGCTAGCCCGCGGCCTTGCTGTAGGTCGAACCCTAAGTTCGAGAATCGCCACTCATAAGAGCACTGAAAAGTGCTCCATTAAGGCAAGTTGGAAGCGGTTTCATGCCTCTCATTCGAAAGCTCTAAATGGAAAATCATCCCCATAATTACAGGTCTGCAGAAGTCAATTAGGACAACTAATTAAGAGAGCCGACGAACGATCTTTCTCGCTTGACAAATCAATGTTTGACGGGCGGTGTTTGTCAGTCCGCCGTGCCTATCGTTCTCTTAACCGACCAGTGGTCCTCTCAAGGGAGGCGGTGCAAGTTTTAGCAGCAAACCAAGCAAGCACCCCTCTCGCCGGGTGACAAACTTCATTCCCCTACCATCAAAGGGATTACTTACCTGGGACGCACCAGATTAAAAGTGCCAGCAGGTCCTGCCACTATGCCAATCGTTTGATAGCTCTAAAATGGAAATCGTCTCCACAATAATGACGGATCCGCAGAAGTCAATTAAGCCAACTACGATAGTCAGAAGTCATAGTTACTCCCGCCGTTTACCCACCTGACCATTCCTATCTTAGTCATTAATCAGAGATCGATGAGGCTATTGCCTGAACGCCTCCTCTTTGGGAATTTACTGGCGAACTCTTTCCGGGACTACAGCTCCCGGGGGGCCGTCTGTAACGAGCGTACAGCACTAGGATGGAAGATGGCGTGACCTACACCTCTCCGGCTTCACATGCAAAAGATAACTTTTATAACCTTCCCAGGGTGTACCTGGTCTCCAGAAGGACACCTAGGTGTAGTCGAGATGACAACACGCCATCTGAAGGGATGATCTTAATGCCGTCGTAGACATTGTTAGGGCCATTCCTTGAGAAAAGACGCCCAACTCCTTAAGAGCTTTTGTGGTCATGTCAGGAACAGCACCTCTCGACCCGATGACCAGTGGGACCACTGCCCCATCACGGACATCGAACTCCCTAGTTAGCTGTGGGAGCAACTTGGAATATTTATTTACTTTCTCTGCGTAGGCATCTTTGAGATAAGTCCCGTTCTCGAAGCGGACTGTTACATCCACCACGAAAACCCGGTCCTCGTTTTTCATGACGAGGTCCGGCTTTAGGAGACCACCTCCGCCTTCGCATTGAAAGGTCTGTCCCTTGGCCACAATGAACTCTTTCTTACGGCATTCATTCTCAACCAGGTTCAGGATCTCGTTATGTCTGTGAATCCTGGCAGGCTTTCCAGCAACACACTCGCCCAGGACGTGGCCCAATGTCTCCGGCTTTGTCTTACAACGTCGGCACAGCGGATCAACCGCCATGTCCGCTCGTCGTAACACCACCCTAGTGCCGAGTGTGTTGGTCCTCAGCTTCAAGGCGTTTATGAACCTGCTGGGACCTAGGAGCCGTGGGTCGCTTAGCCAGGCGTTGCCCACTTTATCATTTTGGAAGTCATCAATGCCAATCCCTTGTGACTCCAGCTGACTCCATCTACTCTGTTCTTTGCCTTTCAGGCACAACTCCGCACACTGCAGTTCCTTCTGGGTAGGAGGCCAGTCTAATTGCACTGATCTGGCTATCTTTTGTAACCGTGACTCCACGTCATTGCTATCGAATAACAATTTAAGCAGATCATAATTTTGTTTCTGCAAAGCCAGGCCAGCTCTCAGATTGGACAGTGGTAACTGGTTTTTCAACTTTGGGAATCCAAGCCCACCGTCCCGCTTTCTAGCGTAAAGGCACGCACTCGTTGTCGAGTGGTGCAAATGCAAGATACCCTTTATCACCTGTCTAATTTCACCATCGAGCCGAACAAGGGTGTTCTTGGACGGCAGATCTATAGATAATCGATGGCAAAATTTAGGTATCAGATATGTCGAAAGCAGTTCGAGCTTCTGCCTCGGCTTGAGGTGCAGGTATGCTACCCTCCGCACCCCCTTGAGCAATCTATCGTGAGAGCCACAAAGCTCCATCCCCTTCGCCAGTGTAAATTCCACTCCGAGGTAAGTGATGGGCGTACCACTGTTCGCCCAAGGCAACACAGTGTCGCCCACCCTCAACATCGGATTGACGGCTACCCACGTCTTTTTGTGACACATGATTTGAAATGACAGGAACTGATCTTGGTTCCCCATCCACCGCCTGGGGTCCCTTCAGCCTTTTAATAAGGTCCACAGTCAATGTATCTATTTCTGTGTCCTCAATTATGGTCTCCCCCTCCACGGCTGAGACCAGCTGTGATTTAAAATGTTCAAGTAAGGCCGATAGGAGACTATTCAATCAAAAATACTAAGGGAAGAACCCTCGTCACAGGAGGCTCCCACAGCAAGAGCTCCTCGGAGAGTTTCCTCCCTCCAATCCCCAAAGGAGACGGCAAACTCTTCAACGGTCGTTGACGAGGAGTGTGTAAAGGGCCCCCATTCCGCCAACTCCCGTTCACGGGGAGACTGGTTGGGTTCGCCAGTCTCCTCCACAACAACGGTGTCAACCTGTTCCCTGTTCAGAATAACCACCATATAGCGTTCAAAAATCAGTTCCCCCGAAGGGTCACTGCCAACAACTTGGGGAACAACGGTTTCAGCCTCTACCATGGGTGTAAGGGGCCCATGGGATTCCTCCACCGTTGCGTCGCCGAGAGTATTAGAGAACCCTTCCCCTTGGGTCTCCTCGATAACCAGCTGTTGTTGGTTAATCGCGACATCAGGGTAATCAACTTGTGAAGGTACATTTGCATGTAGACCTTCCGCCATGGGATCCGGATCATCGACTAAAGCCACGTCTTGTCTCCGATCCGGATTTTCAGGGGGTCGTTTCCTCCCTCCTGCCACCCGAAACACTGCTCTCTTATTAGAGACTGGTTTGTTAGATTTCGCAGGCAAATGCTGGGCAATTTTTAAATTTATATGTTTATCGCAAGCTTACAGTGCTTCCATGTACTTTAAGATCTGCAGTTCCTGCACTGACCACAACTCGGTGGAACCGTCCCCCACAGGGGTTAAGTCGTTTCCCCTTGCACCCCTCATGTCTCGCAACCGCTCTTCGTTACGAATATCAGGGTGCTTACTAAGTTTGTGGATAGATAGGCCCCTCTGCGTGCCAAAACTGGCATCGCAGGCACCACTAGGGAATCTATTATCCGTTTCTTTCTGCAAACCTTTACATTTTGGTAGATGGCAGCGGACAGAATGCAACTTCACAAAGGAAGTATTGCACCTCTCACACCGCCATCGCAGAATTTTTTGTGGGTGTTCATTCGCGTAGTGATCATTGAGTGCACCTGCACCCGTGAAGGAACTCCCACGGCAATGAAAACACATGGAAGCTACCCACGGGTAGACATAAGTGGCAGTGTTACTCATGTTTACTCTTGTTTCAATTGCAACACCGAGCCCATGGCCCTTAGCATTGTTTTCTCCGCTGTCCGCATGCAACACCTCCCTTGGACAGCTTTCGAAAACTTCTTCGATTCCGGTATTTATATTGCTGGACCTCGCTTGCACGGTCCTTCGAGGAATAGCGCCGTACCTCTGACCACCCATTGCAGAGGCACCACCATCCTCGGGAGAAGCATTCAAAATAGCACGAGGCACTCTTCTCCTAGCACCCCTTGCAACGGTAGTAATACATGACGAACTGGCGTCGTCTTCCTGATGTTCATTAGGAAGTCCACCAGAACCCCCGGGAACCAGTAGCCCAACTGTGTGGCGATCCGCTGGCCCGCCAGATTCGCCAACGCCCGGATCCGACCCGGGCACTTTGTATTTCTTTGACATTTATGACATAATTGGTCCGTTTTAACCATGCCGGCATGGGGTAGACTGAGCTGTCTTACCACTGTTGTCTGGAGGTTAAACTTTACCGGCGCCGGTCAAATATCGCCGCAACTGCCCTAGGAGCTAGTCAAAGGAACCTCGCCTCGTTCAAGCTTGGTTGCATTTCCTCAACCAAGCAGGCTCGGATCACACATGCCAGATCTTACGCATGCGGGGTGGGGTTTTGTGGAGGCGCCCTATTCGCCTCGTGGCAAGTTCTTTCCCCTACCATCAAAGGGATTACTTACCTGGGACGCACCAGATTTCAAGGTGCCACCAGGTCTTGACACTAACAATATGGTGCCGCATAGAGAGCCGACACTTTAGAACAGCACACCGCCATCCCAAAGCTCGCCCGCGGCCTTGCTGTCGGTCGAACCCTGAGTTCGAGGCTCGGCACTTATAAGAGCACCAAGGTAAGCGGACAACGGCAGACCCCAGACCTTCCTTTAGCCGAACATCAGAGCACTAAAAAGTGCTCTAGTAAGGCCAATTGGAAGCGGTTTCATGCCTATCGTTCGACAGCTCTAAATGGAAAATCGTCCCCATTATACAGGTCTGCATTGTCAATTAAGACTACTACGTCGCGACGCCTCTCGACCGAAGTCGTCCATGTTTGGCGTCGCCCTCGAGTGAACCTACACTCCAGGGCCTGTCGAGTTTGAATGAGCTGACGAACGATCAGCCTCGCTTGACATATCAATGTTTGACGGGCGGTGTTTGTCAGTCCGCCGTGCCTATCGTTCTATTAACCGACCAAGTAGTCCTCCCAAGGGAGGTAGTGCAAGCTTTGGCGGCAAACCAAGCCAGCACCCCACTCGCCGGGTGACAAAGTTCTCTCCCCTACCATCAAAGGGATTACTCACCTGGGACGCACTAGATTAAAAGTGCCACCAGGTCCTGCCACTATGCCAGACGTTCATAGCTCTAAAAAAAATGGAAATCATCCCCATATTAAGACAGGTCCGCAGAAGTCAATTAAGCCAACTACGATGCGACGCCTCACCGACCGAAGTCGTTCATTTTTGGCGAACGCCCTAGAGTGAACCCACACAGCAGTCAGGGTATGACGGTCAAATGCCACGTGGGAACATCAACGGATGCCCGGCTGACACGAGTACATAAGTACATCTCCCGCCATAGCCTGGTCCTGGCTTACCCACTCTTGGGCCTGTCGGGTTTGAGTGAGCTAATGAACGAATAGCCTCATTTGAGAAATCAATGTTTAACGGGCGGTGTTTGTCAGTCCGCCGTGCCTCGCGTTCAATTAAACCGACCGAGTAGTCCTCCTGAAGGAGGTGGTGCAGGCTTTGGCGGCAAACCAAGCATACACCCCACTCGCCGGGTGACAAGTTCTTTCCCCTACCATCAAAGGGATTACTTTACCTGGGACGCACGAGCTCAAAGGTGCCACCAGGCCCTGCCACATACCCTTCCTATTGGTTCAGTGCTAGCAAGCATTATCTTGCACCTTTATCCGAGCCTGGGTGGCCTTGTTAAAGGGTCGGACCCTAGGATAGGGACTTGACAGGGATTTTCCAGAGACGGGCCTAGGTGATCTTATCACACACTGCCCCATCACGGACATCGAACTCCCTAGTTAGCTGTGGGAGCAACTTGGAATATTTATTTACTTTCTCTGCGTAGGCATCTTTGAGATAAGTCCCGTTCTCGAAGCGGACTGTTACATCTACCACGAAAACCTGGTCCTCGTTCTTTATGACGAGGTCCGGCTTTAGGAGACCACCTCCGCCTTCGCATTGAAAGGTCTGTTCCTTGGCCACAATGAACTCTTTCTTACGGCATCCATTCTCAACCAGGTTCACGATCTCGTTATGTCTGTGAATCCTGGTGGACTTTCATGCAACACACTCGCCCAGGACGTGGCCCAATGTCTCCGGCTTTGTCTTACAACGTCGGCACAGCGGATCAACCGCCATGTCCGCACGTCGTAACACCACCCTAGTGCCGAGTGTGTTGGTCCTCAGCTTCAAGGCGTTTATGAACCTGCTGGGACCTAGGAGCCGTGGGTCGCTTAGCCAGGCGTTGCCCACTTTATCATTTTGGAAGTCATCAATGCCAATCCTTTGTGACTCCAGCTGACTCCATCTACTCTTGTCTCCGATCCGGATTTTCAGGGGGTCGTTTCCTCCCTCCTGCCACTTGAAACACTGCTCTCTTATTAGAGACTGGTTTGTTAGATTTCGCAGGCAAATGCTGGGCAATTTTTAAATTTATATGTTTATCGCAAGCTTACAGTGCTTCCATGTACTTTAAGATCTGCAGTTCCTGCACTGACCACAACTCGGTGGAACCGTCCCCCACAGGGGTTAAGTCGTTTCCCCTTGCACCCCTCATGTCTCGCAACCGCTCTTCGTTACGAATATCAGGGTGCTTACTAAGTTTGTGGATAGATAGGCCCCTCTGCGTGTCAAAACTGGCATCGCAGGCACCACAAGGGAACCTATTACCCGTTTCATTCTGCAATTCTTTACATTTTGGTAAATGGCAGCGGACAGAATGCAACTTCACAAAGGAAGTATTGCACCTCTCACACCGCCATCGCAGAATTTTTTGTGGGTGTTCCTTCGCATAGTGATCATTAATAAATGTTCACCATAGTATCTTTAAGTTGTGCAAATAATTAAACTCACAGTAACTATCCAATTGCATTTATGTAGTCTACTAGACTGAACAAAAATCTTTCGTTTCCGAATCTAACAAACAAAAACTTGCAGAGCATGACCATGTACGTCGTACTTGATTCATTGATTCACTACAATTGAAGGACAATTTTATAAAATAATTAATACTTTTGTAACTAATTTCTAATTCACTACTTGAAAAATCATTAATATTTGAAGTCGTTTCAACATGGCACTATTCACATAACATTTATATGGCTTAACTCAACTTTTTTAAAGTTCACATACGTCACTGTGTGAAAAATAACTTAAATTCAACTCATATAAATTAAAATATTTTTTAAAACTATTAAATTAAATGTAATACTCAAACCTGAACTAAATAATTTTAAAAACCAATATCTTATTACTAGCAAAAATATCGACAGAAAAACGATTGCACTCACCTGTGTCTACACCAGAACTAATTGTTGAACTAGCCTGTCTTATTTCTAGTAATAGTTGGTAGGGAGTGGAACGACAAGCTGATCAGATAAGATACTCTCATTCAAACAACTTCTTTCATGATTTGTTATTGCTTTGCATGTCACAAAACGTTAATTTGTATATAGACTGTTATTCAGATAACTATAGTCTATATATTATTTTGCAACAAGATTAAAAAGGAATGTAGTCTACTTAAATGGTTTTATATCAAATATACAAATTTTACCACATCATTGTCAAATTTACTCCTTATTGTGTATGATTTTTCTGAACACAAAACTTGCTTGAAAGCATAAAAACATAAATATGTATAAAACGTAAGTACGAAATTTCACTTTCGCCATTGTCATTCAAAAGTAAAAGTTATAATATTTTTTTAAATATAAAATGTTTAAGGAGCACTACTGCAAACAAATTTGATGACAATTAAGTTCTAAAATAGCTTAAAATCATCGATGCCAAAATATTGCACAAACACTCTCACTCACCAATTCCAAAAACTAAATAAAAAACAAAATAAATCTATAGGTCTCTTAAAATGTCAATTCAACAATTAGCATTCAAAATGAACAATGGACACTGTCATTGAAAAAAAAAGTGTTTCTATTTAAATAGGGTTTAGGCTTTGTTAGTTCCTTAACTGTAGTGTAAATATACCTTTTAAATAGGGCGGTCAAGATTCATTTTTGTTTTTTGCTTTTCAATTATTCGTAAACTGTAATATATATTTATTTTTATGCACAGGGTTTTCGGATTTCACTAAAATTTGAACGAAATCGTTAGTCAATTGTGAGAAATCACGTCTTAAATAACATGATTGATTAATTGTTCTTTTTTTGGTTAACTCAGAGAGCATTTTTTATAGATGAGGACTAAAAAAAAAGTTTTCCTTATGAACTCCTTAAGCTAAAATTGATCAAAACCATTCTAGCCGTTTATGAGAAAAACGTAATTTTTTGTATTTTGTATGTCAGGTACTTTCAAAATTGGAACTATAAACAAACCGAAAATGATGAGAAAGAGTAAAAAATATCCCGCGATAAGGCCAAATAATACCCACATACAAAATTTAATTAAAATCAATCAACACGTTTGGACTATAAACTTGTTTATACTCCATTCAAAATGGACAAATAAGCAAAACCCTTAACATCAATATTTTCACCCATCACATAACTTTTTTCATCCCACATATTGTAGGATTTTAATACTTATTATTCATCATAATTTAACAATTGTACGTTTGTCAACCTGAATAGACGTGTCTGAACTTATATCCACGGTCCTACTAGGAATTCAGTGGATCGTTTGTTTAATATAAATAAAATGAATGTTGTTTCTCTTACCTTAATCATAAGTCACAAGACAAACGTATTACATTTAATATTTACTTTTGTATTAAGGTTGGAAAATGTCGTCCTGAGAAAAATATTGACTCACGAGGCTTGGAAATTATTCAACGAACACAAATCAATTCTCTCTCATAGTGAATGTACACACTACATCCCCCCCTTGTTAAATAAGTACACATAGGGGCCTATAATTGTAACAATATTTTTAAATGACAGAAGTAGGTCTAATGGCTTTAATTAACTAATTCTAATGGGGTCACTAATTATGTAGCCTACTTTTGCAATTAATTATTGATAGTTATTGTACAGTTTTCGCTTTAAAAAAGAAATAAAAAACATGAAACATGTTTATCTTCAACTGAAAGTTTTAGGGGAGTCGACAAATAATCACAACCACGTCTATTATACAGTTACTGTTATCCTCAACAGTTTGTTTTTATAAACAACGTTTCGTGCAAAATATTGTGATGTCATTCATTGTTGAAAACAGATGATTTACTATCTCTCCTGCTGGAAGTTGTGTTGTAGGCTAATGTTATTTTATAGTAGTTATCCAGTGGGAATAGTAGTTTTATTACACAAACAAACAAACCTACCTAACTTTACCTCTACCAATCAAATACCCTTTGTGAAGTTTATAAACCTCAATTAATAATTACCTACAAAATTCTCAGTACACAAACAAAATACAATTGTAGAAACAAACATTTCACAGCCATGTAATAAAAATGGAATATAATTCAGGAATCACGATAGTAATTATATATTGTAAGGCTACCCTTTATTGTTTACTTCAGTAATGAAAATGAAAGTTGGCAATCTACAATAATTTAGATGAATTTCAAATTTTAATTTTTTAAATACAGTGGTATACATAATATTTGTACATAAGTGATATCATAAACAATATACACCCAAAAGGAAAAAAAATAAGTAAGTGACTAATTACTTTCTTTACAAAGGTGTGGTGGTGGAAAACTACTAGTTTCATTAATAAAATTCCCTTTTCTTAATGGAACATCAATGAAGAAGCAAGAATTATCCTATGGTTAGCTATTGCCATTGTTAATACCTCCTTTTCATTGCAAAGTTGTGTCTCTAAAATACTTATGGTTGGAGGTCAGAAAAATCAATCTAACTAACTATAGTAAGTTTATTATTTGGTAAAATGTTTTTGTTTTGAATTTGGTCAAAAATATTAACAAACATACATAACTGATCTATTTAACCTTGTTGATTATGTTAATGAATAAGTGTAAAGCAGTTAGGGATATGATCCCTTTGTAGGAAAAATTACCTGCAATTTTTAATACAAATTATCAAACTAAGATTATTTACAAAACCTTGGATTTATAATATTATACAGTTTGAAAAATCAAATTTATTATTTTTATAGGTGCAAGATCTTGAATAGAAAATCTGGTATCTCCTTGAAATAAAACTTTCTTCTATTTTATAGTAACATAATTTGTGGAGAGAGAGAGAGAGAGAGAGGAGGGGGCGAGAAGAGAGAGGAGAGGGAGAGAGAGAGAGAGAGAGAGAGAGAGAGAGAGAGAGAGAGAGAGCTTTTAGTTATAACTTTGAAAAGACGTTGTGACGATTAAACTGTACATCCAAATAATCAGTTAATAAGGGGCCATTCTTTGTAATTTCTTGAGTAAATTAAGAAGGGGCTATGGTAACGAAAAGGAGTGTCCTGAAGTTGACATTCACTACAGAAACTATAAAAGAATACGTGTGCCCCTATATAAAACAAATAAACATCTAACAACATATCAACATGTTAAACTATTAACAGTAAAGTAAATAAGTTTAGAGTAAAATATATCTTAAACTTTAAAGTCATTTAAGAAAGTCATTCTTTTTGTTTTAGGATATTTTATTTCAAAAAGAAGAAAACATAATTCTGTCCTTTGTAAAACCAAAGTACGATGAACTTTGATGAACTTATTATGAACAATCACTCTTTGTGATAATACTTTATGCAATAAACATTCACTTAAAATATTTTCTTTATAAATGCTCAAAAAAGATCCTATATATTATTTAAAATGTCGGCCTACATGTCTGTGTGATATCGCTTATTGAAAATACGCAATTCAGTAAAATTATTGCATAAATTTACTTTTAGGTTAATATATGTTTTCTGATCATAATTTCACATTTTTACCAACGTTAAAACTGAACTTTGCCTTCGAATTATATTTATTTTATTTTTAATCTGTGACGCTTTAAAATATGGTTGGAGTAAGAGGTGGATATAACTATACGGAAATTAAAATTGAGGACACACAGACACACAGAGGTCACATGATCTGTTGGCATGTTCCAAGGAGGAAACTCTACTGGATGCTCTCTTTTTGTACAGGCTTGTAAATGGTTCATTTGACTGCCCTAAGTATGGTGGATTTCCAACTTTTAACTCTCAATATTTTTTTGCTCGTTTGTTTGCTGAAACAAATTATTGTTATTATGGCAAAATTCCCTGAATATTAAGAAACAGGCAATGTTGTTTCATCTCTCGAGATGGACTTTTGCATTCTACTATCTCTGATTTTAGGAAGTCTTAAATATTATACTTATATATTCATGTTTTTTGTTTGTCGACTAATGAATAACAGTGATTAAGTTTGTTTTTGGTGTTTATTCCATTTATAATTCCTATTTTATATTGTTATTTATTTCATTTTTTATTGTGTTGTTATAATATACACTTTCTTATCTATTAGTGTTTATTTATTAGTTTAAAAAAACTATAATTAATTTATTCAAATTGTATTTTATTAGTTACTTTCAGATGTGAAAAGTTTAATATTCTTCGTACTTGTTATACAATTTTCTTATTTTGAATACTTAACACGTTAAATTTAAAAGTAATTATATAATTTGTAAAGTTTGTATGCAATCAGAAATGGTACAAAAATGGTTTCATATAGTTGGAATAAATAAATAAACACTTAATGAACAAATATTTGACGACAATAATATTTTATCAAACATTATTAAAATTGACTATGTAACAAGTCTATGGTAGCCTTTATGTGTAAACCTATCTCATCTTAAACCTTTAGCCAAAACATCACATCAGAAGTTCAGCAGATTATGGTTAATTAGCAACACAACGAATATTTGATTGTTGAAATAGTAACTTCCACGGCAATGATAACACATGGAAGCTACCCACGGGTAGACATAAGTGGCTGTGTTACTCATGTTTACTCTAGTTTCAAGGGCAACACCGAGCCCATGTCCTTCTGCGTTTGTTTCTCCACTGTCCGCAGGCAACATTTTTTTTTTTTTTTTTTTTTTTTTTTTTTTTTTTTTTTTTTTTTTTTTTTTCATTAGATAAACACAGAAAAAGAGGGTCCATTTATCTAAAACCTTTAAGGTTTATCAAATGGCGTACTTAATTTCGCATAAAGATGATATCACTTACGCTCCCTCTCCCGGTCGTGGACAGCACCCTACTCGGTTCAGGCAACATCCCAACCCAAAGAGAGGTCGCGATAATTGTTGGCTCCTTTCTTCTCATAGAGGTGTAACCGCAGGATGTTTCTTCCTTGATGTCTTCTCGGAAGAGAATACCGCCCTACTCAGTTCAGGCGGCATCCTCCCTCTTGTAATCGTTAGCCGCCGAAAAGGTCTCGTCCGATGCCCGAAGCAAACTCCAGATCTTGGTGAAGGCGGAAAACTCTCGCGAAGAAAGACGCAAGTAAAGCGTATGTCTCTCTGGTGGTTAGTAATTCTTCTGCGCTTTCATTCGTCGGTTGGCGAAGACTCTCCCCTAAATGCCGAGTCCCCGGACAGTTCATGACTAGATGCTCAGCAGTCTGAATGTCCCCACAATCGCATTTCGGGTCCTCCTTAAGGTTAAACTGAAAGAGCTTGCCCCTGAAGAACCCGTGGCCCGTGAGGAACTGTGATATAATTGGTCCAGGGATGATCCACGAATAAGACAGCCTCCTCGCCACCGAAGGCAACCACCAGTAGGTGCATCTTCCTTTCCGCGATGAATCCCACCTTAGTTGCCAGACTCTAATTATGTTCGTCTTAATGTCTTTCTTAGCTCGGACGAATTCCTCTGGATCCTCGCCATCCAATCTCTTCTTCGCCACATACACTCTACCTCTTTGCTCCAGAAGGAGATCCACTGGCAGAACACCGGCCAGAACTGGGAGAGCGTCCGCTGAGGTGGTTTTGTACGCTCTGGTGATACATAAGAGAGCCTGCCTCTGTCCACTGATGAGGTGCTTCTTTACGGCAGTGGTTTGTGCCTTGTGAAACCAGGCACCTGCTGCGAAAGTGACCATACTCTCAAACACTCCTGAATAGATCACTTTCGCGTTTCTTTGTGGAAGCCCCCACTCTTCTCCCACCAATCTTCGGATCTTGAAGAACAGGCGTTTGGCTCTCTCAACTACTTGTTTAGAGTGCTTGCCGAAACTGAGTCCTCTCTCCAGAACAACTCCCAATAACCTCAGCTCGTCCACAACTCCAACTCGTACACCAGAGCAGTTGATGATGGGTTCCCTACGCAGGATGCCGTGGAGAAGGATGAAGTGTGTCTTTCCTGGCGCTACCTCCAGCTTGATGTCATTGCACTTCGTCTTGATCTTACTTAGCACCAGTTCAGAAGTCCTCTCCAATTCGGTTCTGCTATTTGCGCCTATTAGGACTCCAATGTCGTCCGCATAGGCGACAATGCAAACATCCTCTGGAACATTGATTTTAACTATAAGGTCAAAAAGGATGTTCCACAGTGTCTGCAGGCAACACCTCCCTTGGACAGCTTTCGAAAACCTCTTCGATTCCGGTATTAATGTCGCAGGACCTTGCTTGCACGGTCCTTCGAGGAATGGCGCCGTACCTCGTCCCACTCACCGCAGAGGCACCATTATCCTCAGGAGAAGCATCCAAAATAGCACGAGGCACTCTTCTCCTAGCACCCCTTGCGACGGTAGTACTACAAGAGGAAATGGCGCCGTCTTCCTGATCTTCATTAGGAAGTCCACCAGAACCCCCGGGAACCAGTAGCCCAACTGTTTGGCGATCCGCTGGCCCGCCAGATTCGCCCACGCCCGGATCCGACCCAGGCACATTGTTTTTCTTTGACATTTTGCATGTAACTGGTCCGTTTTAACCATGCCGGCATGGGGTAGACTGAGCTGTCTTACCACTGTTGTCTGCAGGTTAAACTTTAACTGCGCCGATCAAATATTGCCGCTCCTGCCCTAGGAGCTAGTCAAAAGAACCTCTCTTCGTTCAAGCTTGGTTGCATTTCCTCAACCAAGCAGGCTCGAATCACACATGCCATATCTTACGCATGCGGGATGGGGTTTTGTAGAGGCGCCCTATTCGCCTCGTGACAAGTTCTTTCCCCTACCATCAAAGGGGATTACTTACCTGGGACGCACCAGATTTAAAGGTGCCACCAGGTCTTGCTACTAACAATATGGTGCTGCATA
The DNA here is from genome assembly GCA_963513935.1 of Aphrophora alni. Classification (NCBI taxonomy): domain Eukaryota; kingdom Metazoa; phylum Arthropoda; class Insecta; order Hemiptera; family Aphrophoridae; genus Aphrophora; species Aphrophora alni. The sequence goes on along the minus strand of OY740773.1, from coordinate 87,367,329 downwards.
GAGAGCCGACACTTTAGAACAGCACACCGCCATCCCAAAGCGCGCCCGCGGCCATGCTGTTGGTCGAACCCTAAGTTCGAGGCTCGCCACTCATAGGAGCACCGAGGTGAGCGGACAGTGGCAGACACCAACCTTCCTTTGACCGAACCTCAGAGCACTGAAAAGTGTTCCAGTAAGGCAAGTTGGAAGCGGTTTCATGCCTCTCGTTCGAAAGCTCTAAATGGAAAATCATCCCCATAATTACAGGTCTGCAGAAGTCAATTAAGACAACTACGCCGCGACGCCTCTCGACCGAAGTTGTCCATTTTTGGCGATTGCCCTCGAGTGAACTTACACTCCAGGGCCTGTCGAGTTTGAATGAGCTGACGAACGAGTATTCTCGCTTGACAAATCAATGTTTAACGGGCGGTGTTTGTCAGTCCGCCGTGCCTATCGTTCTATTAACCGACCAAGTAGTCCTCCCAAGAGAGGTAGTGCAAGCTTACCTGCAAGCTTACCTTAGTGGAGGCTATTTCTGCTTGCTAGCGATACACCCAGCAAGGACTTCCCTCTTTAACCCTTTCGGGAGGCGAGATAACCTATAGTGTGAATCGTTCAAGAGATGATGGCTTATCACGATTTCGCCATCACCCCGCCAAGAATTAACAAGATTCCACCATCCTAGCGGTTGTCCACCACTATATGCTAGGGACATTGCATGCTGCCTGGAAAAATTAGGTAAGTGAGCCTCTGAGAGTAGCCTCAACAGAGGATGGGTTCAGCTACCCCGTTTCTGGGGCATTGCCTAGGGAAGACCTCGCAGAGGTACCCACTCAACCACCTTGCGATGGTTGACCCACCGCCCTTGGAGGTGTATAGGGCCTCCAAGGACTTGCACTTTCTCGAAAATGTACGTAGGGACACCTCTACGTACGGGGGAAAATTCAATACCCACAAATGGGTAATGATAACAATAAAGCAATAACAATAATAAATAACAACAACAATAAATAACAAAAATCATAAATAACAAACCAAAACGGGAAGAGAAAGTGCTGTGTCAGCTTGCAGGGTCATCGGGGCCGGGGTCATGGAGGAGAGTAAAATCTGTCGTAATCCATGAACCCGTGGTATATCTCTATTGAACTCCGAAGAGCCATTAGAGATATAGTTTTTAGAATGGCAACTCCTTTGATCCCCAGCTGTTTTAAACAAGCCAGGGTCGGCTTTGGCAATGCCCCTCTGGTCCCCACCACAATGGGAAGGACGTCCTCACTCTCCACTCCAAACTGGGTTTGGAGTTGAGGCAGTAGACCGCGATACTTGCGTATCTTCTCATCCCTGGCACGGGATAGGCTCACCCCATCTTCATGGCGGACGGTGCCATCAACCACAAAGACCCCTTCTCGATTTTTAATGACCAAGTCGGGTTTGAGGCTCCCCTCCCCTCAAGGACCAGCTGCGGTTCTTTGCTGACCACTACTGCCTCGTCCCTCACTACTTGTGACTCAATGAGATCCACGATCTCATTGTGTCGTTGGATCCGAGCGGGTTTCGTGAATAAACACTCACCCAGAATGTGGTTTAGCGTCTCCAAACTAAGCCCACATTTGCGGCATCTCAGATCCCTTTGTGGAATAGCTCGGTTGAGACTAGTCCTGTTACCAGCAGTATTAGTACTCAACTGCAGGGCGGTTATAAACCTATTAGGCTTTAATAGAGTTGGATCGCGCAAGAATGCGTTCCCCACTCTATCCCCTGTGAGGGCCGGGACAGCCTTGCCCTGCGAACCGAGGTTCTTCCACGCTTGCAGCTCTGCCTTAGAATTTCGATCTTTTAGTTGCCCCAGATCTCGTTCTGAGTAAGGATAGGCAATCCTTACTGAGCGCGCCAATCTACGGAGATGGGCCGTAGTACTGGCACACCCTGACAGAGCCACAACAGCTGGGTCCGAATAGCATTGAAATCGGAGTCCCAATTTAAGAGCCACCCGAGGCACAAGATGTTCAATCCTCGGAAAACCTAGTCCCCCATCTCTCCTCTTGCAGTATATAACTCCATTGCATATGGACTGCGGGAGGTGCATGAGCGTTCGAATAGCTACCCTCAGCTCTTGGTCTATCTCTCTCAGAGTAGAGATTGCTGGAAAGGCGGTAACCAGCTCGTGAAGGTAGCTTGGGACTAGGTAGTTCTGGAGGAGATTAAGTTTCTGATGGGGTTTGAGAGCTAGGTGAACAACCCTCTACAAGACGTCAGTGAGGCGTATACGCAACCCCTTCAGATCTACACCACTCCAGAGGGAATACTTCGTGCCAAGATACACGAAGCTATCCTGCGCTGTGGCCGCGCGGATTTTCTCCCCTTGCCTTTCCATGCCGGGGTCTTCTAGAACCTAAGAGTCTTTTTTCGTATGCGCAATCCCATATGCAAGGCTCTTGGCGACCGAAAGCGTCATACCATGACGACCGAAGTAGTAAACGGTCAAATCTAGAAGGGCTTGGGCCTTTGAGGCGTCTGAAGCCACCAATACGATGTCATCAGCAAAGGCCAAGCATGAGATATTATGCTCACCATCAAGAGCATATCCCGTCATGCGCTCCAGCTGCTCCAACAATGGTTCAAGAACCAATTTGAAGAGCAGGGGGGATAGAGGGTCCACCTGCTTAACACCTCGCCGAAGCTCGAGTTCTATATCGCCCTTTGGATGAGCTATACGGGTGTAAAGGGCCCGATAGCTCGACCTGACCAGTTCGACTAAGGGAGCCGGAACCCCCTTTCGTCGGAGCGCATGTTCTATTGCAGTATGTGGGATTGTATCAAATACCTTAGAGGCATCTAACACAATACCCACACCCCAGACCCATCTTTCATTCGTCTGGTTAGCTGGTCAAGTATTTTATGTTGGCGAAGCAGCCTGCCTCCGCCACGAAGCCCTTCTGCCTAGGACTCATTTTGACCACACCCCGAAGCCTTTGATCAACGACACCCCAGAAAAGGCGACTGAGGATGGAACTTATCGTGATCGGCCGATAATTGACTACATGCGCTTTGTCTTTCCCTTCTTTGGGTATGAGTGTGGTCCTGTTTAACCTCCACTCAGTCGGCAGATGACCGGAGGCCCGTACTAGATTATACAACCCGTATAACAGCTTGATATGGATCGGTTTGGATAGAGCCGCTTTTCTTATACCATCCTAACCGCCAGCTGTAGACCCCTTGATCCTGGCAAGACGCCATTTGACTTCGGCGAATTCGATTGGCGGAAATGACTCCAGGCCAATCGGTGGCCCATCAACAGGATCATCTAGGCGGGTAGGCACTCTCGTTCCCCAGAGGCTTGTATACAGATCTTGGATATCTTCCCTGGCTAGCTCATGGGTATTGGACGCAGCATAGTCCGTACCCATGCGAACATGCTTTGCAAGAAGTCCGGGTTTCTTCTTGTAGAGGTCTTGTGCGTGTGCGTATTGGTATCGCTTCTGTGCACGCTTTTTAGACCGTTTGGTCTTAGGGTGAATAACCCTTGCCTGACCGGTGGTGTTCGATACCTGGGAGGCTTTCAGGTAATCGGTCAAGACTGTAAACAGCGTCAACAATCTCCAAGGTGATAACCGGAGATCGGGCGGCGTCTCTTATAAGACGCAACACTTCCCGGGCACCTGCAGGGCCAGTTGAAATGTCCCACTTTTTCAACTGAGTCAACAGCTCTGCTTTCCAATCCCCCTCGTTGAGACTGGTTAGGGTGCAAGGTTCCATCATAGGACTCGGAGGCGCAGCCATTTCGTGCAAACCAGCAAGATCAGCCCTATTGAGGTCGCCACGTGCTGGTAACGTCGGTGAACCTGCGACCACGGGCGAGACGACAGGGCCACCTGCGTCATCGGGCACTTCCACCTCCGAATCCACCTTACAGGTAGAAGCATTTGAGCTCTGTTGAAGCTCGCCACCAGCGTGTACATCACCTTCACTTTGGGGAGTGTCGGTACGCTGCTCGCTCAAACCCATTTCCGGAGTATGCATCTCCTCCTCAATGGGCGGTTGAACGACAAAGGAATTGTCATCCACTGGAGTTAGCGAACGGTGCGTCTCCCGTTGCGTGGATGCATCCCTATTCGACGGAGTGGGGGGCCTCCTGGAAACCAGGAAGGCCTCTCTTCCTCTGATGTACGAGGGGAGTCTCTGCTTGTCGTTAACCTGTTTTGCAGATTTGGAGCCTAGTCTTTGTGCATCAACAGTGAAGATCGAGCGTCCGTCTACGGCCCAACGGGATGTACTGGCGGGAGCTGTCATTCGCCTCTCATTTCTGAGAAGAGAATGGGCAAAGCGTTCATGGGTAGACGGGCCCCTTCGGGACGCAAAGCTCATGGTACATTCCGAGAACTTCTCCGGCTTTTCTATGTTAACTTCTAAGCCGGGGCACTTCGGAATGTGGCATTGTGCCGCATGCACTCCCTTGAAGCTCTTTCGACACTGGCAGCACTCATAGAGTACATCGAAAGATGCATGCTTGTCCTTTATGTGGTTGACATAATCGGACAGGCTCAATGCCTTATACTTCCCTTTTCCCCCGCGGAGACATACGGGGCAATCACTGACAGAAAAGGGAAGTTCAATTCTCAAGGTCCTTGTGGTAGCCAAGTCTTCAACACTAGTTCCCTGAGTATTCACTCGAGGTGCGGAACCAGACACACCCGAGGCCGAGGCTTCATTATCATTGCCAGCGACAAATGGTATAGACCGGTGGCTTGTCAGGCCACAGGCCCAATTCCCCCTTCCGGGGTAGTCGCCCCCCTTCTTAGTTCGATCCGAGTATGTATCTATGGATCTTTATCCGCTCCCGGGTAGCCTTACTCAAGGGCTGGACTAGAAGAATAGGGCTTGGGGTGGTTACAATAAACACACAATAAACCCCTGATGGCCACCAAGAACCATAGGTCAAACCTGACCGCCACCACCATTGGTACTTCATGAAACACAAAGCAAGGCTTACATTAGGAATAATATGACCCTCAACCTCCAAGAGACTGGATTACAAGAACACGCCACAGTTCCCAGCTTAAAGAGAGATGCAAACGCTACGACCCATCCAAGAGAATAATCACCCCCTAACGGGGCATAACCATCCTCCGCTTCCAGGTTAGATTACAGGAGCACATAACAACTCCCAGCTCGAGACCGTCCAGGAACCATAGCTCATCCCATAGAATAATAACCTCCCTACGGGAGCATAACCATCCTCAGCCTCCAACAAAGGCTGGATTACAGGGGCGAGCCACAACCCCCAGCTTAGGAGAGCTACAGAGACCCAAGACAAGCCTCAGGGAATTGTCACCCCCCTATAAAGAGACAACAACCCCCAGCTTCCATGGTTGGATTACAAGAACCCACCACAGTCGCCAGCGCAGGAGAGTCGCAGCAGAAGCACCAGCTCTTAAGAGAGTCATAGTTACTCCCGCCGTTTACCCGCGATGATGACCTTGAAGAGATTGACAAAATATATTAAAATACTAAATCAAATTCATTGTGAGTAAAAGATAAATGAAGACATTTTTATTAACTCATTTATTTGTAACTGTCTACAGTATTAAATAAATTGGCATGACTAAACATAATATACAGTTTTGAGAAATTACGAATCGGTTTGATAATTTTAGAACAAATAATAATCAGAAAAACAACTATTAGCTAAATACCTTTTTCCATAATGGCCAAATTCACTAGCGACGAAATTCGGTTACAATTTATAAATCAAGAATGTTAAATGCACGAATATATATAAATTTTTAGTACAGGATTCTATCTTATTTAAATGTGAGTTTACATTGAATCGGGTAATTAAAAAATTTGCTTTATATTTTAAAATATTTGAAAATGTATTAGAGAATTTTATATTTGGGCTTGAAAAGTTACGTTAAATACAAACAGATGATTTGACCAATTGGTGTAACACAATTTGTCCTATTTACTGTAGCTATTCGTTCAATAATTACCAAACCATTTCAATATATTTTCTATGTCTTGTATATTAAGACAAACAACATAAGTTAATGAAAATGTAGATTTAATTTGATCTAAGTTAACGATATTATTATTATCTATTGAACTGCAATAACAATTTAAACATCAATAGCAACAACTTGTAAAAGTAAGCTTCTTTAATGAAATTTGATATTAAATTTTAAATTATAAATAAATTTAATACGTATTAATTTTATATCAAACTTACAAACATATTAACTCTCAAGAGCTCATTACAGTGAGTAGAGGCTTGGATGTGTAGTTCTATATTTTTTCATGTAGTCATAGCTTAGATCCTTCTCTTTGATTTTTCTATCAGGTTTAATTAGACCAATACTTGTTATCATTCGACCCAGACTCTATTAAACTCTTCAAATGAAAGGGACTTTTATTGCGTTATATAACTTTCTTATTTTAGAATGTTAAAATAACCGAGAGGTGTTTATTTTCTTAAACAAAACTGAACACTAACAAATATATTAATTGAAAAATCTGTATTTTTATGCCGTAATTCAGTTTTAAAAAAATTCTTTTCTTTTTTATTGCAACCTAAATTTTCATATCCATAATGATGAACTTCAGAGAACATAAAATATGTTCATCCATTTGAATAAATTAATAACCCAAACGTCCACCCAGATGTATGCTGTTTATATATAGCCTATGTAAATTAAATTTAAAGTATATATTATAATCATTTGTTTTATACCTAAGGTTCGAAATGGAAATATCATAAAAAAGATTTAATATAAAATAGAATCAAGTATTGTGATACAATACAATTAATAACAATGTGTCAATTATAATTAATGACAGTAATGTTGCAACCCTAATAGTCCCACTCATATTACACGTGAATGGGAGGCTATTAATAAACATATATTAACCAACAAAGTTTTAATTACGGTGGACGGTGTTGGCAATTTATTTGGTGGAACAAACGATTTAAAAAATAAATAATTAATAGTTATGTGATGCAATCCTAATTAAAAAGTTCAACCATTTTTTTTACTCGCTTATATGTAGTGTAGATAAAGTGATAAAATGCAATTTAGTTGAGCTTCTCGCAGGGATATCCGTTATACGAGTTGAAATATAAAAGTATTTTTTTACTTAAAACTAGCTTTTAATTACTGTATGTTTGGCAGAAATGTTATGACGCAAAGGTTTGGCAAAAATGGTAGAACGGGAATGTAGATGAAGTGTTTGTACATCTGTTCAAATACCTCTTAATGTGTTACCAAAATAATCATTTGCCTAAACGTGTTATACTCTCAGGTACAAAGCTTTGATTTAAAATAACATTATATTTTGATGCAAAACTGAAGAAAAAAAAATCAACACTTTCTCCAATCTAAAACGAAATAAAAACTTAACTTATCCTCAACTATAGTTAAATTTCAGTAATTTATTTATCAAAAAGTAAAAATTTACCATGAACTACATTATATATATTTAAAGAAGAGCCTAAACGACATTTCTAAAATATAAATCAACTTACATTTTTAAGTGATAACCTAATTAAATTGTTTATTTTATGTTTTGTACACTAATTGTATTTGTGTTTAGGCTTAGAATTGCCTACTCAGACCTAGCTGTAGGTCTGGGTTTATTTCTTTGGTTATGGTTTAGTTTTATTTTCCAACATGGCCTTAGAAATCACCAGGATATGTTGCTGTTTTCTGTTTATGCTACAGATTTATCATTTGATAAAGTGAGTTGATTTATACCAATGAAACGTCGTGTATTAGTAAATGTCCGATTAAACCGTAATAATAATATAAACAATTTTATGACAGCAAATGAAACGTATAGTCTATTAGCAATATAATAGATTCGTAATACCATTTCAATTACAAATGAATGTCCGAATTGGAGGGGAATTAAAAATGATTATAATTAAGACGATATATCAAAGATAATTTAAAATTAAAATAATATGTATACTTTTATAATATAACTGTAGTGTATAAGACCTTTGTAAATTATGTATGGAAACATAATAAAAATTAGTGTACAGTTCAAAAATTATACAAATGTATATCCGTTATTTTATGTTTTAAACTAAAGATATGTTTACAAATTTATTATCACGTGAGTATATATTTATTTGAATGTAAATTTTAAATATTCAACTTGTTGCGATGTTTTAAAATTCAAAATGGAGATTAAACTGCATTTTATATTTAAAAAATATCAGATATTATCAGAATCATATAAGGGAAGTAAAAACGAAGAGATGTCAACGGTGGGACAGATTTAATCTTAAGTGAAGGAAATCACTGCGCGTAATGATTGCCTGTCAAGATCACAATTAGGATGACTCGTGGCGACTATCACACACAAGATTGTATTCCTTGAACTTACACATACAAAAAATTAACTACAAAATTATATAATATACATGATAATAAAATTTGCAAGAACAATTTTGCCGTATTATTAAAATTACAGTCAATATGTATTTATTAAAACAACCGTTTCAGGATTAAATTAATACAGTTTATTATTATATGGGAAAACACATTTATTTTACTGAAAGACTGAAGTGTGGTATTGCTAATTGCTTTAGTAGCACTGTTTATTCCCCTTTGTAGTTTAAAGCGAAAAACCACTCAGTAATCACCGCCTTTAATAAAAGAAATATAAAAAAACCATGTGGCAATCCAGAGATTTATAAATGGATCTACAACTTTAATGATATAGTCCTGGTAAATAAAAATCACTAGAGTACTGTAGTGATTGTATATGAAGAAGGAAAAAAACCCCAAACCACAAAAAACACAACTACACAAAACTGTATAATGCGTTTATATTACCTTATGTACATTTCGATAGCTCTGCTATCATCTTCAGATGTACACTACATACTAAATACAATGACAACAAATATATACTACCTCGAGGCGTTTCCCCCACTCCTAACCTAACCTCTTAGCCAACCACAGTTGACTACGTCAATGTCGCCTAGTCCTACTCAGCCAATCACAGTTGGCCCCGTCACACTTACAACAAAACGGGGCGTGGCAACGCCTACTACATCAAATAAGATAAACTAACTACATAATGCTATAATCTACTAATATAGGATTTATTGGGTAATCCTAAAGATAAAATTCCAATGTTGCAAAAGTCGGGACTCTATGAAATTTATTGTAATTCTTGTGATAAGTTCTATTTGGGTCAGAATAGGAGAAAGATAGAAACTACATTTAAAGAACATGTGGCTAATAATAAATTTGACAGGACTGAGAAATCTAGTGTGGCCGAATATGCAATTTCTAGTATAAGTTGAAATAATAATTTTATTTGTAATATGAAGTGTGAATATTTTGGTTATCAAATTTTTTATCTCACTAAAATTTGATATAAATCAATTCGGTCGATTTTCAGTATTTTCGACTAATATGACGGCGCACATGGTTCTCTCTTTTGTAAACGCATTATTCCCGTACCAGACTTTTTGATAAAATGCCGGTCAACATAATTTGTTTGCACCCCGAACTATATTTAACAAATTTTTGATGAAAATTAATTTGCATAATTCGACTGCATATGTTCAAAATATCGCCAATAATAAAATCTTACTAAAATTACACCAAACGTTTGGGTTGTAGAGCACTGCACCGATGTTTGATGGCAGACGTATTTCATAACTCATTCATTCTTCTCAGAGTAACTAAAATTTATATAGTTATAGGTGAGAAAGTTTAAATATGTAAATTACTACGATGTTTTAGAGTTTATGTTAAAAGAAAACTGCTCTTGAACTACACCTTTCCTCGTGTTGTCTTGGGTTAGATCCCTCTCTTCGTCTATCCTATCTACTCTCTCTTGTTCTCTTCTGACCCTGAGGCAATTAGATGATTCCAGATATATTATTTATTGTCCTTCCTTTTTTTTTTTATAAGTCGATGACGACCGATAAGTTTTTCACTTTTAAACAACAAGGAGATTCATACCAAAAATATCAGGGTTACACTCAAACATGAAAACGGGAGTGAAACGGAACAAATGTCAAACAAGAGAGAGATTTAATCTTCGGCGAAGGAAATCTTTGGCTTATTGATTTCCTGTCAAAATCAGGATCAGGATGACTTTCAAGTAGAAGACTGTATTCCTTGGACTTGTACTTTAAATAAAACACAAAGTACATACTATATATACAAACAAGTTACTTGTGCCAAAAATATTGCATAAACGTTGAAAAAAACCTAAACCCAAATCAAAGAAATTTTAGTGGTTATCTCCTAAACGTCTACAACCTAATATAGTGTTAAAAAATTTAAATGTAACGATGGCATGGAAATTTGACTATCTTACGCTTAATTTTCAATAATTTCAAATTTATTGACCGAAATTGATATTTGAAAACGAATATACAAAAAATACATTTCGGTCTTAATGGAAAGAACATAAATTAAGATATATCCATAGACTATGACAACAACTATGAACGTACAAATAATTCATTCACTGTTTGAAGTTATTTGTTAATGATGCAAATTCAATTTTATAACTATACATTTTTCGGGCATTTGCCATCATTTGTGTGTTAAAAAACAAAACACAACGTTTCGGGAATAGGAATCAATTCCCGTTATCAAGTGACTAAAAACTAAAGAAACATGAAATTAGAAACTAAGCCTATGTAAGAAGTAAAATTACACAGTTGTGTGTCACCGTGATTGTGTTTTTTGACTTCTCAGTTTCAGCTCTGAGATGCATGCTTAAATATTAAGGTTGGTGGCATTCTTATTTAATTTTACTTCTTACATAGGCTTAGTTTCTAGTTTCATGTTTCTTTAGTTTTTAGTCACTTGATAACGGGAATTGATTCTTATTCCCGAAACGTCGTGTTTTGATTTTTAACACAAAAATGATGGCAAATGTCCGAAAAATGTATAATAATAAAATAATACATCTTACGTTTATATTAAAAATATTGTTGTGTTGTTTTATTAAATGTGTAAAACGAAGCCGTATACAAAAGAAACTGAGTACAATATTTTTACAGAATTTGTTTTATGCGTATGATTTTTTTTTTTATCCTTGTATCTAATGAGCTCGTCTCAAGTCTTCATATACCGGAAATTAAATAATCAAGTAGATTGTGTCATGGCTTTATGTTGGAACTCTAGTCATGTCACCTTCATGCTATGAAAACAGACTAAGTGAAGTGCATTAAGGATCGACAGGAGTGATCAGAATTTGTATCGTAGTAGCATGGTATATTCTCTCACATGCTCTTATATATAAACTAAATGCAAATTCCCTGATGACATGTTTCCCACGTAAATTAAATTTGTTCACAATTAATTCTTTACTTGTTGGTACTTACATCAAATAAATATAATTAATTTCGACATTTGTTGATCTTTTAACATTTTTAATATTTAGTTTTAAGAAACATTGCAAAATTTCCTAATTTTAACTTAAAATATTGTCGAATAAACTAATGTTAAACAAATTATTAATATGATCACATTGGTATTGCTTTAATCCATTCCATATTATTAGAGTTATGTTATAGATATTGAATCCAAATGAACGGTTCAGTGTACAGAGAATTCTTATAGAAAAATACCTAATCAATTTACACATATAATGATAAAAACAATACTATTCTCTAAGATCAAGCAACTAATTATATTTTTTATGATTTTCACGATCTTACTTTCTCAACATTTTGTCGAAACTCTATCACTTAAAATCACTTAGATTTTAATAATAAATTACAATACGAAGAAGAGAATTGGCAAAAAAAAAAACAGCATAAATAAAAATAAATTGTTATTTTCATTACAAACAAAGTATTTGAAGTAAAGTGTGATAAATAATCAAAATATCGACTTCCGTTTTTTAAATGATCAATACGTTTCATGCTCTTAGGAAACCAGATTTTAAACAGCCGGTTGGTCCATTGTCGTTATCACTGTTATAATCGTAAGCATGCTCTCAGGAAACCAAAACGTGATTTTGGACAGCCGGTTGGTCCATTGTCGTTATCACTGTTATAATCGTAAGCATGCTACCAGGAAACGTAAAAAGTGATTTTGGGCAGCCGGTTGGTCCATTGTCGTTATCACTGTTATAATCGTAAGCATGCTCTCAGGAAACCTAAAAAGTGATTTTGGGCAGCCGGTTGGTCCATTGTCGTTATCACTGTTATAATCGTAAGCATGCTCTCAGGAAACCTAAAAAGTGATTTTGGACAGCCGCTTGATCCATTGTCGTTATCACTGTTATAATCGTAAGCATGCTCTCAGGAAACCTAAAAAGTGATTTTGGGCAGCCGGTTGGTCCATTGTCGTTATCACTGTTATAATCGTAAGCATGCTCTCAGGAAACCAAAACGTGATTTTGGACAGCCGGTTGGTCCATTGTCGTTATCACTGTTATAATCGTAAGCATGCTCTCAGGAAACGTAAAAAGTGATTTTGGGCAGCCGCTTGATCCATTGTCGTTATCACTGTTATAATCGTAAGCATGCTCTCAGGAAACCTAAAAAGTGATTTTGGGCAGCCGGTTGGTCCATTGTCGTTATCACAGTTATAATCGTAAGCATGCTCTCAGGAAACCTAAGAAGTGATTTTGGACAGCCGGTTGGTCCATTGTCGTTATCACTGTTATAATCGTAAGCATGCTCTCAGGAAACCTAAAAAGTGATTTTGGACAGCCGGTTGGTCCGTTGTCGTTATCACTGTTATAATCGTAAGCATGCTCTCAGGAAACATAAAAAGTGATTTTGGACAGCCGGTTGGTCCATTGTCGTTATCACTGTTATAATCGTAAGCATGCTACCAGGAAACGTAAAAAGTGATTTTGGGCAGCCGGTTGGTCCATTGTCGTTATCACTGTTATAATCGTAAGCATGCTCTCAGGAAACCAAAACGTGATTTTGGACAGCCGGTTGGTCCGTTGTCGTTATCACTGTTATAATCGTAAGCATGCTCTCAGGAAACCTAAAAAGTGATTTTGGACAGCCGGTTGGTCCATTGTCGTTATCACAGTTATAATCGTAAGCATGCTCTCAGGAAACCTAAGAAGTGATTTTGGACAGCCGGTTGGTCCATTGTCGTTATCACTGTTATAATCGTAAGCATGCTCTCAGGAAACCTAAAAAGTGATTTTGGACAGCCGGTTGGTCCGTTGTCGTTATCACTGTTATAATCGTAAGCATGCTCTCAGGAAACCTAAAAAGTGATTTTGGACAGCCGGTTGGTCCGTTGTCGTTATCACTGTTATAATCGTAAGCATGCTCTCAGGAAACCTAAAAAGTGATTTTGGACAGCCGGTTGGTCCATTGTCGTTATCACAGTTATAATCGTAAGCATGCTCTCAGGAAACCTAAGAAGTGATTTTGGACAGCCGGTTGGTCCATTGTCGTTATCACTGTTATAATCGTAAGCATGCTCTCAGGAAACCTAAAAATTGATTTTGGACAGCCGGTTGGTCCGTTGTCGTTATCACTGTTATAATCGTAAGCATGCTCTCAGGAAACCTAAAAAGTGATTTTGGACAGCCGGTTGGTCCGTTGTCGTTATCACTGTTATAATCGTAAGCATGCTCTCAGGAAACCTAAAAAGTGATTTTGGACAGCCGGTTGGTCCATTGTCGTTATCACAGTTATAATCGTAAGCATGCTCTCAGGAAACCTAAGAAGTGATTTTGGACAGCCGGTTGGTCCATTGTCGTTATCACTGTTATAATCGTAAGCATGCTCTCAGGAAACCTAAAAAGTGATTTTGGGTAGCCGGTTGGTCCATTGTCGTTATCACTGTTATAATCGTAAGCATGCTCTCAGGAAACCTAAAAAGTGATTTTGGGCAGCCGGTTGGTCCATTGTCGTTATCACTGTTATAATCGTAAGCATGCTCTCAGGAAACCTAAAAAGTGATTTTTCGCAGCCGGTTGGTCCATTGTCGTTATCACTGTTATAATCGTAAGCATGATCTCAGGAAACCAAAAAGTGATTTTGGGCAGCCGGTTGGTCCATTGTCGTTATCACTGTTATAATCGTAAGCATGCTCTCAGGAAACCTAAAAAGTGATTTTGGACAGCCGGTTGGTCCATTGTCGTTATCACTGTTATAATCGTAAGCATGCTCTCAGGAAACCTAAAAAGTGATTTTGGGCAGCCGGTTGGTCCATTGTCGTTATCACTGTTATAATCGTAAGCATGATCTCAGGAAACCAAAAAGTGATTTTGGGCAGCCGGTTGGTCCATTGTCGTTATCACTGTTATAATCGTAAGCATGCTCTCAGGAAACCTAAAAAGTGATTTTGGACAGCCGGTTGGTCCATTGTCGTTATCACTGTTATAATCGTAAGCATGCTCTCAGGAAACCTAAAAAGTGATTTTGGGCAGCCGGTTGGTCCATTGTCGTTATCACTGTTATAATCGTAAGCATGCTCTCAGGAAACCTAAAAAGTGATTTTGGGTAGCCGGTTGGTCCATTGTCGTTATCACTGTTATAATCGTAAGCAGAATAATGGCCACTTAAATTAGGATAGGAATACGTAATTTGGTATATTGCTATATAGTCTGTTCATATAGAACCTTATTTATTTTTTTATGTAATTGAAACTTTAAAAATGGCAGGTATTTTAAACAATTATTTTGATCATATATCGTGTGTTTGGATTGTATTTTGTATTCCAATCCCACCTTCATACGATGACAATTAGCAAAGTTATTGTCGTATCCCTGAACTTCCATAAAATGTGTAATTGGCATAGTAAATATTTCCGGCAGAACAGAGTCACTGTTTTAAAAGTTTCGAGTGGAGGCTATTTCTCAAATCATACCTTTGAGGTCCAATAGGGTCGAAGTACTGACACGAGCAAAACGAGTGGAAAGTTTTGAGACGCTAAGTTAAATTACTAAGTCCAGAAAACCTGTTTAACAACTGTAATAAACGAACTTTGTGAGACTTCTTGATCTGCAAATACAATTAAGTATTTCCTACAAGGCTCAAGAAACCAACTTTTGGTTCGTAAATTTAGAGGATTTGCATATATTGAATTGTATGATTGGGCTCGGTAAGTACCATGATGAGAAAAACTAATTTTTATTTACTTTCTTTGAAAAACTTATGGTAATGTGAAATATATAACCTGCGGTTTACTTTCGTTTTTAATTATCTTTAAAAATTAATGTTTTAATTTCTAATGAACTGATAAAGAAGACTTTATCAAAAAAACAAACGTTAACGTTATTTTCTTGGAACTTCAAATCTAAAATCTTTATCTGCTACCTTACGTATATACCTAGCTACCTTACTTATATTTTAGTTTGATTTGTATTTCGTTTTATTTACATTAAGACCATGAAATGAAAATAATTACTTTGCCAGTATTTTCAATTTCTAATAAAACTTGTTCCTCCATCTAAGCCATCATAATCCTAGTACCATAATGGGCATTTCGTTAAAATTTGTAATATAAAACGCACACATTGGGGAATAGATATTGAAGATATTAACACTATGACTTTCTTTTCTGTTACTTTTACAAAATATACCCAAGTATGTGTTTTTTTTTTTTTTTTTTAAACACATCCAGACTGCACTTTATTTTTGTGTTGTTATGGGTTAGGTCCCTCTTTTGCATCTTTCCTATTAATTGTCTCTTGAACAACTGTCATTCTTTTCCGACCCTACCGCTATGAGAGTGTTTGAGTGCTAGGGATCTTTATTTATGGTTTTGTCTTCCTTTTTTTATTAGGCGATGACGACCGACAGGATTATTGCCTTTAAACAACAAGAAAAATAACAATCACAATATTTAGTGTAAGTCTAATATTTACCCACAGTCTATCATTAAAAGATATTTTGTTATATCAGAAAAATGTTAGGAAATATATTCTATAATGTAAGGCCATCTTGTCACTGCTGCGTAGAAATCTTTAGATTAAATATTGATAAAAGACTGGTAATATGTCTGGCTTAAGTTTGTCATACAGATTAAACACCCTGCAACATTTTCTAAGATGTAGACACGATTTTTCATTTGTAAACACAAAATCGTCTTCAGTGAAAGTTGTATTACTGTTTTTTTTCTATGTTAATAGTATACTTAATATATTATTTAAATTAAAATGTGTAATCCCAATAAAAACACAATGTTTTCAATAAAAAGTTGTAAAAAGAACTTATCATCTGTCTGCAGAAACACAAATTTTAAATTATCAGGAAAAAAAATTGTATTGTTTTATATTCTATAAAAATGAACTTACTAAACTACTTTAAGGTTCCTATTGTGGTTTTAACGTTACTTCACCAACTGTCATTTTGTATCCGCTGACGGAATAACATTAAAAATTAATTGGGATTGACGACTAAATAAATATGTCGTCTTAAAAAATAAATAAATAAATAAAAAATAAAAAAATATATGTGTTGAAAATTTATATAATAAGCAATTTTCGGGCAATTTTATTACAATTATTTTTTATTAATTAAACATTTTAAAAAACAAACTTACTTTAAAATTTATCTTCGTGCATTTTATTGACAATTTGTTCTAACGTCAATTTTTATATTTTTTTCCAATAACATCAGTTTCTGATATATCGCTTTTTAAAATTTTTAATAAGTATTATTCTGAAAACAATTATTTTTTTCAAAATAAGAGACATTAAATATGCCTATAAACATTCATATGTATACAGTTTTGAACTAATATTATTATGGAATCGAGAAACAAGTGGATAAAAAAAATATACGTTTATCACTTTATTTTCAATCGAATATTGAGAAAGATTATTAAAAATTTACAACAGGCTATATAAATTTTTACTGTGTAAAATGTGGCCACACACAGGAAAAATGATTTATTTAAATAAGTTTGCACAGACAACTTTACATCCACTGAATTATTGATTAGAATAATTCTTATTAATAATTACGGAATTTAATTGTGGGGGGGATTAAAGCTAAAAATCTACTTCTCACTCGTTTTGATATATCCATAGTTTTCCATCAAAATCTCTAGAATATACTAATAAATAAGTATGTTTTATCAAAACATTTTATCTTTGATCTAGTAAAAGAACCAGTTCTCAAAATCAAAGGTAAAAGAATATTATAATAATTAATTATAGAAAGTATTGAGAAAATTGGATTTTATGTTTTGCTGTAATTGGACATAATTTCAAATTTTAAATTTAATAAAAATCATTTTAAAATTTACATGCTTTTTAACGTTGAAATATTGACCTAAGTCTATGCCACATAATTTGTGAATACGGAACAATAAACGTCAGAAAAACTCAAACATAAAAACACACTCATTTTAGATTCAGCATTTATCCGTAATGTAATGTCCAGAAAGATGCAGGTTCCACGTGATACAACTAATCTGTCAGTCAGTAATGTTTATATATTACATACATGCGAAGAAATAATTTTCACAAACTTAAAACAACCAAGAAGTCAAATTTGTATTTAAATCCCTACATAAATAGTAGATAAGGTCTATTATAAAAGTTATGTTTTAAAAATTAAAATAAACCTATTATTAATGTAAAGAAGTATACAATATGCTTAACATACAAAACATATGGTTTATTTTTACTCAAAGGATTAATTTCGCGGTGATATTTTCAAAAGATAGTTGGAAAGAGAGATTATAAAGAAGGATAGAGCTTTGTTGCCTAGTAATGTTTGAATAAAGCTAAAAACTAGAACTGTCGTCCGCAGTTATCTGACAAAATGATATTTTACCTAGATATAAATTTAATCTATGGGAAAGAAAACTGATTTTCTCTGGAAGATTTCAATAACGTCGAAATAAATCGGATTTATTTTAAATTAAAATTATTAAATCTGTTTAGACTACGTTAGTACATTTTAACAGAGATATGGCGGGATTTTATAATAGTGTTCACCACTGTAAGGTTTACATCTGTAAAAATAATTCCACGTATCCAATTTTATACTATACTATAACTGAGATTAGAGTACGTTATATTGCAAATTTATATACCTATCTTCGTTTGTCAATTATTGCAATTGTTTCGTGAATAGTATACATTATTATAAAACAGATCTCTATTATTTTGGGAATTTGGATAACTGATAGATTAAGGAATTTACAAAACTATTATGTTGGTTCATATAAAGCTGTAACAATACTACCGAAAAATAGTAAATATTCAACAATCAATTTGTTAATTTGTTGTCTTACCTAACAATTATAATGTTGTAAAAAGTAGTTTTAAATATGTTGTGACAATTTTAATAAATTTACAACCACAAAAGTGAAAAATTGGTACAGGACAATCAATCAATAAATGGTTTTAGTATATTTACCCATTTTTATGAAACCCAACTGTATATTGAAGAAATTAAAGACAAAATCGATGGTGGATCGATAATGTTTTCATTTTATAGTGTAGTCTTGCATTCGACCCCACTCTTTCACCTCTCCTATCAGTAATCTCTTGACCAAATCATGTTTTCTTCCAACCATAATGTTATTGGACTATTCAAGGATTAGGGGTTTTTTTTTTAAACTTTTACTATTCTCTTCTTCTTTTTTTGTAAGGTATAGTTACCGAGAGATGTTTTACCTTTAAAAGACAAGAAGAAGAAAATTTAACCTACAATTTTATCTTAAATTTGTGATGAATTACCATGTTTAATATAATAAGCACAATCCCAATTTTAGTAATAATATATTATTAAAATTTTTATCGTTGGGGGAGCAACCCTAAGAGGCTCACTAACTCCTGCACGTCACTCGTAATTTCATTGGCCCCTAGTAAGGAATACTAATGTTCATCACTTCTCCAGGTTTATGAGGTACAAAGTTCTTCCCTTCGTTAAGTCCCCGCAGTAGAGTAACACTTATACAGCAGTTTCATTGCCAGCCTGAAACACGGGGTTGACTATTGCCAGCTGTCATGCAATCACTTGGAGGAAGGATCGTGCGTTGATAAAATTAATAACCGCCCAGCTCAATGTTTGGTATTCAAAACTCGCTAAAATGAATTTATAATTTCTTTCAGTTCTCCAACATAACTCCAATATAAATCATGTAATAACGACAAACTTGAGGAATTGAACCTAACGTGACCGCCACTTCACAACGTGTCTTAATAACGTGACGTCACCAAAGCTATGTTTGTATGGACTCCATTATTTCAAGTCAACTTACGCCTTCTCGTAAAGTTTTATTGTTCCAGTTATGCAGCCGTAATAGCTTGTAACTTAGGCAACAGTTTTGTGTTCGCTTAAAAACTTCACAAGGATTGATTAAAGTTTAGCTTGTCTGAGCCGGAAAACATAATATTCAATGCAGTTCCTGTTTAGTCCAAAATTTAGGTCACTTCGTTTGACCTAGACTTGAAGTTCTATGGTAAAGTGTTGTTACATACGGTGAATTATAAATTAATTTTGTATTGACTTGCCTGGACTCATGACAACTTAACACTTAAGCCTACATGAAATTCTTCGTCAATATCGTCTTTAAAATTGGATGTCGAATAGTTTGAATGACCAGTAATACTTTTCATCTACTTTTGAAAACCAAAGCCGAATTCGAACTAAATAGATATAGATATAAATTTATTTTGTAAACGAATCACAATCCTCATAATCATAGCCTTAATTTTACGTCATTCTGGAATCCATTATAAAAGAAATTTAATTATTCTGCTTTACACATACACTGCATAGAACTTCAAAATTTTGAATTCTTCAACTCCCCATTTATTGAGGAATCAAAACCTCAGGGGCTCACTTATGGTGTGTACGGCAGTGGTTTATCTTGAGGGAACCTAGCTGTATGTACACCACCATTTTTCATGTAGTCTTACAGTAGGTTAGATCTTCTGCTATTTTTTTTTCCTATCAAGGCTCTCTTGATCATGTCTTGTTCTTTTGTAACCCTGTCGCTATTTAAAACAAATATTAAAAAAAAGGAAAGTTAATGAGTATTCCAAGCCTCTTTATTCCTTTTGATCTTTTCTACCTCTTATTTATATGGTGCTTGTACGATAACACCTTAAACTACAAGGAAAAAACACGAAAATCATGTTATTAAAAGATGAATGGTAAATTAACTGAGTAAAAGCTTCTAACATTAAAGAAAGCTATTAAACTCACATGTAATTGTTAGTCAATGTCGCCTTGAAAATTCGAAAAGTTGACGTTATATATAGTTAAATAGTATAAGCTCCATTTAGTCTACGGTTTTGGATCATTACGTTTTGAATGTATTTATACGTCACCTAATACTATGATTATTTTTCTTATTATAAGATGTTACTCACATGCTATGCTTAATATCGGTTTCGAGCATTGCCCATCATCAGTTATGTCTAAATAAAAAGACAGAACACAATATAACAAACAAAAACAACACTGCTCACTCCGACTGGAGGTCGTGTTAAGAACATAAAACAAGTGACATGAATCAAATACGACAACGTGACTGACGTGCACGTCATGGAGATTAGAGTGGAACTGATGTTCTTTGTAGGTTACGATCCTTTTTTCAGTTACCGGTGATCTGATTATACATTACTGGTATATAACGATTAAGTTATCTTATTATTATTGGATGGAAATGTATTTGGTCAAATGAGTTTTGTAGATTTTGTGAGCTTTATAGATTTCGAACTCCTTTATAGAATTAATTATTCGTCCTTTCCTGCACACGTGTAGTATATATCCATGATATTTCTGATATTTGAGTACGTGTAATTGTTGTAAGTTAGGTGTTCTGCGTAACTCTCGAATGTTGAATTTAAGTTGTTTGAAGGTTCTTTAAACCTTTTATAAAATGAGCGTCCTGTATGACCAACGTAGAAACTAGGACATTCGTTGGAATGTATGCATTTGATTTTTTCCCCCGGTTTGTAATGTGATGGCATTCTTAAAATTAACTGCAATTTGTTAGTTGTTTTGTACATGTTGTTTTTCAACATTATATTTTTGAAAAAAATTCAGTCTGTTGCAAAAAACACATGAAACACACTTTGTTAACTAACAATTAAATTACGTTAATGGTTTCCGCCAGGTGACTTCTTTTTTTAAAAACACTTACGCGTTTCGAAGCGTGTGATCCATCTTCAGAGTTCTTCTTCTTTGAGATCGTTACATATTAAAATAACACATAAAATCACACGGACATTACACACACATATATATATATATATATATATATATATATATATATATATATATTAATTTATATTAATTTATACATTGCTTATCATAACGCGGCACTTGCGATGCGCATCACATCTATGTCCTAGGACAACAACTAACGTAAGTGTTTTTAAAAAAGAAGTCACCTGGTGGAAACCATTAAGGTAATTTAATTGTTAGTTAAAACAATAGTGACTTGGATACTATCAACATGATTCTATACTTTTGTTTTTATAGGACAAATGTTTTTTGAAGTTTTTTAAAAATTTTAGTTTGAATAAAATAAGACAGTAACTGATGGATTGGCCTCCCGTTATAGAATTGTATACATAATGATGACGCAATCAACTAAAGACCATAGACATTAGAATAAGAATTTTTCAAAACTAGAAAAGTATTCGAAAAGCTAACAGAAATCTGGAACTCTAGAGTTTACTTTCTTAAGACTAAGGTACGTCTGTTTAATAGTATACTAATATATAATAGTTAAATTAGTCCTGTATTATGAACGTGAGACGTGGAAGATGACGAAAAATAGCGAGACACTATTTTAGGTGTTAGTGATGTAACTTGTTGCCTACTTTATATCCAAAACCAAATTATCGTTTTTAATTATTAACGCGGTTGTGTGCCAAAGTACCAGGAAAATACGACGAAATAGAAATTATAAAACGCAAATTAAGTTGGTTAGAACATATCCTAAGAAGGTTCAATAACACCGTTCCGAGTGTAAGTTCCTTGAGAAACTTGCAAGAACACAAAATAACAACATGGAGATGAACTTTTCCACCTAAAACGGCTTAAACGAGAATTTATCGGGGGTTGGAACATCTTGTGGATGACCTAAGTTCCGGAACGAAATGTATACCATACAGAGTGTTTAATATATTTATGTCCTAACAACGATAAATTAATCAGAGCATCGAAATAAATAAAAATGATATTTCCAACATATGTTAGAAAATGCTTCTTTATCGCCTTGTTAGCCTCTTTTGTGTTATTTTTTCAAAACATAATTATAACTATAGAGCTTAATAAAATTCTAATAAAAACTGATATACCTTTTTTGTTATGCTACGTTTTACCAGTACACCAAGAATCATAGATTTCTTTTAAACTCTTGTTAATTTCAAACCATGACTGTATTAGAATATTCGGGTCTTCATTTTATACTCTTTGATTACTTGTTTTTATAAGACAGAGATGTTTCTCTATTAAAAACAAATAAAAATATTTCACGTAGACCTGAGCTCTTTCGTCTTTCTTATCAAGTAAGTAATACCGACCAACTCTTGTTTCCGACACTGAGGCTATCAGAGTAAATGAGAGCTAGAGGTCTTATCTTATACAATTTTCTTATTCTTTTTATTAAGACAATGTTTACCAATACGTTTTCGCCGTTAAACAACAATAAAACTAAATTTAAAAAGGCAGTCATTTTGAAAGTGTATGTGATGACGTTTGATT
This sequence comes from Aphrophora alni, assembly GCA_963513935.1. NCBI lineage: Eukaryota > Metazoa > Arthropoda > Insecta > Hemiptera > Aphrophoridae > Aphrophora > Aphrophora alni. The sequence continues at coordinate 87,344,705 of OY740773.1, read as the reverse complement.
ATAAGGATACTGGTAAAATATAGCCTAAAAATATTTACATCATATTTTTATTTAAATTTTATTTATTTTATTTATGTTGGAAATTTTTTCTTTATTATTAAATCACTTCGTTAGGAAAAGTATTTTTGAAACATATTCTATTTATTTTGTTTTTAAATATTGTTAGTTTCTTAAATAATAATCATCGGTGCAATCATTATAAAATGCTTTCTTTTATGTTTAATAAAATATGAAATGGATTCCGGTAAACAATTTTACTATTTTTAATTAAACTAGAATTTATAATTAATAAATCGTTACACAAATATAATATCACAAAACCCTTTGTGGTATGTTCTTATAAATAAGTGCTAGAGAGTACAACAAAATTTGGATTTAATTTGAATTTTTGGTCGTTTTTGTACCAAACAATCTTTTACATTTTAGTCGCTATCCCATATAGTAATTAATTTAATCTGACTATAATCAAATTATTGCGTACCATAATCTCAGACTGGAGTAACAATAGTCATAAATAGTTCGGCTGAACGCTTTGAGCTATGTAAACAATCAAAGAAACTATTCTCACAGAAGTTTATATTAGCGGAAGAGTAAAGCTGGGAAATTACAAATGCAAGTGTTGTATCTAAACAGAATTTATCTTCAATATCAATTTATTAAAATCTTTCTATTAGGATTTATTGTAATTTCATATTTTATGTTATTTTCTTCATTTTTTATAAGGCTATGATGAACGAAGAAAAACCATAGAAAAAACTTACATTAAAATAAAAATATAAATGTTTTATAAAAACCGGTATTTAAAGCTATCGTATTGAAGGAAATATACACTCAAAAATTAAGTTAAAAACTATTGTTGTATTTTTTTTGTAGTTTATACATTCAGAAGGGGGCAAAAATTGCCTATAACAATTTAAAGATGAGTATCACATTAAAAACAAACACCACGTGGAAAATATCAATGGTGTATTGGAATCACATGATGTTTTATGTACCTATGGACAAAACCTTCATAAGTTTCAAAATTCAGCAACTTTAAATAGTAAATATTATTGTTTTTAAATAGGTCAATAAACTTTTTTTTTTCGGAATGTCAAATACATATTGTTATGTAAATGTGTTTGGGAAGGGAACATGTTAAAAGAAATTTGATTTCAATTTCAAACTCAGAGATCCCAAATGTATACATTTTATGATTTTCGTAAACAAATACTAGCTTTTCGGGACAATTGCTATCTTACCGAAAGTGTAAAGTAATTCTGAGTAATATCTAATTGTTCCTTTCAATACCAATAATGTTGTTGTAAACTTATGAAATTGATCATTTTTATTACCCGTTCCTAAATACGTCGTAATTTCACAGTTCACCCCCACATTGTAACTATTTACTTCATAAACGTATTTAAAAAAAATATATAATTCATACTTTTGGAAAAACACCAAATAAAACTAAAATATTTAACCCCTTCTACGTACTTTGTAGAGTGTGATTAAAATGCCATGGACGGTCACGATTTCGAAAATTGGCAAAACGTGAGGGGGGGTGGGCGAATGTTAACAACTTTACTAAAACTTTAAGTAGAGGTCACTAAACACTTTCTTAAAATGTGAAAAACTCTTTCATGTTTTTTTCTTGAAGTCCCTGTCGCTATTAAGTATTCAAGGGCACGGGGTCATTATTTTTTGCTTTTTCTTTTTTTTCATTATTAGGTGATGATAACCGAGAGGGGTTCCACCCTCAGACAACAAGTTCCTATTGTTTCAGCAATCACTAAATGTTCCATCTCTGTCTACGCATTTCTCATCCAGTTTCGGGTTAGATCCCTCTCTTTTATATTTCTTATCTTGACCAATTATTATTTTCTTCAGACCATTACGGTATTTGAGTATTTGAGAACTAGTAGTCTCGCTTCTTATATTTAAAATTCGAATTTGTTATGAAAAGTGAAAAGAATTTTAATTCTCTGCACGGATCACCACCATCCGTAAGCGTAGTTCATATTTATATGTTATTACTGCTTTTGGTTTGATTTGTTGGTTTTATATTTAATAGAATTGAAAAATTCTTGTGAAGGCGATAACGACTATTTCGCCTTAAAAATAAATAAATGTATTATTTGACGAAAGACCCACGACATCCCTGAAAAGCCCCTGGGGTAATTAAATCCAGGTGCTCTTGCTTTTAAAAATACAACATCTCCACTCTACCAACCGGAACAAAACTTGGAAAAGTGGAGAAATATAGAAAAGAAAGTATATCAAAATGTTTCCACAATCAGAAAATTGTGTTCTACCAATCACATTATTATTATTATGGACTTTAAACTGAAAACAAAAACAATTAAATTTCTACTCAAAGTGTAGCAGCAAATTTAATATACCTTCTATAATTCTGAATATATCATACCTGTTTATTACTGCTACCAACATTTCCTCCATCAAGTAATAAACACAAAATGCAGTCAATGTGTTTAATATTTATTTTATGTGTTGCTTAAAATTTTTCTTTAACCGTCTCTAGTCAAGATAATTGGGTTCTGTCGAAGAGAAAACCAATGTCCCTTACCTGAAACAAAATAGAGCAAATTAAAATAAATGTAATATTTTTAGGTTATTTAAAATGTATAATGTTTTACAAACAACTTTATGGAGTGAAGTAAATATAATTTGATGAAAATAGGGTAAAGAAACATGTAATCTTTCCGCTTGCCTCTATACACATTTTGTATATATATTGTTTATATTGCTGTTATTATTTTTAACTCATGGAAGAATTCGTTGTTTATGTTACTATCAAATTATCAGATTTCCTTTTATTTCGATTGACGATGTCATTTAGAATTATTTAAATGAGAAATATATAACATTAAATTTAAGGGAATGCTGACAAAGCGGAGATACATTTGAATAGATTTAAGAGAATACAAAAGACTTAATCCAACCCCAGAAACTAAATTCATTTCAGCTGGAAAAGCTTTATCCTTTCATATTATAATTACGTTCTGCTGTTTTCTTTACGGATCAAGATGGGTCCGAAAATTCTTAAACCCTCCGTCGGTTTAATTCTGTGAATAGGATTGTCAAAAGCAGTGATGCCAAAGTTAAAAAAATTAATTATATATATTCTCTGAAGCTTATTTTTTATATATAAATCGTATAGACAAAGTTTTATTTTGCATTTATTTAGCAATTTATGTTTTAAATGCAATTTTTTTAATAAAAATAAATAACACAAAAGTATTTTACAAAATCCATTATCCCACATAGTTATATTACGTGTGTTGTGAATATATTTTATTATGTTTAAAGTATGTTTAGATTAAAAAGTTAACTTCATTGTTCTTTTCAGGTTTTAACGTTATTAGATAATGTTGATTACTTATGTATAGATAATTAGGAATTTGCCATCATTTGTGTATAAAAAATAACACGACGCTTCCAAGGTATTGACCAACATTCGTTGTAAAGTGAAAAATCTAGACGGTTAGGATCTTAAAAAAGGGAAATATACATTAGCAACCTGTAACTATGTTTAAAACTAAAAGCAAAATATTAATAAATAGAGCCCTACAGAGTGTTCTAAAACTGAAATCCTTAATATCTATTGTTTCATTACATTCTCTATAAATGTGCTAGCAAAATAGTTCTTCTTTTGTATATATGTTTGACTAAGGAATGGTAGTTTTGATTGGTTAATCAATTTTCTCATGGATGTTGTTACTAGTTACTTTGATTTGTTCCTTTATAGTCTCTACAATTGTGCCTGTAAAAACAGATCTTCTTTTGTATATGCGTAGCTAAGAAATTGTACTCTAGATTGGTTGAACAATTTTCTTATCAATGGTGTACTCGTTATTTTGATTTGTTCCATCACATTCTCTTGAATGGAGCAGGCATCAACAGAAGTTCTATTGAATATACTTGACCATGGATTAATTAGTTTGACAATTTTCTCATAGATGTACTGGATAATACTTTGATTTGTTCCATCATATTCTCTTGAATGGAGCGGGCACCCACAGATCTTCTTTTGTATAAGTTTGACTATGTAATGGTAGTCTTGATTGGTTGAACAATTTTCTCATAGTTGATGCACTGGTTACTATTATTTGTTCCATCATATTCTCTTCAATTGTGCTAGCACCAACAGATTTTCATTTGTATATGCGTAACTAAGAAGTGGTACTCTTAAATGGTTGACAAATTTTCTCATGGATGTTTTACTAGTTACATTGATTTGTTCCATCATAATTTCATTGAATGGAGCGGGCATCAACACATTTTTTGTATAAGATTGACTATGGAATGGTAGTTTTGATTAGTTGGACAATTTTCTTATAGATGTTTCACAGGGTACTATGATTTGTTCCATAAATACTTATCTGTCCTTGTTGATTCTTTTCCCTGTTAATTATTTACTTTCACTGAATAGGTTGCAAAACTACTTTATTGCCCAATGTATATAATCTAAACCTTCTGTAAGAGCATCATTAAAAAAAAATGGCCTTCCTGCTTAGGCTGAGAGCAAACAAGGAAAAGCTTCTTCTTCATTGTTGTAACAAATATTCTCTTTAATTAGCTCAGTTCTTCATCCTCACTTCACTTCTCTGGTTATTAAATTTTCACAATATTTTTATATATAAACGTTTTAAACTAATTCATTCATTGGTTTATTTTCTCTACTATTTATTTGAGTTTTACAATTAATTGAATACAAATTTTATTTTATTTAATAACATTTCCTTTTCTTATTTATTGTATTATTGAAATAATTTTTATTTACCGCCAACGATATCTAACTCTCATGGGAGACATCTATTTTTTTAACTTAAACCTATTTCATTTCCATTATTCCATTGACTAGCTATGTGACAAGATAAGATGGCCGTCTCTGTTCTCTTTACAAGTTATTTGCTTCTTTCATCAACCCAAGACAACTCAAATTATGAGTAATCTTAATTTTGACTTTGTTTTTCCAAAAGTGTTTAAATAGTTATTTCTATTCTTTATTTGTGAACTCCTTGTAACTAAATTGCGTTTTGAAAATATAGCCTATCGTATTGATATGTGAATGTAAATTTTGATCCTTGTTGAACCTTACGTGATTAAATTTAAAATAACCTAAACTGGTAAATCATTATTTTGATGTTTACAATCGTTTCTCTCCTCTCCCTCTTTTACACTTTCTAAAATAAATTTTTATTATTAGTATCGCTGTGTGTATTTTAATTATGTGAGTTTCTTAGAGTCTTATGTCTTATATTTTTACCTTTAGTCTTGACATTTGACCATCTACATGTAGTATCTCAATAAACTACTAACATATATTAATGCCTACACGCACATGCAATGTACTTGAAAAATTGAAGAGTTACGTTACTTCCATCATTCCTCGTGGAACTAACAACTCACAACAATATGATTCCAGAGTGAACAGGGCAATCGATCGATTGTAATGATTTAGAGAGAGAATTCCATATACGACACGCGGACACTGTAAGGATTTGTTGCTTGTGATGGTTTTATGCTTTGGTATAAATACAACTTTAATCCCCTTTTAGTACTAATATTTGAGAGAAAATCTAGGATTTTTACCAAGTAGATTGGGACTCCATTTTGTAGCACAGTCTGTAGCAACGTTAGCACATGGAACTATCTTAAATTATCTAGTTTAAATTGAGAAATAAAAAAAGAACTAACATGATCAATAAAAGTTACAATTTTTTAAAATATTTTAATAATAATACAAAATAATACAATTTTAATGTGACAAAAAATATAATTAATGTGACAATAAGAACTTTATATTAAACTTATACATACAAAATAAGTTATATACATTTCATTGTTGTCCTACAAATGTCACTTTTGTTACTTAAGTCACAATTATATTAACCTAAAAATTACTAATGTGACAAATTTACAAACAATGTATTAAAAAATATGTAACTATTTAAAAAAATTCTATAGCAAAATTAAATTGTGGTACTGTATATATTTATTATTGGTGCTTTCATTATTGACTACCACATATTGATTAACAGAATTATACGAGCAATCCGAAATTTTGATGAATTAAATTTCAATTCTCTTTGGTTCCAACAAGTTAGAACTCCTACTCTTGTAAACAACAGTTTCCCAAGATACACCAAGAGGGACATTTATCAATAATTTTAAAACAGCGGTTTAGTTCCAACGGAATTGTTTTCAACCGGTATTATAGGAGTGAACAACTTACGGTCCACTCCCTCGAGAGTTTAGGGGGTTAATTGTAGTTACGCTTTGTGGGGAATTAACCGAATTAATTTTAACCCAAATTAAATTATGGATCTTTCCCATTTTTGTAACGAAAGCAATAACAGCTTCAAGTTTATACTGGTTTGGATGATAGGAATGCCCGTTATCTTTATATATGTGACTTTAACAATTTTTCTTCCCCCCTCCCCCGGTGGATGATCTTTGCCTCTAACTAGTTAAAGCTAAGACTTTGTCAAAGAATATGAGTTGATATTAGCAATGTATATACGGTACGCGGTTATTGACGAATAATTTACATCTGTTATCACTTACGTATTGTATTCAATACCCATCTATGAGAGAGAAAAAACAAATTTTTTAATGAATAGCTATGATTACGAGGAAAACTTTCTGGATCTTTTTTTTTCCCATGTATAATATTGGGTTGATTCATCTCTTTCATCTTCCTTATCATGGCGATCTTGACTATCCCATATTCTCTTCCAACCCCGATGCTATTAAATTATTCGGAGGTTAGAGTCTTTATTTACTGTTCTTTTCCTTTTTTTCCTTATAAGTTGATGACTTCTTAAGTGGTTTTTAGCTTTTAAACCATAAATTTAAATAATGAGACCAGGTGGCCTGCCTAAATTGTAAAACAAGTTGTTTTTAAAATTGCGTAACCTCAAAAATATTGTCTAAAATTTAATATTAAAACAGTTAAATTATTTTTGTATTATATAGTGACACCTTAGATCTTCAAAGACAAGTTAGTGGAAATAAGTCTCCATTTCGTTGAAGGTAGGGGTTTGGAAAACCTTTGCGACAAAAGTAAAATATCTTGTTTAAATTAGACTTAGAATCAAAGTGAGTGCAGAGTTAAGTACATTAAAATACTTCAAAGAAGTGTTTTCATAGAAGATTCAGAATGGTTCCTTCACAATCTTTTCTAAGGTTCAAAAGTAAGGTTAGCAAAGTGTATAGAAATAATAAAAGGATTGATTTAATAAATACCTTTGATGTATTAGCTGAGTAGGTTTTCACAATGTTGCCGAATTATCATTGAAATACATTGAAAGTATTACGATGGAGAGAATAAACATTTTGATTATATATCGCAGACGATGTTTGTATCTGTATCCTAAACCTTATTCTTTACATACAGTGACACGTTATCGGTGATGTGACTGTTAATATGTCTATCAAATTGGAACGAGCTAAAAATAATTGTGTACAATTTATATTTCAATTTATTGCGCGATGATCATGTTAGTTCTTTTTTATTTCTCAATTTAAACTAGATAATTTAAGATAGTTCCAAGTGCTAACGTTGCTACAAACTGTTCTACAAAATGGAGTCCCAATCTACTTGGTAAAAAGCCTAGATTTTATCTCAAATAATAGTACTAAAAGGGGATTAAAGTTGTTGTTATTATACCAAAGCATAAAACCATAACACGCAACAAATCCTTACAGTGTCCGCGTGTCGTATGTGAAATTCTCTCTCTAAATCATTACAATCGATGGATTGCCGTGTTCACTTTGGAATCATATTGTTGTGAGTTGTTAGTTCCACGAGGAATGATGAAAATAAATTCTACAATTTTTCAAGTACATTGCATGTGCGTAGGCATTAATATATGTTAGTAGTTTATTGGGATACTACATGTAGATGTTCAAATGTCAAGACTAAAGGTAGAAAATAAGACATAAAACTCTAAGAACGTTATTAATAACACCGTGTAAACATAATATAAGAGTCTGGCCCACTGTGTCAACAAAGATAAGAGATAAAGAGTACAGAGGTAAATGTGCGTACGTAAAAATAATTAATAAATAGTTATTTAAATAAATAAACACGTGTTTAATAAGAAAAAATGTAAATAATGTATTTTGAATATTAAAAATACGTTAAAAGGAAATTTTCTTTTGACAAAGTCTCAGTCTAAACTATCTTGATATAAACACATCCTCAGGAAATTGTAAAGCAAAGTAAAATAAACGTGCGATAATACAAAAAGGAGGAAGAACATTATTGTTAACTGGTCCATAAATTTGTGGACGAAATGGACTTCAGTGTTATAAAAAGTGACACCATTTATAAAGACTTTATTTTATTTGAAACTAAAGTAATGTTTAGATCTGTTTGTAAATTATTTTAGATTTAACTTGTTTTATAAAGATATTATTAATTATTTCCAAAATATTTAAATCTTATATGTAATATTATATTACATAAATACTTTCTAATCATTTATATAACAAACTTTGTTTATAGTCTATAAACTATAGAGAATCTACAATAATAAAATATTAATTAAAACTATTTAAATATTAAAGTCTTAACAAAATTTTATACTTATTTTAGACGTTAAGATGAAATGTTTGAATTATTTATTATTATGTTTTGTTAATTTTCTCATTGTTATAAATATTCATGTTGCATTAGGATGTATAAAGTTAAGCAACCGATGATAATCAAACGAACATAACCACAAAATGTAATAATAACACTTTGAATTTAGGATATTAAATAAATCTGTGTAATAAGAAACTCACATAACTAAAATACACACAGTGATAATAATAATAATAATAATAATTAATATTAGAATGTATAAAAGAGGTAAAGGAGAGAACCGATTGTAAACATCAAAAAAAAATTTACTTCTTTTGGTTATTTTAAATTTATTCACGTAAGGTTCAACAAAGATCACAATTTACATTCACATATCAATACGATAGGCTATATTTTCAAAACGCAATTTAGTTATATGGAGTTCACAAATAAAGAATAGAAATAACTATTTAAACACTTTTGGATAAACAAAGTCAAAATTAAGATAAATCATAATTTGAGTTGTCTTGGGTTGATGAAAGAAGCAAATAACTTGTAAAGAGAAAAGAGACGGCCATCTTATCTTGTCACATAGCTAGTCAATGGAATAATGGAAATGAAATAGGTTTAAGTTCAAAAAATAGATGTCCTCCATGAGAATTAGATATCGTTGGCGGTAAATAAAAATTATTTCATTAGTATAATAAATAAGAAGTGGAAATAATATTAAATAAAATAAAATTTTTATTCAACTAATTGTAAAACTCAAACAAATAGTAGAGAAAATAAATAAATGCAAGACCTAGATTTAAAAAATGTAGTATAAAACGTTTATATATAAAAATATTGTGAAAATTTAATAACCAGAGAAGTGAAGGGAGGACGAAGAACTGAAATAATTAAAGAGAATATTTGTTACAACAATGAAGAAGAAGCTTTTCCTTGTTTGCTCTCAGCCTAGGCAAGCCATTTTGTTAGTGTTGCTCTTACAGAAGGTTTAGATTTTATACATTGGGAATTATTGTAGTTTTGCAACCTATTCAGTGAAAGTAAATAATAAACAGGAAAAATAATCAACAAGGACAGATAAGTATTTATGTATTAAGAATAAATTGGACCTGAATTTATGTCAACATTTAATAGTTGTATCTCATCCAAATTTTAATTCCCACCAGGAGGCAACTTGGAACTTAGTTACTCATATACAAAAGAAAATCTGTTGGTGCTAGAACAACTGCAGCGAATATGATGGAACAAAAAATCATAGTAATCAGTGCAACATCTATGAAGAAATCGTTCAACCAATCAAGATTACCATTCCATAGTCAAGCTTATACAATAGAAGATCTGTTGATGCCCGCTCCATTCAAGAGAATATTATGAAACTCATCATAGTACCCTGTGAAACATCTATGAGAAAATTGTCCAACTAATCAAGACTACCATTCCATAGTCAATCTTATACAAAAGATGTGTTGATGCCCGCTCCATTCAATGAAGTTATGATGGAACAAATCAATGTAACTAGTACAACATCCATGAGAAAATTGGTCAACCATTTAAGAGTACCACTTCTTAGTTACGCATATACAAATGAAAATCTGTTGGTGCTAGCAAAATTGAAGAGAATATGATGGAACAAATCATAGTAACCAGTGCATCATATATGAGAAAATTGTTCAACCAATCAAGACTACCATTCCATAGTCAAGCTTATACAATAGAAGATCTGTTGATGCCCGCTCCATTTAAGAGAATATTATGAAACTCATCATAGTTCCCAGTACAACATCTATGAGAATATTTTCCTACTAATCAAGACTAGCATTTCATAGTCAACTTATACAATAGAAGATCTGTTGATGCCCGCTCCATTCAAGAGAATATTATGAAACTCATCATAGTTCCCAGTACAACATCTATGAGAATATTTTCCTACTAATCAAGACTAGCATTTCATAGTCAAGCTTATACAATAGAAGATCTGTTGATGCCCGCTCCATTCAAGAGAATATTATGAAACTCATCATAGTTCCCAGTACAACATCTATGAGAATATTTTCCTACTAATCAAGACTAGCATTTCATAGTCAAGCTTATACAATAGAAGATCTGTTGATGCCCGCTCCATTCAAGAGAATATTATGAAACTCATCATAGTTCCCAGTACAACATCTATGAGAATATTTTCCTACTAATCAAGACTAGCATTTCATAGTCAAGCTTATACAATAGAAGATCTGTTGATGCCCGCTCCATTCAAGAGAATATTATGAAACTCATCATAGTTCCCAGTACAACATCTATGAGAATATTTTCCTACTAATCAAGACTAGCATTTCATAGTCAAGCTTATACAATAGAAGATCTGTTGATGCCCGCTCCATTCAAGAGAATATTATGAAACTCATCATAGTTCCCAGTACAACATCTATGAGAATATTTTCCTACTAATCAAGACTAGCATTTCATAGTCAAGCTTATACAATAGAAGATCTGTTGATGCCCGCTCCATTCAAGAGAATATTATGGAACTCATCATAGTTCCCAGTACAACATCTATGAGAATATTTTCCTACTAATCAAGACTAGCATTTCATAGTCAAGCTTATACAATAGAAGATCTGTTGATGCCCGCTCCATTCAAGAGAATATTATGGAACTCATCATAGTTCCCAGTACAACATCTATGAGAATATTTTCCTACTAATCAAGACTAGCACTTCATAGTCAAGCTTATACAATAGAAGATCTGTTGATGCCCGCTCCATTCAAGAGAATATTATGGAACAAATCATAGTACCCTGTGAAACATCTATGAGAAAATTATCCAACTAATCAAGACTACCATTCCATAGTCAAGCTTATACAAAAGAAGATCTGTTGATGCCCGCTCCATTCAAGAGAATATTATGGAACAAATCATAGTACCCTGTGAAACATCTATGAGAAAATTATCCAACTAATCAAGACTACCATTCCATAGTCAAGCTTATACAAAAGAAGATCTGTTGATGCCCGCTCCATTCAAGAGAATATTATGGAACAAATCATAGTACCCTGTGAAACATCTATGAGAAAATTATCCAACTAATCAAGACTACCATTCCATAGTCAAGCTTATACAAAAGAAGATCTGTGGGTGATTGCTCCATTTAAGAGAATATGATGGAACAAATCAAAGTATTATCCAGTACATCTATGAGAAAATTGTCAAACTAAATAATCCATGGTCAAGTATATTCAATAGAACTTCTGTTGATGCCTGCTCCATTCAAGAGAATGTGATGGAACAAATCAAAGTAACCAGTACACCATTGATGAGAAAATTGTATAGAACATGGACATTTGTATTAGTGTGGATTGTTTGAACTTTTAAAAGATTGAGCTACATAATATTTGAAGAAATTAAAACTAAATAGGGACAATATTTGAGAAACATCATTTTGTATAATAGCAATAGGTTGTATAGATTTTTTTTTAATGTGATGCATGTAAGACATGTCTTTCCCGTTTATTATGGGACTCCATATAACTCTTTAAGTAAAAATTATATAAAAATAATATTTTAGCCTCATATCCCTCCGTTAATCTTTCGTCCCCGCTTGTTATCGTAATTACTCTTCGTCATCCTCCATGTCTTCTTCCTTATTCTCCTCAACATTCGAAAACTTCAAATATCGGCAATGTTCTTCCTCCTCTACTAATAAATCTCCTCGTCCTCTGTCTAACTTAACCAAGACTCGCCTATCTTCGCAATCTCCTCAAACAAACCTTCCTCTTCCTTCCATCATTCCCGTAAACCTGGTATTCTGAAACTTACTAAATCTGTATATTACTAAAAGCAAAATAATACAATTTTAAATCCTTACATCGCTTATAAGGTTTTACGCCCTTCAACTCGTTACAATAAATCGTGTCCTCTACTTTCACCTTTTCGTGTACACAGTTCTATATTTTTTGTGGGAGAGCTAGTTAATTCATTTGGGGTATTTTCTCCAACTATGGACTTTATAGTTTCAAAATAATTTATGATTTGGACATTAGAGTGATACGTGATACGTTTTACTTTGCATACAGTTATAATATGGTCACTCCCTTGAATTCGTACCTTGTACGCATTTTCTTTTTACCACCCTTACAAACTGATCTATAAATAATCGTTTTCCATATTCTATAACTTCATCAGTTCAATCCCCAAGATAGTATCCAGTTTCTAATTATTTTCTCCATGCTTCTGAGTCTATTTCCATCTAAATCACTCTTTAACTGAGAATTCCTAGATATGAATAGAGTTTATGATGAGTGATAGCTGTAATATATACGCAGCAATCACCACGCTTGCTTTTGAGGTTGGTGTTACGTAATCTTTATTGAATTTTCAGTTTACGAGTAAGACGTCATTGTTGACCGGTAGAATATATCTCGTTGTTATACCTGGATTTTATAATGTAACCAATACTTCTTGCCTGGAATTTACAAACGTGGTTTGCTAAGTTTACCAAGCTAGCCTCAAAAACTATTTAACATTAATTTTGCTTGTACTCTCAAACAGGTATTTTCCCTAATTGTATCGCAGTCTAGAAGGATTCATTGTCTTTGGTAAAAATTGTGAATATATTTATTTTTGTCGTCTTCTGTCTCACACCACTCTGGCCAGCCTGTTGCTTTCTGCTTGATTTTTAAAAATGTATTAATATAACTCTCAAAAAAACTCCCATCTTTCCCGTCATATTTAGTTGCTCCTTACTTCCATATTGCTCGCATTTTATCTAGTTTGTAACCTTTCTCAATTGCTTTTTGTATTTAATATATTACCCATGTACCATCTAAACGAAATTGATCTGGATTGTAGTTAAAATAATTTTCCTGTAGAGTTTCAACACAAGTCCTGCATAAAGGAAAGTACAACTTGCTATGGATTTTTTAGGACAGTACTGGGATGATACAATTTGTGTGGTGGTAAGATAGTAAGTTTTACGATTACTTCTATTCTATCTTAAAACTTTGTAGACATTCATTTCCGTACAGTATCTCTGGATGTCCTACTGGAAACATTCCAGCCTTACAGGCCTAGGGGTACAAATTACAGGCATCCAAGTATTTAATAGTTTCACCAATAATCTCCTTTATTTTATGTAATAATTTTGTTACGTTTGTCTGCCCGCCAAAACATTCATCTCGAGGATCCAGTGGTGCAGAGCAAGTGTCCAATAATTCTTTAAAAAATGTAATGATTTCGGGGCGTTCTATTTTTGTAATGTTGGAAATACACTCCTACATTTCTATAACGTTTTACCCGTGTTTATCTAAAATTTTCTTTTTCCTTTGCGTCTTCTCATATCGCAATGCCATGGTTTCGTGATGTTTATTTTGGATTGGTGCGTCTCTATCCGTATAACACATAGGACAGCCATTGTATAAGAATCCGTTTTTTTTTTTTTAAATTCCCGTTTACATAGTAGCGTTCAACTGTGATACTTATACTTATTTATTCCCTACCATTACCGACTTGTTTGATATAATGCTACAATCGTGTTCTTCCCATAACAGCCAGGATAGAGCTTCACGAGGGGCTGCCATTCGTAGCCCTCTGTAGATAAAATTCCTATTTTATTTTGTGCGAGGTGATGCTTCTCATATGTTTTCCTGAATGCACTAGAACTTGTGACGGATTCTTAAAGTGGGTCAATTTTCGTTTCCCTTACAAACAGTTCCCTAAAATTCAAACACGTCATTCTTAAAATATTAACATTTGGAGGACAATATGATTTTAATTATTTTTGTAGGGTAAATGGGATGTTCCTGGGTTTTTCTTCTCGTAGCACTTTATGAATTCATTCCTATATTTATCTTCCATCTGGTTGTAGTCATAAAAAGACGGAGCTGTGAGATCACAAACATATTCCCATTTTTCAATTTTATTACAAAAAATGGCGGAAATTCCCTTTACTCTCTATGTTCCGGAGATTTTATGTACTGCGCTTAATTTAGCGTTCAAAAAGTTAAGAGAACGATCATTTTTATTTTTCCATATTTTATCATCTGAATTTTAGATCCGGACGTTATTACTTGAGACGTCAATATGTTTTAAAATGAACTGTCCATCATAAGTCACCCTTATAACTTGTGACCAACTATTATAACTTTTGAAAATTCGATCTAGACAATTCTTCGTATAGATCCATTTTTTTTATCTTTCCTATCAGGTCTTTCTTGAACAACTCGTGTTCTCTTCCGATACTGAGGTTTTTAGAGCATTTGAGGGTTAGGTGTCTTATTTTATATTATTTTATTCTAATTTATTATACGGTTTTAATGAACGAAAGGCTGTAATAAGCAAAACAAAATGCAAAGCCAGTGTCATTTTTATGATGATAAATAGCAGTACTACATTCTTCTCTTGACAAAATAATCAGAAAATATTTTATTGCAGTTGCTTTCAAAGTGTTTTTCTAGTGTTCACAACAATCGGATATAGCCTACTAACATATATATAAAATTATTTCAGGAATTTAATCAATATAAACACTAATTATACTTCAGAATACATTAAATGGGCAGGAATATTCTATTTGCAGGAATAAACTTTGTCATTAATTTAACTTCGAAGTAAAATGAAAGGTATGTTGTCTCCTGTCTACTTATATTGAAAGCTAAATTTAGTCATACATATTCGTTTTCGCCATCCCGACTACTGATTCATAATTAGATATATTAATGGGACTTACCGTCACAATAGTCTATTTTCGTAGTTATATCACTACGGCCGTTTCGGCTATTCAGCCATTTTCAAGTATTTTATTTTGGTTTTCCCGTTGTCTTAGTTTAAAAACTCACAAATCACGAACACACGACACATAACAGACACACAAGTTCTTTAAACATTTAATACACGATTCAGTAGACCCACTGTCACAGCGCTTACTGTCAATTCTGGTTTCCTGCGCATTGGTGGTAGTTATGGGGTGGGGTGGGGGTGGTTTAGTTAGCATCTAATTGCCTTATTATTGTGTCGTAAATTAGATGTGAGTCAAATTTTAATTTTTCATTTAATAGTGAATTACTGTTCTCTTTTGTTCCTTTATATATTTCATACTCCTCCAACGCGTTCATTAGTTTCCCTTTCTCACAATGTTGAAGTATTTTCATTGTTTTTTCGATGACTGAGTATTTATAATCTGTTTGGATTATATTATATTTGGTAAACTTAGACTCGACTTTTGCTGGATTAATCAATTGTGAAGCTGTTGGTGTGTGCTCTTTAAATCGTTGTTTAAAAGACCTGCCAGTTTGTCCTATAGATGTCTAAATATAGTTTTGTATGTGATCAACTTTTTACATAACGATACATTAAGTCAATTTGATTCATTATGTAATTAAGCTGTTGTGAATTCTCTTCTATGTTTCAATTTCACTCGTCAAGTTAACATTCATAAAATATCATAACTAGTATGATTTACTGTAAGTGAATCACGCACATTTCGAAGCATGGTTTAGTCAACAACTGTTTTAGCTTACTTCACTGTCTATACATAAGGAACACAAAGCCATCAATAGGTATCTTTGTCAATATATTGATGTATTGATTCCTCCTACTTTACCCTCTCTAATTGGTACAACACCATGTCATTATATAACAATGAAATTTGTAAAAAGCTTTTGAAGAGTGACGGGACATCGGCGTCCAACATTTTGTACAGTGTGAGAGTATTTGTGTTTAATAGACTTTGAAAATAAAAATAAGCATTACATTTATTAAAGCAAATATAAATATTGTGTTTGTTATTTATTTTTAAGAATCCTTGAAAAGAATTTCAATAGTTGGAAGATTTTTGATTTTAATGATTAAGAAGAATTAGATAATCTAGAGGTAGATATATAATCAAATAAAATTGTCCTATAAAACATTGTACATAAGCATTTTCAACTGAATTATTAACTATGAAAATATAAAGCCGTAAATAATAATATTTTTTGACAACAGTGTCACAGTCTTTGCACATAATCAATATATACTTTATCATTTCACACCAAATAGACTACTTATGTGTATATATCTGCTGATTTGTTAAAAACCATTTTAGCCTACAAAAATATTGTTTAACATCCAAAGCTTCGAATAACAAATAGGATGAGCCATTATTTATACTGCGTACAATGAACTAACAATTTTCGTTTGTTGTATAGGGTACACGGTACAAATCATTTTACTTGGAGAAATGTTCACCGAATGAATGGGGACATTGAACCATAATGTCCGCAGCATATTTCTGGATTTATGAGGAGCGTACATCTACTGCCAGTTGCACAAGCATAAAACAAAAGCTGGACCGAAGTTTATTCTGTGATCACTATGGAACTTCATCACCGAAGAGTCCTTTTTGATCTCACGTTTAAAAATAAGATTGTTTATGATCATGTAGTCAAATATAACCTGCAAGTTTTATCTATCAATATGTTTCAAATACAAAACATCTTGAAAATTGTTGCTTCTTAAAATTATTATAATGTTATATTTTATCCTACGATTTATAACTCAATTTTCAGCGATTTCTAGCTTTGCACCTTATTATTACTAGTTAACGTGACTCAGAATACATTATTACGTAGCGTTTCCTAATAATAACGTGTCACCAAAAACTACTTATTTACCGAGTCATACTCTTTGTAATGGATCGTATGTAGCCTGCCTATACTCCTCTCTCCAAGAATCTCTGAATTAAGCTCCTTCTTATTAGGCTCCTTCTTATTAGACTCCTTCTTATTCTCTTTCTCTCTCTCACTCTGCTACTATTTGATTACTTTAAATATTTATCTTTTTTCAATAACTAGGCCTATAGATAATTGTTATACATTATATCTGAGTAAATTTTAATTTATCACCTAACAATTCTTGAATATTATATTATTATCATTTTCTATTTTTCTCTGATTTATTTTAACTTAAATATTTTCACATTTTCAAATTAGTTCAAATTCCTCTTTTTGAAAAACTCTGCAATAATGTTTACCATATCTTTGATTTCTATTGTAATATCTTTTTCTTGTAATATATTTATTACGGAATTTGAATTTGTTTATGGTATTTATAAGACCTGACATGTTGCTTATATCTTGTTTTTAGTTAGATTCCAATTTGTCATATATATGGTGCTCTCACTCTTTTTTCCAAAAACTACATTCGTGTTATTATTTTGTATAATATTATTTTATCATATTAGTAAAAGTGTTGTTTGTTTTGTGTGTTATTTGGTGTAAGAGTTGGGTTCATTGTTGCTGATTAATCTTATTTGATGGTAGATGCAGATGATCTCAAATGAATATATAAGAGCATAAATCCTTAGTGAATTGGTCTTTATTCAATTGGCTGTTAATATTTACTCTTAATTTAAGTTGGTAACCTATTTTGTAAAATTTAAAACATCTAATTTCTCCCATCGAGGCCTAATGCCGAAATCTGGAATCGAGCAAGTATTTGGACTGACATACGAAGCGAATATTTGGCTTGTTTTAATATTAGTATTGTCATATGATTTTTACATAAATTTAACTCACAAATCTGATGTTTCGAGACATATAGCCATTGGCCTTTGTGTGCCTGAAACTGTCTTGTCTGAGAATTTTATTTTCAATAATCGTTCCCAATTAATTGCAGATGTATAAACAAAGTCGACGTATGTACATTTGTTTGTTACTAGACAACAATGGTAGTTCTCATATTACCTAATACTACAAATAAATATAAATATGTTAATTTTCCAGATGACTTAATTAAGACTTTATTTTTTTATTTAAACAATGATTTCCATTAAAAATATTTTTAATTAAACGCACTGAGGCTCAAAGCAATCACGCTAGTCTACCTATTTATATTCCGTCATTGTTTTGTTCATTACATAACTGCCGTTTAATTATTATTTTATTCCTTTCCAAGTAGTATGGTTACACATGCAACGAATATTACGGACATTGGCAATAAAAATAGACATTTAAACACAGACAATTTGTGTAAATTGATCTACAGAATACAACCAGACCATTTATATATTAATGTCTAATCATACTATTTTAATAAAGACATGTGAATTTAATCAATTTACTTATATTTTATGTGCATCAAATCTAAAACTGTTTAAAAATATAGTAGTTAAATTAAATTATATCTTTTAAAGTATAGATTTGTCAGGTATAGTAATGTTTTCGGTAAACTATTGTCATAATAATATCAATTAATAATAAACCTCTTTCCCGTAACAACAATACGCAATAAAAATACAATAATAATTACTTTAAGGACCGTCTTGTGATTTCATTTCGGCTACTTCTTACTAGTTTCGAGGTCATAACCTCATCATCAGATAATATCTTCGTTTACTTTGAAGAACTCGTCATATATTAAAAACACACTCAACACAAAAACATACACTGACACAAAAACACATCAATATGAGCTCGTCTGGCACTGTTGTGTGCTCTGTCATGTCTATCAGAGTATTGTCAGTTACAGTTATTGATCTTGCTGATAACGACCTATGTTAAGTTTTCGGTAGATGTTTTTAGGCTGTATCGTATAAATGGTGTGATTGGAAGGAAATGTTATCGTTTAAGATTTTATTTGGATCATTTTTGAACGCTCTATAAACCTCAAATTCTTTCTTCGCGTTCAATAATCTGCCTTTAGTGCAAACGTGTATTGCCTCTACACTGGATTGGAAATCGCTTGGCCTATGGTTATTTTCAGTAAGGTGTCGTGCGTAATTTGACTTAGCAATGTTGCTCTTATTACAGGGAACATGTTCTTTATAACGGTCTATGAAATGTCTCCCGGTTTGTTCTATATAATATTTGTTACATTCTGGACATTTTATTTTGTAAACGCCAGATTTCTATTCTATGGAGGTGTCAGTTCTACGTTTAAGGGATGGTGATATGTTATTGTTTGTACGGAACGCAAGATTGTTATTGTGTTTCTTGAAAATGTTATTCAACATATTTGGTAGGAGGTTCGTGTAATCTGAGGAAATGTATTTGTTGACCCTAATTATGTCGTTATCTGAGTTCTTTATATTGAGTTTTTTATCATGGCTTTTAATCATTGTGTCTATAAAGAACTCTTGTATCCGTTGGCTTCCGCTATGTGTTTGATAATGCTTATTTCATTATAGTATTCTATGTTGTTCAATGGGAATGTGAGAAGTCTGTGTATGAAGTAGTGGAAGGCTGCCATTTTCTGTGAGTAAGGATGTTGAGATAATGCATGAATAGTGAATTCAGTTGTAGTGGACTTTCGGTATATCTTATAATCAAAACTCTCTGTTGTTTTTATAATGGTTATGTCCAGGAAATTGAGTTGTTGGTTGTTCTCTATTTCTATCATGAACTGTATTTTAGGGTTGATGTTATTTATATAGTTCAATAACAAAATAGCTTCTCTATTAGAGCCGTTAAAAATTATAAACGTGTCGTCAACGTAACGACCGTAGAATATGATGTTATGTTTGTAATGATTCGTAATGATTCGAATAGATGTCAGCTAATAATTAAGAAATCGGTGAACCCATTGCTAGGCCATCTGTTTGGGTGTAGAAATTATTTTCAAAATTTGAAATAATTTTGTTCCAACACTGTCCGTAATAACAACAATAATTCTTTCATTTCTTGTTTATGCAATTTGTTGGTATTGGTGAGGTTATCTTTAAGTATGTTCATAGTTTCAACAACTGGGATGTTAGTATACATATTTATCACATCGAATGAAATAATTTTATAATTTGGAGTCATTTTATTGTTTTTCGTTTTATTTATAAATTCAGCTGTGTTCTTTAAACTGTAATTGTTATTATGGTTATATTGTTTTGATAAGTGTAACTTGGAAATTAAAATATGCTTATCAAAATAAAAACACACTTTACGTTAACGGAGATCGTCAATTCGTGAAAGTAGACGAGAGGTAGTGATGATTACACATGGAAATTGGGAACCTACCGCAATACTCATTCGGTAAGGCCGTTTTGATTATAAAGAAATCCTGATTGTTTAATTTCATAATATGTTCTATAATTATGGATTGTTATTTTATCTCAAGATTTCCTAAAATGTGTAAAATGAGAAAACTTCAATACTCGCTTTGTGCGATGGTAGACTTTTAAACAAACATAAAATAGGTTTTGTTTCTTTTCTCTAACTTTACTTCTTATTTTCCATGATTATTTGCTACAACCCTCGGTTTACAGTTTTATAAAAAATCGGCCGCACCGGTGATTTTAAGGCCAAGAGTATTATAGCTCAACTGTATGTAAAAGAGTTGAAAGACCAAGATTTGGCAAGCTCATCTAACTCTCAAAAATAAAAAAACAGTTGATGATTTTTTTTTTTTTTTTTTTTCAAATTTATAGTGGGAACGAAACACAAATGTTAATAATGAGGCAAATATAAAAATAAAATTATATGGAAAGTCAAATTTAAGAAATCAAAAATTTAAACGATTAAATAATGAATTTACCGGTCTATTTATAGTGGAGGCTTTGATAAAAAATAAAATACCTTCCGTCTTAGGAGCTCACTTAAAGTAAGTACACCGAGGTGGCCTACCTAGATCTACACATCTCTTAATTGAATATTGCTCTTTAGCCATTCCTATCTGGTCTCTCATGACCAACTCTTGTTTTTAATCTGGTCTAATCTTACATTTGTGTATACGCAAAGTTTCTACAGTATAAATAAACTTTCCTTTTCTAGTTTGAAACTACAACAAAAAAGAGAAAATTACCAACCTACCAAAGTAGACAAGGGTAATCTTGGAAACTAAAACAAAATCTATAATCTAAGAAAAGAACTAAACACTAAAACTAGGCCTGAGCAGTCAAAGTTAAGACTAAATACTCACAGGTCTACACTACACAAAGTACGGCAAACTGTAAGGGATCGAGCCAAGAGAACGCTATCGAAACTGTTTATCGGGGTAGATAAATATTTACCACTTCTTTATAGAATTCAGTCCTCGATCACATCATGATTCCCATTTTGTGGAATAAGATGCAAAAACATTTTAAAGTAGAAGAATTTATTAATCGAAATTTTCAATTCACTTTGTATTAACGGAATCTATAATGATTTAATTTGTAAGCTGATAAAATTGTCTGATTGATTTCTAAATGAGGCTTCAATTAGTTTTATTTTATACTCCTGAAACGTCCTTAGTTGTCACATACACATATAATGGTACATATCTGACTAAACCATATCAATAATATGAACAACTCATCACTAACAAATAATTTTAAAACGGGATAGTTTCTACTCTTTTCTCTGACAATATTAGAATATTCAAGGGTTAGGTGTCTCTATGTCGTGTTTCTTTTTTCTTCATTATTCTAATGGCGATTATGACTTAATTTATAAATGGATAGGATTGCCCGATATATTTCTAAATGAGGCTTCAAGTAGTTTTCTTTTATACTCCCGAAACGTCCTTAGTTTTCACATACACATATAATGGTACATATCTGACTAAACCATATCAATAATATGAACAACTCATCACTAACAAATAATTTTAAAACGGGATAGTTTCTACTCTTCTCTCTGACAATATTAGAATATTCAAGGGTTAGGTGTCTCTATGTCGTGTTTCTTTTTTCTTATTATTTCTAATAGCGATTGAGACCACGTGTTTTTTCGCTTTTAAAGAACAAAAATACCGTTAAAGCTATAATATATTATTAATCATATTAAGTGTGACCACAGTCGGTTCTTGGTGAAATTGCATGATAAGGTAAACAAATTGTACTCACAAGTAAATTTCACAAAATACAAATATATTTGTAACACCTTGCGACGATCTTCTTCTCCTCCCTTCACGATTGTATGTATGTAGAGCCTCGTACGACGATCTACCCGGCTCCGCGCAGCTGGTTTTATATATATATATATATATATATATATATATATATATATATATATATATATATATGGTCCTGATATTTGGAATCAAAAAGATCGAACGCAAAAAAATATTGTTTACCCCTTTTTCCGGTGGTGTATACAATAAATTCTTATATGTAAGGTTTTTGTATAAATTTAAGCTTAATTTGAGCCGATTTTTGACTCTATCTCGACTCGTGCCATTTGGAGAACTATGATTCCCGACATTAGTTTAGGTTTTATTAATGTACTTACAAATTAACATAAATATAGGATAGCAAAAGTAGAATGGGAGACTATGCAAAATAACGTACTCAAGGGTGATAGTATTAACTTGTAAGAATTTATCTCCTTAATTGATATTTATACAACTTATAAATACTTACTAAAATTCTTAGTTATTTGTACAAAAATCTATATGTATAGCAACATTTTCTTATATTACAAATTTTAATTAAAATGATATAAACAATATTAATGCTTCTAATCCACCCAATGAGAAATAAGTATTACTGAATTTACTGACTTTAAACTTTATGATAATTTATGGAATTTAAAAGTTTTCATTGATCTTATAATGTTCAGATTCGATATTTCGGTACCTTACAAAAGCGATGATTGAATCCTCGTATTGCCAGTCTGAATTTCTCCAATCTGCTTCCGATGAACGTTTAAAGTTTTTGCTGTGTCTACTGATGCTTCCAAATTATGCCAATTTGTGATGTTTTATCGAATCTACATTCGTTATTTGAAATTAATACATTGAAAATAAAACTGTTATTTTACTTTAACATTTTAGAATTAAAAGAATGACCGAAAGACTGAATGAATCGTCACTAAAATATTTAACTTAAAACTTGCGAAGAAGAGTGTTAACATAGTGTTAACAGAGTGGTAAGAAGAGAGAGCTGTTGGCTTTGGGCAGGGAGTTTTATAGTTTTGTTATGTGACGTCACTCCCTTTCTCTGATTTTTGGGGTTGTCCCGTTTAACGCAAAGATTTCACTCCTCCCCACCTCTGCCTACTTTCCCTTTACATTTTATCATGGTTTTTAAATAAACTTATATGAATTTTATTTAAATTATTATGACAATATTTTGGAGCAATTTTCGTTAAATTCATAATTATTTCTCCTGGGTTATACAAAACAACATGCTTATACATAACTAATCATTAAAAAAAATATATATATTTGTTCTTTTATAAAAAGTTCTGTTTTAAATAGTAGTTAGTTAGGTTCAAAGTAATATTTCATAATTGTTGGGGTAGTTACTTGTAAATCTAACGGTACCAGGTTGACCTACTTTCTATTGCGGTACCTGTAAATGGACTTTCTTTCAAATTGCCTTGTGGCGGATTAGGACTTTCTAACTTTCTAATCAGTCACAAGCTGTTTCGCGGTTAAGCATCATCAGACAACTAAGAATTAAAATTTACAAAACAACAAACCAACATCAATGTTAAGAGGGTGGGGAAGGAGAGAAAGTTAAGGGCTCTACCTTGGAGTACCTTAGGTAGTAATGAACTGACTGGTAGATTGAATACAATGGGTTTCAACAAAGGGGATGGAGTTATGTACCTGTTAACTTAGGTTAGAATCATAGTCATTGTATACAATTATGTACATCATGATCAACAATGTAATTAAAAACCACACATATTTACGAACCTAAGTATGCGAACTACAAACAGTTATTTTTTACTTCTAATTTTTACATTTTTACGTAAAACAATGCAGCCTCTTACCACAGAACTAATTGGAACATCCTACTGACTTGGATGTTAATGAACGTGCACACTCGAATGCATGTTCCAACGAAGTTTATTTTGTTGTAAATGTTTTGGAAGGTGAAGCATTAAATAATATAGCATTTTTAACTCATTGTAGAAGATCTTCAACGGCCTGATGTTTCTTAACATTTTTTTCTGTATGTTTCAGGTATCAGACCATACATAGAAGAAACGTTTATTATATATATATATATATATATATATATATATATATATATATATATATATATAGAGAGAGAGAGAGAGAGAGAGAGAGAGAGAGAGAGAGAGAGAGAGAGAGAGAGAGAGAGTGTGTGTGTCTAAATATATTGACAACTTTCTAACCATACAAGTTGAAAATAATTTAAATATGACAAGTGTTTTCTTGTTTGACAATAATTTTGTTAAGATGTTAAAAGTAGGGGTGAAAGAAAATTAGATCCTAATGAAACATACATGTATTTTTATTATTTTACAAAGAAGTAAAAGTGTAAACTAAAATTTTTAATGTTCGGTGTTCCATTCACATAACACAGTAAAAGCGTTGTTCTAATAAGAATATTTTCACCCAGATTGAAGGTAAATAATTTTTATACATTTTTTTGTGGAAGTGGAAGTTCAGTTTGCTCTATACTCAATCAAAAATATATTGCATACAATTGACGATTATTAAGACACTTATATGAAATATTATTATTATTTTTTTTTTTATACCTCTTATGCGATGTTTATCAAAGAAAGAGCTTGTTTCAGAGTAAATGTGTCATATTCATAAATAGATCATTTATTTTTGGTTAACTATACTTAAAAATAAAATTTACATAACCAAAACCAATAGAATAGATTGTTTACTGTAACAATATACACACAACATATACTGTTTCATGCAGTGTAAGGTCAGGAACGATTGGTTTTGCACTTGCACATTTTATATTTGATGTATATCATAGTTCTTCTTTATCTTAAATCTACATTGCATGCATATACAAATTATATTGTGAAGTTTTCTGGTCATTTAGTAAATTATTAATCTTGATTTTTTTTTGAGAAATACATAATTTTCAATATGTGCGTATTGGTTTGAAATGTGTATAATTGTAATTGGTGTTCGTTAAATAGATTACATAATATAGTTTGTTTTTTTAATGTGTTGTTTTAATATTAAGGAGCATATTATGATTTGTTAAAGGGATGACGACTGGAATAGAAAAACCCATTATAGTTGGACTTAGTCTTAAAGATACACCTTCTAGTAACTATTTTTGGTAATTAATCTTGGAAAGGTTTCACAAATTGATAAAGGATGTTCAAAAGTAAATTAAATTAAATTTCCTTGAATTTGATATGGTATTTTAAATTAATAATAATTCAAAATAATCAGAGATCCTAAAAAAAATGGATCATGGGATTTTTAATCAGACGCAACTATTCTTATAATAGGTTAATGAAAGATACAGTATAGCAAAAATATTTTTTTTAAAACCTTTCCAATTATTGATTAAAAACATACTTCTATTATTTGGATTAGTGGTGTCAAAAGTTTTGTAACTGACAATTAAAGTTAGGTTTAGAAAACTATTTTTTATAAATACGATATATTAAAATAAAACATTATACCAACTGGATAATTACTGAACACACTCTAACTCTGTAACCAGTTTTGCTCCAACAAAATTGACAATTAATTTTATATTTTTGAAATCGTATTCAAAAATGAAACAGTGAGTAAAATTTTTTCCACCAAAGATATTAGTTAAGTCTTACTTTTATCCTCTAATTGTGATAACTAAAAATTTACTTCCGCTATTTTAAAATCAAAAACGTACTTGTATTAACAATGTTATCGAAAATTTAAATTCATCTTATTTTTAGTTTTTTCGGATCGATTATTAATTCATTTTAGAGTGATAATTTTTTTTTCTTAATTACCTCATAAGTGAGATATGGGGGGAGGTGTTGATTTTTTTTTTTTTTTCGAAAAATGCTTACTTCATAGAAAGAAAACAACGAACATTGTGGTTTTAAAATAGTTAATTCGGTCTGATCATATTTCAATATTTAATATTGGATACACTAGTATAATCGAAGCACTGATTCAGATCTGTAGGCCAAACAGGATTTATGTAACTTTTAGGGTTCTATACCATTACTACGTCATTAGGTCCACCCCTTAATTCAAATGTAATGTAAATCAGTTTAGGGGACCACCGGTATTAAGAATAAACATAATACGTCAATTTAGGCAACTGTAATCGTATAATCTGGACTAAACTTTGGGCTTTGGGAGACATTTTGCTTTAAATGCATTGCATAAACATCACTGCAGATCTATGTGACCAAAATGATCTTTATATCGTATTTTTGCAGAATTTTAAGCCCATTTGTTATTCATGAGATATTTTGTCTCTACTTCTAGTTCTCGACACAAATTCCTTGAGCAGTCGATTGATCATTTAAGGAAGGATGTGGCAATCCCCAGATATAGTGGAAAAGGCCTAAGAAGGAACATCGCAGATCAGGTGAAAACGCTGTACTATTCTCGAAGTAAAACGTAAGGGGTGCGAGGAGAGCAAGTCTCAGGTAGCTGGCGGTTCGGAGGCAAAGTCAATGTTTGTGGAACGGTGTTATTTTCCGACATAATCCACCTTTTCCTCTACCGCCCCGCACCGGGCACAAGTGCCTTCTTAGGGCTGTTCCACTATACTTATTGGTATTTTATTGAACTGTAGATTTTATTTTAAACGAACTCATACACAAGTCAGCGATAAAACTATAAACTCTCACGAAGTTACAGTTTAGTTATTGTAGCTCGTGCATCGCTGAAGATGGTGACATTGTAGTTGAAACGTGTTATAATAAATAAATTTTAATATTATATGAGAGATTTTCTGTTCAAGTTTTATTCTATCAAGGCGAAGATAATGGAGAGGTTTTTCGTCTCTAAACTGCAAGCAAATAAATTCTGGGAACATTTTTTTGTTACATTTTCGTTACATTTGTGAAGCACTAATTTAGGTTATTGGTTAGTATTACAAAAACAGTAAATCTTCTCATTTGATTGATTTACTCTTAATTATTGTTTGTAAAGTGATGGTTTTACTATAAAGTTATGAAAAGGCCACATTGTGTAAGTAAACTGATGTTATAATTCAGTAGAGCAAATCATTAAATTTTATATTTGAATAGAACAAACTGTAATAAGTTTTCACTATATTAATAATAAACGTGATTATTACGTAACTTACCCTCTAGCCTCAATTCGAACATTTGTATAATTAGGAACTGAATCAACTGTTGAAATGTTTTTTTTTAATTAATTAAAATCGCGATCAGTTTCTACACGGTTTCTACACTTTACTTATATTTTATGTGACAAATATAAAAACTTTAACTGGAAGTTAATTCATTAAACATTTGGATTGGATGTAAATACCGCTTCTGTGCAGCAGTAAACAGTCTTGTCGATAAAGAGTTTAACGACAATGTTATGATATCATTTCGGCAGTTTTACGTTCGCCACACCCCAAGTTCCATTCCAAAAATAACAGTTAAACAAATGAAACAGTGTAATAGCGCAGGTTAATAAATGACGAACAAAATTGTACATGACTTAGTGAGTATAACACAAAAATTATGCAGTAAATGAAAACATGTTTAAGGAATTAAATGTCTGCATATTTTAACAATAATTCAATATTTTTCTTATACTACGACACAATCCTTTTTATGATTATTCCCTTATCCTTACATTATTCTACCATTTTTAACAATAAAGACGTTAATATGCCTACATTTTTTTTTTTTTTTATATTTATTTATTTCTTTATCATGTGACTTAGTAAACAAAATGTCTGCTAGTGTTCTTATTTAGTTTAACATAGAAGGCCATTCATTATATGATTAAAAAATACTTATGCAAACATTTCTTGTTTTTATTTTCCCTTCAATTAAACAGTCCTGTGACAATATTATGTTCAGCTTGTTAGGAAATAAGTTATACTTTGAAGAGAAATCAAGGCAAATTTAAATTTTGCCTCAAGTTATGAAATAGGTGATAACATAATCGGGATTAGCGTCCCAAAAACGCATCCCTAAAAAGAAACAAATTATAATAGGTAGTTTATATGATCCGTTATTGGCCACCGAGACACAAATTAGTACCAGTGTGACTAGTCATACACTTTTTCAAATCCAATCTTAGATTAAATTCGTCTTTCTCATTTTTACTATCAGGTCTCCTTTAATCAACTCTTGTTCTCTTCCAACGCTGATGCTATTATAGTATTCATGTGTCAAGCGTTTTCATTTTAATATAAATATTTTTTATATAAGAGTTTTTCGCCATAAAAAAAAAAACATGATTGGCCATTTGAAATTTTTTAGAGAGGAACATTTTGTAATCTTGATTATTTGTAAAGCAACTGTACTGAAACTGCAAAATACAGTGTATATATATATATATATATATATATATATATATATATATATATATATATATATATATATATGTATATATATAAAGTATTGTTAACTGTGCTAAATTATACAAAATACATTTTACATCGGCGTTAATATTGGCGAAAATTAATGAACATTATTTTCTCAACACATAAATAAATGTCGAAATTAATAATGGGGCTTTATGTTAAACTGAGACTACCTAAAAGTGTAAATGTATAGACGCAAAACAGACTTAAACTATAAAAACTTGTTGTTTGGTGTAATCGTCGTAGACCACTACAGAAAACGATTGATTAAATCGGTATAATAATATATTCACCTGTTATTAAATAGGACAGTTTTAGTTAGGAATTTAGTCTAAGTTCCATTTAAAAAGCCAGCAAGACAACAATTATTGTGACAGACCTGGAAAAATGATGAAATTATTTACCTTGCTAGAAAGGCGGACTTTATTGATGCCACATGATATATAAACCCTTGGATGGGAGGAAACTTGGTCAGTGGGCCTAGATTGATTAAGGGAATGTGCTGCAGGAATTCTTGAAGATTAACCAGACGGACTTGGCGAGTAAGAGCTTCCTGTGAGTATAATTTTTGAAGATAGTCATAGGGACTTGGCGAGTAAGAGCTACCTAGACGAGCAACTATGAGAGGCAAGCAAGGTGAGTACACTTCGTGTATAAACGTTGTAATTATTTCGAGAACCAATCCTAACGCATCTTTTAAGATTGTAGAGATTATAGAATATTTAATACAGAAAACGTATTGAAGTCAACATCGTATTGGATTTCTAATAGTTTAATTTTATAATTGCCTGGAAAAAATACAGGTTTAAATTAAGGTTGTAATGAGTTTTGAAATATATTATACTTGTGTTTGAATTAGACATAAACTGGTATCAGTTACAGTTTTCCCAAAAAAATAAATAGTTGAGTTTCATTAAAACCCGTTTACAATAAAGTTTGAATTTTACCAACAGGGTTACTAAATCGTCATAATTTGTATGTTAAAAATAATAAAGAGTTTTATTTTTTAAAAGGCCAATTCAGGTTTTTTAAATATTTATACGTTGATGATTGATTTAAAGCAATTTCATTTTTTGCCATTTTTATCACATTTTGTGACACAATTCCTCAACTTTGAAAATATTTTAGTTAAACAACAGCTTTTTCCAAAAGTTAAAAAGATTTTAACAAATGTTATAACAATAAATACAATTTGTATACTCAAACAAATATATTGAAAATTTCAATTATTATTCCACTTAATAAAAAAATACAAAGGCAAACCTGGAATTTTGTAACCATAAAGTACAAACAAAATACCTGAAAGTTATTTTGTTACATCTAGAGTATATATATGCTATCATTGACTAATATTCAGGAACTTTTCAAGACGGGATTTATTAAATACTATGTTATTCATGAATATTCACAACCTAGAGATCTTAAAATCTTACGTCACAATGTAAGCTTTTAAAAGAAGTTCTGTTTGTTATTGTTTGTGTGTGAAAATTTGTTAAAACTAATAAAAGCTAGTTACGTTTAAATTCTGTAATTTTAAAACTACTAATAGATTATAAATCGTTGATGTGAAATTGACTTTCAATTTTTAATTTTCAAAACAATGATTAGGAAACCAGAACGACTTCAATATCTCGTAAAATAATATTAAAGTTTGTTTCTTTTTTAGTGGTGAAGTCATTTCCCAGTCACAATAGACATGAAGAACTGGATAAGAATATAACTCGCCTCAAGATTAAACTTAGAATAACAAGAAATCAGTAGTCTATTCAAGAATTATGGAATGGTCATTTTTTTTATTTCAGAAAATATGACAATACTATATCAGAGGTGGAATGTAGCATGGAATGTTTCATTCGACTTGGAATTCATTTAATTGAACGGCACTATAGTGACCTGAATTTCACTTGGACACCTAGACTTGTAATCTCAAATGTGTATTTAGTTAAATATGGGGAGATGTAATTCACTGGAATTGTAATTTAAGTGGGATAAACGAATGTTAAATTGGAAAAAATCGGGTTTACTATATCTTCCAAAATCGAAAAAAAATCCTGAATGATTGTTTGGGATTTGTAATATACACATGTATATTTTAGAATTTGTGTTCGAAATAAATCATTTATTTTGTTAGCAGGCACGATGTAAAAACACCTTCTACAAAGTTACAAATAAGGTGATTGTTATTGTGTTAGGTAACTGTAGATAACAAAAACGTAGAGTTGAAGTTGATTAAGGGTTGCTGAAATAATTAACATTGGTCAAAGAGATATGGGAGCATAATGTTTTGCGGTAAACCTAAGCCAGAGATTAATTTTAACAGAAAACGAATCGCATTGTGGGATGTATAACTACACTCTACTGCTTTGCTATATATTGTCTAAACTAGCAAACTCAGTTTCTAAGTTTCTTTTGCAAATGTGTAAAATTAAAAAAAAAATATATTAAAAATAATAATTTCGTGTAAGCACAAAACTTTGACCATGCGAGACGTTTTGAGAACTTGAAGAGTTGATTGTTATTTAATACTATTCGTTAAATTCAAAACATTGATAAAATCGGTAGATTTACGCTAATTAAGTCATTATGCTGGTGAATAATTTCCAATTAAATAAATCCCCTTAAACACAAATAAATCCCATGATTACTCTCAAATTTGATCGATTTATCATCATGGATTTCTGAATTATTTCCATCTAAAAACAATGCTTGGATTTAGTTACCTTTGTGATGGATTTCCGATTTAATCGATTGAATAGTCAGTGCAATTAGTGATGTGAGCTATAATGTTTAGATTGTCGTTATATTTTTTGAATCGCAAGGGATTCACTTTTGGTGAGTACAGGCATAGCATACTTGAGAGATCCTAGCAAGATCTATACCTTTTTTCATGTTGGCTTGGGTCAGATCACTCTATTTCATCTATAAGTTCTTGTTCTTCTACGGCCCTGACTTAATTAAAATATTCTAACAAATATTTCCTAAAAACCACCATTGGCTATTTCGACCGCTATAATAGTATGTTAAAGAAACCTAATATACGTTATATAACGTCCAACTGAGGAAAACTAAAAAGCTTATAACAAACATGAACTTCCAAGACCATACATAGAAGCTTTAAAAATGATAATCTTTCAAAATCAAGAAGATTACATATTACTTTTGTTTTAACAATAAATACATTTTTAAAGTTATAATACGGCTAATTTTCAGTGAAATCCCCCTTTTCCTAAATAACCTAAATAATCTATCAAGGCACATTATTTGTATTCATTAGATTGTCTCAAAACCCAAAAATAAATTTGGTTAAATATTTATCAATTATACTACTTAGTTACATCATATAATACATGAAACTAAGTGATATAAGTATTTGTTTATGGGGAATCTCAGAAGTTCACTTTATTGACAATCTTTAGGGACCCTAGCTGAATCTAAACCTTCTTTCATGTAATCCTTGTCTTTCATCTTTCCTGCAGCCCTTTCTTGACCAACTCTTGTTCTTTTCTTACGTGACGCTGAGATAAAATAACGACCTCTATCTCTCGAATACTCTATGACTATTCGAGGCTCAGATGATAATTTAATATTTTCTTTCTTTTTTTACAATTCATCGAGAAAAGTTTTGTCTTTAAGCAACAAGGCAAACGTTTCATCCTACACCTTATTGTATTATATCTTAAAATGTGGGACCTGGTTTTTTTTTGAAGTATTATAATTTTGAGTATTTTTTTGTTTTTATAGTTTCAATCATTTTGTAAGTAGGCTATATCAATTTATACCCTGTGAGTTTTTAGAATGGAAGTATATATTGTATTTAATTTTAGGTAATGTTCGTAGATTTTATTTATTACTTTATTATTATTGTTTTAATATAAATACATTTATAAAGGATATTATTATAAACAATTGTTATTATTCATTTAAAATGTGATATGTTTTACTGTGCTAATATAGGAAACCATGCTCCTCTCGGTGTAATTGTAAACCTAATACTAGAATAACCAAAGCAAGTTTGTAAAGAACTTAAAATGTCTAGATTGTTGAATTAAGCATTTTAACCTCACACTTACTAGTTAATATCGATTTATAATAATACAAATCCACAGAAGCCTGCACACACACACACGCACACACACACACGCACACACACACACCACGCACGTGGGTGCGTACTTATAAGGTAATCATCTACTTGTCTTATGATTAAGCCTTATTGTTTCAAAATACAAAAATATATTTTGTTAAATATTTATTAATTATACTACTTAGATACATCATATAAAACATGAAACTAAGTGATATAAATATATCGATATATATTAAATGTTGAGCTTGACTTATGAGAAAAACTATACAGTATAACAAACACACAGAACACAATTCTCATATAAAATACGCCTAAGTATCAGACGCGTTTCAAGGACAAGGTCATCCTTTTCAGTGATACACCAGCTACACCGGTTGTGATAACAAGTTGTGGTTTGGTTGGTGAAGCTGGTGTATCACTGAAGAGGACGACCTTGTCGTTGAAACGCGTCTGATACTTAGGCGTATTTTTTATGAGAATTGTGTTCTGTGTGTTTGTTATACTGTATATCGATATATGTTTGTAAATATATTTGGTAATTTTTTTATTATCTCCAGCCTGATTAAGAATCCCAATACACTAAAGTAAATTTTAAATAGCTAAATAGTTCATCAACTCCAAGCAGTTAACATAACAATTTCAAAATATCTCATCAACAAATTTGTAGTTAGGTTTGTTAAAATATTCAAGTCTCTTGCCATAACAATCGACAGAACTAATTGGAACTCCCTACCGACTTAGATGTTAATGAACGTGCACACTCGAGTACGTGCTCTACCAAGTTTATTTTGTAGTAAATGTTTTGAAAGTAGAAGTCGTAATTAATAAAGCAATTTGAACTCAATGTAATGGAAGATCTTGAAATAAAGGGTCTCTTTTATTATAACTTTCGGTAAATTAAACCAATTAATTTTGTTACTGTCATTTCTGGTTTCAGATTGTCCAATAGATAAACTTTTACTAAGCGCTGGGTGTCTAAATAAATACTTACTATATTTTTGCATCTTTCAAGGAATAAAAGTTAAGGAATATTTTAAATATGACAACTCTCTTCTTAGTTCGAAATATTTATTTTTTTCATGACATCTGACGTGTAATATATATATATATATATATATATATATATATATATATATATATATATATATATATATATATAATGTTCTAATTGCACAAACTAAAAAAAGTTACAAGAGTTAACACATAAACTGTTCACATAATACAATAAAAAACTTTACGTTTCAATAGAAAGAACATTTAATAGATAAGTTTTAATTATGGTAAAGCTATTTTATTTTAACATTCAAGAATTTTATACATAGCTTCCATCTCGGAATTTAGAAATAATAACTTATTTGGAACATATCGTGGAGATAGGAAACTATACATTGAACTCAAAACTTAAAGCAATAAAATTTATTATTTTAAAATATAAGATTTTGACAACGGAGTGCATATATCTGACGTTGCCCGAATACTGAACACGCTGTATTCTAAGTCAGGGCCTCATTACAGTGAGTACTGGGTTGGTAATCACGATGGAAACTAGCGTAATCTACACCCTTTTTTGCATAATCTTCACATCATCCCTCTCTGTTACCTTTCCCAGCATGCTTCTCTTAACCAACTCTAGTTCTCTTGCGATTCTGAAGTTATTACAGTATTCAAAGGTTATGAGTCTTTATTTTTACTTTCTCTTTTGTTCTTCTTTTTTTTTTATAAGGCGATGATGACCGAGAGGCTTTTTGCTTTAAATAACAAAGAAATGATAAGAATTTCATGTAAAATACTCTTTTTTAAATTGTTGATTATGGTATAATATTTCATGGGGATACCGATATGAAAACATATATTTGTTTTAAACAAATATTTATATTGCTTTTAAAAACACATTTTTTTAAAAAATACTATATCCTATATAAGTAAGTAATAATAAAAATAGACATATTTAAATAACTCCTACAACAAAACTTCAATCTTGAATGCTTTATTGTTAGGCCAAATACAAGTGCATATATTTAGTTTATATAAAACCACTAAGTAAAAATAAACAAAATTAATCGAATGATAATTTACTAAAATTTAGTATATATGTAAATGTTGTTTCTCTGTAGCAGCCCTACGGATAAAGGTTTTTACGACAATGTTATGGTAGAGTATTATCATTTCGACAGTTTTATATCCGCCACACCCTAAGTTTCGTTCCTAAAATAGCAGCTAAACAAATGATGTCGTTTAGTACCGTACAACAAAAATAACGAACAAACCTTTTCACATGAACAATTATTTACTAGAGCTAAATTATGCTACAAAAAATAAAATAAATAAATAAAAATAAACCATTAAAATCAGTGAATTTTAATATAATTTTAAAATAAAGATAACTTTTTAGCTTATTTTGGGGGAAGCCACGTAAGGTGCAACTATAAATTGAAATTGGTTACTCTAAATGTAGGTTGTCTGATTGTAAATGTTTATTTTATAGGAGAAAAATATTTGATCTCTAACCGCAATAGCGGCTTACAAACTGCGCATTAATTTCGTTATTGCCACAATTTTATTTAGACACTTAAGTTTAAAATTAATTATACCACTACATTTAGGCTTTTAAATATTTTATACCAAATTATTTTTTAAATCGTATTCGGGGACCAAAGAGGACAGTTAAAAACATGAACATTCGCCTTCATTGAGTTATTTATATATTTGTGCAACATTTGAAGGAAATGTGGGCTACAGATTGAATCACAAATGATGCTCAAAATGGCCCACTCCTACATTTTGGTACTGAGTGCAGATGTTTTGTAATTTTTCTTAGAGTTGTCATCAATGATTACTGTGCGTATTTATTTTTTATGAAAGATTAAGAGGAGCTATATTTATCATTTAATTTTTTCAGTAATATATTTTGTAATTTTAACTACCAAATGGCGTATATTTGTATAAAAAAAATCATATAATTTTTAATATTTAAAGAATTTGCTGTTTAATATTTCGTCTTTAAATATATGTATTTTACAAACAATGAAATACACGAGAAAAATACAAATAAACTGCCGATGCTTACACTAATTATACCTAATAAGACTGAGTAAAATTCTATACTTATTGTTGTGATGTTTTAAAGTTAAATTTTTGTTTTAATTTATACATTAACGAGGCTTAAATTTTAATGACAAACCATCTTAAGAGGTAGACTAAGTGCACGGACGTAGAAGGGGATTACGTTGAAAAATAAACAAATTTAGTTCATGTAAGTGAAATAAAATTAATCCCTTTTTAAAAACCAGTTTTTTTTGGTATTAAAGTTTTTTAAAGCGCATTTCCCATTATCAGCTCCACAATTTAAAACATTGGGGTTTTCTTTTTTAATGTTTTCACCTTGTGCTATTTTCGTGTTTTATTATGTCTGTGTATGTTTTCTAATAATTGTTTAAAATACTTAACAACCTCCATACTTTGATAGTCTGACGTTTATGTATAATAATTTTAAATCACATTTCTATTGATTGGCGCCCAAAATATCTGTAATTCCAAGACGGTTAAAAAAGAGGAATATTTGACGTACTGTTTTTAAGGTAACAATATAAACCATGTACAATATATTAAATTGTAAAAAAGACCACTCATTTTTATTTTTTAAATTATTCCCCATATTTGAATTCTGATTGTAGCAATCTGTTAATGTAGGAGGGGAACCTTAACAAGCAAAGGTTTCCGTTTTTTTTTTGTGGGGAAGGGGTTGATCCAACTATTTAAAAAGAACGTATAGCATGGTGATAGCTCATTTTAAATGTCTTCGTGAGACACGAAAATTAAATTTTGACCACCCAAAACAAAATGGCAGCCAAAAGATGTTTTATTTATAACGATGTATTAATTTATATATTGTCTAATGACCAACGAACTGCTCTATTAATTGACATTTTGAAATACAAAGTCTATTGCAGATCAACTACTCACCACTAACTCAGCTGCATGTTTCGCCATATACAAGTGTCATCATCAGGCTGTCGTATATAAACACAAAACACAAAAACACTCACATAAAGTTATAATTATAGTATACAGAACTCGTCATAATATTTAAAGTTCTGTTGCCACATGTCTAGTCTGTCAGCTTCATCAGTTGACTGATGGGAATAGCTTATCTGGAGATTAATCTATTTAGTTCATGTTGGTGTCTGATGTAGTTAACTGATTTTATTGAAACTGTTGACTATGTCGAATAAAGGATGTGAACTATATCTCAATTGGTCCTTCAAAATTTTGTTTGAATGAAATTTGGTATCTTTATAAATTTCAAAATCCTCCATAACATTCATGCCAATCCCTTTTGGCATGTTATGTAATATTTCCAGATTTTGTTCAAATGTTGCTGTATGTGTGATAATAGATAATAAAATATTCACATGTATTGGTTATTAAATTGTTTATTCGGAATATGCATTCAGGAGACATGATAATTGATTGTTCCTAATAATCAGCAATTATAAACGTGGTTCAGTGGCTTTAATTCCAAGAAATGCTTGTTTTGAGGGGGGGCTCGTAAATCACTCAAGAGATAGTAAAAGTATTCAGTAGATGAACCAAACCAAACATTTGAAAACTTGGTAAACATATTTCAATAAATACTGTACTATGATTGAAGATACAGAAGGAAAAATTTGAAGATTCAATATGAGGTAACACACAATAATATAATTTAGGGGATGCACCTTACCCTTAAATAAATTAATTCTTTTTACTGGCATTTTGTATTCGGAAGTAATAATTTAATATTCTTCATGTTATTTTTCTTGAGATTACAAAATGTTATTGTTATTTTCATAAAATGTGGCATCACAACCATACACGTCCTATTTAACAGTTTTGGAACACCCCCTAAAACCCCCAGCCCCAAAAAATTAAAAACCTAAACCTTTGATATTTTAGGTTGCTGCAAACAGAATTGAGATGTATCAAATACTAAAAAAATTAGATGGAGTCCTATTTTCTTTTCAGCCGCCTGGTATATTAAAAAATTCGTAGAATATAACGTGCACATTAAAATTATTATTATTTTTTTTAACAAAAAACTTTCCAAGTGACAAAATTTTGTTCTCGACAGTGCACGTAATAATTTTGTAAAATTGTACTGGATTCGAAATTAATTACCACGCAAAATAAAATAAATCAACTTTTAACATCATATTTTCATTCTTTAAAACTATATACATTTAATTAAAAATTATACCTACACACATGTCGTTATTAACATAATTACTAAACATTACAATGGACTTTAAACAATATGTAGAAGAGATGAACTCTCATAGAGTGTTCTTCAAAAACTAGAATATTGTCCTAAGTAAGTGAAAAAAAGTGTACAAATTATAGAGAATGACAAATTAATTTACATTAATTACAATTCTCTATATTGATACGATTAAGATGAGGAGAGTTATACAGTGTGAAAATGTTAGTATGACTTAATTCACTTTTATTCTTATTATCACAGTGTGAATGTAAGAAAAGGTTATGAATTGTTGTCTAACAGAAAACTATATACTCTGTGCAATTGGAACTATTTATCTTATAGGTTGTTATGTTTTAGTTTTATTTATTATTTCACGGTTGATATTATACCTATTTTAATTTGTCCTAGAAAATGTATTTCCTTTCTTTTCTTAAATAATGGTAACTTCTTATCAGGTCCCGCCTTTAAAAGAAAATAATTTATTTCACGTATCCTAATCCTATTTTTGTCTTCAATGTAAGTTTATTAATATTTTGATCTTCACTAAAAATTGTTTTAACATATAATTGAAAGTTAATTATGTTTTTAACTATTTTTTTTCTATAATTATTATAGATGTACTCATGACATATACGAAAATCAAAATATTTTAAAATTCATTGGTGATTTATTGGTTTACATAAACTCTACTAAGCTATTTATTTCCATAAAAATACTGATAAAATATAATGTATTTTAGCTAGTAAAGTTACCTTTGAAAATTATTTACAATTATGTGTGTGAGGGATGAAAGGTTATTTATAATTTTATACTAATAT
Organism: Aphrophora alni; assembly: GCA_963513935.1. Taxonomy (NCBI): domain Eukaryota; kingdom Metazoa; phylum Arthropoda; class Insecta; order Hemiptera; family Aphrophoridae; genus Aphrophora; species Aphrophora alni. The sequence continues at coordinate 87,305,803 of OY740773.1, read as the reverse complement.
TAGTTTGAGATAATAGCTGAAAGAACGTGGCTTAACTTAATAATAATATTACAAATTATACAATATTTTATTACATAAAGTTATGTACAACATCATATTCTATAACATTACCTTTTTTCTTTGGAGAAAAGTATTTAAAATGTTTTGCGATATTTCCATTAAATATTAAAGGAGGGAATAGGAGCTTATTGTTTAAAAAAAGATTAAATATTAGTTCAAACAATTTTAATATAATAAATTTGTTAATGCTATTAAATTGAAGAGGAAATAGAAAGTATTATTAAATTGTTTGAACTATATTGATATCCTTAATATTGATGTAAAGAAAACCTGCATCTTCAAGGGAACTGAATTATTACCATGAAGTGTACTTATTGTCCCTTGTACATAAAGTAACACTGAGGTACCGACAAAAGAAAACTTTATTAAGATTTTGTATCTATAAGACAAGAGAAAACATTATTTCAATGAATATAAATTATTAGAGTTAAATGTAAATTATATGCACAAATTTATTACCATTTCTTTCAACGCCAACTATTTTACAGTTTCTAACAAGGGCTAAAGAATATGAAAAAGTAATTATTTTTCTTAGTGTGTGTGTGTGTGTGTGTGTTTATATTAATATGTTTGTTTATAGATTAGTTTAACATAAAATATTTACTTATAGTAAACCACTAAGTTTTTATTTGAATAATTTACAGAGTAATTTGGGGGCGGGGGTAAAGTTGTGGACAGTTACATTATTATTTTAGATTTTCTTGTATAATCTCAGCTGTCTTTTGTAAATATAATCTAAATTCATTACTTTTAATAAAATAAACTTCTTGAATTTTTTTCCAAGTTTAAGAGGGTATTGATAGATCGAATTTGATTATCCCGGGTTTGGAGGCAAAATAAAATATTTTAGGCATAAAAAAATATATTCATTTATATATATAAGAACACATAGATTTTAAGGATTTTCTTTTAATGATTGATGTTTTTTTCAATTTATTACATTTTACGTTACTGTGTTTTTTCATTTTCTTATGAAAAACACATTTTTCAACTTATTATTGTTTTATTCAGTGACATACATTGTGCCGCTGAAAAGCTATTCCTTTTATTTTTTAACATTTGTAGTTATATTTTTACATTTATGTGATATGCATTTTCAAAGGAATACACAAATTTTTCCCAATATTTAATTTTTTTGGGGCGATGTATACTAAAATAAAACAAACAAATCTGTGAAAATATTATTTATTTTGTGATATATATATATATATATATATATATATATATATACAGTATATATATATATATATATATATATATATATATATATATAATTATATCACAAAACAAATAATTTTTTCACTTATATATTTGACAAATTAAAAATTGTATGCATTTTATCCGTAGAAACATAATTTTGGAGGGTATATTTTTTTCTTACGCAGGTATATATTTAGTGTTAAATTTCCGTTTATTTTAATAGATTTTATGGTGGTCATTTACTTAAAGAGATTTAGATTTTATACACATATGTTTATTTCTTAATAGAACAGGATCCGGCTACATTTCATGATCGAATCATTACCTTGCTGACGGTGAAATTACTTTATTTCCTCGTACCAAGTTTGATTTAAAACTTCCTGTCATTGAAGCATCTCCATATACTATATTAGAAAGTAATATATCGTACACATTTGTTCAATCTGTAAACAGACTTCATCAATGTAATATTGCAGGTGGAATTCATCGGAAAACGTTCCACATCGATGAATATTTATGATATGAGAGAAATTTGATTCCTCAGTTTCTTAATAATAAAATCGTAAAGGTTGATTTAAGTTGCAACGTCGTTATTTTTCACATATTTTGACATCACGTTTCTTCAATTCGTAAAGAATAAACTGGTGAAATTTATGAGTAAATTAAATTGGTTATAAATATATATATATATATATATATATATATATAATAAATATATGAAAACTGTATACTGATTATATGGAAATCAGTTACATACAAATCAATACCAAACAAATTTAGACTGAAATAAAACATTTTAATAATTTTCTAAGACTACCCACTCACAGTCACATATAAAAATTATACTCATAGGCGATAAATCTAACTAAGACGTAGAATAGTCAATATGACTACTTATTTGTTGTAGCCCTGCTTTGTAGTTTTTTTTGTTTGTTTTTTGTCAAGAAGGGCAACAAATTTCGTGGGTGTAAACTCCACCAATTAATTCCACTTTAGATATGGCAATCCCACCTAGAACAAAGATAATATATCAGGGGGAAATGAATTCTAATTAAGACCAAAGCATCTCAGTTAGCACAAAGTAAACCCATCTGGGAAAAAGAAATCCTACCCAGAAAAAATATATCCTACTAGGACAAAGGAATCTCAATCAGGACAACTAAGTACCATCTAAGAGATAAGTGTGTCACATACGACAAAGGAGTCCCATCTATGATTTCCAGCTTGGACAGAGGAACACCGTCAGGACAAATTAATCCCACTCCGAACAAAGAAATCACACTAGGGGAAAGGAAACCCATAAGACTAATTTATCCCACTCTTTAACATTGTTTTGCTAGTTCTGACAAATTAAGGGAATTATTTAAGAATAAATTTAAACTCTCGGCTTCAGATTAATTTTAATCGATGAAACAACATCATATTCATATGGAAATGTTGAAAACTTGATATAAAACAAACCAATATTCCTGAATGTTCTGGTAATAAATACGATGAAGGCATCATCTCTCAGACCAAGAATGGCACAGGTTAGTCATTTCCTAACAGGGTTATTTGGAAAACGATTAATAAAATGTCTTTCAATTGTCATTATCAAAATACCCTCATGAACACTTTTATGGCTAACGACTGACGTACCTTAGGTGTTTACTTAAGTGATAACATGCTTCGCAATCACAAGGGAATCTAGCTGGATCTGCAACTCTTTCTACTTAATTTTGAGTTCGAACCCTGTCATACGTCTTTCCTGTCAAGTCTCTATAGCGAAATTCTTCCCAGTTTGGAATACTTTTTTTCTTTACCGAACCTGACGCTATTAGATTAATTTATAATTATATTTCTTTACTTATGCTCTTTTTTTTATTTTTTATAAAGGGATGATGACATAAAGTTTTTTGCCTTAAAAGAACAAGATAAAATGGGGAGAAAATCGATCAACATGAGACAATAAAGGGAAAACTACGAAACTTGCATTATTAAAGTTATTAAATTAGCATGCTTGTGGATTTTACTACGACAATTTTATTGAAAGTAACATGTTCATAGTGGTGTCTTTTATGTTTTTTAAACATTATAACATGTAAACCATTACGAATGACAAAACTACTCTTAAGAGTAACAAGTAAAGATGTTTATGTAGTTATTCAAACGTCATCTTCTGGTGTGTTTGTTGTGAGAGTTTTGAACTAATGACTACTCATTATCCACAAGTTTTTCTCTATACATGAGAATAAATATTTTTAACGAGTTAGCGAAATGTACACAAAGAGTTTATAGATTCGTTAAGGGAACTTATCCAGTAGTGTGTGTTTGTCTAAAACAGTTGAGACACGGGTTTTCTGACCCATGTATTTGTGTACATCATTCATTTCTTGACGCTGACTAGGCCCTCACAGCCTTCGTGGTTGTGTATATATATATATATATATTTTTTAATATTCGTTGCTGACGGATGTTGTTACCAATATCACATTTTCCTTTGAGGTTAGGATTGGAAATTACATTTTTGACAATATCTTCGCTATATATCACCGTGTGGGGAGACCACTACAAGTAGAATTTAAAACTGATATTTTGTATAAAATTGAGTGTTATAAATTGAATAACAAGATGTATGATCAAAAACTTTTGTTACAATAGTTGCCTTATGATATTTTCAAGTAAAATTTTCAGAATTTTAATTTTCGGTTGGGATCTATTCTATACTATAATCCCTATAAAACATTTTATATAGCCTACATATCTAAAGTATTCTGGCCGCTTTGTGTTTACGTTTACATGGCAAAGGACGGATGGTGTATATTTTTTTCCTCACCCGATGAAAACGCAAAGATCGGTTAAACACAGAGGTAGGACTTATTAACGAGTAATAACACCACTATATACTTTGTATACATATTAGCTAAAACTAAAAAAATACTAATTTAAATTTATTAAAGTCATGGATATCAGTAGATTATATAAATAATTAATTTTTAAAACTATTGCGATGTGTTCATTATGGGGGAAACTAATTATAAATACCTTAAAATGTTAAGTTTCTGAAACATTTAAAACATATCGTCAGTAAATATTTTTAAGCAGTTGAAAATGTGTTATAACCAGTAAGTGTATCACTTGGAGAACAATTTTAAAATAACAGGTCACTCAAGAGAATTACAATTGTTGTGTAGTAATTTACCCTGATCGTTTCAGTAAATTACGTAGACATTTTATGGATTTCAGAGATTGTTTTGTTAAATAGTGTTACAAATATTTCATTAATTTATCTATTAAATAACAAAACTTTAATGGTAGATACGGGAAGCGTTTATACAACTATACTACGAGTTTTAATAACATTCTTATATTAATAAAATTGTATATAATTTACAAACAAAACAGTTTTCAAATAGTTATTCTTGTTAAAAGAAACAATATAACTTAAATAACTGTTTAGATGAAGTTCAATATCCTATGTATCGGATTTACCAAAATTTTTACATTTATACAAACTTCAGGGGTTTCCTTTAGTGAGGACGTGGCAATACTGAGATCGTCTATAGTATGAGCTCTCTGTTTAATCCTTCACGGTAAGTTTACTTAATCAACTCTTGTTCCTTTCCGACCCTGATGATAGTAGGGTATTCGAAGGCTAGAGGTCTTTATTTTATATATTTTTCTTCCTCGCTTACTTAGTAAACGAAGTATGGGGTAAATGCTAAAAATGTCTACCTTTGTTTTTTGGCTGATCTTCAGGTTTCAAGAAACAGGAAAAGTGATTTTCGTAATGCCGTCCGTCCGTCGTCATTGTCATTGCAAGTATGTAAACAAGTTAGGAGCCACTAAAAAAAAAAATACGTGCTTGAAATTTGGTGTGATCTCATTTAGAATCGGATTGAAAATCAGAAAATCCAATTGAAAATGTAAAAATGACAGTTATTTAAAATAGTATTTTATTCACAATTCTTGTTAAACTTTTAATGCTGTAAACTAGATACAAATTTGTATATTTCAATTGACAATGTAATTGTACTTACCACGCATCTCTACGACGAATAAAGCACAGCTAGCATCAAAAATGTAATTTCGAAACTTGATCAACCAAGAAAATGTAATATTTATATATTTACGATGTCAAGTAAGTAGTGATATACACAATTACGAGATTTACAAATAACTGTCTAAACTGTTTCAAACAAACATACTCTATACTAATGGAAATAATGAAACGATTATTCAATTCCACAAAAGAGATTTATTTGCGACATATGTTTCGCCGTTAGGCATTTTCAAACAACTAAATTGAAAACAAAACAAGTCAACCAAAATCAAAAATGTGAGACAAAAGGAAAGGTTAGAGTAGAAGAGGTTGAGAAATGAAAAAAGAAAGATCAATGATTTTGGGGTGGAGGTGGGGGTGTTTTATAAAACAAAGGTTGCACAAAAGGACTCAATAGTAATGATGAGTTAAGATATATTTAACTAACAATTAAATTACCTTGATGGTTTCCGCCAGGTGACTTCTTTTTTAAAAACACTTACGCGTTTCGAAGCGTGTGCTCCATCTTCAGAGTTCTTTATCTTTTCACTCGGTTGAGATCGTAACACATTAAAATAACACATAAAATCACAAGGACATTACATATATATGTTTATTTATTTATACATCGCTTATCATAACGCGACACTTGCGATGCGCATCACATCCATGTCCTAGGACAACTAACTATCATATAAAGCAATTTAATTGTTAGTTAAAACAATAGTGACTTGGATACTATCAACATGATTCTTAAGATATTTTTGTTCATTTAAGTTAGAAGTATGTTTTTTTTTAAATTATTGATCCATTGATTTCTAAACATTCCAGGTTATTGAGTTTCCTACTTTTTTGTTCCATATGCAGACGTTAAACGTTTAACTTAGGATCAAAATTATATCCTGTGTCTAATAAATGTTTTGCAAAGTTTGAATTAGATTTGCCATAATTCCAACTGTGTACATGTTCTTTAACTCTTATCTTAACTGACTTTCCGGATCAATCTATGTATTCACAATTGCAATCAATACAAGAAATGTTATATACACAACTATTTTCTAAACTTTCTCTCTTATCCTTATTGTTAATAATTTATTTTCCTACATTTCTAGAGCAATAAAAGGGAGGTTTATAATAATATCTATTAGATATAATTTCCAACTTTATAACAACTAGTGTTTCCAATGAATTTAACCTTACAATATTTGATGTTTTCTTGATATCTGATGAAAATGCCTAACGGCGAAACATATGTCGCCAATAAAGCTCTTTTGTGGAAATGAATAATCGTTTCATTATTTCCATTATCATGGAATTCCATCATGTACCGACTGTTGTAACATTAAATTCTACTCTAAACTATGCATACTGGGTAGATCTCCCAATACAGTTTAATGGAAACCTTCTACGTGGTACAAAACATCAACTTTCGGTATTACAAGAAAGAATCTACCAGCATTACAGTGTATATCGGACTGAGTTTGTACCCTGGTAGGGACCATTAACTTTTTTTAACGAGATGACAAAAGTTTTTTCACCTTTAAGCATCAGGAAAAAACTTTCAACAAATCGAGTTACATTAATACTGTATAACTTAACACTATCTGACTGGATCTTGAGAGAATTCGTCTTAAATCTGGTGCAGACTGTCAGCATTTCTAAATTGTTGTTTTCTATTTCCTCATGAACGAAACATTTAATAACTTTTACAAAAACTTTCTCTGCTACATAAAGGGAAAGTAAAAAGTATAACATAACTCATTTTTACAACTCGGAATTGTTTGTGCGTTTATTTGTTGACGGACTGTCAGCTACCTCAAACAGTTTAATTAACTGATAAAATAAAACAACAAGAAAACTCATTTAAATATTCCATCTGCCCCTTCAGTCAAAAACAGTGACTTTTATTAACAATGTAATATAACAAAAGTTATTTCTATTTAAATCTGTTCAACTGGCAATCAATTTGAAATTGACATTATCTCCATGTAGATGTTTTAATTGATTATTTATACTCTGAAACATGCTCTATATTTCTCATTATTTTAAAATATGCCTTTCTGTTACAAGGTAGGATACGCTAAAATAAGCTGGGAAAGTATTATGGTTATAGAATCCAAGCAAAAGGCCATAAAACTGGAAACACCACGTAAAAAGGAAATTTTCTAGATTGATGGTAAGTTATTCACTAAAGGTATTATTTAGTGATGTTTAACTTTTTTACATCATATTGGAGTAAGGTGACATCAATGGATAAAATATATATATATATATATATATATATATATATATATATATATATATATATATATATATATATATATATATATATATATATATATAATTATATTCTTCTTGTATTAGCACATTTTCTTTGGAAATTTCGGGGCAACAAAAGTTTAAAGAAGGGAGGGACCCACAGAAATAGAGGGTCTAAATGCATCAAATCACAAGAATTATGTGTCTACCTAACACATTCATACGTTCAAAAATAAAGCGCGTTTTACAGGAAATAAATGTCATCCTTTTCAAAATGTTGTTGATTATAAAGTACTCGAGTATCTTAGGATTCTATGGTTTTAGTGCTTTACTTCCTGTATGTTTGGGCTAATTGTAATCAGAAGAACTTCGCAACAAGATATAGTTCCCTTTATCGACGATTGAGATTCTCCGGTCTTTTGTTTTGTTCTGTCTCTGTGGATGTTTCATAATGAAGTTTTTTTTGTGATATTGAGATATTCGTTATTTCTACTATTTTTACCACCAGTATATTTCATTGAAGGCATCTAAACAGATCATAATATGATAGAATTACCTTTAGAAATGCATGCAACGATGAGTTATTAAAAATTTTAAACGAAATAACACAAAGTTAATAGGACCGATGATGATGAAACTTTCGTAATGGTCTATAGGTTTATTATTAGTTATTATTTAATTAATATGTTATAGGGATTTTTAAATTTTAACAGAAAATATCTTTTTATTAACTTTAATAAAGAAGTAGATTCGTTTAAGTAATTTTATAGTTTTATTTTAACTTTAGTCTCATATGAGCTTTGAATTTTTATTGCTACATGAACAATAAATTACAACATAGATTTAGAGTAATTTATTAATTTTTTTTATTATTCTTTAAGTTATGTAAATAAATATATATATAGTTTATCGTAGAGACTAAATATTTTTTTAAAATAAATTCTGATTAATGTAATTATAGTATATTATAGTACTAGTATTCGGAAATAATAAGTATTTGCCTCTTCTATTGAATATTGCCTAATATAATATTGTTGTTACATTTTATAGAACAAATTTTATTACTTACTATATTAATACTATTTATGAATTTAAAAAAACACAAAAAAATCAAATCTTATGTTTGTTGCAGTCAGCTACAGTATTTAAATTAACTAAGACACATAGATAATTGTAAATGTTCAGAAAAATATCTGTGTTCAAGAAAAGAAACAAATTGCAGAGCAAAACTAAATTATGTGTGATTTACCGGTTACTGAAACGGAATAAAATGTTCAATAATAAATAACATCTCTTTTAGTCCGTCCATATGACTTTAGTGGAAACATAAAATGCTTATAAATTAACACCTTACACCCTTTAGTAATCTCAAGTATTGCCATTGAGCTGCAATTAAGTTGGCAAATGAATTATTCATTATACCTTCTAAGCACAGTATCATTGGGGAACCGACAAAACCAACTTTCTTTGGTTGTTTAACTTACTTATTGGTAAAGTAAATAGCAAAAGGTTTTATGGTTTTACACTACAGAATGAACCAATAGTTTATTTTCAATCGATACGTGTGTTTAATTTGAGTATTAGCTTAGAAAGATGTATTGCAATTAGGTGTAGTATATAATTTCTTGAAAAAAAAAAGAATGTTTCAGTCCAGAAACTTAAATTGTACGTGTGTATTTCTCTATAAAAACATTGTTTACTACCCGGTTAGGTAAATTCAAAATGTTAACATACATTATTTACTCCTTAATTTAATATATATATATATATATATATATATATATATATATATATATATATATTTGGTAAACAAAATAATTTAAAGAGGTGGTGTTATGTATAACTTTTAATATATTTTTTACTTTAACATTGTATTATATGTTATTAGCTCTGTGTAATCCAATTACGTGTTTTACCCTCAGGGGCTCTGTATAGTGAGTACGGGTTTAGCAATCCAGAGGAATCCTAGCTAGGTGTACACATTGTACTAGGTAGTCTTGGGTTAGATATTTTTTTATATTTCTTATCAAGTCTCTCTTGAACAAGTGTTGTTTTCTTGTGATCATGACGTTATTAAAGGGTTAAAGTCTTTATGTTACACTATTTTCTTCTCCTTTTTCTTGAAAGGTAGGATAACCAAGAGTTTTTTTTTTGTTTTGTTTTCTGTTTTTTTACAGGAGAGCAACGTTTAGTGAAATTTGAAAATATTTGGCGTTGTGTTTAGGCAGCTTTAATGAATAATATCAATGTAAATTAGCTTTAAGCATGGAAAAAATAATTCAAGTTTTTTATACTTCGAGACAAATATCGGGTAATTTTTATTTTAGAAATGATACATTTTAATTTTTCAAATATAAATCGATTTATTTATTTGTTTGCGTATAATATATTTTCCATATACATGCATTTTTTAAAATTCTTAATGTTTAACTACTTAAATATTTGGGACGGATCAAAAGCCATGTATTTTAATTGTAAAATTTTTTAGTTAGATAAAAAAAAATTTAATTGTGAGATAATGATATTGTTTTTATGACAATAAAGTGTGTCACATTTTATATATTGTAAAACATAACATGGAACAGCACTGTTGTAGTTCACTTATTTGTTTTTAGTACATCAATGGTTTAGGATGGACAATAATTAGAACTTGTCGAAATCCAAATATTAGATAAAACTTATTTTTTGAGAAAAGTATTTATACTTCTGGAAATAATAGAATCAGTTTACATATCATGTAAATGTGGATGTTCCCGTTTTACCAGCAGTATTATTTCATTTCATAAACATGTTTTTTTTAATATTTTTCTACTGTCAATAACTTTCCAAAGACAGTTGCAATTTTTATTTAAAACTTTCTCTTGTTGAAACCTCAGCCTCTGGGTAAGTTATAAAATGTTATAAAGTAATATTAACATACATATTTTTCAATCTGTAAACAGACTCCATCAATGTAATATTCATAAGAAAATGTTTCAAGCAGAAAGATATTTGTGACATTATATTTAACAGCGTGTTTTTACACATAATATATGTTCTACTAAACACAAATTCCATTGTTATAAGATGAAAGAAGCCGTGACTCCCTCTCTTGCCAACGCAATGCTTGTTGGATCAAACTCAGGATTCTCTTCTCCCCTCAACACCCTCATAGCTCTCTCAAATTTCAGTTGGTCCTCCTCACTCAAGACACTCATTCCCCTCAAGAACGACATCTGTCCAATGGCATAGCTCTTTAGGTCTGTGGTGGAAGATGGAGTCCTCAGTTTTGTTGTCAAGTCAACGGTCTCAATTAAGTCCACCACCCTTCTGTTGGCGTCCTCCTCATCTGCTTTGGTGGTTGCCTTAGTCTTCTTGGTTCGATTTGATCGCCTCACGTAGTGCAAAACGGTCCGAGGAACCTCATTGAAGTCGGTGATGATCTTGCCTAGTTCAACTGAGAAAGTGGCCTCTTCTTCAGGGCTGTTAGAGAACGGGTTCTCAGGGTGCCTATTGCGGAGGAGATACTCTCTTTCATCTTGTGTCTGGGCGAACTTCTCCTTGAGACTCGTTTCTTCCAAATGACATCTCATTGAGTTCCAAGGGTTAAGACCACCGTCTGACAACAGCAACACGTCCCCTGACACCCCTTGTCTCTTGGAGGGAGTCTTGTTGATTCTCCATAGCCTGCGGCAGTTCTGGATCCCTATCCTTATTTTGACATCGGCTCCAAGGGGGTTTAATTCTAATCGTTGTTGGGAGATCGATGCACTCTTGGCTATTGCGTAAAAATCATCCATTGGGTTCTTGCCTTGGGACCTTAGGGTGGAAGTCTCAACTCCATATTGTGAAATGAACTCGACATCTTGATACCAGGATGTGTATTCTCCAAATCCTTGCTCAAACAACAAAGACTTTGACCCGCTCAGATTTATCCCTAGTAGTTTCAAACACCTCCTGTTGATTTCAATTGTGTCTCCTAGGTGGTTGAGGTCCGAGCAAAGAAATAATGTCATTGAGTCATCACTGGACCTGAGAGTTACCACCTGACAAATGTCTTGGTTCTGAAGATGCATCGCAGCGGCTAGCCCCACGGTTGTAGATAGAGCATTGTGCATCCCCATAAGCATGCCAGGAGAAGCATGGAGATAGTTTCTGTCCCTTACAAAATGGTCTCTTAGCTCACCCATCCAGGCCTTTGTTTGTTCATTGAATCGGTGGTAATTCTCTATCTGGTAGGGAGGCCTGTTGAAGAAATGCTCATTTTGGCAGAGAGGCCCCTCTCCCATGTTTATCATCTTTATTGCTAATAAAAAGTGTCCCACTCTGCAGATGTTGAGGAAGGTCCATTCATCGTTGGTCATTTTGTCACTGGAACAGTGGTCACTTACTGAATCGTTAAAGAATGTCTCATGCAGAAGGGCGAAAATGTCAGCTGACAAGCACTCATTCCATTTGGTGGCATCTTCAGTAGCTTGGAGTCGGTAAGGCATGTCACCATGATTCAGGAAGGCTTCTTGCATGCTGTTGCTAATTTTCTTCTTCTTTTCTTCACCTCCTATAGCTATCGTGGATCCCTGCATACCCTTCGACAGCTAGAGGTGGAATTCTTCTATGAGGTATAGGAACATCCTCAATATCATGTTGGCTGACGCAATGGCTCTCCTGTCTTTCTTGGCCCTTTCTCCGTGTTTGATGTATGATGCAAAGGATCTTGCCATGTCCATCATAAAATTGAAGCAGTTGTCCTCACCCTTGATGATTTTCAGCCTCATTTGGTGAATTATCTTTGTCTTGACTTGCTTTTGTCGAGTAATGGGATCTATTTTGGTTGAATAGATGGTCTTCTCAATGGTTTTTTCTGCTCTTATCTCTTTCAGGTTGCAACAATCAAAGAAACATTTTATCCACTCCAAGCAATTGGTGGCCTTTACCCCCAGATTGGTTTTGTAGAAGTTGGCCATGCTTGCATATGCCAGGGCACTGGGGAGACTTTGTTTTGCTAGTGGACACCAAGTTTGCCTTCCTTTGGTCAGCACATCTGAGTTGGTCATCAATGCATGCTGGATCACTTTCTAAACTATCACCTTGATGTTGTCATCATTGCTGTTGAAGAGCTCCCTGAACATTTTGAATGTTTCTGGAACATGGAAATTCCCATGAGTGGTGTTGAAGGGGTATTGATTGGCTGGACCCATCCAATACGGGGTGTTGACGTACCAGTTGCCTATAGTTCTCCCCTTTTTGTCAGGTGGGTTGAGGTTGAATTTGTAGGCTCTTCCTACTGACTCTGCCACTTTGGGTCCTGGAGTTCCGTATCCCATGGGTGGTGGATTTGTATAGATGTAGAGCGCCGAAACTACACTGAGGTTGTCTAGTTCTTTCTGATCAGGCCAGTGTTCCAAACTGAAGTTTTTGTTGGTGCTTGGGTTCCGGTTTGAGCTGAGAGTAGCCTTGAGGAGACTGTTGGTGCAATAATAAAAGTCGTTTGTTTCAGTCATCTTTTGGTTTATGAATAGAATGCACGTGTTATTACAAAATTATGTATAAAAAAAGAAAGGGAATGATTGTTATTAATTTGTAGCAGATTGAGGAAATAAATACATTTATTATTATTATTATTTTATTATTATTATTAAAGAGAAATGATTTCCCAAACTTTTATAAATAGAATGGTAAAGGTTGAATTAAGTTGCAATACTGTTTTTCTTCATAAATTTAAACATCATATTTCTTCAATTTGTAAAAACAGAAAAATAAATATTTCATCTCTGTTATACTTTCACTATAAAGTGATGTCAAAATTCAAGTTTGTAATTTATATTTACAGTGCTCCTGAATTGTGTTTTTTTAGTCGCTTAAGCAGTGTATTTTAGAGATGTCTGGGGATTTTATACTCCTGCGTTCTAAGAGTTGAGTTGTTAGATTTAACATAAAGAAACTACTTGTTATTTATTCGTTTCAGAGCTTTCTTAAACTTTATCCGTAAAACAAATTATTTGTGTCCGGACTTTCGAATATTTTTTACTCATTTAATGGATTGAAATTATAATAATGCGGTTTCAAATATTCCTCCTTTTCAATTTTTGAACTATCGGGATAGATTTCTGATTATTTTATTAAAAAAAAAAAAAAAATGTTTACTTTAGTTTTTTTGGAAAATTAATGTGCACCAAATATATAGGAATTTTGGATTATTTATATAGCTCTGTGAAGGTTTTAATGTAATTACTACCCTAATTCATAAATGACGATGAAAAAATTTCAATGACGTCCAACCTCTAATTCCCCAATAAGAATAAAAATTGGAAGGAATCAATTTTAACTGTTTTTACATCTTAAGTTTTTAATAACATAACATTCAGTTTTATCACGATGTACATAACTTTGTCTCTTGTTTATGTCAAAAATTGTTTGTCAACGCTTTTTGTTACGTTATTTTGGACTGCGTATACTAGGTTTTACTATAATATTTTAGGTTAGGCCTATATATAATTTATTTGTTATCCATAGATCTGCACATTTTGCTACAACATTATTTATATCTAAAAAAAACTAATTTAAAAAATATTTATTTATTTTAATAAAGTTATTAAAGGATAAAATAAAGCAAAAGCTTAAAGTTTCAAATATTTTAATATATAAACGAGCTACAATTTTTTCGCCTTACGGCATCATCGGCCAACTGATAATTAACAGGTACAGACAACTATTTAAACATATGTAACAGGAAACTAAAATACAATAGAGAAATCGGGAAAGGTAGGGGGATGACCTAACAGGTAGATAAAGGTTAATGAACTATGTTACGGATGGGTTTTAGAAGGGGTGACAAATTTAATACAATTTGGACATTTAAGTTGAGAATAGGCCAAAGTGAAATAGATCTATTTATTTCTAAACATTCTAAATTATTTATTCTATTGCTTTTATTTTCTATATGTAAGAGTTTAACATTCAATTTCGGATCGAAACTATGACCTGAGTCCAAAAAGTGGTTAGCAAAGTTAGAGTTTCTATAGCAATGTTTCCAGCTATTTACATGTTCTTTGATTCTAACTTTTATAGATCTACCTGATTGACCTATGTACTCAGCGTCACAATCTTGACAAGATATTTTATAAACTCCACTATTTTCTAACATTGTAACATCCTTATCTTCATTACAGATTTAATTTAAAACGGTTCAAACTCTACAGAAATACCCGGTCCATCAGGTACTGGCATCTGGTGTATAAACCCTGAAAGCGGCCTCACCTGATTGCACCGTAGACTTAGGCCTACCGATAAGACCCGGCCAGTCTAGTTATCATGCTTAAAATGTTAAGTCGTCTTTAACGCAGGTGATAATTTCCTTTCTTTTTCTAGTCGTAAAAGTTGATCTAAAGTCATTCAAAATGAGTCAAAATTTCTCTAACGCGTGCAAAAAACCTTGCTAAACTGAATACGCGAACATGACTTGTTCAACGAAGTGTCTACTCTTTACCATTCAATAACATCTGAGCATCAAATTTCCATTTCATCAAACCAGGTTACTCGAAAATTTCAGTTTAAAGCATATTAAGAAAATATGTATTTCTATTTCATAAATGTAAAATATTGAAATCTTTTCAATCATAATTAAACTTTAAGTTATCTGTATATTCTTTTACAGCATAAATTTATATAATCTTTTGAAAGCATAAAACAAAGCTTCATTTTAGTAATTATAAAATCAAAGCATTAATTATTAATTAATCATTAAATTTAATTGCAACTAATATTGTATTGCTTGTAAATTGTACCAGCTTAAATTCAAACAAAAAAGGAAAAGCTTCTTTTTCTATCTTGATAACGTAAAGTCGTTTTGTAATTTATTTGAATATATATATTTAGCATTTTGTCTTTAAAGAAATTGCCTTTTTTTAAAAAATATAACTTAATTACAGAAAAATATGTTGCTCATAAACCTGCAACAGAAATCTTTAAACATGTCTAGAAGTGCCTGTGCTCTATTTATTTAGTATATGTATTTCTGCAGCAAAAAGCTGGTTCGAGCATGTGGTAACAATGAACTAAGTTCCAGCAGAATTTCAAGTTCATGCAAAAAAACTGAGGACTTCCTTTAAGTTATGTAAAAAAACACAAAATAATGAACTATCTAGGCTGTGAATTAATCTTGAACTGTTTCTGTGAAATAATGTTGAATGTTTGATGAACTAGACGTAATAATATTTTTTTTTAAATATGTACAAATGCAAAAGTAAAATAAAACGGATGGGATAGGCATGCACTTTTCGGGTTTACCACCCGAAAGGGGTTAATTTTCAAAATTTAAGATTATTGACGTCAATATACCTTTTTTTAAAATATATAATCAAAATAAATTTTCCTTCTACAGTTGGCCAACTTACTTTTCCAGATGTAATTACTGTATTTAAGTCTTATATATCTTATTTGTAATTATTATATTAAAATTTGTTAACCTTAATATGTAATTTTTTTTTTAAACTAAATTTTATAACTTTTCATACTTTGATAAATTGTGCTCTTCTTTTCATTTACTTAGTAATTATTTGTATAGGGGGTCTGATTTAAAATTATCGAAATTTTCTTTTTGGGGTGCAAAAATAATATAAATTTTCTAGATATATATAGTTTCAATTGTTACCTTGTAAATTTTTCTATTTATCTATTCAATAAGTAAGAACTACTAATCTATGTTACATGTCTTTTATGTAAATGGTTAACTTGATTTTGTCGAAGGTTAAATAAATTGCAGGTTAATTGAAATTCTACATCTTCTCTTTCAAACATGTTACCATACCCGGTTCCAGAGTTAAACTTTTAAGGACCTCTTCCTTAAATTCTTTTCTTAAAATAAAAATAGTAACAACATTTCTTTTTTATCTTTATTATTAACCAACATTTTCCCTAGATTTTGAGTACAATAAAAGGCAACTTTAAGATTACATTTAGTTGAAATAAGTTTACTGATTTTATAACTAGTTCTGTTGATATAAGATAATTTAAAATATTTAACTATTTCAATGCTCTCGTTATGGGAAGAGTAGACTAAATTTTCAGCTCTTCGCTTTAACTTTTTTCTTAAAATAGTATCTATTAAACTAACATCATACTTATTATTAACAGCAATTAGTTTAACGAAATTCAGTTCATCATAAAAGTCATTAGGTGAAAGAGGTTCAATAATAAGTCTTTGTATCTATGCTGTGAAAAGCAGCATGTTTATGGCTGATAGGATGGTTAGAATCAGCAGGTATTACTGTATCTGTAAAAGTAGGTTTTCTGAAAATTTTAAATTTATGATAACTATCACTGATATTAATGTTAAGATCCAAGAAATTAATGCTGTTATTTATACCCACTTCCGTAGTGAACTGAATGTTTCTATTTACAGAATTTATGGCTTTTAATATGTTACTCACCGCCAGCAATCCTTTTTTTTGAAGTTTTTACTTCAGTACATATATATTACCAGTACACGTGTTTCGGACTTTTTACGTCCATAGTCGGGTGGTCAAAACACAATTAAAAACATTTAACACAATTTGTAAAAACACATAACATAAACAACACACGCGCACAAATAAAGTCCAACATGTCTCTGGGCTGACGCTGTACAATGTACTAGTGAGTTATCAGCTGATGTCTACTTCCTAGTAAGCTGGTTTATTAGTTCATAAGTGGGGGTTGCATCAAACTGTTTTTTGTCATTTAGCATATTATCCGGGTGCTCTTGTTCATTTTTGTATATGTGGTATTTTTCTACGCGGTTCATGTAATCTCCTTTTATGCATTTTTGTAATATTTTCACGTTGGGATCTATGTTTTTATAAGCATGATCACAGTTTACCAGGTTTTCTGCGAATTTTTATTTTTCCGGGTGCCTTAGTGCTTGGATATGTTCTTTATATCGTTTTTTGAAGGGCCGCCCCGTCTGTCCCATGTAGAATTTGTCACATGAACTACAGTTTAATCTATATATACCGGTATTAATGAACTTGTTTGGTTTGAGGTTTTGTTGCTATTTAGTGTATGTTGTAGGTTTGAGTTGGTTTTGTACGCAACTTTGCAGCCTTGGTGTCTGAAAACGTTAGATATGGTGTTAGTAAATTTGGGGTTGTGTTGTAATACTACGAAATTATTATCTTGTTTTGTGTCTGGCTTGGTACTACAGTATTTCTATTTTGTTTCATTTTTCTATGTATTGTATCTACTATTTTTGGGTTGTATCCGTTTTTTTGGGCAATATGTTTTATTAAGTTTAGTTCCTCTTTATAATCAGCTTCGTCCATTGGAACCGATATCAGTATATTGATCATGTGGTTGTATGCTGCCATTGTATGTGTTATTGGGTGATTGGATGTCTCGTGAATGGTTTGGTCTGTATTTGTGGGTTTTCTGAAGATTTTGAACTTGTGTTGTCCATCCTGTTTTGAAATTGTTAGGTCCAGATAGTTTATTGAATGGTTCAGTTCTGTCGCATGTGTGAAGTTTAAGTTAGGGTGTAAATTATTCATGTAATTGCTCAGTTCCTATATTTGCCTATTACTGCCCTTAAATTCGGTGATCTAGATTTCCAATTGTAAAGAATTTATGGTTTTAAGGAGAGAGTCTAACTGTATATTAGTGCACAAACACAAAACATCGTCAACATAACGGTACCAATCAATTATATTTTTAAATAAAGGATTGTCTTTAGCAAATAAATTATTTTCGAAATCAGCCATGAAAATTTCTGCTAGAAGAGGTGACCCATTGCCAACGCTTCTATTTGTCGGTAAAATTTATCGTTAAATTTAAAATAATTTTGACTAATGCAAATTTCTATCGCTGTTTTTAATTCATTACTAAGTTTTGTATCACCATTGATATCGCTAATTATGTCATTGACTATGTTTTTACATTGGTTAATGGGTATACTTGTAAAAAGACTTTAAACATCGAAAGATACAATTTAAGCATTGGAAGGTATAGTCACAATTACAATTTGTTTAATTAAATCTAAAGAATTCTTAATACTATATTTAGATGTAAAATTAGTTTCACTTTTAAATAAAGTATTGACTTTTTGGGCCAATTTATAAGTAGGAGCATTGTTAAATGATACTACGGGACGAACAGGAATATTAGGTTTGTGAAGCTTAGGTAGGCACAATCTGGGAGGTTGGGGGTTCATAACTCTCAAGTATTGGCCAACGTTATTAGGGAACAAATTAGTACAATTCTTAATATAATTATTAACTAGTTTACTATAATTAGACGTAGGATCACTTTTTAATATTTTAAAAGATAAATTATCATTCAGGATATCATATACTTTGCAAACATAATTACCATTATCTAAAATAACAACTGAATTGCCTTTATCGGCTTTAGAAATAACAAGGTGGTTATCTTTCACTTTATTTTGTATTTGCTTAATAATAGTAACTTCATTGTTAAAATAACATTTATTATGAAGACTCTTAACAGTATCCACAATTATATTTGAACATAAATATTTAATATTAAGGTCTAATTTATTTATAGATTCAATGTCTACAGAGAGAGTTTCAAAATTACTGTTTTTTAGAGAAGATCTGGGGTTGTATTTAAGACCTTTGTTAAGAATTTTCATTTCTTTATTATCAAAACTAATATTAGATAAGTTAATAACTGTATCATAGAATTGGTGTTTAGAAAACATGTTGGCTTTACGCTTATTAAGAATCTTCATTTTATCTTTTAAATTATTTAGCTTTTTAATTTGTCTGGTTTTTAAATAAGGTTTCATAAATTTTATTGCGAAGAATATCAAAGACATTATTTAAAAAATAATCAAACTCAATAGGATGAAATTTAACAGCCAATTCATCATAAATAACTTTAATATGGCACCTCACATTGTCCCTAATTCTAAACTGTTTCTTCCTTTCTTCCTGAATCCATGTTTTAATAGCGGCTGCGTTGTGTTAGGAACAGAATTGCAGATGCACTAGAAGATCTCACTTTAACACTTACATAATTAGGCGTTAAGTTATATTTTAAGCATTCACCATTAAACCAAAGATGTTGGTTTGTCATACCTTGTTTTAATTTAAATTTTTTAAAAAATATATAGAATGTTTAGAAATAAATAGATCTTTTTCACTTAGTCCTATTCTCAACTTAAATTACCCAATTGTATTAAATTCGTCGCCCCCTTCTAAAACCCATCCGTAACATAGTTCATTAACCTTTATCTACCTGCTAGGTCATCCCTCTACCTTTCCCGATTTCTCTATTGTATTTCTGTTTCATGTTACTTATGTTTAAATAGTTGTCTATACCTGTTAATTATCAGTTGCCCGATGATGCCGCAAGGCAAAACATTGATAGCTCATTAATATATTAAAACTTTTGAAACTTTAAGCTTTTGCTTTATTTTAGCCTTGAATATGGAGTTTCGACAAGAAATATCTGCTATTGCATTAAAGTTGGAATAAAGTTATTAACTTCAGCATTTTACGCCACACAACCAATCTTTGAGATATCCATTTTTTGATAAAACTATTTCAATATATGTTAATAAGAAAAGTAATATATCATTAATAGCGCTAATAAAAATAATGTCAACAAATGCTGGTAAAAAAACTTTTAACATGTGATTAACATGATATTAATTAAACTTGTTTGACGTCTCTCTTCCCTGTGCACAATATTTTTAATGAATTTCTGCAAAAATTATAATAAAATATTTGTGGCAAATTGAAAACTCTCTCACTCTTTATTCCTCAGGGGTTTTCTATAGTAAGTACAACACCGAAGGACTATTTTTGAAAATCAATTAAATAATAGTTTCAGGCTAATGCACTTCATAGTCTCGGATGCTCCCAAATAAAAATGACAGTTCAAGTTCAAATTTTCTCTCTCTCTCTCTCTCTCTCTCTCTCTCTCTCTCTCTCTCTCTCTCTCTCTCTCTCTCTCTCTCTCTCTCTTTCCCTCTTTTCTATAATTTAGGACGAGAGAAGACCAATAATTTCTAACTGAGAAAATATTCGAGTTTTAAAATGCGAGATTGTGGTCATCTTAGTTGATGTAAATAAAAATAAAGATTTTACAGGTGAGATTGAGATACTGAATTTAGTAATGTTCCAGGATGTCTTACGATTGTGATACTAAAGTTTTGCTATTTTTAATAGTAACTAAACGATTAAATATAATATTACTTTAATTACTTTATAATTCTGGCTATCTTTCGTCCTCAAATTGATAAAAGTTAAAAACGGAAGAGAGTGTAATACAATTTACAATGTTTTGAGGTTTTTAGAGTATTAAATACTTATATGGGCAGACATGGATGACACGAAAAATATAAATACTGTTTGTGGGTACTTGTCAATTTCTTGCATGAGTACAATAATCATTCCAAATTTTAGGAAGCGATTTAAAAACACACAAAGCCTAAGTGACTTACTGTGATGAGTGCTGGAGTGGCAATCTAGACGAACCCTATAAGTTGGATCTCTACTTTTTCAAGTATTCTTGTGTTAAAATCCAACTATTTCATCTTTCTGATGACCCACTGAATCTTTCTAGGCCAAGTTGTTCTTACGCGAACATGAAGTTATTAGATTATTCGAAGACTAGTGGGTTTTTATTATATTTTTCTTTTTTATATAAGACAACCAAGACCAAGGGGTTTTTTGACTTTAAACAACAAGGGTAAAAGACATAAAGCCTTGTGTAATTAAATATTTACTTACAATAAGAATTGCAAATTTGGTTTTTAACATTTATAATTTTTTTAGAGTTTTATTTTTTTCTCCTTTTTGCATAAGGAATTAAATAATAGGTTCAGGCTATTTATGTAGTAGTCAAATTGAGGACAAATAACAGACTGCAAAATTATACCTATATACGTAAAACCTCAGAAAAGGGGTTTTATATTTAGCTGCTCTTGTTTAAATTGAACCTATATCATCCATTAACCTATAATTTATTTTTATCAAATTTAATTCAATAAAATTTGACAAGTGGATTTTTTAAATTTTGTCTAGAACTCAAAATATAGGGTAGCTACCACAAAATAAACACAAAAGTGGGTCACACGATTATAAAATTATGCTCAAGTGTAGCATCAAAGAACAAAAAAAAAAGTTATTAGTTTTAATCACTCCAAAAATGGTGATTCGTGACTTATTGACAAAGAAAAAAACAATCGGACACGAAGCTGTTATTAAAAAAAAAAAAAAAAAAAAAAAAAATCATGTAGCCTTGGGTAATATCCTTCCTTTTCATCATTCCAGTCAAATCTCTTTTGACCACCACTTGTTATTTTCCGCCTCTGACGTTATTATGATATTCGAGGAGTAAGGGTTATTTTTAGGTTCCATTTTTCATTTTTTTTTTTATAAGGCGCTAATGAGCGAGAGGTGTTTGATTAAACAGCAGGAAGAAACTACCTATTTTTTAATATAAATTTGAACACGCAAGATTTAAAATTTTATTTTTGAAGCGTCCCCCTTTTCTTTATAGCGTCATTTAGACAGGTTTAGACCATAACATAAAATAGTATAACAAATAATTGCAGCAACATTAATATATAAATAATACATAATTATTTACTGAAGGTAGTAGAATCTTATCAGTTGGTGAGAAAAATAATTGAAAAATTAAGAACAAAAATTAATCTATACATGCAAAGAGAAAATTAAACAATAATTAGAAAGAAGCTAAATATATTCCATCTACATGAGAGTTGTATAAAAGGGAGGGGGTGTGATTTCTCAAACATAATTAATAACCCGATCTAGAGACAAAACTGAATTGAACCATGGTCACTGTCATTTACAACTTGATTTCAATCAAATACATTTTACAGTTAGGACACGTTTAAATATATAAACCCTCCCTTTAAATATATAAATATTTTGCATAACTCTAAAAGGCCGTCCAAGGTTAATTTTCACTTTTTGACCTTAAACTACTAAATATTATTTTTGCCGACAAATACTTCTGTTTTGTTTACAGAAGCGTGAGAATATTTTAACGATATTTTTCCACCCTTTATTTATTAAACAATCTTTAATATAACTTTATATGTAAAAAGTATTTAAAAACTAATCATATTTGTAATGACCTTAAAAAACTTTTAGTTAAACAATTTAAGAGGCGGCAGGAGTCAAGCCGGTCGCTCACTGGTCTACTCCGCGCTTTACAATGGGGTGGGATAAATATATGTGAAATATAATGAGAACTGATTAACTGAATGTTAACTGGTAAACTGTTTCTATCATATTATTTACTACCACCTTACGCACAAATCGATATACAGTAGGTTAAGAAAAATGTATTTTTTATAATTAATTTTTTGCAAATACGAAATCTATTCCTCTATTAGAGTTTCGTAATTTTTAACCAAACGAGTTCAATTCCTATTGTATACACAATTGTACAAAATACTTAAAAAAATATATCTAATAAACCTTGAAATTGTTACATCGGTTCGAACGATTGCTATTATTAGGTAAACTAATTTTAAAATAATCCCTATATATTATATTGAACAATATTACTAGGACAATGTTACGTCACATAAGTTAAATAATTGTATAAATAAAATAACTTAAGAACTCATAATTTTCCAACAAAATTGTCTTAACTCCTTAGACTTTTGTTGTTTTCTTATTTTTTAATTGCTTTGAAACAATCTAACCTAATTGCATCTTCCGTTTTTTCAGACACTGATTGTCACTGGTTTTGGATATCTAAACACTTGTGTGTAACGGTTCAAGGCGTACAAGGAGAAGGTCACCAACAGTTCTCTATATGAATCAATAAGACATTACAAAGGCACCACATAGTCCGGGATATTGAACATGTGAGAATAAATACAAGCAAGTGGTTGATTAGGCGTAGCTAGTTAGCGCTTGTGACATGAACTCAACTCTGTTCAATATAACGTTCCAAACGAAGGTATTCACTGTGTTGCCCGTCAACAACCATTCATCAATATTCTCTATAAAAATAATTAAAAAATCAGTAACTCATTTAAGGGATTTATATAATAAAATATTATTTTATCGCTTTTCAAAATTAAAATGCGATATTTAACCAATTTGGGGACCATTGTTCCAAAAATGGATCATAATTTTAACACAATAAATAAATTGTTTTAACAATGGTAAGTCATTGCTAATTATTTCACATTGTTTTGAGTGGGTGAATTATGTTAACTATTTCTAGCCTCATTAGAGTGGACTTGGTGATTAGACCTGTGTATGTGTGTGTGACAGGATTTCCTGATCAGGTTTAAATATATTTTGATAATCGAGTCAGTTAGCCACTGAGTAGGAATAACTCACAAAATGGTGGCTTTGTTTAACACCCGATGAGTACAGTCTTGGTACTCTTGAGGAAATTTAGTTATATATATGCTTTTTTTCTTGAAATCTCTGATTTAAAACTTTCTAAAAAGAAAAACACACAAGGGACCGAAAGATTTTTTTTTTTTTTAATTCTTGATGTAATGTTTATATTGATAAAAACTTGCTACTCTAATGACTATACTTAATGCTAATAATTTCCATTTTTTCTTACACACGGGAGCTCACTTTGGTGAGTAAAGGCAATCTCAAACTGAATTTATAATTTTCTTTATATAGTTTTGATTTATTCACCTCCTTTTCATCTTTACTATCAGTTCTCTGTTGACCAACTATTGTTCTCTTCCAACACTGATACTATTAGAGTACTCAAGGGTTAGGTGTATTTATTTATTTATTGTTTTTTTAAGGCGATGATAAGCGAGAAATTTTTTCACATTTAAACAATAAGGAAAAACATATTGATAAAACTAGCTACTCAAATATCCATTGACATCACGGATAAATATTTATTTGAACCTAACTCTATATATTTTTTTAAATTTATTTAAAAATATAGCTGAATTGACAATTCTTGGTTTACAATGTTTTCTTTAAATATGTCTAAAACTTTAATAACCAATAAGATACGTCCAAAAATACTTTGTTTAAATTGGTTTTCATGAGAAAACCAATTATTTGTAAACTGCACAGACTAACCTTTTTCAGAGGATGGACCTGTTGGTACTTAGAGGCAAGCATCTAGCTCGATGGAGTTTGACCTTGTGATCTTTCAAGAGCTATGTAGATTTAAGCTGTTTTTTACGGGGTTTGTTATTTACTAGTTTAATTGTATAAAGTAGAGTTATTATATCAATTTGTAACTTTCTCAATTTAAGTTAAAACTTACAGAATTTATATTTGGTGTTTACATTTAAAGCTGTTACCTCATAATCGTTACTGAGTGCTTAATCGTTACTCTCATATAACGACAACCTAATATGATATACATTTGTAACTCATACACAATTGAAAATTTTACATCAAATGTTATTACATTTTTTAACTAGTCTGGCCCTTGCTTTACGTAGTCATTTTGACAGAATATGTCCCTAGATCATAATACACCTAATTGAATAAAATTAAAACCATATAATTGTATACGTAACATATAACCGAAATTTTACACATATATGTTGAGTAGTTTTTGCGCGACAAACAAAATTAAATAAAAATGTAAATTATTCCTGCTTGCAAATATAAAACTAAACAAATATAAAGGAACAAGCTAGATATATTCCAAAGAGAAAGATTTACAAAATACCTAAAGGTTTATTTAGTGGGCAAAATAAAATCCTACGAAAAAATGTAACTCCAGGAAACATCTCTTTTGTAAACTACCAGGTTATATGGAGCAACTGATGAGTTGTGACGACGCATGAGCACCTGTTAAGCCGCTCTTGATATAAGTACCTTTTGATCCTTCCACTATAAGCTGCAATACGCTATATATTTGTCCTAGGGTCTCAGGGTCATCAATCTTGCTTTTCATAATTCCATGCATAAAGCATAAACGTAACAATTTACACCTGACTGTCAACGAATTCATGAATTATTATTATTGCTTACTGTCGCTAAATAATGTTTTAACGATATAATTCAGTAAATTACTTATAAGATACAAAAAAAAACTAATTAAAATTTTAACTCTCAAATAACTTATTTTGGAAGTTTTTTAATACTATGAATATTTAATTACCGCGTTTCAGATTTTGTTTTCAACGTAATCAACTCACAGAAACGAATTTGGACAATTTTCAGAATTACGACAGTTCATCTCTCTGAGATATTTTTATCATCTTTATTGCAACAACCCAATTTATTCAAATTTTAAATATTCAATATACTATGTGCGTCCGATATTTAGTTTTGTGAACAAATCATATGTTTTGCTGTCAAAATTATTAGAAAGAACTAAAAAAGTATTACTTATAAATGTTTATCATACAACATATTTCACCATTACACATGGCATCTCAAGGGCCATATTCATCAATGAACTCCAAATTCATACACAAACAGATAATAAAAATAAAGTTGTAATATTAAACGTTGTATACACTTCGCTAAGTTATTACTTAAATTAAGTTCATATATATCAAAGGTTTGATCTGCCATATGTAATGAGGAATACTTTAGACGTAAAATAAGGTATTTATAACTATTTAATTGTAATAAAGTAGTACGAATGCTGTAATGAATACTAAAATAGTAATTGTTTATTCATTTCAGGGACTTACTTATAATTAGTACAAGTTTGGCAATCCCGAGCCTCTAGCTGGATCTACAAATTTTTTCACATACTCTTGGGTTAGATCCGTCTCTTTCATCCTTCCTATAAAGTCACTCTTGACCAAATCTTGTTCTTTTCATACTCTAATGCTATTAAATTAATAGAAGATTTGAGTTCTGTATTTTATGATTTTCTTTTATGCTAAGGCGATCATGATGAAAACATTTATATATATATATATATATATATATATATATATATATATATATATATATATATATATTGGAACACTACTTTGAATTACACATCGGTTTTTATGAACTCGAATCACACCGAATATCCGTAACATTTAAAATAAATCTAAAAGAATCAATATAAGTCGACATTAGGTTATAGAGGTTTGAGATTTAATTTAAAACAGTTTTTTAGTATGTCTCAGATTCATCTAAAACCAGATCTGAAATAAACATAAATTAATTGTTCGAAAAAATTCTTTATTGATCGTTTTAATGAAACTTATACCAAGTTCAAATTTGACGTTTGGTTTTTATTTAAACCTTACTTGGCTCAGCTTCTTCCTAAAATGTAAAATAAACACAAATTATATTAATAAAAAAGAAGATTATTTTATATGAATCATCCTAAGTGGAAATTTGATATTTCATTTTTATCTGGTTCTACGTAGGCTCGTGTCTTTATAGAATATCTAAAAATAATAAATAAATTAATGATCTTCTTTTTACGTGTGTAAATCTCATTCTAAAATCGAAATTGGCGTTTTGATTTTTATTTATTCCAACTTATACTCCAGGTTATTTAAAATTGAAATTGAACTCAAGTTCTAAAAAAAAAGGATTTTTTTTTGACTCGTGCTAAGTTGAAATTGACATTAGTTTTTTGTAATCCTACTTAGCAATAATGTAAAGTCTTTCTAAAATAAATGTAAAATGAGCAATAGATCAACAAAAATGTAACTACTACATAATAAAACAGTATTTATACATTGTTACCGTTTTTTATGAAAGTCGTCCTAAATTCAAATTTGATTGTTGGTTTTAATGTATTTCTACTTAGGCCAGTTTTTTATCAAAATTTAAAATTAAGGTAAATTTTAACAAATCTGATTAATTTACTATGAAACTCATTGTAAGTTTAAATTTGATATTTTATGTGTATGCATTCCTAAAAAGACCCAAGTTCTTATTACAATGTAAAATTTACCAAAATTCAATAAAAAATTACCAATTTCTATCAAAACTCTAATAATTTGTATATGTGTAGATTTAAATTAGATATTGGGTTTTATGAAGAAATAGGAAAGTCATGTGACAGACGTCAACTATTTATCTTAATTTTAAAGAAAATGGAAACCATAGATATTAGATATATGAGGTGTGCATATTTCCTCCTTGGGAAAGAGATAGACGCTGAATAAGTTATTTGTTTATTTGGTTCTGTTCATAAGAAATGTGAAGCTACGTTTACAGTCCCCAAGAGATATCAACGCCATCGGATAACAAACATCCTCATACATATTTCTGTAGGGTAATATTTTGTGGAAGTATTTTAACACACTAACTAATTATATGAAATATTTTAAAGTAAAGATAATGTGGTAAGAAATGAGGGAACTGTAATAAGTTTGATAATTATTGAGTTTTGAGTTAGTTTCAGATAAAAATTTTAATGATACAAGTAAATATTTGGTTTGTCACATTGTTAGTTTCAAATAAAAACACAATATTTTATAACAGTCCTGCAGCTGGTGGTATATTACTGTTATTATTAAGCCTGTTCTATTTTTTCGGTGTTTCTGTCAGTATTACAGTAAATAAATGTTTATTTTAAATAATAAATAAAACGACTCTGTTTCAATGATATTTGAATTAATTAATTTTACTAAACTCGGAAATGATTATAACAAATGATTTTTGGATTTTTTTTTTATTTTTTAGCCAGATAATTCACGATTATTTAATAATAATCCGATATAGAAATCCCTTTATTTCCTTTGTTCTGTTTATGTTCACAAAACTTGGTACAAACAAACTGTATTTAAAAAAAATCTAAAATGGATTTTTAGGTGATTTTTCTTAATTTCACATTCATGTACACAAAAATTCTTTGTGGTGGTCAATATGAACATGAGCAATTTAAATTCTTATACAACTCAGACCTTCCTTTATAGAAAAAATTAAGACAAATAATTTTCGTATTAGACGTAATAATTTCTTACTCATTAACATTTAATTTAGTTTTACTACATGATTTTTCTCATGCATCTCGCTATTTCAAATACGATTGTTAAAACAAAACGTATAATAAAATCAATCACGTTTTACAAATATTTGGAAACAATATCTTATTCTATTAAACGAGCAAGGAATTGTATGTATGTATGTACCTATTTCCAGTAATTTATTCTCAAAAACTACTCTAACGATTTTCTCCATATTTTGAAAATTAGGTGAAAATTAATGCATGTACAGTAACAACAAATTTAGTGCTTAGGCCTAATTTAAGAAAACCCAAATAAGAAAAGTTTAATAATGAATCAGTAATTTTAAAAATAATTATGTTGAATAATTTCATACATATTCATATTTATTTTATATGTTTCTTAATAATAAATAATACCTACTTTGTAAATATTTTGGTAAATTTATTTAGCGAGCATACCTATTCCAACATCCTTTTCAATAGAATTGATCAATACATTATAAAAAAAAACAATTCTACAAACAACGTTTTAAAATATATTTTTACAATTTTCATAATGGGAGATATTTATTGTACTTATAACAAAACCAAATAACTAATAACATACCCAAATTTTTATAGATGAGACAATAACCCGATCGGAGATCGGCTTTCCTAGTACTTAATATAAACATCAATGATGGTCAAAGTACTTTCCATACTTTTAAGTAACGTTGTTTTTGGTTTAACCTTCTTGTTTCACTCAAGTTTTAACGAAATCCTCCGGGCTCTTCCATAACGAGTACAGAATTCACAATCCTGAAAGGCCCTCATCTATACTAATTTTATATAGTCTTTATTCTTTGGTTATCTTTCCTATAAGGTCTCTCTTGTTCTTTCCAACCGTTACGCTATTCAACAGCTAAGATTTCTTTTTTTCTCTTAAGGCGATAATGAACAAAAAAAATTCACCTTTAAACAACAAGGGGAAACAATAATCGCCGAATTTATGACGTTTATGTAGGACGTGCAATGATTGATTCAATGTTATAGAGATGGTGCGACTGTATAATGAATGACGTAGAAATGGTCACCATGATATAACTATCGATAGTAATAGCTGAAGGAAGATTTATTGCGTACAGTTGTAGATTAGAATGAAGAAAACATACTATTCACTATTATGTCACTTTCCCTGAATTATCCACAAACTTCAAGTTCGATAAAATATGTTTTAGAAATATTAGTAAAGAAAATTCACTGTGAATCGAAGGGACCATCCGTTGAGTGGAGTCTTATGAAGACTTGCCTAGTGTAGAAAATCAAAAGGGTGATTCTACTCGTAAGATCACCTGTACAGTGTTTGGAAGCAGATAATGAGTACGAGGTCGTGGAGTATTGGTTAGGTATCCCATTGCGAAATGCTTAATGCGGCATTCTTACTCGGGATGCTGCGCTGATTTATGACCATTATTGCCAACTAACTGCCGCCGCAATGTTGTATCTGCTCCTGACCTTTGGACTGCATACCAAATGTTTGCATGTGTTCCAACATCTGCAGTTACTCTCTACCGACCTGTGGTTCCACGAAGACAATGAGATAATATCCGTTAACATCCTTCTACGATGAAAGGATCCATTATCGCTAAGACAGATGTCACAATAATGTTGGAAAACATGTCAAAAGTATTATTACAGCCTACATTAAATACCAATAATAATGGTTTGGAAGTATATTCTTGTGTTTACTTAATAGTTTAACGAGAATTACGTTATGATTCATGCTTGTACATTTCTATATTTTTTAGTAAAATATAATTAAAATTTTAAGACCGATTTTGATACAATTAGAATTATTTTATTTTATTTTACGGTGAGTACATTCAATATTCAAATTATTACTTAACACTTATTTAATCTCATCTCAAACATATATATGTTGTTACCCTAAATATTAGGTCAACTAATCCTTTTTTGTAAACACTATTGGGTTTATTTATGATACTTGACCAATAAGTTCACCAATTCTTCCTCTACTTAATTTTACAAACAGCCTATACTGCAACCTGTAAAAAGTTGTCAGTGTGTATTATTGCATTGACATATTTTACATGCCTAGGTTAACACATAATAGGTAAACCAAAGTTTCTGAACGAGAAAGTAAAAATAACAGCCCATTTGAGGTCACTGCTAAACTGCGCCCCTGGGTGTTACTACTGGCTTGGCAGTATTACCACTTTTGCATCACATTGAATTGCAATAAATCTAAGTCACCCCTTCCAAGGTACACCATTACCCTTCTCTCGAGGGTTGTGATGGACTACTACAGGTCCACGGGGGCTCTAAGTTTTTCAAATGATTCAACAGAGGCAATTTATAACACTTTAAACTTCAAATAAATCGTAAGTCAAGTTGTTCTAACTTCCTTGACTTTATGGGACGACGCATATTCATTAATTTTGTAATAAATGTTATTACTGCCAAACTTGTTACTATCACTCTACGGAGTGTGTGAAAAACTATATATTCTGATTTATCATTACTCTAATGGACAAATCTCAGTTCCTCATTCGGTAAAAAAAAATGACATTACATTGATAAGATTTTTTCGCTATTCTTGTTTTCGTTGGTATTCCTCGTTACTCAAAAAAATGTGTTTGAAAATATCTCTTTGTCTCTTAGCAGTGATTTATACGAATTGTTTCACAGATTTAAAATTTTTCGTTGGAAATTATGTACATGTCGTATAATCTCTATAGCAGTATACCATGTAACGTTATTCCTACCCTAGTGTACTACCAAGTTATTTATATTTAAAACTACTGCCACTAACACTGCTAGAAATATACCTCACATCCCCTAAGAGGTCCTATATAGTAAGTACTGTTGTGGCAATCCCTTAGTAACTGTATCTACACCTTTTCCATTTAATCTTGATTTATTTCCCTCTCTATCAATTTTCCAATCACCTCTTATTTGCCCTACTCTTGTTCTCTTCTAACACTGAAGTTATTAAAGTATGTAAAGGGTTGGGGGTTTCTATAGTTTGCAGATGATTTGTGGTTTTTCATCTTTAAAACACTAGAAAAAATTATTTGACATATGTAGAATAGCTTTTTATGGAATTTGTAAAGGCATGATTTGTGATCAGAGGTTATCATTCATTCTAGTTAACTTTCTATCAATCCTAAGCTGTTTTTTATTCAGATATTCTGATTTTCATGATAAGAATAGCCAGTTTATTAAACTTTTTGTTCTATAAAAGGGTCATAGAATATTTTTAACCCTTAGTGAAATTTCATTACGTTTACTAATAACCATCAAACGAGTACTTTTAGATACGGCCTTTAAAATCTCTTTTTTAACACCTTAAAAAGTTAAATGTAATTGGTCAACATTTTACATACAACTTTGAGAAAATTATAATCGTTTGTTTATTTCTTATGAATGGCACACCAAAATTTCAGAGACTGAAATGTTATTTTAATTCAATAATTTTCTTTATATTTATTTATTATTATTATTTCAATAGATGTGAAATAATTACATTGAGAACCTTTTTATCTAAAATGACGATCATTATGCATATACGAATCATAGTGTGCATAGGCGAAGTTTTTAATATATTGAACATCGAATTATCTGCTTAAGTTTTAGATTTATTGTATATAATTTATCATATAGAACAGAATTGATGGTTAGGAATTTTCATGAGAGAGTAGATCTGAAATGAATTTATATTCTTTCTTTGAATCTTAAAACAATATGGTCCTGAACCTGAAATACGTCTAGGATTAGAAGAGAAGGACACAAATACATGACACTATTACTCTCATTTGTTGTTCATAGATTTTTATTACAAAGCATCATATTTCACCGGTTGTAAATATTTAGTTATCGAATGAAAATTAAACCAATATGAATTAAAATTCTCATTCATATTTTCATTTTTAAAAAGCATCTTACTTCGTAGAGTGTTTAAATTTAATTTAAGAAACCAGCAGCGAACATTCTAACGGATGTTTAGTTCTGAAAAGTATTCCGACCAGATGGATTTACATTTCTATTGCAAAAACTATTATCTGAATGTCTATTTTGTTCTCCAAGTGGTTCATTGCGTTGTGTTGTGTGATACTTTTTTTTCCAACTATCCTTTTCATACTAATTTATAAATCAGAATTCAAACAGATCTCTCACCTACAACTATAAAATATGAACAAAGAGATACTTACTATTTGTTATAGAACTACGATCCCACTAACATCACTAATCAAAACTAATGATAGGCTTATAATTAAAAAAAAAACACACACACAAAGTTTTAAATTGTTAACGAGTAGGTAAAATATTTTAATAATTAGTAAATTTAAAAAAAAAAATAAACATTTTGGTCAATATCTATATCAGGTAATATTCATAAAAATAGTCACGGGAAATGATGGAATTTTTTGTTAAATTATTATCATTATTAGTTGTAAATAGTTAATATGATCTATGTATGTTTACTTTTGTTACGTTATATGTTCATTTCAATTGCAATATCTATGTCTATTGTGTTTGCGACAGCTCAATTAATTACGTCAGCATTGCTGCTACTTGTATACCAAATTAGCCTCGAAATGTATTATTAGTATCGTGATGAAATATTTCATTTTAGCCTAGTTTAACTGTACAAAAGGTTGTATATAATTCACTTACGCATATAATTCATAAAACAATTTAAAACAATTAATACACAACATTAATGAAAACATAAATAAAAAATATGATAAACCGTAATGACTAGATATAAAAACTTTGTTACTCTCCGGCATCAGAGGTGATATATTAATCACACGAGTCTTCAAATGAGAGGACGTATCCCTTATGTAAACAGTTGAGTGAGGTAGCGTTAGAATACAAAATGGACTCCAGGGACATTTATTAGCTAACTTCAATTTAGTCGAGTTGCCCTTTGCCCTCACAAAGACTGATGGCCTAAACATTTACATAGATACAGATAAAACAAACAGTCTGTACAGTTTAAATACCTAATGAGAGTACACATTTAATAAAAGCTTTTCATTTTCATGTATTGTTCTCTTGTATTGTACTCTAGTATTGTACCACTATACAGAACTGTAGGTTTAATTGAGTTTTATAGAAATTGAACATTGTTTTGTCTGCGTTTGTTTGTTTTCACCGAAAACAAAGCTGATTATTTCACCGAATACAAAACTTTAAATAATCTTTAGTTACGGCCTTTACGGTAAAAACGAGATGGGTGAAATTTGTCAGGATCCTAGGCCTTAAGACTCGTTGTTAGTTGTTTTGAAAAAAAAACGTTATATATGTTGTTTCATTATCAAGCTAGAAACTTTGTAAAATTATTTTGGACATTAAAATATTTCAAACTTTGTAGTCTTTTTTTTATATAAAATTTATCTCTAGAATGGAAATTTTTTTGAAAAGGGTATACAATAATTATATTTCAGTGTATCAGAAAATCTTATAATAATTATTATCCCCCCCCCCCTTTCCAGTTAACCGTTTCTAAATAACAATTATTTTGATTGTGTTTATGCCAAATATCTCTAGAATAGTTGATGTGACGTAGTATTTATTCCTTTTACTAAACGAGATTTTCTGAAACTGACGGAGAATGAAGGGATGAATTATTATTTGTATTGTAATTGAAAAATATAAAAACCTAAAAAGAGAATTTCGATAAAACGCACAAGAGAAAACCTAATAACTGTTACGTGAAGGAAGACCAAGAAATCTCTTCTGCATTCTACTACATTAAAAAATACTCATTTTTTAAAAATGTTTTACCAACTTATTTACGATAAAAATAAAGACAGACATCGTTTAGCTCAGTAGTAAAAGGGCTTAAATAAACACCATTTTGTAACGGTGAAGTGAATAATTATTTAATTTAAGGCACACAGGAAATTAATAGTATACAAATATTGTGCAAACTTATATATCAATATCTTAATTAGTTCTGGAATTCTTGTTAAAAAATGAAACCGACATTTTTGTAGCCTACTTTTTATATTTTGATGTCGAAAATCACAACCAAATGTTTGCCAGACTGATCGTGAATCAACAAATATATTTGTTCAAAATTTATAAAATTTACTCCAACTATTCAAATTTTAGCCACATTTTGTTTATAATGGAACACAGAACTTTTTATCTCCTCGTCGTACAATTTCGTTAACAATCTAAATTGTTGGACTCGTTTCAAAATGGCGACAGTTTTTAATTGTTTGGAAACGATCAATTCGTTTTAATTCTACTAAAAACTAACCTAAATTATGCAAAATAAGCAGTTGGTAATTTTTTCAAATAAAGATATTTCAAACAATTTTCAACTGAAAACCAAAGAAACAAAAACAGTAATAAACATTTTGGTTTTCTAACCAGGGGTTTCAGAACCCAAATGTCTATTTAACCGTAAATAGTGAATATACTATCATAGTTGAAATTATTGTTGACGATATTTAAATATATTTGAAATTGCCCCTCAGATTTGTAAAAGGTAAGTTATAAAAACTAATCCTAAAATTAACATAAAAACACATCAATGGCCTATTGTTCAGTGAAGATTATAAAACTCAAGATATACATTTATGTGATATCTTAAATTTTCCTATTCTATGAGTTAATACACAACTATTCTCAAATTATTTTATTTGTTAAAAAACACTATGTAATACCAACACTTTTAAAGGAAAATATCTCATCTTTTACCTTAAGGCCGTGTAGTAATTTACGGTAGTTGCAATCTTATTTTTTCCTTATAAAGACAAATTGAAGTAATAACGGAGGGGAATAATATAATATCCGATTTATAATGTCCACAAAACAGATATATTATTGCTTTAACCATTTATAAATAAACAGAAATATAAATATTATTTAAACTGAAATTGTTGAAAACAAATACGTTTCAGAATGATGTTATGATTTCTTCAATATTTTTCGCCGTAAACATCAAATCAAAATAAGTTTGCCATAATTAAGTTTTGATTAAATTTCATTATATTTTTTTAGAATGACACTTCAATATATTATTTTTCTGTTAACATTTTAATCGTAGACATATAAAGACGGGGGAGAAGAAAAATGGAAATATCGAAAATACCCACTTCCGAGTTCAGACCAGCACAACCTTACACGACCTGCAGCTAGCTAAACACTCGTTTTTTACCAACTGAGCCACGCAATTACTTTTATTATTTTTTCCCTTTATATTCAACTCGTAAATATATGATTATGTTTACATATCATTACCAAACTCCATTAAAGTAACTAGTAATTTATTTTGATTACCATTTGGATATTATTTACATTTATAAATTTTTCGTCGAATTAAAAAATAAATAAAATACCCTATAGTACCAGAAATGCGGACAATTAAAGTTAATTTCCATCAATACTGGTTCTATTGTGAGTTTATTAAAGACTGAAAAAGTTGGTTAGAAATAACTGACTTAGGAAGCTTTAATGTAATTTGAAACCTTTGACAAACCTTCGGCATGTGTAGGCTTATGGTAATAAAAGCCGTTCTTGAAAGGCATTAGAAGTAGAAAAACTTCTAAAACGCACATAAAAGGAGATGTAAACCAACCCTTTACTAAATTGTGAACCTGGTTTAGTATTAAGTATAAAGATGTAAAGGGATGTAAGCTTGTCCTTGTAGTACCGTGTTTTATTCAATGCATGATTTATGTTTAGTAGCCAAATCTAACACAGAAATTACAGATTTGTGATAATTTGAGATTATGATATGACCAACCCTCTTACTATTTGGGGATGTATTTAAAAATATCATGAGAATATATTTAAAAATTGTGCGCCAGAGAGTCAAGGATCAATTTGTAAATTGATGTGGAGTTTTACTGTTTTTATAAGATCAGTAATAGTATGACAAATGAATGAGTATTTGTACCGAAATCCGAGTATTTGAGGAGTATCGAAAATTTTAAGGGTGGGGAAGTTTGTATAATTGATGAGAAAATAAACTGGCAGATTCTTATTCTATGATTATAGGCATGGTAATTAACTAAAACCATAAAACAAATAACGGTGATAGTACCTTGATGGTAAAAATACTTGCCTTTCAGGCCCCATCAGATCATCAACCCTTACATTTGATGGCTTGGGTTTCATCAGAAGAGGGCTGGGGTGTGCAGTCTTGTATTAACTAAAGTTAATAAAGATAAGTTTTCTGAAATAATAACTAAGTGAATTTTACATTAGAAAGATTCTAACACCAAATTAAAATATATCCGAACACTATTTTGTTTATATCTAACATTTTAATTTTTAAAATTACCAGATTTAGATATTGATTGAAATGTTTTATTTAAGTTTGTAAATCGGCGAATAAATTTTCGTTTAAAAAGTATAATTTTACAAACACAAAATTTTTAAAAATAGTTAATATGTTAAAAATGTTCATTTTGAATTGCTGAAGACGAATATTTCGTAATTCTGTATTAAAAGGACATAAAACAAAATATCTTACCTTTTTTTTAGGTTAAAAAAAAACGAGTTATCGTTGAAAAATATTGTTTCTGGTAATTGCCTACGGAGGTTATTCACAGTAATTATAGTTTTGTAATAATAACCGAAACTAAGAAACAATCCCACCTCAAAGTCAATCCCACCTCAAAGTAAAACATAATAAATTTGTAATATTTTAAGAATTCGTTGGAATGAGCATTGGGACTATCGGAATAGTTGGATGTGTCCAATTACCATAAACTTATTACTATTCAACAAGGAAAATCTCGTTTTCATTTCGTAACTTAATTACGAGATTTTCAAATCAGAAGTTATGTAGATTTGTTGAATATATTTTCCAAGATTCAAAACTGTAAGTCTCAAAAGACTTATTCTTATTTTAATAAATTACTGAGACTTTATGTTTGGTTGATAATACCATTTTTACAATATAAACGAAGACAATACAAAAATAATATATACAGTTTTTGGTCTGTTAATTAATTAATTGTATTTATGACAGATTTAAAGGTATCAATATCATATCTAGAATATTATAGTATAAACTTTGTAATGTTTTGGTTAACAAACAGTTTTGTTAGGAGAAATGTTATACTCGAATATACTGGATAGCCTGCCAGTTAAAAACAGACTCCTTTTTTAATTTACACTTAAGACGAATTTTGGAATCGTAATGGTACGACTTGTAATTTAAACTTATACATTACTCGCTTTAAGTAATCGAGTAAACCATATTGTGTGAAAAAGTTGTTAACGTACCATTTTGATAACTTTTTGGTTAATATTATTCGTCTCAATTAAGAATTATTCCGAGATCTGTACTGGTTGATTAGTGAATAGATTTATTATGCCAAAGAAATTCTTAACTACGAAGAATTGGCCAAAACAGACCTGATAAATAATTCAGATGATTTGCGTGAAGGTGCTCTTCAAATAGACATAGTGGTGTTGAGGAGCGTAGAATGTGCTCATATTTAAGCTTAAACAATCTAGCGACTCTATGTTATAGTTTAATTAATTGTAATGTATATACAAAATATACACGTTTTAGCGGAAGTAAAAATTA
Organism: Aphrophora alni; assembly: GCA_963513935.1. NCBI lineage: Eukaryota > Metazoa > Arthropoda > Insecta > Hemiptera > Aphrophoridae > Aphrophora > Aphrophora alni. The sequence continues at coordinate 87,267,878 of OY740773.1, read as the reverse complement.
AAAAAATAAATCTTTGGAACTGCTATGAAAGTAATAGAACATTATATTTATATCTTCCTTCTCTTTAAAGGCGAAAAAATAACGATACTGGTTTATTTATGATAACCTTGAGGGAAATAGAATAAATGAACATATAATAAAGAGCATTCGAATACACTCCAGAGTCGGAATCGAACAAAAGTTGGTCAAAAGAGACGTGATAGTTAACATCTAACAGAGGAATCTAACCTAAAACAACGTGACGAGAGGTGTAGATCCAAGTAAAGAATCTTGGGATCACCACACCGTGCTCACTGTAAGTGAGCTCTGAGCGGTAGTTATTTCATGTATTTGTAACCAGACAAATATACGAAATAACTAGTAAACTATAAAGTTTTAATCAGGTTAAAATTTATATAAAGTATTTTAACAGTACAAATTCAAGTTTTTTTGAGTTCTGCAGACCTAACCGTCGTGTTAGTTTCAATATCCCCAAAAACATTATAGAACGCAAGAGTAGATTACTATTGTAATGAGTAATTATTTAAAAAAAGTATATGTGTCTGTTTTAATTTAAAAGTTACAGCGAAGCGAACGTCTAGTTTAATTTTATTTTAAGATAGTACTTTTTCAATTAGTTGATGATGAAAAGTATTTAAAGTTACGATATTTTTGTAATAATTTTAAATGAAAATATTAAAACTGTAAACTAGACAACATTCATCATTTAATTTCATTACAAAAGAAGTTATTTTTTTAACAATTTACGATAAGACCAGAGGCGGATCTCATATTATTGAAGCATACTTGCGCTGCCATGTAGTTAGTTGTCTGAGAGAGTTCATGATAACTCCTGCAAGCATTAACACTGATCATTATGTTTGTTTCACACTATTATTATACACAATGTACCCCAGTTCATGTCTTGGAATAGTGCAGTAGCCTTCCAGATTTACCACCATTTTAAAATGAAAAACAATATAAAAAAATACCTAGTACATACATCTTCTGGGTTAGTTACAAAAAAAAATTCATATATTTTATAAGGATTGGTGGCCTCGTTTGGCCTTAACTACGTAATAAGCACCAAACGATGGTCGAGATAAAACAGGATCTCGCTTCTCTAGGATAAACTATTTATGTATCCATATTCAAATTTAATAATGTTTTTTGTATGCATAACTAAAACAAACCTAAAAAGGAAATACTTCTTCCTCTTTTAATTGTTGCCTCTCTGGCAACAAATATGTATAGACTATATATATATATATATATATATATATATATATATATATATATATATATATATATATATATATATATATATAGTCTGTAATACAGCCTCGTCAATGCCTTAGCAGGCGAAACCATTGGTCGGCTAGACTAATAAAAAGTGGATATTACAAAATAAAAATAAAATTGTGTTTTATTATCTTTAAACATAATTATACTTTATTGACGATTGTTTATTCAATTAGAATGAATATATATCTCAACCCAGGCGTTAAAGTCTTCTCTAGGATCGCAATAGGGGGAATTACGTTTAGCAATATAAACACGAAAACATAAAGCAGGAAATTTGTATAACAAAAGGCAGCTTTTTGTACTACATTAAATGGTTCCTTTGTTGTTAAACGGAATCACTGAAGTTATTTGAATTTTCCTTCAAAACAGCAGTAAAAATCTAACAGTAGGAAATCCTCTAAACATTTAGAGATAAGTGTCCTTCTTCAGCTTTATACACCTTTATAAGATGGTATATAAATCGACAGAGAATGGAAAAGTGTTATATCTAAATAACTTTACAATAATTCCCCCTGAAAATACAGACTGACTCATTAAGCACATCCGGTGACAACATGATGGTATCATTTTAAGCTTAAAAGTACTGCCTAATGATCGTGAGGATTATTGAAGGGTCCCTCTAAAATCATATCATGAAAATAAAAAGTACATATTTGAAAAAATTGTGACAAAAACCACCTCTAAATGTTTTCTAAACTTTCTAATATATATATATATATATATATATATATATATATATATATATATATATATATATATATATATTAATGAAAAGATTCCAAGCAAGAAACCCTGTTAGATTAGCCTGTATTGTTAGATTCATAACAATATGTAGTTAAACGTTTAGTGTATTATTAACGAATTTATATATAAAAATAATTCGATCGTTGAACTTTCAAATTATAAATCTGAACAGTTAATTTGTAAAACAAGTGATACATATTATATTATAAAAGTATGTAATAGTCATGATAATTAATCAAACCGAGTTGGTTGATTTTCCGTTTTTTTCCGTGTTTAAAGGCCACAAATCTCTCGGTTATCATTCCCTTATAAAAAATTGATAAAAAGAACATATTTTTAAGACCTCCTTCCCCTTTAATACTCTAATAGTGTCTGAGTCGGTAAATAACAAGACTTGATAAGAAAGATGAAAGGGAGATAAAAGTTAAGATCGAGCCAAGGTGACTAGTAAGAGAGGTTTCTCGATATATTATAATTTATTTATTTAAAGTAATGTATTTGTGCCGGTAAGGTGTAATCTTTATTTTATTCAGAGGGAGATTTAAAAAGAAGATGTTAAATTTGTCCAATTATCTATTTCGTTTTACCTCAAGAAAGTTACAAGTATTATAAATGCATATATTTAATTGTTTTAATGGAACTGTTTAGACTGTTGATTTGTTATTTGTACAAAAAAATAATAATAATTACAAGTGTACTAAAAATAAAATGTGTATACCAACTTTTCACAAGTCGTTATTTTTAGTTGTCTTGATGTTCGTCAAATAGGCCGATGGTGTTCGTAAAATGGCGTAGTGATCACGCCAGAATGTTACATTATATGACATATTTGTACATTAATATTATTGTGTCTTAAAAAGGCTTAGTTTTTCGCTTGACTGTTTGTTCATATTTCGTTCACTTTAAATTTCTACGGAACATATATTAATATCGATTATAATTGTTATAAAAAGTCCAAATTAAACATAAACTAGAAGATAATAGTGTCATGATGAAAATGCAACACTTTGTTGAAATAAAATTAAAATAATTAAACTCATTAAAACTTTTCAATATCATTACCATAAAAGTTTACCCAAAAATACAATTGGAAAAAAAAATTGGTGAACGACAAACCCAAAAATGGCAATTAAAAATTTACGGTCCAGGAGTAATTGGCAATTAAAATAAACCTTAACCCCTGTCATTAAAAGCTTGACTTTATTAAAGTACAATTTACTGTGAAGATACGTTTGTGGAACACGGGTTGCAAGTTTAATAATATTTAAATATATAAATATGTAACAGCTTTGTTTGGGTTTTATAGTTTACTGAGGAAGCAGTGAGAGAGATTGTGCATCATTTGTTTCTTGATTAAAACTCTGTAATTGATATCGATAGATTAGCAGTTCGATAAATAATCTATCATGAGCTCATATAAACACTAAGGTGCTCAGTATATTGAGTGCGGACCTGGCAATCACGAGGGAACTTTGCTGTATCTAGACTTAATTTAGTCGTAGATCCTTTAAGGATCGTTAATTTATGTTATTTTTTTACAACGTGATAATGACCGAGCATTGTTTACCTATAAACAACAAGAAAAACCAATAAACAATCTTGTATCCGACATAGATAAGACAATACCGAAAACGCGTTGTAAACGGTGGAATTTTTGGCATTTTGAGACTGTAATTCCAATATGTTAAACAAATAGTAAAACCAGCTTTCAAGTTTAAAGTAATTTAATACTTTTGGAGTTTTAACTTTGAGGGAATGTTTTGAAATACTATTAACATCAAGAAGAAGAACATACAATTAGACCTGAATGTAATACATCAGAAATAGTAATGTTTTACTAATAATTTTTTCTCAAGTTATCGTAAAATCAGTTAGATTTTATAGTAAATTTCGAATCTGCTGTTAATAAATTTTGAATAATAGTGATTGTAGTAAAGGTTTCAACTTTCAAAAAAAGATTAAGTTTGAGTTTATTTGTAGTTGATTTCTTCAAATTATAACTTTTAACTATGAAAACTTTTTAAGAAATTAAATTGAACATTTATAATTCACCGACCAGTTCTAATTGTATTGGAAGTACAGAATTATCAACTCACTTCGAACGGAGCTCTGCTCTAATTATGAACAATGTAGAAACAACAAAGGATAAAACAATCTGGGTATTTTTAACGAAGTATCACCGAAACATCAAACAGATTCAATATTGTGGTTGCCATAGTGACAGAACAAGCATGGCTGATTGGCGTTTAGATTGTACCTTGTATCGGATGTGTAATGGTTAAATACAGTCTACTATGAGATAGGAACAATGCAGAGTTATATTGAAGTACATTAAGCTTCAACGCACCTTTGTGTGCTACTGTCTATAACACAGTTCGGGTCATTTACTTAAAATTAGTTTTACTTCTAGTGAATGCACAAACAATTAGAGTACATGAAAGGTAAAATGAATTGTTGTAATACCATTGCATAAAATGTCTTAAATAAAACGAAATAAAACCATCCAAAATTATTCGTCACCAAAAATGTCATTTCGGTAGTTGTCAGTCAAAGAGTAAAAATGAACCATGAAAAACAAAATGTATATATTTAAATATGGGTTAATCTTAAAAATTAATATTCAGCTTTACATTTGAGATGGTACACTGATAAAAAAACCTTTAACACTAATTATCACAAACAGTAAGTTTATTTATTTAATCTCTTCATCTTATTTAACATCTTCATTGATGCACAAGTAACCTTGAACATTACCTTCAATCTAGTTAATTACACCGATGGTGAAAACAATAACATTTACATTTTTATCCTCGTATCACGTTAATCCAAAAGCGAAAGGAAACGCCCACACTTTGCTCCTGCGTGCCACAACTGATAAAGTTTTGACAGAAGAAATACTTTCGTCCTTCATTTAAAAATCCATATAATACAGTGACACAGGGGTTGTTCTTAATACCGCATGTATTTTGTAATACATTACATCGACATTAAGTATATGTAAATGTATGCAAACTTAAGTCGCTCGTTGGAATTCAGTTTTTTTGTGATGTATTATAATCTCGCTAATTCGAAACCTGATAACTGACATACCCTGTTGCTAAAATGTTTATCCATTCTCTTGAAAACACCTCGATAAATTTAATATTTCATTTTTATTAAAACAAAATTTAATACTGCTGAAATTTTATCTTTTTCTATTGTATACTTTCAGATGGTAAAACAAAATTAAAGTAATCAGATATTAACTCCAAGTTTTATTATGTACTTAATTTATCTTTCCAACTCTAGTAGTAAATGAGAATTTCTTTAACAACGATTACAGAATAAAAAATGATTATTTGGTTTATGACATTAATTTATATAATGTATTATTATAATGTACATTTCGATGACTTGATTTTCAATATAAGACGGTTTTCTTGCTAAATTACAGTATAACAAACATGTTAAGCTTAACTAACAAAAATAGTGACTTATCACCTCTCCCACTACTCGTAAAAAACTATAAGCCTAAAACTTTACAAAGTTAAAAATAAGAAAAGTGTTGAATTTGGACATAATTTAATATTTGTAGATCACTACCTAATGCGAAAATGAACTAATACCATTGCATTAAAGATTGTATTTACCAATCCAATCTGTAAAAAAAAAAAAAAAAAAAAAAAAAAAAAAAAAAAAAAAAAAAAAAAAAAAAAAAAAAAAAAAAAAAAAAAAAAATATAACTAGAAGGGAAATCTGTTACTCAAGTCTCTTCAAGTCGAAATATCCAACTGTTTTTGTTATCAATATTATTATTAATTAATATAACATATGCGTACCATTTATGGACCGTAATCACATCATAAAAATCTTCATTCATTAGTTGAAGGTTGTCATAGAAACATTAAAACTAAAATTTACACTCTTCAAATAGACGTTTGATACCTTATATATAGCCTACAGTATATACGAAGGACTGTTTAAAGCAAGTGAACGATAGAGAAATATTATGTAAATATTCTGATGATAGGATTACGGTTTTGAAATATGTAAATAAAAATATATTTAGAAAAAAGCACACGACGACAAAAATGGTAAATTCCATTATTTTACAAAGTGCAAATTACACTGCTTTATTGTCCGCCTTGGACAGAATGTCTGTCTGTATTTTTACAGTACTGAGTTGAATAATATAGTTTTTAAGTATATTTTACACTGTACAAAATGAACTTTTACAAGTCCTATTAATATTTGTTTCAGTCTCTACAAATTTAAAAAAATCAATACCGTTACATATTATTATGAACAAAACTTCTACGAGTTATAAAAAAAAAAATTTTAAACTCCAAAATTAAAATAAAACCTCCAAAAACGATTAAGTATTTTTCTTTTGAATTTTCAGTTGAAGAGGTTCAATTTAGGAGTTATTGAAATACTAATTGCCCTGAAAATAATCTATAAAATTATAGAAACTTATAATCTGAATAAAATACTTATTATAATCATACAATAATTGGAAATTAGAATTATATTTTGAATAATCACTGTTTAAGTTGTATTTTCAAATAAAAGTGAACAAAATATTATCATTAATGTATGTTTGCCTTGCAAAGACCTCATTAATCATGAAATACTTAGTTTTTTTTATTAATATAAGTAAAGAAACGAAAAAGTTGTTCATCCACATCAGACTTTTTCCTCAATTATTGTTAGTAGGTCTTACCCTCCCCTCAACACACGAGGAAAATTAGTATACAGTGGACCCGCCCTTGCTATCAATTGTATTACATGTTTGGTGCTTTAAAAACAAAAACCGAAATCTTCAAACTTCCATCAAATAATATTGTTCGGAATAATACTATAGAGACGATAAAACAAATCCTATATCTTTTGATTTTTTCTTAATTATTTGGTTTTTTATATGTATTAAAAGAAAAGTTTTTTCTTGATATATTAAATGGCTTTTCCAAATACAAAACGGGAACATATATTTTGCTATCTAAATGCATTAAAAAAATTTATTCTTTTCGACATATCACTAAAATCAAATTTTAAAATTGTCTTGATTAAATCCTCATCATAAGACTAATACTTTTTTGTTTCACACTCAATACTTAGACACCTGCTTCAAAGGTTTGTTAAATCGTGATACGATATATTTCAAATAACGTCAAAATGAAAAAAAAAAAAAAAAAAAAAAAAAAAGTGTCAAATTTTGGAAAGTTATCATCGTATCAACATAAATATATCAAATATATAAAATGTTATCACAGAAAATAGAAGTTTTAAGTTACTAATATGGGCGCACTTTACCATTTAAATGTAGAAAAACAATGATTTAATTCATCATCAAAAATGTTCGCAAGTATTTGTCAAAGGTTTCACAAATAATGAAAATACAGAGTCTTTCAACATACATAAAATATCAACAACATATATTTTATCTTCTTATAAACGAAAAGTAGGTTTCTTCCGTAATTGTTGGAAGTAGTCGTTATTTAAGTTACTCTTACGTTTCGCTTAATTTTGTTCATAGTTATATGAATTTTTGTGAATTTAATAACACAACTTATAAATGAAACTTTATAGTACATAGTTATGCCATTCAACAAAGATATTAATGGAAACCAAATGGAATTAGTACCAGCTATTGTTTTAAATGTAGGTCCAATGTAAAACTATTAAGGTTTTTCGAAATTTAAATCTCGTGTACAAAATTCGAAGAATGAGTATACAATATATTGCCATGCAATGCGTTAAAATTCTATGTTTTCGTCGGACGTTTGTCTCGCAACAAACTTAAATATGTTGGGTGACTAGGTTTTATAAAAATTCCTTTCAATAACTTACAACCGTTTTTATTTCATCTACTTTACGATTAGGCCTAAGGTATAAAGATTTAGTGAGATACATAAACTGCCCCAAAGTTAAAATTTTATGTCAGTTGGATTTTATTGGTTGATTGATGTGATATAATTCATAAGAAATATGACAGATACCGACTATGGTGTAAATGTGTTAATGAAGGGTTCCAAATATTTATTCTTTAACGTAAAATAAGAGGCACTTTTTAATAAACAGAACATCTATGTAATATAATGATTATTAATGAAGCTACAATTTATAACCAAAATAAAATAATACCAAGAACACAGGTGATCTGTTAGTCTCAAAGAATATCCAATTGTCTCGATTAAATATGACATTCTTACATTTAAACTTGACTGTATAAACAATATCAAATTTCTTCCTTAAGACTCAAACGCGATTTCTTCGTTAGCCAGTGAACCAACAAACTATTAAATAAACGAATGATGAAAGGAAATTAGTTTTCGGTCGCTGTTTTTTTAAATATTTAATTATAATAATTATTATTATTTTGTAATATATGCTTACAGGACTTCCACTCAATTTTACAACCTGACTTGTTTGAATGTATATACTTATTGTAGCTTAATTCAGATTTTATTTAGTATTGTGTTTAGATTTTTATTTCCTCTTGCCTGATAAAATAAAATCCAGACAATGTGTTCACAGACAGTGCTGGGTAAAAATAGTAGATTTATTACATAGACAAATTTATAGTAAGATTTTTTTGTATGAATATTATTGTACAAATAACATTATTAAAATATTGTTAAAAAAAAGATAAAATCATTTCTTAAAGAAAATGAAATGTATTGGAGTTTTCTTTTCATTATAAGAAATACGTTCAATGTTGACAAGTTATATTTATAAAAATGTAAATGAAGGGTGCTAAACAATGTACCTAACTTTCTCACATACTTATTCCAAGAACTAATACAACAAATTATTCGATTCCTATCTATGAACAAAGATGTAAGAAAGGAAAAAAATGCAATTTTCTTCATTATTACGTTTACTCCCGTATGTTTCTTATAGAAAATAAATTTGTATAGCCGGACTTTATGAACATTTTGAGACTTTGAAGACCCACGTCTTAAAATAGTTAAATCTTAAGACCTTTCTTTTTATTTTAAAGGAGAGATTTAACCCCAATTTGTGAGGAATTTTTTATTTAAATGAGTTTAAATAAAGTTGTTTAAAATGGGTTTTAATACTTATATAAACAACTATATAGATTACATAGCCGCGAGGAGAACATAGTAAGTTCCATTTATTCTTCCACAAAAATGCTAGTAGAAATGGAATACAATCATTTATAAAATTTTATTATTTAATATGAACGTGGTGTACAAAAAGTCCCTCAACGGTTTAATATTTTTTGTTTAAATGGCACTGGAAAGCTGAAAACCTGAACTTGCACGATGAATCTAAAGAACTATTCTTGCACGTCATTAGGGAGAGTGTAGGACCAGGAGGGTAGTCCCATAAGGAGTACAAAATAATAATAAATGAAAGCATAGGCCCGTTGTACATAACTTTAAAGGGGTTTTGGCATAGTTTAATGCCGCAAACAGCACTTCAAAAGGTTAATCCAGTACAAAATGGCAGATGTTCAAAGGTTTTTCTAAAAAAAAAAAAAAAAAAGAGATTTACTTCCCATTTTGGCTATTTGTATTGTTCAACATTTTGAAGTGCGTTTTGTGGCATTATTCTTCCATTAAAGCTCTTTAAAATGACCGTTAGAAATACTAGTGCGGTTTCAGATGTCTCAACCATTCATCATCAGTTATGATATCACTCATGAGAGGTTGTCATAACATTAAATAATTCTTATAAACACCTAAAGAATACAATAATACAACATGTGTGCATATTCATTTTCCGATATTAGTTAATAGTACCAGTACTGGGATTGTACTGACATTGTTCTATTCATTTATTTGAGAGAAACGAAATTCTTAATCTTGATTTCGTAAATTTTATTTTATTTCGAGTTTAATATTTATCTATTGTTGTTGTTTTTTAGTGCGTTTAATATGTATATTGGTTGGTGTAAAAGAATTTTGTATGAATTTTAGGAGATAATACCATCATTGTACTAATAATGTTCTGCCAAATTAAATGTTATAATAAAAGAAAAGAGACAGAAATTAATAAGAAGGTTCGATATTTTCAAAACCTGAACAGATTCACTAGACCATAAAATAGAGAGTTTTTTGTCATTGAACGGTCATTGTTTTGAAATTTATATTATATTTTCATTTTTATTTTCGAATATATTTTTTAAAATATTTACTCAATCTTTGGTTAATATTTCTCATAGATTACGCTAGAATGATTTTATTAGGACAAATATTTAATCGAAATTCAATCAAGTGTAGTAAATTTATCACTTTATGGCTGGTTGAATATTAATAATTAAATTTGTGAACTCGACAAATTAAACAAATTATAACTCGTGTCATAAAATAAAATAAAATAAAATAATAAATAGTATGTTTTTTATTCACAATTTCCACCCAATTAATGCAATTACTAGCTATTGCGTTTAACAGATTTAAAACCATTTATATTCAAATAATATTACTACATGTTACAAGTTTACAATAATGATTACTTGGAGTGATATAAATTTGAATGTTAAAAGTTCAAATGTCTCCTTTAAAATACATCACAAACTCCAGCTTGATAATAAAACATAATATTTATGTCTTATATATATATATATCAAATAAAACACATTTTTTCTTTTGTAAATTCTATAATTTATTTGGATTAGCCGATCATGGTTTCGCCAGTTACGGCATTGACGAGGCTCTTACAAGACTAAATACAAAAATTATGTTTTTTATGACTACATTTACTTTATTACTAAACTCGGTATTACTACAAGAAATATATTCATCTTTTATTATATCAGTACAAATGTGTTTATTTGTTATATCTTTAAATATTGCTAATTCGAAATCTAAAGCCAGGTTTTCAAAATTAGATACTTCCGGTTCAAATGTCGGAGCATATTAAAACCCTTGTGATAATACCTCAATTTCACTATTGTGAAATTTACATCTGACAAATTGACCACCCTATTGTAAAACTTAAATTCTAAAGAAACCATTAACAAATCATTATTTGTGTCTTCGTTACTAACACATTTTTGTTCAATTTATATACATAATTTGTTTTGTTTTTTATGTTTCACTTATTTATAATGGATTAAAATTCATTAACACATTTCCCTATCCAGCAAATCAAATTCTGAAAAATGTAACCTAAATACCAATTCATTAATTTTAAATGTTCGCTAACGTTGTCCCTAATTCCATACCACTTTTTAAGTTCATAATTTAACCAAGACTTTTCAACACTAAGTTTTGCGACTTTAGCCCCTTCACTAAGAGTTTTAAAATGAACATATCAAAAGCTTTCATCTTCTTTAATCTTTTAAATATATCTGTCTTACGAGCTGGATTAGCTTCTTTAATATTGTTTATACTGATGACCGACGGTACTTTATAGAATTTCATGTTATACAAATAAACACACACAAAATCTTTTGTTAAATTCTACATTTATTAGTCTAGCCGACCATGGTTTCGCCAGTTACGGCATTGAGGATGCTCTTACAAGACTAAATACAATACACACAAGAACTATTATAAAAGGTTGAGAAAGGCAGGAAATTCCCGTTAGCAAACGAAGCAAAAGAAGACCCGGGGGAAAAACCCAACAGGTCATTCACACAGGTATTAACCAAGAATATATATAGCATAGAACATATTAGTTATGAAACAGCAATGTACAAATGTACTAACGGGACTTTCCCATTAACTTAAAACTATTAACAAAACAACAAAATATAAAAGTAACAATCATACAAAGAAAAAAATTATAAATTATATTGAGAGTAAAAAATAACAACAAAACTAAAAAACAACAATCATGAATAATAATTAAACATATATATATATATATATATATATATATATATATATATATATATATCCCAACCTTAATAATTGTAATAATATCTATATATCATGTTCATATTATTTAGCTTAAACAAAAACACATTACCCCCCCCCCCTTACATTTTAACCCCAAACATTAAGGACCACCAACACATATAGAATATAGAAATTGTAAATGTTTTGGTTTTTATTAGTAGTATTTTATCTTTATTTTCTTTATTGTTTGTTAATGTTTAAACTAGCAATCACAAAATACTTAAAACGGTATAGTATTTATTGTAAAATTTATCGTAAACCTCCAATTTGTCACTATGCTCAAAATAAAAACAACACACATGCAAAATGTTTTAATAGGTTTTTATTTTTAAATTTATACAAATATAAATTCTTCCTATTTTTCCATATACTTTAACATGAACGCGGTTGTTCAAAATTTATTTCGAATAGTCATGGACATAGTATATGACGTTAAGGATTTCAACGCAAACGTAGATAAATGTTTGTGTATTTCATTTTATAAATTATATTTTCATTACCTAAACTCATTTCCATTTTAAGTTGATAGATTATCAGAATGATCTATATTAAAAGATATCTTCATTACATACTTCTGTTTTGAAAACAGTTTACCCTTCGGTTAACTAAAGTAAATTGTTTTTTAATTTGTAATTTTTATTTATGTTCCCGTTACGTATTTATAATATTAAATAACAATCACTTTCTTCAGCGTTGGTATGTTCGTATTCTACCACAGCAAAGTTTGCATTTTAGCTTAAATTCTGTAGATAGTATTCGATAAAAAAACAAGTATCCTTTTACCCAAGTAATCAAACTCACAAAATTATTTTATTGGACAATTTTATTGGAGGATTAATTTAGAAGTAGGAAAACAATTTTGTAGTAACTCTAATAAACAAATAATTATTAAAATCATTTTGATTGTCTTACTATAATTTAAACTACAACTAGTAGTACACGCAATTATTATTTTTAAATGAACATTTTTTGAAGAAAAAAAAAAACCCGTATAGTATAACCAAATATACATTGAGGTAATATGTAGACTAATTAAATCGTCAAATGAGGAAATCAAATTGTCAAGAAGTACTAAAACTATAAAAAATATTAATCATTTTCGACTCATTTAATATCAATGAAGGGGAATATGTTTTTCATGTTTTTTTTTTAAAGCTCAGAGCATATATTTGTTTTCATTTTCTTGCTGTTTTACTGCAATACAATAGAAAATGACTACACCGGTAATAATCAAGAACCTTTCAATAGTTAAAATACACAGTTCAATGAATAACACCTTAAAAACATAAACAGAAATAATTCTCTCCACTGTTTTACAGTAACAAAAACTACGACTCTTCATGTGTTTACACATCCATGAAATATTAATCGAATTTCATTCCTCTTTGAAACAGTATTCTGACTGTATCTTTGTCTCCTCTTACTTGTTGTTTTTCTACATTACCACACTATCTGTTTCTAAGAGAGCTCCTTTGTTACACTACACCCTTTATAACAACAAGATAGTGTAAGAAAATCCATCGCCAGGGATACGTTTCCTTCTATATAATATTTGATTCAATATGATAAATTCAAAACAATAATTAAACAATAAAACATGATAGGGTAATTATATCACCTCTTTTGATTTTCCTCTTAATTTTCCTTAAAACAAACATTAGGATGTATATTCTAAAGAAATTAACAGCAATAGTGGAAACTTCAATCATGAAATTTAATATATTTCTCTAACATAATAATTGTGTTTGTCCATTTCAACGATCAAGTCGTAATATACAGTTTGTTTACAAACATCATGAAAAGTATATGTCAAACAAAAAAGCATTGCCTCAAAAATAATAATAATAAACAGGAAAATTGAGTTTTATAATTTGGTGGCTGAAAAATCTTTTGTTTAAATTTAGTAAAAATTTGTCAGTTCTTCCTAATAAAACTTCAATACATATTGAACGAACGTAGTTTTGTAATTTAAAATATAATTTCAAGTATCATCAATGAATGTTAGTGTAATAAATTCATAAACAATGCTTACTACAGTGTTGTCAGATGTAACACAAGTAAAACAGTTTACCTCAGAATGTCTTGAACAAATTACATTGTCTGACTCTGGAATGCTTCTGTAACTTTAGTGCAATAGATGACTATTCACTTCTAAAACGATTCTTTCATTGTTTTAATATTGTCATTTCCATCGACCTGCAGAGTTAAAGTTACCGTTTCAATTCTTTTTCTCAACTTATCACGTTGTCGTTATACCAAATAAGAGACAAAGTTGACTATTATTTATTGAGTAGAATAAATTGTCGGATTATATACAGAATATAATATTTGTTTCGTTATATTATTAATCCAATGATGACACTCATAAATTATAAAATAAAACAATTATCATGTATGATTGTTAAATTTAGATTTGTCTGTGTTTGTTAGATTAATTTGTATATCTGTGTTTGGTTAATTTTCAATTGAAAAATCTATCTTTTGTTATTTACATAAATTGCAATACCTCGACAGAAAGTACACTTTAAAATTAGGCTTTTCAATTAATTATGTATTTAATCAACAATATACAATTTGTTTCTCTATTAATAACGATTTTATTTTACAATTTATAAAACAATAAATATTGAACAAGTGTTATTAAATTTTGTACAGTCTTAAAGATTCTTCCCATTCATTAACACAAATTTCTATCAATATAAATAAAACAAAACAAATTGGAGTAACTAAATTTATGGAAACAAATAGAAATGTCAAAACGGGTGTATTTACGTTTTTCACCACTAGAGGCGCTAATCATGGGATCCCTTTCGACCTCTTTGTTTTCAATTTGACAGATTCATTGTTATTCCTTTATTTGTATCTAGCAATAACAATACTCCAATAGTCGACTAACTGTGTAAAGTTTCATTCAAAATATGATTATATTTATAAAAATAAACTCTATGTTTTCCATTCTATCCTTTGTAAGGGCAAACAATTGCAATTGAATTTAAAATATTTTCGTTGACTGTTATTTACGAAGCAACTACAAACTAGGGTGTATTTTATTATTATTATTGTCTGTCTTGAATGTCAGATTTAAAAAAAGGATGTGGTTCAGTTTTAACCATGCAATGAAACTGATCAAACGGAAATTAAACAGTTATAGGCAACTTTTATAAAATATAGTTTTTCTGTTTGTTATTTTACTTAAAATGAGTAACATAAATGAAAATTATCGTAAAAAAAGTTATTCATGTATGATTATTCTTTGGAACTGTCCAATCACTACTAGTTATCAGACAGCAGAATATTAGGATAGATACATTGAAAACAGTAATAATTACATTATAAGGAAAATGTTAATAAAACGTGGAAATAATGATTATCACAGAATGAAATGTAAACACAAAGATATAATAAAAGGATTTAAATAAAGCAGGATTATGTTTTATTTATTATTATTTGCAAAGGACCTTTTCCTATTGAAACACTCTAAACAGTGATTGAGTGATCACTCTAAACAAGTTTTACACGCATTAATCCAGTAATTTGTTGTCCTAATCTATTTCAAACGGTTTTATCATTTACTGGTTTCAATAGGGTAGTGCTGTGAAAGCCGATTTTCAGTTGAAACAGATTTAGATATTCTACACCGTCAATTTTGTAATTAGTTCTTTCGTATGCAAATATTAAATTTTAACGCTTGTTGTAAATATCAATAGAGGAGATATTTCTCCTTTATCTATTCTTCTATGAAAACATATTCCTTGGAAAAGAAGGAGTTTTTGAGATATTGAAATAAATGTTGAACCTCTATTTGTACTTGCATGCATGTAGACTGGAGACGGTTTTACGATGGGTTAAAACATCGAATTCTATTTAAGCGTGTATTGAGGTCCCTAAAGTAAAAATATTAGTTTTTGGAATTATGTCTATCGTATGAGCCAAAAAGCGATAACCGATCAAATATAATAAAATTTTGTACTTGGCCATATTTTTGTAAAATTGTTCTACTTATCCTTAAAAATTTAGACTTATCTATCACACAAAAAAAAAATCAAAATATAAATTATCTCAAAATCAGCTCAAATCATTTTGATGAAATTTTAATCAAGAATAGAATCTAAAGTCACAAATAAAACTTATTTTCTCAAACAAAAAGCATTTAATGTCGATTCGTGAATTACGGTAAATAATCACACGAAATTGACCCTGAGGGTCTTTTAAAATACTTAATTACTTGATTGGTTACAAATTTAATTATAATTTTAGTGAAATTTGAGATTAATGATTCAAACGCGTATGCATAAATATTACAGTTTAGAAATAAATGAGAAAATATATAAATAAACCTTCACTGCCATCATTAAAAGCTTCATTTTAATCAAATATAATTAACTCTGGGGATGTAATTATATTACAATCAGAGCAAATTTAGGTCTTTATTTAAATATATAAATGTGTTGTCTAAGTCTACTAACATTACTAACCGCTTTAGTAATGATTATTTGTGATTGGAAATAATTTGGATTTTGATATAGTAATAATATAATATAATATAATATAATATATTTTCTATAGTGCCGTCTTCCCTAATATCACATAACTATTATTTACTTCATATATATATATATATATATAATATGAAAAAATGAATGTAAAATGTAAATATATATATATATATAAACTTAGGTAAATGATCTAAATGTAATATCTGTTTAGAAAGATTCTATTTTTTAAAATATTATTCTTTTTTATGGACTAAATTTTTGAAAAAAATCTTTTGTAATCTATTTTAAAGACAAATTTTAAAAAGAATCAATCAAACAATAACTAATGTTAACTAAAACGTTAATTATAGAAAATGAATGAGATTTACGTTTGTGGAAATTTTGATGAAAATACTTGAATCATGTTTATTATAATGTTCAAATTGTGAAGGTAAATTACAATATTTTGATATATATTTTATATAATTTTCAAACAGGGTTGAAGACACAAGCTACAATTCATCAATATTATTAACTCAATCTAAATTGTAAAGCAAAACCCACATTGTTCAAAGTGATAGTATGTTACTAACATTGATGTGTTTGTTATCAAAAGGTGCATAATCAATTACGTTCTCTTTACAGTTGATATGTAGAATATATTTTGTTAATGAAAAAAAAAACATTTGTATTTATTTTAAACGGATGTATATTAAAGATTGTTAAGTATTTAGTAGCACCTTGTGGTATTCATAACAGTTGCAGATATCATAGTCTGCCTTCCCCGAGATTATCAGGCGTTTGATGAAATGCTTACCCCATCCATCCTTATACAGTTTGGAGGGGTACTTTTTTTTTCATTAATACCTGTGTCTGACACTATTTGTAGGCCTATGTGGTCTTATCTAGTGTCAAGTGTCCCAAATAATTATTTAATAATTTGGAGGATACCTCCTAGAATTAACAACGCACCTGGAATTTGTACAATTACCTAATCTAAACTATTTCCAAATTTACCAAAAACTAAAGTAGATTATGACCGCCGTGTCACATCGAGGTACTCCTCTGCCACTCTCATCAGTATTAACAGTTCTTGCCGTAGATCTTTATTTACCAAGCTACTCCCATCTATGCTATCCGGCCAATCTCTTCTTAAGTCTTCCAGAAGTAGACATTCCTTCACCACATGCTGTGCAGACTGGATTAGACCACACCGACATAGCCTATCGTCTCTGAGTCCTAGCTTCCTCAACTTCACTGCAAAGAACCCGTGTTCTGTAAGAAATTGGGACGCACGGGATTCCAATCTCAGAAACTTGGCAGCAATCCTTTTCTTTACTGATGGACTGGTACTCCAAAATACAGAGTAAGAAGACTAGCAATGTGTGCGTATTCGTCCTTGAGACCAGTAGTGTTTTGCCGACCAAATTCTTGAAATGCTCGGCTAGGTCTATGGTGTTGCGGTCGGACGATCCTTTAAGGAGAGTTTGAGTCGATGCTCACCGGTAAAATTCTAAACCTTCTCGCAGTAAATTGATGTAAGGTGACATACCACGTTGCACATTGACCTTACAAGACACGTGTTAGGCCTTGTGCAATGTGCAATACCCAATTAGGGTAATTATATAAACCATGTAAGTCTTAAATTATATCTATAATAATAAAAGCCAAAACCCACTCACTGACTGACTGACTGACTGACTGACTGACTCACTGATCACGAAATCTCAGGAACCACTGAACGGATTACAATGAAACTTGGTACACAGCTTCCTCATAGGTCCTAGACGCGCACTAAGAACCGGTTTTGAAAAATTCAATGTATAACCGCGGAAATCGCGAAAAAACCGCGAAAAGTAAAATACATTATTTTTTGTAAACTATGAAGCGTACAAACGTGAAATTCGGCAAACATGTTCATCCTGGTGTCTAGGTGCTCGCTAAGAAACGTTATAAAAAAAAATCCATGTCTAACCGCGTAAATCGCGAAAAACCGCGAAAAGTAAAATACATAATTTGTTGTAAACCATGAAGCGTACAAACGTGAAATTAGGCAAACATGTTCCTCCTGGCGTCTAGGTCCTCGCTAAGAAACGTTTTTAAAAAAAATCCAGGTCTAACCGCGTCTAACCGCGTAAATCGCGAAAAACCGCGAAAAGTAAAATACATAATTTGTTGTAAACCATGAAGCGTACAAACGTGAAATTAGGCAAACATGTTCCTCCTGGCGTCTAGGTCCTCGCTAAGAAACGTTTTTAAAAAAAATCCAGGTCTAACCGCGGAAATCGCGAAAAAACCGCGAAAAGTAAAATACATTATTTTTTGTAAACTATGAAGCGTACAAACGTGAAATTCGGCAAACATGTATTATTCTCACTGTATTTAAACACGAAACCTAGAGTTCTGAAATTCAGTACATGGTTTCGGGTAAGTTCTTAGAGGCGTACTAAGAAAGGGTTTGAAAACCTTTTACTCGAAGGGTAGCTAACACCCCTATTACAATATTTTCAGTCAAACGCATATATTTGTTATTAATACATTTTTTCGGTGGCTGTTATTTAGATGAACAACTACAGCGGTTTTTGATCATTGTGAACACTCATGACAAGGCCTAGGACTGCACGCCACAGTTTGCAAGTGGCCTTATCAGTAGGCTGCAGGTATCAGCTGATAAGGGGTCTACATTGCCCCCTACCAGTCAGTCTAGCTACAGACTTTGCTACTTGCTTTGTTTTTTCCTGAACCTCTACACACTTCTGTTCACTTCAGTTCTGTTCTATACGTCAATATATTTTGATCATTTTAGGCAAGACTGATTCCGTTTTCCCTTTTACTTGATACATATAATATTTATATTTCTCTCTATTGTCTTTCTATTTATATATCTCTACTTTCTCACTATGGAAGTTATCAACGTGGATGGGGTGCCTACTCCCCACCATGTATTGCCTATCAATCCTGATGGTCAGTGCTTATTCTCATCTTTGGCTTACTTCGTATACGGCACTGATTCACAAGGTTTCCAAGTTCGGACCAGTGTTGTACAGCACGTTACTAACAATTGGTGCCGATTTAAACCATTCACCTTAAATCGGACGGGGGGCATTTACAGAACAAAGGCAGAATATATGGCTGATATGAGCAAACCGGGAACTTTTGGGACAACATGTGAAATAAAAGCAGCCTCTGAAATATTCCCCTATGTGCTGCAGGTTTACACAGACCAAACTCTGTTAACCAGTTTCGGGCAGCCGGTTGAGGGAATAAAAAGACTAAGGTTTACTGGGCCACTGACAGCAGGCCACTTTGACGTCCTTATTCCCTTAGATCCTGATTCCTCTCTGGCGTCTGACAATGTGAATGTGGAGGCTAATCTTGGGGAAATCCAGGACCCTGCCAACCTCTCACCCACTGATCTCCCACACTCCTCATCCCCGTCTCCAGTAAATTCCCTTACTATATCTAATACTACTGTCTCAGATCACCCCTCCGTAAATTGTTCTAAAACAAACAAGAGACGGGGGAAGAAAAGGCGTAAGCGATTTTCCAATATTAATCGTACAAAACGTCACAGGCAAGCAGTAAATAAATATAGTGAGAACAATCCTGAAGTCAATCGCGCATCCGTAAAAAAATACAGTGAGAAAAATCCTGCAATACATCAGGCGGCTGTAAAAAAATACAGTGAGAAAAATCCTACAATACATCAGGCGGCTGTAAAAAAATACAGTGAGAAAAATCCTACAATACATCAGGCGGCTGTAAAAAAATACAGTGAGAAAAATCCTACAATACATCAGGCGGCTGTAAAAAAATACAGTGAGAAAAATCCTACAATACATCAGGCGGCTGTAAAAAAATACAGTGAGAAAAATCCTACAATACATCAGGCGGCTGTAAAAAAATACAGTGAGAAAAATCCTACAATACATCAGGCGGCTGTAAAAAAATACAATGAGAAAAATCCTACAATAAATCAGGCGGCTGTAAAAAGATATAGTGAGAAAAATCCCGAGGTAAACATAAGTGCGGTAAAAAAATACAGTGTCAAGAGAAGTGAAATAAATTTGTTGCCATGGTCTGTTAAATCAATGTCGGGATTCAAATACAATAGCGATACTGATTACAACAAAGATAAGACTGTTGCCTTAGGTTGCATGACAACATGTAAGTGGTGTAAAGCTAGAAAATGGAAAGATGAAAGTCCTGGTCTGTGCTGTGCTAACGGAAAAGTCCATCTGCCCTCTTCTCAGCCAATGCCAGAGCTCCTACAAGCTCTTCTGACAAACAATCACCCTCTTTCTGAACACTTTCTCTCAAACATCAGGCAGTACAATAACTGCTTTCAAATGACTTCCTTTGGAGGAAAAGAGATTAAAGAAGGCAACTTTATGCCAACCTTTAAAGTTCAGGGGCAGGCGTATCATCTAATCGGGAGTCTTTTACCTTCTTCAGAGCGGGAGCCAGCATTTTTACAAATATACTTTGTTGGTGATG
The DNA here is from genome assembly GCA_963513935.1 of Aphrophora alni. Lineage (NCBI taxonomy): Eukaryota > Metazoa > Arthropoda > Insecta > Hemiptera > Aphrophoridae > Aphrophora > Aphrophora alni. Next base: position 87,247,024 of record OY740773.1, on the reverse strand, counting down.
AGGATAAAGAGTGTCAGCTACGGTGCAATAATGCACCTTCTGTAAAACCGTCGTTAGTGAGCGAACTCCAGAAAATATTACATGAGACAAATCCATACATTAGGGACTTTAAAATGGCGATGGAGATTGCACCAAAAAACGAAGGGTTTCAGGTGGTAATAACAGCTGACAGAAAACCCGCAGGTGCACATAGAGGTCGGTACAACAAACCCGCAACAAAAGAAGTGGCTTTGGTGATCGTAGGTCAAATGTTTGAAAAGCGAGACATCATACTCCACAGCCGAGATACACGACTGGTGCGCATAAGTGAGACTCACCGTGCTTACGATGCGTTACAGTATCCACTCATATTCTGCCGTGGGGAAGATGGTTACTCCGTTAACATACCTCAGCTTGATCCGACCACCAAAGTTGCTTTGAAGAAAACTGTATCGGCTTCCACTTTCTATGCATTTATACTTATGGAAAGAGAAGATAAAGAAAACCTAATTTTACGTTATCGCAGTCTCTTAAATCAGTTTTTAACTGATATGTTTGCTAAAATTGAAACTGAACGATTGAACTTCTTGAGACATAACCAGAGTAAATTACGAGTTGAGGAGTATGTGCATCTGCGAGATGCAGTCGATAAACGTGATGGGCAAGTGTCAGAGCTAGGGAAATTAGTGGTCTTACCTTCCAGTTTTACCGGGGGGCCTCGCTACATGCACGAGAGGACACAAGACGCTATGACTTACGTGCGCCATTACGGAAGACCTGATTTATTTATCACCTTTACATGTAACCCTAAGTGGTCTGAAATACAGGAACAGTTACACGTTGGACAGGCTCCTCATTCTAGGCACGACGTAATAGCGCGAGTGTTTCATATAAAAGTAAAAAAAATTGTCCAGTTACTTCGAAAAGGCTGTATTTTCGGGCCAACTAGGTGTTACATGTATACAGTAGAATGGCAGAAGCGTGGGCTGCCTCACGTTCACATCCTACTGTGGCTTACCAATAACATTACACCCAGCCAAATTGATAATGTCATTAGCGCTGAAATACCGGACCCTACTCTAGATCCCACACTGCATGAAATAGTGAAGTCAGCCATGGTACATGGCCCCTGTGGAAACCTCAACAGAAATTCTCCGTGTATGGTGAACGGCTCTTGCAGCAAGCGATACCCTCGCCCTCTCACCAAGGAAACGCGGACTGCTGAAGACGGTTACCCACTGTATCGCAGGCGCTCTCCCACTGACGGGGGATTTACAGTGAAGGTGAAAGACGTTGACTTGGATAACAGGTGGGTAGTGCCGTACAACCCTGTTCTGTCACGCACCTTTGAGGCTCACATCAACGTTGAAATATGTAACTCCATAAAATCTATAAAATATATATGTAAGTACGTAAACAAGGGTAGTGATCAGGCAGCGTTTGGTCTACAGAACGAGTTTGATGAGGTTACACGGTACGAGTCGGGTCGCTACATCAGTAGTTCAGAGGCTGTTTGGCGGATATTCTGCTTCCCGATCCATGAAAGGTATCCACCCGTCATGCATCTTTCAGTCCACCTAGAAAACGGCCAAAGAGTGTACTTTAGCCCGGACAACATTGGAGATAAGGCCAAAAATCCACCTAAGACAACTTTATTGGCATTTTTTAATCTCTGTAAATTAGACTCTTTTGCTCGGACACTATTGTACAGTGAAGTTCCAGCCTTCTATGTATGGAAGAATAACAAGTTTTCCAGAAGAAAGCAGGGTAAGAGCGTTCCCGGACACTCTGGAGTAAAACAGGACGATGTTTTAGGTAGGGTTTACACTGTGCACCCTTTGAATGGAGAGTGCTACTATCTCCGTATTTTACTCCATGAGGTTCGAGGACCCACATGCTTCAGTGATCTGAAAAAGGTTGATGGAGTAGTTCACCCCTCTTTTAAATCAGCCTGCAGAGCACTGGGATTACTGGAGGATGACAATCACTGGCATCACACTCTCGAAGAAGCCGCCATCTCCAACTTTCCACACAAGATTCGAGAATTGTTTTCAGTGATGTTAGTGTTCTGTCAAGTTGCTGATGCCCTCAAACTTTGGGAAAACTACAAAGAAAGCATGTCGGAGGATGTAGCCATGAACCTTCAGAAGGAGCTTCAAGAGGGAGTGCTGCCTGATGTGGCTGTGGTGTATAACAAAACCTTGGTTCTATTGGAGGATATGGTTTTTGCTATATCTGGCCACCACCTACTCCAGTATGGCCTGCCTACTCCTTCTCGCAACGAAACTGTTGACTCAGTCAACCGTGAGTTACTGAGGGAGGTTTCCCATGATATAGCTGAATTATCAGAGTTGGTCCAAAAAAACGAGCCTAAACTTAATAGTGAACAAAAGAATGTATATGATACATTGATAACCAGTATTCACTGTGAGACTGGACAACTATTTTTCTTGGACGCTCCGGGAGGCACTGGGAAGACCTTCCTCATTAACTTATTGTTGGCTAGAATAAGAAAAGACAGAAATGTTGCAATAGCTGTCGCTTCTTCTGGAATTGCCGCTACCTTACTTGCTGGGGGAAAAACAGCGCACTCCACTTTCAAGTTACCTCTGGACCTCAACCGCCATGAAACTCCAACCTGCAATATTTCTAAACAGAGTGACATGGCCCATGTTTTGAGGCTTTGTAAGTTGATTGTGTGGGATGAGATTACCATGGCACACAAGGGAGGGTTGGAGGCACTTCATAGAACCTTACAGGACTTAAGAAATAACAACAACTTGATGGGTGGAGTGACTGTACTTTTAGCAGGAGACTTTAGACAGACCTTGCCTATCGTTCCAAGAGGAACTCGCGCCGATGAGGTGAAGGCATGTCTTAAGTCATCGTACTTATGGCCAAGAGTAAAAACTCTATATTTGAATGTTAATATGAGGGTACAGTTAATGGGTCATTCAGAGATTGAACAATTTTCAAATCTTCTTCTACAAATAGGAAATGGTCAATTAAAGGAAAACGATGGTAAAGTCAAACTTCCACACAATCTCTGCACTATTGATAGCCAAATAGAATCCTTCACTGAGCACATTTATCCTAATTTGAAAAGTATGAGCATCATTGATCCATCTTGGTTAAAACAAAGGGCAATACTTACACCAACAAATGAGTCAGCAACAAATATTAACAACTTTCTCTTAGAGCTGCTACCATTAGAGGAGATGAAGTATGAATCAGTTGATTGTGTTGTTGAGTTAGAGGAAACAGTCAACTACCCTGTAGAGTTCCTCCACACACTAAACCCACCAGGGATTCCTCCTCACAGCCTCCGCCTCAAGGTGGGAGTACCTATCATGCTGATTCGAAACATCAATCCTCCAAAACTGTGCAATGGCACCAGACTCCAAGTTAAGACTCTCCATAAGCATGTGATCGAAGCCACAATCATCACTGGTGTAGGCCAGGGGGAAACTGTCTTCATTCCGCGAATCCCTTTGATTCCATCGGATTACCATGTTACCAGGGGACTTAAATTTAATAAAGGCGGAACCAAAATGGTAACAATGTTTGAAAAGAAAGATAAAAAAAAGACAAAGACAAGTTTAATAATTAACAAGGCTCAAGTTTATTGAAAACAGAGAGAAATTTCGACGGTTCAGACTTTGTCATTTACAACAAAAGACATCCTGACACAAATCATCAGTAAAAAAAAAAACTTATGATTAACAAGATCATAAATTGTAAAAGTTATAAGCCCTTAATTGTAACATATAATAATTTAGATAAAAAAAATTAATCAACAGATTCTAAAAATTTATCCCCCCTTTTAGTATATATATATATTTATAGTTACAAAAATTTAACAATAAAAAAAAAACAATGCAGCTTAATAATTCAGAGAATTATAATTAATCAAAAAAAGAATTATACGCCCTTAATGTAAAAGTATAATAATTAAAAAAAAAATTAATCAAAAGATTCAAAAAACTTATCCCCCCCCTTTTTTTTTTAGTTTATAAGATGATAGTTTTTTTTTTTTAAACAGTTACAGAATTTAACAAAAATATAAACGAGCTTGATATTTTAAGTAAAAAAAAAAAAGATCATATCTATAGTTAAGATGTTTATCACTAAACTAAAGTTACATAATATAATTGGTTTGAAAATTTCTTAAAAACTATATTGGCCAATAAATTTATATATTTAAAAAAAGAAAAGAATTTAGAAGTTTGAAATTTTGTTAATTGACGTCAATTATTTTAATTTAGAAACTAACCTCTTGGAGGTTGTTAGGACCAAAAATTGCATGCAGGCTCCACCCAAGAAATTGTTATATAATTTATAAATAATTACACAAGTCTACATCTAGAAAATAGTTTTAAGGAACACATATTTGCGGAAGTAAATTTAGGCACATATACAATATGAGTTAGTTAAAGTTCTGTAAAGTCAGCTGTAAAAGGACATCACTTTTATGCACTTGAAAATCTGAAGTTATGTTATACAAAAAACGTGTTTTGCCAACAGGACGAAACTTGTTAGGATGTTTCGCTGGTTTGCGCAATGTGAGACAAGAATTTCTCTATTTCTCCTATTTCTTCTACCAGCATATTAGCTATGGCAAACAAAAAACACGTTTTTTTTTAAACGTCTGTGCAAAATCAGACATGTTGTAGCATTAATGTTCTTTATTGAAGAAAATATCTGGTTATTTGTCAAAATTAAAGTAAATTAATTGCATCACAGAAATTCGTTAAGATTGTAATTAAAAGCTTCTTAGATGATTATAAATTTATTTATATATATATAGTTTTGTTTAAAAGAAAGCTTGTATAAGACTTGTAAGATTCTTCAAAAGTCTATAAAACGAAATTTTCTGATTTAGAAGAAATTTCTCTAATTGTTTTATATTTGACATGTTCAATAAGATATGCTGATCATTTACTGTTCAACATTCGTTTGCACTTATTTCACAAAATTGTTCAAAACTTAAAATGTGCCTTTACAAGGTTTTGTAAATGATGTTTTAAGAAAAGAAAATTTTTTTATAATCATTTAGTTTCAAAAGAAAATAGAATATTAAATAAAACATGAAATACATATTTTAAAGAATACATGATATTTAACAAATTATTTTAAAAAATTAACAAAATTTATAATATGACAAAATCTGTAAGGTTGAAGTACCTGGTTAATCCTGTCGCAGTTCACGTGAGCTTGTACCGAGAAAAATGATGATTTATTTTACATTTTAGAACGAGATTGTTTAAACTAAAGCGCACAAACTGTAAATTAGCATGATGTAGTATAAGACTTGTAAAATTTGAGAAAGAAAGAAGTTTTGTTAACGGAGTAATGCAGAATGTAGACCATGTTGTTATCACATCTAGACTGTGGACGGGTATTAGGGAAGCTAGCTTGACCGGCGAATTGTACTTTGTATTCAGGTGTCAGGCGATGCTTGGTTTTGGAGAGGGCCGCCAGGTGCCAGCATCTGTCAAGGCTAAGCAAGTTGAATGTATATTTACGAATGTGTTTTTGAATGCTACAGCTCTCCCCCCCCGAAAGACGGCGTTAGAGTGGAATAGAGAAGGGGCCAGAAGGGCCTCCCGCAAAATTTTGAAAAAGGAGAGAGAGAGTGTGCGTGAAGGGGTAAAAAAAATATTTTTCTCTCAGACAGGTGTTTTAGACCTCGAGACAAACAAAAACTTAAGACTAACATGCATAGCGAGTGCCACATTATCTATATGTAGTTCGACAGAACCGGTCAGTATACCTTCACCAAGATAAACAAACAAAGAACAAATACACCAAACTTAACTATTAAGGAAATGGACTCACTATGTCCTCGTCCGAAGACGTTATGGTGACGAAGAAACAGAAGAGTTCATGACGCTCTCTATATTCTCGTCGCATCGATTACACCCGCGGAGTGCTCGATGTTAAGATATGTCTAGATAGGGAAACATGTCAGGTACATGTAGCGGCCATTGCCGTAAATTGGAACCTCATAGTTGATCAGACTATGGGTTGAAAAGCGTCAAGTCCGGGGAACAGTGAGATATATCACTGGATAAGGAAAACTAATATCTCTTCGCCTGCAAACATCTATACAGATTACGGCACGGAGGGGCTCTAGGAGAGCTCAGCCCACCGATGCCCAAACATACAGATGTGCATTTGGCTTAGAGGAAATACGGCTTGGTTCCGTATTTTATTATGTTCTGCAGTGCACAGAAAGAAGACTACCAGATGACAATTTGTGCGGGCCAAGAAAGATCAGATAGAAAATTAAATCGTAAAGGAGAAGGTTCTAGAAATTTGTTAATATTTAATTTATATGATGAGATTTGAGTTGCTCGACGTGTGCTTTTTTAATAAAACGAGGTGAATTGGCGAAAGAAAGCGCAACGGTAACTGGAGTAAGAAAATCGATGATCCGGAAGGGACCTGACCATCGAGGCATCAATTTAGCAGCTCGCTTGTCTATGGCAGAGCTAAGAGGGTGTGTTTTACACCAGACAAGATCGTTGATTTTATACAGATGAGGCTTCCTGAATTTGTTATAGGTCTTTTCGGCCTTTTGGTGCGCTTTCATTATATTGTCTTTGGCCTGGCGCCAAACTTGTGATGGATTAGTATTAGGTTTTGGAAGGAGATCGTGTATGTTCCAGCTGAGACTCAGTGGTGTATTGGGGAGAAAATTAAAAAGAATGCTAAAAGGTGTTGCTTTAAGAGTCTCATGATGTGCGAAATTGAAAGCCAGCTGAAGCCAGCAAAGGGAGTCGTCCCAAGAGGATTGATTTTTGGAGTGATAGGCGATAAGGGCTGCCTTAAGGTTTCGGTTGAGTCTTTCCGCATTATTAGGTTGGGGGTGATAAGGAGATAAAGTTGCATGCTTAATACCGCGAGAAAAACAAAAGTTGCGGAAGACATGTGATACAAAACATTGTGCATTGTCAGAGATTATTATCTTTGGAAAACCGAAATTTTGAAAAATGTTTTGGCTTAAGGCCTTAATTGTACTGTGGGAAGTTGCATCTCTGACAGGCATGAGCCAGGTGAATTTTGAGAACTGGTCAACTGCGACCAATATCATGTTGTAGCCCTGTTTTGTCCTAGGAAGCTGTCCGACGTAGTCGATGTGTAATTTTTCCATGGGACGATTGGGAACCGTTGAGGCAAGGTATCCTAATTTGGAGTTGTGAGCAGGTTTGCTTACAGCGCACACCGAACAAGCTCGCACTTTAGAGGTGACATCCTGTTTTAAAGTTGGCCAATAAAAATTCTCCTTTACCTTAAACAAAGTTTTAAGTACTCCAAGATGACCACCCACAACGGAGTCGTGATGATAATTAATCACCAGGTCGACTAAGGACTGAGGTAAATAAATTCTGGTGGGCTTTTCCAGATGATTTTTCAGGCAGAGTACACCTTTACTTAAACAGTACTTCTCTGAAGAGATGTTCTGTTCAAGGTCGGCAATGATATTTTTCAAAATAGGGTCGGCCTTTTGATGAGTCTGGATGTCATGAAAAGCTAGAGGAAAATTTGTGAGGAGACTGGTACACGAAAAGGTGACATTTTCTTCGTTGAAATTTTCCGGTTCAAACATGCGCGAGAGGGAGTCTGCTATGATGTTCTGAGTTCCTCTTATGTGCGCTACCTTAAATTTCAATGAAGTCAACTTGGCAATCCATCGGCCTAATTTACCAAGTTGACGAGGACGTGCTAAAAGCCAAGAAAGGGCTTGGTTGTCGGTTTCTAATAGGAATTCCCGATGTTCTAGATATTGCCTAAATTTCTCTACTCCAAAAACTACTGCTAGGCATTCGGCTTCATATGCAGATGAGGCTTTTCTTTCTGCAGGTGTTAAAGTACGTGAAGCGTACGCTATGGGCTGGCGTGAGCCGTCAATTTCTTGGAGTAGAACTGCTCCAAGGGCCACCGAGCTCGCATCCGTTTGCAGGATGAATGGTTTAGCGAAATCGGCCATCCGGAGAACCGGAGGCTGTGTTATTGCCTCCCGAAGATGTTTAAAAGCTTTCTCTTGTTCAGCTTGCCAAGAGAATTTTTGGCCCTTCCTCCGAAGCAGATTTAGAGGCGCAGCGTGCTCCGCGAAATTTGGAATGAATTTAGCAAAGAAGTTGACCATTCCAATAAATCTGGAAACGGCCTTAGGGTTCTTGGGTTGCGGAAAATTTCTAATTGCCTTTGTTCTAGATGGGTCGATTTGCACGCCACGAGAAGAAACTAGGTGTCCTAAAAAGCTTATCTCATTCACAGCGAAACGGACCTTATCTGGGTTAACAGTCAGGCCAGCCCGCCGCAAACGAGTAAGGACTTCCCGAAGATGTTTTTGATGCTCTTCCCAAGTTTTGGAGTAGATGACTAGGTCATCCAGATAATTAAAAATGAATTTGAATTTGATGTCATGGAAGACCTGATCCAAGAGTCTGGTAAGCACTTGGGCACCAGTACAGAGTCCAAAAGGGACTCGAGTAAACTGATAAAGCATCCAAGGAGTACAAAAGCTGGTAATTTGTTTGGACTTTTGAGACAAAGGGATTTGATGATAAGCTGAATTAAGATCGAAAACTGTGAAATATTTGGCACCGACAAACCAGTTAAAACTTTGATGTAAGTTAGGTAGCGGCACCGCTTCGACGACGATGTTTTGATTGAGCCTCCGATAATCAATCACCATCCTTGTTTTCTTTTCGGGGTGTTGAACCAGAAAAACAGGGGATGCATATGCCGACCGGCTGGGTTCTACTACTCCTGAATCTAACAATTCGTTGATGTGTTCGCGGAGGTATTCCATTTTGGGAGGTGCCAATTGGTATGGAGAACACTTGACCGGAGTGTTGTCCTTCAGTTGAATATCGTATTCAACTAGATGTGTTAAACCTAACCTTTTTGTGAGTACCTGAGGAAAATCATTAATTATTTTTTGAATGGTGTTTTTATCGTTCTTTTGAAGATGACCTAAAGGATCAGGAGCAGTAGATTCAGATGTTGTGGACACTATAGGTTTATACGCAGAATTACTGAAATTACATAGAGGAAAAACAATAGACCTTGAAAATTTAAAATAGAAGTTTTTTGCTGAAAGATCAAGTACCAGTCCCGTTTTAGATATGAAATCTGACCCGAGGATCAGAGGACACGACAACTTATGCGCCACCAGAAAATCCACATTCCAACTACAATGTTCCATTTTAAGATGAAGACGACAAGAGTAGGAAATGGGCAACCTTTTTCCAGAAGCCGTGACACAATCAGCCTTCACCCTGGTTATGGATTTAAATGCCTTGGTGTTTTTTAATTTCTTAAAAAGGGCTTTAGAAATGACGCATCTTACTGAACCGGAGTCCAGCAGAGCCTTAACTTTAATTTGCCCAAAAGCTACTTCCACCAAAGGCAAAAACTGATCGTTCAGACCCCTAGATTTAAGAGAGATATTGTTTTTTTTTTGAAGTTTGCAGTTGGAAAGCTTAGAGCTGGAATAGGTTTGCCTAGGCCTATTCCGTAGAGAGAAGAATTTACAACCCCAGATATAATGACCGGGTATGCCACAATTATAACAAATGGGAGTAAAGTAATTTTGAATTCTATTGCCGAAATTGTTTCTTCTTTGATAGGACATTGAGTTTAAATTTTGAAAAGATGGTTTATTAAAAAAATGTGGTTTCAGGTTATGTTTAAATCCGAAGTGGTTGGTTTTTGAACGGGAGGCTGGCCTGGAGCTACCAACTAGACTCCAAACCTGCCTCCGTTTTTTGGAGGATATTGTCTTGTTGGAGGCCGGTTCCGACATTCCGGGCTTCTATGTCCCGGCTGTCCGCAACTGTAACAGACCACGGGTCTCGTAGGTCTAAACTCAGGACTTGTAACTTCGGGTCTCTTTAATGGAGCCCTTTGCCTGTCAGTATACATTACATTGTTGACATGTGCGCAGAGTCTATCTAAGTCTGCAAAGTTTTTAGGTTTGGCAACAAAGACTAGGCAGTTGCGGACTTCCGGAGACAGTCCCTCCAGAATGACGTCCGTGACCTCCAATTCGGACTTATCTAAATTTAAAGTTTCTGCAGCCTCTTTAATTTGATTAACAAAAATGTGCACCGCCTCGTTAGTCTTCTGGGGCCTATAAAATAACTCCTGCACTAGAGAAGCCAACCTTTTCGAAGGTATGAAGAGACTTAAGGCCTCTTTGTGAAAAGTCTTAAATGTCTGATGTCTAATCAGACATGAATTTAAAGGGCCCTGAGCATAGGGCATCAGAACATTATTAATGTTTAAAGCTACGTCCGGGTAAGTTTTGACTATTTTTAAAGAAATTTTAAAAAAATTTAATAATTTGTCAAGGTCGAACCCATCTGTCTGAGGAATTGTCTTAATTATTTGTTCGGCAGGATGACTTAATTTTCCGTATAAGGAAATGTATTGACAGCCTTTCGAACTGCTAGGTGTGGTTTGCTGAGCGTCAGCCTGCGGCGTGTCCGCAAGGAGATTTGGCCCATTAGACCGAGATGGCTCTGCAGAGCTGGCTTTAGTGGTTCCCCCAGAGGGCGTTAGCGGGATGCTTACGTTTAGTTTTAGAGGAGCAACGGTTTGCTCAAAGGCTTTAAATTTTTCTTTGAGCGTAGCGAAATTGTTATGTAGTTCGGCCAGATCCCGTGGCACATTGTTGTCTGCTACTTTTAGTTGTTCAGTATGCACCCGATTTAGGAACTCTAGCCGTCTTCCGAAGACATTTATGCGCGCACGAACACGAATCATTTTGATTCCTCTTTCGGAATCGAGGTTCTCCAGGTCGTCTTGCAAGACAAACAAGGAGTTCCGGGCTAACGCTATCTGTTGCAAGAGGATGTCTTCGGTGAAGTTTCCCATTTCGGGCTCGACGCTGTTCTGCAGAAGGGACCTAAGAGAGGTTCGCATTTTAGCTACAATGTCTTTTTCACCACCTCTAGCTACTACCTCAAAAGCAAGCTCGGTATTCTTTAACGAGTCCACTAATCGCAGCAAATCCACTGCCATCTTAACCGTTGCTGATAATTATTAAAAAAAAATAAACCAAGTAATTTAAATAAAAAAATTTCTTTTAAGATGATGCAAAAAAAAAGAAAGAGCCAGAGAAAGACTCAAGAATTATATGTAGTGTAGTTGTTGTGTATATATGTGTGTGTGTAAGTATGAATTGATACAGACAAGCGAAAGAAAACTCGAGAAAATTTTGAAGGAAATTTTTGAATTTTTTTTGTTTTTTTTTGTTTTTAACTATTTTTGGATTTTATTATTTATTTAAATTTTTTTTTTTGGATTCCCGAATGAGCCCGCTGTCTGGATCAAATTCAGTGAATGACTAGTGTGCAGTGTATGTAAATATATATATATATAAAAAAAAAAATATTTAAGCAGACAAAATAATAATAAAAAAAAAATTTTATCGAAATTGGTTTAGAAGTTTTTGTGTAAGTGTTTATAAAATAAATAAATAATAAAAAGAGACTATAGATTTATAGAGATTTAAATATTTAAACTAAATAAAAAAATTTCATCAGCAACAGTTGTGCAGTATTTGAAAAAGCTGCAAAACATAAAAATGAGCCTTGTTTAACAAAGAAAATTTTGAATTTAAATTTAGATAGTTCCAATGCAAAATTTTGAAAATTAACTAGGGTTCCAGAATTTAAAATTAACCACGCTATAATCTAGAGATAACCACACTAGAATTTAATTTAACCACGCTCTGCTACCAGAAACATGTTACCAGGGGACTTAAATTTAATAAAGGCGGAACCAAAATGGTAACAATGTTTGAAAAGAAAGATAAAAAAAAGACAAAGACAAGTTTAATAATTAACAAGGCTCAAGTTTATTGAAAACAGAGAGAAATTTCGACGGTTCAGACTTTGTCATTTACAACAAAAGACATCCTGACACAAATCATCAGTAAAAAAAAAAACTTATGATTAACAAGATCATAAATTGTAAAAGTTATAAGCCCTTAATTGTAACATATAATAATTTAGATAAAAAAAATTAATCAACAGATTCTAAAAATTTATCCCCCCTTTTAGTATATATATATATTTATAGTTACAAAAATTTAACAATAAAAAAAAAACAATGCAGCTTAATAATTCAGAGAATTATAATTAATCAAAAAAAGAATTATACGCCCTTAATGTAAAAGTATAATAATTAAAAAAAAAATTAATCAAAAGATTCAAAAAACTTATCCCCCCCCTTTTTTTTTTAGTTTATAAGATGATAGTTTTTTTTTTTTAAACAGTTACAGAATTTAACAAAAATATAAACGAGCTTGATATTTTAAGTAAAAAAAAAAAAGATCATATCTATAGTTAAGATGTTTATCACTAAACTAAAGTTACATAATATAATTGGTTTGAAAATTTCTTAAAAACTATATTGGCCAATAAATTTATATATTTAAAAAAAGAAAAGAATTTAGAAGTTTGAAATTTTGTTAATTGACGTCAATTATTTTAATTTAGAAACTAACCTCTTGGAGGTTGTTAGGACCAAAAATTGCATGCAGGCTCCACCCAAGAAATTGTTATATAATTTATAAATAATTACACAAGTCTACATCTAGAAAATAGTTTTAAGGAACACATATTTGCGGAAGTAAATTTAGGCACATATACAATATGAGTTAGTTAAAGTTCTGTAAAGTCAGCTGTAAAAGGACATCACTTTTATGCACTTGAAAATCTGAAGTTATGTTATACAAAAAACGTGTTTTGCCAACAGGACGAAACTTGTTAGGATGTTTCGCTGGTTTGCGCAATGTGAGACAAGAATTTCTCTATTTCTCCTATTTCTTCTACCAGCATATTAGCTATGGCAAACAAAAAACACGTTTTTTTTTAAACGTCTGTGCAAAATCAGACATGTTGTAGCATTAATGTTCTTTATTGAAGAAAATATCTGGTTATTTGTCAAAATTAAAGTAAATTAATTGCATCACAGAAATTCGTTAAGATTGTAATTAAAAGCTTCTTAGATGATTATAAATTTATTTATATATATATAGTTTTGTTTAAAAGAAAGCTTGTATAAGACTTGTAAGATTCTTCAAAAGTCTATAAAACGAAATTTTCTGATTTAGAAGAAATTTCTCTAATTGTTTTATATTTGACATGTTCAATAAGATATGCTGATCATTTAATGTTCAACATTCGTTTGCACTTATTTCACAAAATTGTTCAAAACTTAAAATGTGCCTTTACAAGGTTTTGTAAATGATGTTTTAAGAAAAGAAATTTTTTTATAATCATTTAGTTTCAAAAGAAAATAGAATATTAAATAAAACATGAAATACATATTTTAAAGAATACATGATATTTAACAAATTATTTTAAAAAATTAACAAAATTTATAATATGACAAAATCTGTAAGGTTGAAGTACCTGGTTAATCCTGTCGCAGTTCACGTGAGCTTGTACCGAGAAAAATGATGATTTATTTTACATTTTAGAACGAGATTGTTTAAACTAAAGCGCACAAACTGTAAATTAGCATGATGTAGTATAAGACTTGTAAAATTTGAGAAAGAAAGAAGTTTTGTTAACGGAGTAATGCAGAATGTAGACCATGTTGTTATCACATCTAGACTGTGGACGGGTATTAGGGAAGCTAGCTTGACCGGCGAATTGTACTTTGTATTCAGGTGTCAGGCGATGCTTGGTTTTGGAGAGGGCCGCCAGGTGCCAGCATCTGTCAAGGCTAAGCAAGTTGAATGTATATTTACGAATGTGTTTTTGAATGCTACAACCACTTTGAATTCAAACGTCTACAATTTCCTGTCAAAGTATGTTTTGCTATGACAATCAGTAAATCCCAAGGTCAGACTTTGAAGATAGCTGGTGTTGATTTGCGGAATGATTGTTTCTCCCACGGCCAATTGTATGTCGCCTGCTCCAGAGTCAGCTCACATGAAAATTTATTTATTTTGCAACCGGAAGGTGAAACTTCCAATGTAGTTTACCGTGAAGTGCTGCAGTGAATAGGCCAGTTATCAAATTCAGGATGAGATCATAATGTTTACCATTTCCATCTGACGGCAGTAGGCACGGGGACCTGCCTAATAACTAAAACTCCCCAACTTTACGTTGACGGCAGTAGGCACGGGGACCTGCCTAACAATTAAAACTCTCCAACTTGATGTCGACAGCAGTAGGCTAGGGGACCTGCCTAATAATTCAAACTCCCCAACTTTACGTTGATGGCAGTAGGCACGGGGACCTGCCTAATAATTAAAACCTCCCAACTTGATGTTGACGGCAGTAGGCACGGGGACCTGCCTAATAATTAAAACTCCCCAACTTGGTGTTGACGGCAGTAGGCAAGGGGACCTGTCTAATAATTAAAACTCCCCAACTTGATGTTGAAGGCAGTAGGCAAGGGGGCCTGCCTAATAATTAAAACTCCCAACTTAATGTTTACGGCAGTAGGCTAGGGGATCTGCCTAATATTGAAAACTCCCTGACCCGGACTTGACATGAGAAACGACGTATGGCCACCTCCCTGTGGTGTTTCTCGGGTAACGCTAAGAGCCATACACTTTAAAGATTAAAAAAAGTAAACATACAAAAGGTATTGTATTAAGATTTTAATTGAATTAAATAGATAATGTAGTATTCCGTAGCGAAGCACGGGTATGTCAGCTAGTTAATTAATAATTAGTTTAATTATTAGACATAAATAACTCATCAATAGTGGCTGGCCAAGTGAGAAAGAACGGAACCAGGGTATTTCCTTGTGCATGTCCTGGCAGGGCATCGGAAATCATTGAACGACGATTCACAGGAGTTCTAATAGATTAATTGCCCCTAATAAGCAGACTTAGAACGCTTCAAAAGGTATCAGACCCAACTAGCGAACTTTAAGCGCTGCATATGATAGCAGAGCATGGTTATGATCCACGGACCACTGGGTTATAGGCCCATCACGCCCATATTTCTGTTGATGTTCGATTCTTGATATTTACAATATCAAATGTTTTTTATTTCAAACAAACACAATATTGTTTATGGTCAATTACTGAAGTTATAACAGTTTAGAAAGTTATACACAAATCACAAATAAATAAGACATTGCATGTGTGAACGACGTTTCGTGAAGTATAAACTTTTCTATTGAACTCTTTTACCCAATATTTAGTAATTACCTAACCTAAAAAAGGAAAATGTCTTTTTAAAAAAAGAATGCATATTTTTGTATTGTTTTCTATCTGAAGTTTATTTTATATTTATCACAAACTGTATTTGTTACATACAGATTCATCAAAAGTCTGGAATATATACTACGTATTTCTGCTTTTTTTTTTTGACCAGCTGTAGGATAGCTTAGTTATACAGAGTAAATAATCTACGTTGAAAATAGATGATGGTTCAAAATGTTTTTAAAAGTAAGTAAACCATTATTTCAAATTTGTATTACTTCACGTTTTATTATCATAGTCTTATTTCGACATAGAAACTTACAACTAAGATTTTAAAGCCTGTTTACCGAATGTATGAACTGTATTAAATCTACAGAGTGCTTATTTATAGAATTTTTAACTATTACAATACAAAGTCGTTAATTTATTTGTTTGTATTTCAGCTAAGTAAATCTGGTCATAGTTACTTGCACTTTATTTTTAATTTATTGTTGTTTATACGGATGAACGACGGTACATTATTCAAATAAAACACACACATATTCTTTGTAAAATCTTACATCTATTTTGGTAGGCTGACATTAGTTTCGCCAGTTACGGCATTGACGAGGCTTACACATAGACTTATAGAATCCCATAGCTGGGGAAATCATGGTCGGCAAAACCTAATAAATGTAGAGTTTTGAAAACGATTTTATGTGTGTTTTCTGAATTGTTTTTAACATTTTACCTGTATACCAATTTATAACATACCTATTCAAATAGCGTATTTAAAATCCAAATGAATGATCACACATTTTTACACAAAAAATCACTTTATTTGTGCAACACAATACAGTAGAAGACAATGATTCATTGCCTAAGTCCATAAATGCTACATACAGACAAACCTTACCGACAGTGGGTCGTGACTCAGCACAGTTTATGTCCATGAAACAGCTGAAGATAATAGCTTAGTCATTGAAACGTCGTCTTATATTTGTGTTGCATAAATAAAGTGATTTTTTGAGGAAAATTGTGTTTTAATTCATTTTCTTACTGAAGTTTCCACAAGTTTAGCTCATTACAATTTATTGAGTGTATATAATATTTGGTTTTCTAAACATAAACCACAATGAGTGCATATCTTATGAGATCATTTTCACTAAAATCTGTTGTTTTATTTGCAATTAAAAATGTTAGCAGTTAAATCTCTACATGAGAACCGACAAGGAACTAATTTATAAATTAGATAATTACTTTTTTAAATCTTAGTCTATGATTTTCCAGGTTAAAATTAATTTTCTACATCGAAAAATTGAAAAAAAATTTGTAAGTTGATAATATTACATAAAAATATGTAAATTAAATATAGTTCATTCCTTAAAAGAAAACAAGCAAACAGCATTTTTGAAAATGAAATTATAATTGAATATTTACCTTTAAAAAGTAAAAAATAACATTTTATGTCGTAACGTTTTGTATTCTTATCGCAGTTTTCAACACTCTATACATAGCTATAAAACAGAGCATTGTTTAAAACTATTCTATAACCTTGTGCATACATATGACTAGCTACATAACGTCACTCTAGGACTAGAATCTTACATTATTAAACATAGCAGCAAGTGTCCTGCAGGCCATAAATCTAGAAAGAGTTTCGACAAGAATGAATAAAAATAGGAATGTATTTTACCTTTAGCTTCTATTTTTATATCAGGTTTGGAGGGACTAACCTCTGTAACATTAAAATTAAAACATTGTATAAGCAATAGTAAACTAAGTGTTAAAATAATATTATTATTGAAATAAATCTTACTAAATTATTTTTGTTAAAAGTGAAATAATTATGAATGTAATAAACAGTACAAAACGATTCCACTTACTGCCCCACAAACCAAACACACAAAACTAATAATTAACAAAACATAATAAGTGTTTGACCTCAAATCTTTAAAAATGACTCTACTGTATATTTCTTTAAGTGAGAAATTTAAAATGGTATTTTATTTATTACTGAATTAGTTTTTATTTATTTCTTATGGAAGATAAGTTGGTAGAAAGGCACTCTGTATTGAATTGTGAAATTTAGAGAAATACGTATTTATAAAAATATGATGAAAATCTAAGTTTTTGCATTTTGTGTGTAGCAGTTTAAATTTTAAATTGACTATAGTGTATCTTTCGATACGCTTCCAAGTAACTCGCCCATTATGGTAGAAACAACGAGTAGTTACAAATTAAGAAACATTTTTGGGCAGAAAAAGATGTAAAACAATTCAATTTTTTCTTGTACATTTGAGAATTATTAGAAAAGAAATGAGTTACGCCACTAACATCATTTAACACGAATCATAACTTTAAGCAATTTTCTAAACTTCAGAAAACATTTTAGTAGTATGTACAAACTAGATAGAGTTGAAAATACTACATACATTGAAATAAAATAACAGAGGCTGATGGCCACAGTTTACAAAGAAACGATCCAAACAATGGAATAACCTTTAAAAGAAGCAGAACACAACTTTCATACTAAGTAAAATACAGCTTGAATTGTAAGAATATTATTTTGTACTTTTATGAATAATAAACTAAACATATAACTCGCTGAAAAGAACGATTAATAAGATAAACGTTGGCTTATTAAAATTCTTCTGTAGTAATTCTGATTTTGCTTATTATTCATATAAACAACTATCTCTGTTTCCTGTATATGCAATTACATAAACACAGATTCAAAATTAAATCAACTTAACATTGCAAATTAATTATTTAAATTTTTCAAAGATTTAAGAAATAGAATAACTGTTTTTATTTCACAAATATGGAAAAGTGGGAAATTGCATTTTAAATAAGAGTATAGCTTAGAGAAAACTACTTTTTTATCATGTGAATAACAGTATCACTTTAGAAAATCGTATTACATATGTATCAACTTTGTGCCAGTATATACGAGTAACTAAAGATGACCACTTTGTCATTGAAACGTCGCCTTGTTGGTTTATTTTATTTTGTGGACAATGGAGCGTTTTGGTGGCGAATTTTCCTCAAGTTCATTTTACTTTAATGATTTTGTTAACGATATGTGAAACTATTTTTAATGACTGTTCTAAGGAATATAACTATGTATTATTTTATTATTATTATTGCTGTATGTCGTTCATGCCATTCTGGTTTTTTATACCTTTACGACTCACTAATTAATCAAAACGTGGAGAAAACAGTTAATTGAGTATATATACAACGAGTTTCTGATTCTTCCTATTAGGTTAGGTGTCCATAAAACGTATATACTACAATGCTCATAAATTATTTTTAAATTACATTTTGAAATTTTATATACAATTATTTTGAAATTGATATATTTATGTAATCACGATTTACAATGAACTAAATAAAATTGTATTTTTTTAAAATTAAAATTTTGAAATCTCACAAAAAGAAATGTGATTTAGTTTAATGGAATTTAAATAAAAGATAAAATCGACATTTAGAGGGAATTAATATGGTACTACGGACTTTATACTCTAGTAATTACAAAGGACAAACTGTTTTAACTGCTAAATCAAACATAATTTAATTAGAAATAAGAATGCGATGTTCGTGTCTACTTATTTTAACGTGTAACATGTTTCGCTTTCATTATGATAGTGAAAACGGGAATTTTATTGAATAGGATATAGATATATAACCCAACTTTTACATTGAGGTAACAACGAGGCGTCGAACCTGGATCTTCATGTAGTCTTCGATTAGATCCATCGTTTTTATCTTTCCTGTCAGGTCTTTATCAACTGTTGTTTTCTTCAATCTTTGACACTTTTATGATAATCGATAAAGATCGCTGATAAAACTTCGCTGATAACATTGATAATGCTTTACTGCGGAACCCAGGGAATGAGTATGTGTGGGAGAATCCTGAAGAACCTAGCTGAATCTAGCGATTTGTTCACTTAGTCTCGGGTACCCGTATCTTTTATCTTTACTATTAGATAACTTTTGCCCAACTCTTAATCTCTTCCGACCCTGATGATAATGGTTTATCGGAGGACTAGGGCCTTTATTGTATGTTCTTTTTTTTATATTTTCATGATACTATGTTCTAAGATTGTTTTTTTTTTAAATCATTTAAATACCAATAATAAAAATTTTTACGGCCTAACTAAGGTAATGGGAATAAAGGATGAACTATTTGGTTCATATATTTTATATGAACGTGAAAATGTATAAATAAAAAATAGGTCATTTATTAATTGTTTTTTATACCTGTTAACCAAATTACTTTTCAATTCTGCTTGATGGAAAGGTTATTGAGCTGTGAAGATCCATTTTAAACACAACAAATCAAACGCTAAATAACAACAACTATAATTCATTTACACAAATGAGTACAGTTTGCTTTTTGTTCTGGTATGTTACCCTAAAAGTTTCATCTCTTGAATTCTATATTTTAATGCAGATTTCCATTTGCAAAGTTAAGTAAACAATATTTTTCTATAAACATCATTTTCAATTAGTGTTGAAAGCATTGTTTAACTCGTAAAGCATATTATAAAGAAACATTGTAAACATATTTCTAATCCAAATTCTACGAGACAACTGAAAATCACAAGTAATTATAAAAGTATATGTTACTAACTCTATTTTGTTTCTATTTCAAGAAGTACGTGCATCATTTGTCGTTCCCCGTTCATATAAAAAAGAAAAGGTGTTTTGACAGTGAACAAATAATTTGAATTTCGTTTAGTTTCACAACTTATTAATTTATGTTTTTTAGAGTCCACAAGTAGTCTTCTAACTAACTGAATTTGATTCCGTAATTTTTACAGACATTGTAAAAAAAAATTTATTCCATATCTTTTGTTTTATAGTTCCCCTTTCAAAGGCAAAAACGATAAATTTTGTTATAAACATCATTTTCAATTAGAGATGAAAGCATGATAGCTAAAACTCACCAAGCACTAATACCGCAGACCGGCAATTACGTTTTACATTGTCGACAATAATTGTGTAAATCCCAATTGTATATGACAACTGTAATTCCTAAGTAATTCAACAAATGTACGATACAAACATTATTGAATTTTTATATCATCTGGATATACCTAAATCAGTTATGTTCATAATACTCATGATAATATAAAGAAAGTATTTAAATAGTGATAAAAATTTGCAATCCTATATTTTATCAGAGTTTTGATTTTGTTAATTATTCCAAATGAATATATAATGTCACACATAAATTCCTAATCTTTTAAATCTTACATTAATAAGTATTTGTCTGTAGAAAACAATCCTAGAAAAAAATTCTACAAGATTTAATCTATAAAATAAGCTGTGAGCTTCACATTTAGTTTCTATTTTAACCTTCGTGGAAAGTTTATATTTATGATTAAAACATATCAAAGAAAAGTAATAATGTTTTTTATAAATGAAGTAAACATTTTGAGATTTAAGTAAATATACATTTAGTCATTATGTTAAAGAAAGATAATTTTGCTATCGATGTTTTGCTAACAGCTGCAAGAATTAAAGTATTTTGGTAGTGATATATTTAATCATAATTTGACCTAATCTATAAAATTGTTAATAATTTTAGCTGAAGAATATATGGAGGAAGTTAAAGCTTTATTTCAGATAGACAGACGCAAAAACTATTCTGGTTTTACCCAACGATCGACAGAATTGGATAGAAAATTGTGTTTTGTTAATTCATAAATTTCATTTTAGGTTTATTTTTCTAATTTAGTCTAAATTAAAAATAAGTTTAACAGTAGCTCACACCTTGTGGAAATAAATAGAGGACAAAGGGGTTAGTTTAGGTTAGTTTAGGAGTTAGGTTATGCAAAAAGAACTATTATGAACTAGAAATAGAAGATGGAAAGTTTTCAGAAGTGAGATGAAGTTGTGAATTACCGGTTAGTAACTACTTTCAATCGTCGACAATCAATTTTTATTCTATACAATCATAATAATCGTTTTTATAAGCTCTCAAAGTAAAGGTTTATTTGAAGCTGCATTTTGAACAGAGTTCAACACACTATACAGACTGAATTAATATAACCGGGGCTCATGGAAACACTTCAGAAAGAAGCGTAAACAAGAATAGTTTCCTCTAGTTTGAGCAACTTCAACTAAAGGTGTACACTACTCTGTTTCCATAAATAAAACAGTGCTTGACGTGTCAAAATTAATTCCGTACTAAAAGTAATAAACAGAACTTATATTCTCAGAAAGGAACATATAATAAGTTCAACATTGATTATTTAAAAACTGTTCAACAAGATTTTTGGTTGAAACAAATGTGTCTGTTTCTTCTATATACAAATACTTAAACACACTTTACAAAATGAAATAAACTATACTTTATGTAGGGAATTTTTCAGTTTATTCTAAAATTAAAGATAGTCGAAACTGTATTACACAAAAATGGAATTTAGGAAAGTACATTAACAAATGTATATTGATGTTTACAACACATGTATATTAAAATATATTTTGTATTTACCTTAATTGTCCTGTCTAAAATAATCCTTACTGAAATATTGTTTCCCTACGTCCGTTTCGCCTGCAAAGAGGCATCATCAGGCTTCACACTTTTCACAATTATAAAACTACAGACAATAAAACCACGAATATATAAACACAATATACAATTTATAATTCGTCGAATAATGATTATGACTATATTGTGTTTAAATGTTCTTGTATTTATTGAGTGTAGTTTTATAATTGTGAAAAGTGCGAATAATGATGATGTCTCTTTACAGACGAAACAGACGTAGCTAAACAATATTCCAGCAAGGATTAATTTACACAAACCAATTAAGATAAACACAAAATATGTTTAAAATAAACAATCCAGAGTCTTAATCAAAATAAATTGTTTAAAAACATATATATATATTGTTGTTTTGTATGTGTATATTATAATTATGTTAATACTATTAATGTAATTGAGTCCAACGTAGAATTGTTTTATTTTAAAATGTATAACACAATTTACAATATATATATTTATTATATATATATATATATATATATATATATATATATATATATATATATATTACATTACATTAATGATCAAAACAATACATCAATTGAAATTCATAACTTTGTTATGAAGAAATAATTTTAAAAATGAATAAAAACATATTTTTTACAAAACATCACTTTATTTGTGCAACAAAAATCAATGACTACGTTTTCATCCACAGCTGCACAAACACTAATGACAGTATGGTATACGACGTCTTGTATTTGTGTTCCCCAAATAAAGATAATTTTTGTGAAAAAATGCGTTATTATTCATTTGGTTGTTGAATTTTCCACAAGTGTAGCTCCTTAGAGTTGATTGAATAAATAATTGATTCTAGGTTTCTTCTTAATAATGAATATATAGTCGAATCAGGCGGAAAATAATACTATTCAAATTTGAGTAACGTGTTGTTTAAAACTTAAACTATCCTAATATAAATGACGAAATTGGTTTGTGTACATTATAATTTTACAATAAACTGTACAATAACTTTACAAAACTAAAAAAAAAAACAACAACCTTTGGTTGTATTAATTTAACTTTTGTTTAAATTGAATTTATTTAAAACTGTTTTTGCTACAGCAATATGTGAAGCCAGGAAAATAAAATAAAAAACAACTCACTTTAACGAGTACGGGATTAGAAAACCCAAGGGACCAAAGTGGATTTACATCTTTCTCCATGTAGACTTTGGATACAAACCTCTCATTAATAATTCCTACAAGTTCTCTCTTGACCAATTTATTTTATTAATTTTCCAACCCTGACGTTCTTACAGTATTCAATCTTTAATTTATGTTATTTTCCCCCCTTTTTTGGAGCGATGAGGACGGTGAGGTTTTGTTTCTTTAAACAACAAAGAAAAATTTTAATGAAACAAATAATGGAATTGACATTTCTTTTCAATAATATAATATCAACTCGTATTAGTCCAAAAACACTACTAGTCTATTTAGATCAAGATATTATCTGTAAGTACAATGAACCACGCTAATATAAATACGAAAGCAGGTTCGCTTACTTTTCTCTTTTCCTGTGGTATTTCAAGGGATTTATTTCGACTTTTTTGTTTTCATTATGACAGTTATATTGAACCGGTATACTTTGTTATTCATTCATGTTTTTCAATCAATAACATTTTCTCTTAATCATCTGATCTTATAAAGATTTAATAAATAACAATACATTCAAAATTAAACTGAATTTATCTAGTTTCGTTGGAGGAAGTAGTTCTTAGAACAATATTATTCTTTTTTATTTCTTCCGGTATTTTGTTTTGATTGAACATTTAAAATATGAAACTCGAAGTTACTTTTCTACAAATCTATGTAAAATTACTGTAAAGTTTCAAATATATATCCGGCATATTAATCCAGAAAACCGACCTCTTCATGGAACACCCGGTACACAACATAATACGACTTGCTACAGAACGTCACATATTTATCCCTACATCTAGAGTCTGACATTATTAAACATAGCAGCAGGTGTCCTACAGCCCATAATCCTAAAAAGAATTAGACACGAATAACCCTGCAAAATAGCAGTGAGCTTTACCTTTAGCTTCTCTTTTAATATACGTGGATGGATTAACCTACATAATATTATAATTCAAACATACGGTATAAACTTTGGAAGAGATGCAATTACACCAAGATGATAGAATGCATAATAATTATGAATTTAATAAACAGTGCAAAGACTTTTCCATAATTTGCTTACATACTCGTAGACATAACAAAATATTAACTTAACTGTAGTTATTTTTGACCTACCGCCATCAATCCTTGGATAATTCTATTTTAGTTTATATTGTCGTATATTTATTTACTACACGTGTTTCGGACATTATCGTCCATCGTCGGGTGATAACACTTAGTTAAAATATTCAACACAAAAATACAAGTAACACATATCATTCACGCACGAGAAACACAATATTTCAATGTCACCGCGCCGGCACTACATAGTATACTATGCATTGGTCATGTGCGTATGGTAGTTAATCTGTTTATCAGCTCGAAGGTGGGGGTTGCTTCAAACCTTTTTTTGTCATTCAACAATCCATCAGGGTTCTGCAATTCGCTACGATAAATTAGGTATTCTTCCAAGCGGTTCATATAGTTGCCCTTTTTACAATTTTTTAGTACTTGCGTGTTAATTTCCATGTTGTCATATTTATGATCATTATCTATCAAATGTTCCGCAAACTTAGATTTTTCAGGGTGTTTTAGCGCTTGAATATGTTCTTTGTATCGTGATTTAAACGGGTGTCCTGTCTGTCCTATGTAAAATTTGTTGCATGAGCTGCAGTTTAATCTATATATACCAGTATTTGTATATTTATCTTGTTTATTGGTTATGTTCCTGTTTATTATTTGGTTCAGGTTGGAATTGGTTTTGTATGCTATTTTGTAACCTTGTTGTCTGAATATATGGGCTATTATGTTATTGAATTTGGTGTTGTGTTGTAAAGTTACAAACTTGTTGTCCTGTTTTATTATATCCATAATATTGTTTATCTTTTGTTCCATTTTCTTGAGTATATTGTCTACTATTGTCGGTTTGTATCCATTTTGGTGTGCAATATGTTTTATTGTGTTTAGCTCCTCTATGTAATCGGGTTCTTCCATAGGAATTGATATTAATCTGTTCACCATGTGGTAGTAGGCTGCCATTTTATGTGTGATCGGATGGTAGGATGTGGTGTGAATGGTCTGGTCTGTGTTGGTAGGTTTTCTAAAGATTTTGAATTTATGTTTTCCTTCTATTCTTGATATTGTGAGGTCTAGTTGATATATTAACTTAAAATAACAGGAATGTTCCTTTAAAATATGTGCATAAATCTAACGGGAAAAGAATCATTGTGATCCCAAGCACCCTTCCTGGATCTATACTTTTTTTTATCTAGTATTGATTAGATCTCTTTCACCAATGACGGACGGATGCCACATCGAAGATAACTTATTGGGTTTTGTAAGACCACGAATCGTGAATATCTGTCAAAAAACTAAATTTGACATTTTTTATATTAACAAACAAACCCTATATTTAGTGTACTGAGATATATATGAAATTTTTTTTAAAGTTTTTAAACGACTTTCGAGATAATTTCTGATTTAAATTTTAAACAGCTGCCATTTTTACCTTCACATAACTTATCTAAGTAGGATGAACTGGGAGATAAGTGCACGAGTATAAGTTTTTTAATTGTTTGTCAGTAGAGGTGAAGATTTGTAACAATTTTATACTCTTTAAAGAGAAATTGAAACTGTTTCTCTTGGAGGGAACTTATCTATTAGAGAGTTCCTTCAAGATTTATTGTATACAATGTGGTCACGATGTCATCTTTATTTTTATTTTATGTTTTCTTATTATATTTAAGTTATTGAGCTTATTTATGTGTGATAATCTATGTTTTGTTTGTGTTGTGTTTTATTGTTATTTTGTTAAGGTTTTATGTAGCCTGTTTACAATTCTGACATTTTTATAATACGTCTATGGAATGAATGTATAAATAAATTTATATAGCAAAATATACAAAATAATATTTGGTTATTTTATTGGTAAAATGTAAATAAATATTGAGCTAGAGATAATATTAGATAGAATAAAACCGGAACACAAGATCTAACAAAAAACACGTTTGATTATGTAAACGTATATTTCATGAGACTTGTGTTTGAGTTTTATTCTATCTAAAATTGGTAATAGTTTAGAATAAAAATAGTAATGCAAACTTATGACGACATCACATCTATTTTCTAGTTATACACTAAAACCTTTTCTTCGTGCATTTATTGTTTTCATTTTTTAAAAACAACAATCGTAACTGCAAAAAGACACGATGCATATTTTTGTCATAAATATTTGAAGGAATTTTTATCTACACGTGCGATTATTTCTGTAAGTTCCGCTACGTATTTTCGAATCATAATTTAAAAGTTGGATAACTTTGTTCTTCTTTTAAAGTCAGCTCACTTGTTCATTAAGACGCAGTTGAAACGTTTCATTGCACGTGTTTAAAGAATAAAAGAAGTGTTATTATTATGAATGAAGCCTTACTTGTTCTATAGAAAGCAACATTTCATTGAATTATTCGTCAACAATTTAACTTTAACAGAAACATGTAACAACAGTTTAAATACGTATATTGTGTTCGTAAACAACAATATAAATACACAGTTGAGTTTTCTTTTTATTAATAAATACTCTGATTCAATGAAAACCGCGTTGAACCATCTTGACGTCCTTTATAAATTAGAATTCCAAATATGTCGACTATAATTTCTGATTTAAGAAATACTACTTTAAACATTTTACTTTCTCATGTAGAGAAAATAATGTGATTAGTTAAACAAACATTGAAGTCTCTTAAGTTAAAAAAGGTGGTTTTGAGTGGGATGTCTGTAATCTGTAGTAAGCATATCTATAGCCCAAACGACTGGAGCAATTAGCCTAGATCAAATTATGGTAATATATTTTAGGATTTGCCATAAACAAAAGTGAAACTTTCGATTTACTCAAAGTCGGCTCCAACGAGTTTGATCAATTTTTAAAGTAATCATAAAAAACTTATTTGTCTTCAACTCTTCAATAGTAGCGATTGTAGAGTTAAAAGTAAAAACAAAAACAATGGTAGGTCATGTAATTTATAAAACATCAGCTATACCAATTGCATTAAATTTTTTGAAAAATCTGTATTTTGAGCCAAATCAGTGTAAAAAATTGCAAATAACATAAAATTATTGTTTAATATTTACCTGTATTTATAAAAAAAAGACTAATCTTGACTACTGCATTTAGCGGTGATTCATGTTATAATATGTCTATTTAAGATGAGTTTGTGACACAAGATATGAAAGTTTAGAGCTTATATAAATACATAAGTATTTTATAATCGACAAAATTTTATATGGCTCCAGGTTGATTTTAATATTTTTAAAGTATATAATAATGATAATTAGATTACGTACTTTTATAGCATTTTTTTAGTTCCATTGCTATGTATGTTGGATAACTAGTTTCCACCTTTACTTGACAGTCATGTTTAGATTTTTTAAATGTATTATTTGGCATGGACTTCGTTACACATAGGTACACAGACGATACAACAATTAACATTTATAACTTTTGATAGATCCATACGGCCGGGAGACATGTCTCGCACAAAGTGTTCTGCTATGGTTAAGAATCCAGTTTGTCTTGTCTGTTCAAGGTCCTTCCTCCTTTACCTTCCTTCTGTGATTGTTGGTAATGAGTTAATTAATATATATTATTTACCTTTTTCGTTAGTCAGAGCAATTTTTTTTTATTTGTAGAAACACTACAGCGCTGTTTCGCCGTTCACAGCCGGCTTCGTCAGGTGTAGGCTTAACATTTAAATAAAACACATAACGACACTGAACACACACAAGATAACATGACATAAAATACAATATAAAATCTATCTGAGGTTAACTCTTCGTCAAATGTCATACAAACTTTATACTGGCGCGGTCGCGGCATAGTTTCTGTGTTTCTGAACGGAGAGTGAAGTTAAGGTTGATAATGGATTCTCAATATCAGCTGTGTTTGTTTAAAGATCAGACATTAGGTCGTAGATGGGGTTAGCTGCAAAGTTCAATTTATCTAAGGAGTGAGCTGGGGTTTCTTTTCTGGAAAGTGTGTATATTATATTCTTCCAGTACGTTGAGACGACGGCCTTCCTCTCGTTGTGGATTATGGTCAAGTTGGTGCTGATATCTGTGTAGGTGTGGTTTGTGTTGATCATAAGTTCGGCATAATTAGATTTATGTCTGGAGAGGGGGTTTTTGTGAGTAGGTAAATGTTCATTAAATCTTTTTTGTAAACGATCTGCCCGTTTGGTCTATGTAAACTTTATCACAGTTGTTACACGCGAGCTTGTAGACTCCACTATTATCATATTTGTTAACTTTTTAATTTATTTTTGAATTGGTGTTAAGGAAGTTTCCCAGGTTGTTGGAAGTGCGGTAAGCGATATTGAATCCATGTTTCCTGAATATGATGTTGGTAGGACAGTTTAGAATGCGGTTATATTCCATAGGTACATATTTTTAATTGCCATCATCAATTCTATTTTGAAAATTGATGTTGCGATTGTTGATTTTCTTTTTGTGTTTAAATATCAATTTATCTACCATTTTAGAGCCAAAGCTGTTCTTATAGGCTATTTGTTTTATTATTGATATTTCCTTCATGAAATCGTTTTGGCTCATATGTACATGATCGAGCTTAAAGTGCACTATAAATGAAACATTGTATGCAGCTATCTTGTGCGTTTAATTAAGGAGATATATCACAACTTCCAAAGCGATGAAGTAAACATGGGAATGTTACCATCTGCAAAAAAAAGTCGAAAAATGGATACGCTTGTAGTTTTTGGAATATTCAAAGCACTAAATCATCCTAATGAATCCGTTTTGAATGAAAAACAGAAATTCAATTGTCATCCCATATTTATTTCCTTATGTAAATTCATTTCCAATAGGCAGAGAAGGAAGTTAAATATGGAGGGACTTAATACAGATAAGACTTACCATAGTAGAACACTTAGTGCGTGACATGTCTCCTGACCGTAACGGATGTGACAGAAATTATAAATGTTAACTGTTGTGTCGTGTGTGTATCGAAGTTCAGGCGAATGAATACATTTTAAGGATCTAAAGATGGCTTTTTAGTAAAAGTTGAAACTAGTCATCCGATATCCAAACCAAGTTAAATGAAAAAGACTGTAAAGGTACGTAATCTAATAATCATTGAAAAAATCACTTCCGGTGGCTAAAAATCTCCAAAAATAAATAAACTATATAAGTGAAATTTGTGTCGACAAATAATTTCGTTTGTTTACTTTTTCGAATGTGAATGAATGTTTTTGCGATATTATGGACTGTTTATTTGTACAAAGTAGATAAAAACTAAAAACTAAATAACCAGAAGGGGAAATAATACTGAAAATAACACAAGGAGATACTTGTCAGTAGAAAGTAGCATAGCATTATTACAAAATAGAACATAGTTTATTAAATCAATTCAACAGTGTCACGTTCAGTTATTGACATATGTCTAAAATTATTCCAACGTGTAACTGACATGATCATCGATTTGGTGTACAATCAATAAGCCAAACTAAAAATTTATGCAGTCCAAGTTGTTCAATCTCGATTCTGTTAGCAGCTCAAGAATATTAAATTGATTGAGTATTTATAAGAAATTGCTTTGGAAATATATTTGGTTGTCAATAATTATTGAGATTAACTTGTGACAATATACAAATAATAACACAAAAATCTAACAAATATTTGCATAAATAATCCGTTAATTAACTCAAAAGCGTTTTAGCGATAATATGATAATCTTCAGTAGTACACTATCTGTCATGCCATAACTACATTAAATAAATACCTTAAAATTATCATCAAGTTATTAAGATGACGACAATAATTAAATGTTTGCTTGTGAAAAATTGTTGAAACGTTTTGTGTTATAGTAATTAATTTTGTTTAGGTATTATTTAGATTTATGCCTTTTGGACTAAAATTGCTCCGATATTAAATTAATATAATTCCTTAATCAATAGTCATTGAAACTTTATTTCCAAAATAAGTACACAAGTAATTATTTTTTATTTGTTATCATAACAAAAAACTTTTGACACCTATGGTTTGTGCACCTGTAACAACTGAATTTGATGATGAATTTGTCTCTGAAACATCGACTTTTAGAGGGTTTGCTTAAATTTCTTCAGCAGTAAATACCTTCAAGAACTCACTTTTAATGATTTTGGACGTTACAATCCCAGGGCAACATAGTTGGATCTACTCTTCTTTTATCTAAGTCTAACTTTAAAAAATCTAAACTCTTAATTAATAATAAGTTGACGAATCCTAAATTTAATATTATTTATCTTTAACAATAAACAGAAAACTACCAATTTTAAAAGTTATTTTTTATAACACATACATGAAGGCGAGTAGGAGGTACCTATTACTTTTGGTGTTTTTCTTTAGAAACAAGTTAATCGACCCTCGATCTTTTAATTGACGTAAACAGATTGCTGAGGTATTAGATGAAAAGAAAATCCGTAAAAACAATCTTGAACACCAACAGGTTTCATATTATTATTTTTAATAACATTAAACAAATATTAAAAGGTCCATTACTTTTATTATTTACAATTCAACCAAAATTACTGCTACCACACTCATTTTTCCAGATCTTCTTCTAAATGAAAAGTTATTCTCTTAAGAAATTGTGTTTTAATGATAACTTCCTCAACATAAATTACGAGAAGTTGTACTTTTTTCCTGTTATTTAAAGAGGAAAACGTCTCACCCATATTAAAAAAGAAGAAAAGACTTCGTATACTCTAATAACGTCTGGTCGGAAGTGAACTAGAGTTGGTCAAGAGAGATTTAATAAGAACAATGAAAGAGAGTAACCTAATCCTATACTACATGAAGAAATATGTAGATCCAGCTAAGCTTTTTATGGATTGCCACACCCATACTATCTATAATTGAACTCCAGAGTATATAAATGTTTAAAATTTAATAATGCAATAAACATACTTTTTGTAGGCAATAGTGGATCTTTTTATTATTTGCACTAAAGCTTTTTTAGGATAAATCCCATCATCAAAGTGCTTGTCAATTTATTGAAATTACATAACATAACAACTTTAACCAAAGGACCAAACTTTAACTATTAAAATTATTAAAACTAACATAAACATTAAAACATATTAAAATGTTTAAAATATTAAAAACTGTAATAATTGGAATAAATGAAAAACTGTTATAAGTGGGTCGTTTTAGAAATAAATAACTGCATAATGCTTTTAAAATTGTTTAAAATGAATACCATTAAAAAAATTATTTTTCATGTTAAAAACATATCCAAGATTCATGTAATGTATATATATATATATATATATATATATATATATATATATATGTGTGTGTACTTTTACGAGTCAAATGTGGATATATATTGAGTAAAGTTATACTTACCGATATGATCAGAATAAAGTTTATCGTCTCAAGTGACGGTGATTCCATAAGGAATATCACAATAAATCTCTACATTAGAAATGCAGTAATAATAATCCTCTGTGAAGGAAAACTTTACACAAGAAATATCTCAAGTTATTTCCCAGGTTTTAGTATAATTAAGATCCTTCATTTAACTAGGGATCAATTCCTTAATAAAGTTAGATTCTGGAACTGATTTTCCTGTCAACCACTATCTATAACTTTATAAAAACGTTTTATTACTTCTGATTTTTCAAAAAGTTTTTCAACTAGAATTTATCAATGATAAAGTTAGTTATGTCAAAAACATCATAAATAACAATTACATAGAAATCGAAGAACCATATTGAAATTTTAGTAAAATGTGAATATTAGTGACCCAACCTGTGTCCAAGGGGAAAATATTTTTTAAAAATAATAATAATAATGTTACTTTTCAAAGTCGAAACAAAAACAAACTTGGATCGTGGTCATCATTAACAGCAAGATTTTTATTAAAAGGGATTTACGCTGAAATCATGTTTATGACATAAGCAAAACAATTCTAGGTCGATATTTCAATAAATGTATATATATATTTTAATGCGTTGATATTTTAGGTCGATATTTCAATTAATATGTTCATTTTTTTAATGCGTCAATTACATTTTTTGATTCCCTGATATTTTAGAAACGATTGCGTTTAGTTGACTTTGGGGAGGGGAGAGACAGAAAGTTTGTGGACAGTTTATTTTGCATATTGTCTATCGCCAAATAATAATTATAAAATAAATTTTCAAAAAGAAAAACATAATTGATTACGTTTAAACGTAATACGGTCAGTCTAAATCACATAAGTTAACTATCCTAATGTGAGAATTAGCCCGCGTCCCACGAGATTGTGTCTATAACCATTGACTCGCGGTAAACCTCAGAACGTTATTGGATTCCAGTCTAATTGACCAATCACAACTACCAAACTAGATATAGATTTGTTGTAACCGCAAACAAAACAGGGTGATTTACCAATACGGGATCATTTAGTCATCGTTGTATTTTATCCTTTAAATCATGTCATGGCATTTAATCGAAAACAATGAATATTCCGTACACTTCCTTAAATATAAACAGAAATACAAAAATGAACTTTAATATAAACACGTACTTAGGATTGAGCACTGCCACATGATGGGGCGTTCGGCATTAGAATGTCTGGAAAATCCCATCCAAGAATTTATGATATTCTTTCTGGGGAATGTATGTGTATTATTAGCTATATATACACTTTTTTTAAAGTCTTGGGTTATACGTAGACTTGAAAATGATAAACTTATAAACGGTTACATATTTGGCTTGGAAATACCGTAGTAGCTATTAGGATCTAGTTAGATGTCTCTCATCCATCTTTCCTCTCTCGACACTCCCTGTTCTGACGCTATTAGAGGACTATGAGTTTTTATTTTCTGTTCTTGTCATCTGTTTTTTATAAAGTGGTGATGACCGAGAATGTTTTACTTTTGAACAACGAGATAAAATTATAATATATATTACAAACCGATGATGACAGATAGGTTTTTCTCCTTTAAATAACAAGTGGGGAATAAACGTTGAAAAAATTCGCTGTTTTGAGACTCAGTTTTCATAAACCGATGTCTAATATTTGTTTTCGTCCTTTGGTCGAGAAAATTCTCTCATGTCGGTTTTTATGGTTGAAAAAGGAGTCGTGATTTACGATTATTCCAGAATTTTCCATCATGAAAAGTGTTTGCACACACATTGCAACATATTCAAGAAATTAAGTTTAAATTTAATTTTCGTTGTTGACTTAGAACTCGGAATGTTTAGAAAAGAAAACATTGATTAGAAATGACGAACCAAACTAACTTGTTTTAAAACCATTAGAGGTAATTAGAATTAAACTTTTTTTA
Organism: Aphrophora alni; assembly: GCA_963513935.1. Taxonomy (NCBI): domain Eukaryota; kingdom Metazoa; phylum Arthropoda; class Insecta; order Hemiptera; family Aphrophoridae; genus Aphrophora; species Aphrophora alni. The sequence continues at coordinate 87,213,874 of OY740773.1, read as the reverse complement.
TTCTCATTTTGTGACCGAACTGAAATTTTAAGAAAGAGCCGAAACGAGTCCTTTTCTATTTTAGTCGTACGCAAACAGAATAACATATATTTTGAAATTGAAACAGCTTCTTTAAGTTTAAAATGAGGTATGTTTAAATTCCAATGGAAAAACTTGTGTTCCTGACGGATGGAATACAAAATATATAAATTAATGTCTAAGCATTAATGTTATTAACTTAGCATGAAATCTACCTCATTAGATCCGATAACATTCTTCCATTTCCTTTTTTTATTACAGGTACTACCGGTTTCGACGTCGAAACGTCATCTTCATGTAAAATATTTTCAGCTTTATGTTTCTTCATGAAATTATAGTTCATAAATAAATATAAAAACATGATACCTTGTTCAGAATAAAACACAAACTTGAACATCCTGGTTCGATAGTTTAATCATGATTTTTTTGAATTGTATCAGGTCGTTTATTTTGAGATTGCTACGCATATACAAGTGTTAGCGTCTACCAATCGTTATACAATGTCGAAATAAGACTCTTTGTAACAAGGCCTAACGTTGTTTGTACAAGTTTTTTAATTTTAGTGTCCGCTTTTAAATGGCACCCATTCAAACAATACTGCACGGTTTCAAGGCATTAACGCTGGTGCTTAGACTAGGGACAGAGTGCGAGCTGCAAAGCATTAAATGTAATGGTGTGAAGTAGACTTAAGAAAAAACTTCTATTAAAAATTTAATTTCATCTATTTCTGAAAATTGTATGCATAATTTTGTTTGAACAAAAAAATTAAAAACATCACTTAATATTTTCGGATGTTGTTTTCATTTTTTAATGTATTCAAATGTTTTCAAGTTTCATACCGGTTACAAAATATCAAATATATTTTCAGTAAGCAATTATTCTGTTTTATTCCCATGTGTTGTCCTCTAAAACTTTATTAAATTTCATGAAACTTGTATATAACAATTACAAAATATACATTAGTTAAATTATTTCCGATTTTACAAGGAGCGAGTTCTACCGTTTGAATATTGTAAAATTACACTTACAAAGGAATCTTCCGCAATGCTCTTTCTGGCTTTCAATCATGACAGTAAAACATAACTATATTTTGCAGAAAGTTGTGCCAACCTAATTCGATTCAAGCGAAGTTGAGGGTTGATACTGAGAACCTTGGTGTCCAGTGAATTTTTTTTATAGAATTTAAAATGATTTAGCTGCTTCTGAGGTTTACTATTCAGTAAGGAATTATGTTTTTGTTTATCGAATTAATGTTTAATTTTAGACATATTTTTATCGTTGGTTATTGTTATGATGTTTCAGCTTGATTAATTTTCTATTAACGAGCAGTTTATGCTCAATTTATTTAAATCGTTGATGTCCACAATGGTTCTGCATATATAGTTTTTTTTGTAGTTTGTAAATATTTAAATGTTAACACAGTTACTGTTTGGGTTCAATTTTAATGTACTCATTCTGATGGAATTTCTGAAACTCTATTAAACAATACAAGGAATCTAAATAAATTCCATCCTATCCCAAAACTATAGTGTACATAATCCCATGTTATTTACAGCCCACTAATTGGGTCTTGCTTCTAATGAATCTAAAGTAGTTGTTATTTTGAAGCCTTGCAAACTCAACCAGTCTTTACTTGAGGACCTTCGTTAAATACATTTATTTAGAACGGCTTTCGAGTTTCATTAAGATATTTATTAAAAACTTAAATTAAGAGAAGGAAAAATCTATCGTTCATATTTGATTAGATCACAAAATGTATTTGTTTTATATTATATCTTTTTTCAAGTATACTGTGATTTCATAAACATCTTATGATGGTATTCCCAAGTTATTTAACCTTCATTTCTTAAATCACTTTCACGTTGCATAACATAAAGTTCAATAATGTGATTGTTGTTGTATGTCTGTCGTAGTATTTATGGAAATTGTAAACGTTTTTTTAAAATATATAAACTTAATTTGTGCATTGATCGCCTGTATATTTAAAAGAAAAAAACATAATAAATTATTAACTATGTGTAAATGTTTTCCCAATTCGTTTTATTGTATCGTTAAAACTTACCCTATGAAACACTATTTTGAGGGAAAATAGGCAGCTATTTATTTTTGCTGCTAATGCTTACTCCTTTAGAATAAAAATCAAATATTGACAGTGTTGTTTTTTCTTAAAAACAATATATGTCCATCAACTAAAGAGAATCTATTTGTCTCTCTAAATATTTAATTCAGGTTGTAGAGGCAAATCTGAATAAAAAATGTAAAATAACATCCCTTTGTGAAGAATTGTGAATACAACCTTAACTCGATAAAACAAATAGTGTGTCTCTTAGCGTCCCGATTCAGTGTATTTAAAGAATGATTCGCCAATCAAATAATAACAAATTTATTTTAAAGGAATATTTAATTTTGAAAAATATTGTTATTACAACTATTCCTAATAATTTATTTATTATAAATGTAATTTATAAAATATTCGTTACTCACAAATATAATATATGTTATATAAGAGATAGTTGGGTTATAATAAAAGTTTATTTTAATATATAGATAATTATATTTACAAATTCCTATAGGTCGTGATTGAATATTGTAGATTTTGTATTTAAATCTGTATACTTTTGTAGCGAAAATTAACACATTTATTTAAGTATATAATAGGCGATGTTTTAATCTTTTTTTTTTAAATGGAAATACATTGCACATTTATTCTCCCAAGCGTTCATTTTTTTTTTTTAATACTATAGTTGTATGTCAAGTAATTATAACAATTATCAGATTCAAATTGATATAGAGTCACCACACTTATATTTTTGAAGACTGCAACAATTTTTACTTCTAGACAATTTACAAACATTATTTGATTATATCTGCAGCTATACTCCGTAACGTATTAATAAAGCTTCTACTTGTTTTAATGGATGTTTAACAACGATTTTAATGTATTCAAAATACCAATATACATGATATTTTCGTACAATTTCTAACACGTTGACAAAAAAATATGAGCAGAATTTCACTGAAATTGATACTGTAGTTTCTGAAATAAAATCACGAGAATACATAGCCAAGTGTGTTTTTCTTATGTAGAGTAAGCTGCATATATATATATATATATATATATATATATATATATATATATATATATATATATATATATATATATATTAACAACTAGGTTGGTCATTTTTGTCTACTTACTACGAAGTTTATTTTTTCGTAGTGAAAAAAGAAACAATTATTTTCTTTCTTAATCTCCATATTTTAGGCTCGTTTAAGACTAAAGTAGATGCGAAAATCACCTAGACCCAGTGAAAACGTACCGAGTTAATCAAGGCAGGTCCTCAAACAGAAAAAACTGTAAGCGTGGTCTTAGTCCGCCTACAAGGTTGTTTTAGTTATATGGCATTAGTATAACCAAAATAATATTCGTAGCGCACATTAAATTAGTTTAAAATAGTGAATTTATAAAACAATAAATACCATTAATTATAAATGTGTTATATTGTTTTGTTGAATTTCTAAAAAGAGAAGACAAGTAACTCAATACAAATTCATTAACTTGTTTATTTCCATTTAATACTCTAATTCAGCGAATTTTAACTATCGCAATCATCCTTATTAACATTTGACATACAAGACGTATGTCTACCAATCCAACTCATAAGACTAATTTACCACCATTTTCAACTCATAAATATTACTAAAACTCAAGATATTTCGATCCATTTTTTTTCTAACTCAGGTTTCCAAACGGACATGTATACTAACCAGAAATGACAGTCAGCAATTTTAAAAAGCTGACGTATTTTAAAACTATTTAAAACAATTTTTCAAGGATAGTGTTGTATATCCTACAAACGTCCCGCAATAGCTCATTTATGCAACGTTAAAGTCTGTGTTTGATGACACAAAGAGTAAATCGTTAAAACAAACTATAAATTGAAATTAACCGCCATAATACTATTGAAATCCGAACTGTAGTTGAATTTTAATAAAACTACCATAGAAATTAGATTTTACTTTTCATCGAACACCTTCAATAAGTTTTGAAATAGAGTGCATTTAAAACGGGTTTTCGGTAATTCTTCTTACTTACGACGATAGTTAGAAGCTCATTTTGTCGGCAAAAACATTATCACACACATAAAAGCAAAATAAATGTGCTGATCAGCAATATATCCAGTACGTCTAGTTGTACATGTAACAACGTTTTTTTTTTTTTTTTTTTTTTTTTCATTATTAAAATAAAAGATTTTTCAATGAAACTTAAAAATAAAACGAATATATATTCAAATGAAACTTTATACCTTTCTAGCTAACACCTTACGAATTTTTATTCCTTTGAGTTTCTTAATTTCATAATAAATCAAAATCAACGGTACAGCCTAGATTTCGTTATATACGGATTATTCTTTAGATATTAATTATTTATTTATGTTTAACATTAACCCGATCCAAATGGAGAAATTTCATATTTTCTTTCATCTAGAACTGCTATTGTTTGTTTCTTGTTAATAGGAAACTCGCATTAAATAATAAATTTTGAAACGGTTTTGAAAACTAAAAAGGAAAAATCTGTAGAGCATCGCAACTTAAAAGTGTATTGTACGAAATTAGAAACAAAAAAGCCGTAAAATAATTTTTTTTAATGAATAATATTGTTTTCCGTCGCATGGTAAAACAAAAATGTAAACACATATACAAACATTTAATTGTGTGTTGAAGTTAATGATATTGTATGTTTTTTTAATAAATCTGAACACAGTGTTTACTTTATTACTGTTGGGAAGGTGAAAATATTTACTCAAGGGACGGTAAACTCATGGACCGCGTTAATATTTGTCAAAGGACGTATGTTGGGCTAAGGAAACAATGTCTTGACATCACTCAATATTTCTCAAGCCTTCAAATACAAGCATACATTTTGCAGTACTACTTACGTTTGAAAAAAAAATCGAAAAACTGTTTAATATGAATGATTTAGGTATCGAGTACTCAAATTTTAGAGCCGGAAATTAGATTCTCTTCAAATTGAAGTAGGATATATCTAGTTTTTTATGAGTTGTAAATACATTAAATTAATACACTCGAATATTGTATGCTGACTATCCAAACTCCTTTTATCAAATTAAATAAAGCAATTTTATTCAATTGAAATATCTATTGTTTTATATTTTACTACTTTAAAATAGAATATTTTTTTATATTTTTCGGTTAGAAGTGTATTTTTGGTATTTACGAACGATTATGAGTTCAGAATATTTACAGAAAGGTTCAATAGTTTAACAGGAACTAATATATTATATATTTAAATTATATCTTCTGTTGATTCTAGTAATGATATTTATTATTCATATTTGCAAATATCTGACTTTTATAATTTTAGATTCTATACGGTAAGACATTTAAAAATTATTAGACAATGTTTGTAGTTTCATTATTATAAATTAATCATTTGTTTTTGAATAAATTATTATTACCCATTTTTGAATTGTAATTACATCTTTTTTTATAGTAAAATGTAGTAAAATTTGTGTAGTTAAAATTAAAGTAAAAAAAACTCGATAATGTTTTTGTTTTTAACGGACCTGAGGCGAAATCAATTTTAAAATTCAGAAGATCTCTTGTCTTCACAACACAAATAGATAAATTGATTTTCTACCGTTTTTATTAATCTCTTCCACAGTAGTCTTTCACATATAGTCTTTATCATAGTCATCTTGTCGCAGGGTCTTTTACATCTTATGTTTTTATGTATTAATTTTTATCAAAGTATTCAGCTGTTAAATTTATAGTGCTGTTGTTGAATTGGTTAAATTTTTGTTCTATTTTTATAATAATTTTTGTCAAGGCGATGATTTTTTGCATTATCACCCCCCCCCCCCCAATTGATACACCAATTTTTAAATTTTCCTTTTTAAAACCTGGAAAAAAAAGAATGTCAAAACATTTAACGAAATAAATAAAGGCGCAATCCTTCTATATCATTTTTTCTCTCATACAATATTTTTGGCTTAAAACTCAGAAGTGATCTTTTTCCTTTTGTTTTATCTATTTTGTTAAATATCAATTATTCCATGATTTTAAGAAATTAAACAAACATTAAGAGTAAAGTTTCTTATGTGTTTTTATTATTAATTGTTTTTACGAAAACAAATATTTTTATACTTTAATCTTTTATTGTTTCGATTTTCACTCCAAGGATTATTCATCAACCTTAGCTAATGATAGGAACGTCTTTACTGTATTTTATACAAATAGTTATTTGTGTTTGCTGTAAAGGACTATCCATTGCAACGTCATATCCTACATATTAAAGGTGGTCTATTAATTATTTTAATGATTTAAATTGGTTTCCTTTTTAGATAGAGGTGAAAATAATTTTTATCCAGATAAATATTAAGGATTTAAAAATTAATTGACGTTTTATTCCTCCCTCAACTGCTTTTAAAAAAAATTCTTTATTATATTAACTGTTTCTACTTATATCAATAAAACTCTCACAAATAATCTTGTAGTTAGTCACAAGTTCTTACGAAAAAGTCCTTCAATCCATTTCCAAATTGCCGTGGTTTAAACTTTGTTTTGTAGTTTACCTGAATTGCTTCCATTGGACTGTTGTATCTCTTTCCACAGAGATTGGCATTCTTCATCCATTATAGCCGCAACAATAACCTCTTGAATCACCTTCTTGCTTTGAGAATTGCCATGGCTTTTTAAACGTTCTTATGATGTTAGAACAAACATATTTTAATATTACGAAACGATATATCGTTTTTTCATAATCTACGTTTTATCATTATTATTTCTTTATCAGAAACACGCTGAGGCATATTTTCATGGCGTTATTCGACGAACTAAATTTGTTCCTATTAACAAAAGTTATATTTGGAATTATGTTTTCTAAGAAACTATTATTACATTTTTGAGAAAATCTCTTAACTGTTGGAAGTTTCTATAAGGGGGAAGGGAGATTTATTACACGAATAAGTAATCTGTAAATATAAATAAATTGACATTCGTGTCAAATTATTATTCTACGGTATGATGAATATTTTGAAAATTGTATAAGGTTTCATATGGTCGGAAGCAAAAGTGGTGTGTAGTGAAAAGTATTTATGGAACGACATTTTAAACACAGGTAGACAGAACATGTTAAAATGTAGTGTTTGAATGTCAGTGTGGATGTTCAAACCCGTTTCAAATGAGAGAGTAAAATTATAAATAGACAAAATAAACTTGCAAATGTTTATCACAAGTTTATTACTAATAATTTTTATTTATACATTTTAAACAGCTTGTTTTGAATTTAACAACTGTTCGTTCGTCCCTCAAAATCCTATATAAATCTACAATTTCAAAAAAATTCATTTATTTCCGATTTTTATTAAGCTCACAATCTCCCATACGTTATAGACAAATCAAAAACTATTTTTTAATTATTTTGTCATTTTTATAAACCAAATAAACTTTTAATGCCTAATATAATTTTAATGTTAAAATGTAATAACATTTTAAACCATATGTGGTATTAAAATTATATTTATTAACCATTTCGTTTTTTTTTTTTTTTTAAATTTGTTAGTATGGTGTTGAGAAGCATAATACGTTACATTTTGTTAAAGCAATGGTTTTTTGCCTTTAAACAATAAAAAGAAAGCTAACTACAGTTTTTACGACTATTTTGAAATATCTACAATTTGTCATAACAAATAACACTTCTATCGTTCGTTATTTTCGACTAAACATATTTTGATTTGTTTGAATATGAATTTAGGATTGAAATTAGCTTTACATACAAAATAATTAAATACATTATATGAAGTCCGCATTGCCTATATATCGTTGGATTTGTTTTTTAACATTCAAATACTAAGCAATCTTATTTAATGTATACATTTTTATCTAATGGAAAAAAAGTTCATTTAGTTTAAATGTAAAATAATAATAATAATAATAATAATAATAATAAAATATTCCCTATGTATACAATTATTCCTAAATATAAAGATACAATGTGTTCAAACTTTCCGTAAAACATGTATTAATTTCATTTTAATTTACTATAACATAAATTTTATCATTCATAAGTTTATATAATGTGTATTAAATTTATTATTTTTAAACATTACAGTAATTGTGAATTAATAGAATAAATAGTTTATTGCGTTTGTTTTAATTTAAAAATAAAACTTGTCTTTCATTTTATTCTTCCAACACTGAAAACAATTTTACACAACAACTTGTCGTTCAATAATAACATAAAAAATAATGTAGTTATACTTATCTACACTTTGTTTAATAATTTTTAAAACTACAGTTCATAAATATTTCATAAAATACAAACAGTCTAACATAAAATAATTTTAATATTTCTTTAATTTCCACTAAGAAGTATTTTTAATTTCAACCAAGAGTATACTTTTCTCCTTTAGTTTCATTTATGTAAACATTTTTTTAAAAATGTCTAAACGTATAGTTAAGTTGTTGGTGGTATAACTAAAACTAATTAATTCCAAAGAATGTTTAAATATGACGTGAGACAAATTTACACCAAAGTTATTAAAACGTTCCGTGTTGCTTACTCATTATATAGTTATTCATTTTTATTAACAGTCGAATTCTTATTTTGTACATTCTCACCTAATCAGAAAAAGAATTATTGAATCAAAAATAAGAAGAAGTGATATATTCCTTACTTATACGATCAATATTTTTATATGTTATTTCATGTAACTTTAGTAAAACTCGCATTCATTTTATTTAAATTAAATTTTCTTGCACATAAGAAAATTAATATTGTTTTCCTTTAATTGGTAATAAAATTATTATTAATACATTTTTTTCTTATAAATATTCATAATCATAATTTTGTTTTTTAGTTTTCAAATATAAATTGTCTTGAAATAATTTAATAAAATGTATATTTTTTCTTAATAAACATTACAACTTTTCATTACTTTAAATCTCCTGTAAATTATAAACAATTTAAGAATATATTTCATAGTAAATTTTGTCAATATTCAATGTAATAAAGATATAATTTAAATATATTAGTATGATTTTCATCAATAGTTTTGTATTTGCGATGTATGTGTTTAAAAAAAAATTACACTTCCTAAAACATTCATAAAATATCAACAATTTACCACAACAATATAACTTATAAAATTCTTCAATTTTAACAAAAACTATTTCTAAACAATATTTTTATTTTACATTAATCCAAAATATATTAATTTCTAACTTAGATTATTTACGTAAATATTCTTCTAAAACTTACCGTTGAGTTGTTGATGATGTCCGAATTGCCGACACTAAGTATATGCGTTCGCACTGTACCACTATTATACACGCGCGGGTCGCGGAATGAGTTCTACCAGTATTTATACAAGGTACAGAGAACAACCCCTAAACCTGAGTAGTGGGAGGAGGGTGGAATGCGCAGGTGCGCTCTCGCTCTCTCGATCTTCCTTCTTACCTGCATTTGAAAAAAAAACTAATTTTATGAAAACTATAAATACTATTTTACATCTGAAATTTTATTGTTAGACATTCGTGGAAGGCAAACAATTTTTTTTCTCGGAAGATACTATTTTGAAGAAATAATATATTAGGAAACTACTAAAATAATGATTGAAAATTTTGTGTTTTATTTCCATGCTATTTTCGACTAAGTGCATGTGTGCAGTTATTTAACCATTTTAAATTATTTCACACATAGTTCTGATTAGTTTAATACTAATGGATTCTTTTGAAAATATTTACCACCGACGTTTTGAAAAAAACAGAAACAAAGATATTTTGTAGCGATTTATTAATTTTTAATCCTATGTTTTTGTTGTTTCGTTTAAAGGCAAATGATCATGATTGCCTTATAAAAAAATAGAGACCCTTAGCCTTCTGATAATCTAATAACCTCAGGATCGGAAAAGAGCAAAAGTTGATCAAGTGAAACCTCATTAGAAAGATAAAACAAAGAGAGCTAACCATTTACTATATGAAAATAGTTATTTGTGCAACTAGTGAGCAAAGTGGCACTTTTTTTAACGAGAGAAAAATTTTATGAGAAATTTTATCGAGTTTAAAAAAGACACTTTGCTCATGAATTGCACATTATACTTTGTCTACAGTTGTTATTTTGGCAATAAAAACAGTTCATACTGGCGGTCGTACTTTTTCCTTGATTTGACAGGAAGGAGATTTAGTACAACGTTGTTAGCCTTTTCCGCTAATTTAGGCGGGGTATTTGACAGGTTTTCATCCTCTGAACTGTCCATATTTTAAAACTAACTACACAAAATATAGCAGTAGTGCTAAACAACACATCAACACTGAGTAGAAGTTCTCAAGTCAAAAGTGAGGTTATTTATGAATATTACAAATAACTTAGGTGTATTGTTGAGGAAACGGGATTGCCAACTTCTAAACTCGGCAAACGAAAAATACTCTAAGTGTAGGCCTACATACACACTGTCAATCATCTTCAAAAATAATTACTTCCTTTTTCGACTTTAAAACGTTGTTTTGTTGTTTATTTATGTTATTTTACATGTAAGAATTAATCTAACCTATATACGGGACATTTCCTGTATATTATAAATCAATTCAAATAAACTTAACCTAAATTTCGTTTTGTTCGGTTGCCATTCGGAGTGAGCAAAGTAGTGTGAAAAGTAGTGGGCAAAGTGAAACTGTTGAGAAATCAGCTGTTTTGCAAACTAATTTAAATGAACAAAATGCCACTTTGTCAACAACTGTAGACAAAAGATATATATCCAACTAGTATCTCTTGGGAATTCGATGCCTGTACTCATTTTTATTATTCGACAGCTTATTAATTCTGTATCCTCAAAAAATCTAAATCAACTTTTCTATTTAACTTCTTTGTTTGACTAAACTAAAATTATAAAATACTTTATGTTTCACTTTATTTTAAAGTTCAATTTTATACTTTTAATAATGCTTTATAATTAAAAAAAAATTAAATTCTTTTTGTTATTATATTTGTTTGATTTTTATTCAAATGAGTTACATATTGCCTAATGATTACAAATATTTTCCCGTGCATCCATTTATTCGTCCTCCACATACACTTGAAGAATTAAAATCCTGTAAGTTGGTTAGTATATCTGTTCGGAATAAATATATTGAAAATTTGTAAAAAATGCACTTTTTAAAACGATAAAATTTAAATATAAAAACTGGTAATAAGTAATTTTCTGATGTAATGAGACGCCTCATCGCCTTTTAAAGATATTTTTGGAGTAATTGATTTAAAAATTCGACCATGTTAGATGCAGAATATGCAGATAGCTAAATTGCACAAATGTGCTGATAGAGGATAATGTAGAATCCACTAGTCTGAAAAAGATCCAATTGACCACCATTTTGTAATTTGCTAACCTTAATTAGGAACTAAGAAAGATATTCAATGATTATAGTAAAACTAACTTAATATTTGTTGAAACAATGAAAATATTTTAAAGTAGTAAAAAAACTGTTCTTTTGAATAAAATTGTTTACTTTTTATTTTTGTTAAAATATATTTGAAAACTAACTTTTACTACAGTAAACTTCATTCCATGTTATAGCTATACCAAGATATGATGCCTCTCTCGGTATATCTAGCATAAATCCTATCCATTTCGTTGTAAGCATGTTAAAATATAAGTTTCTTTTTTTATGTAAACATAAGGTTGGAGTATAGTAGATATAGCCACTACATTACCGTATAGCCCCCTCCATAGTTTACCCTCACCCCCCCCCTCATATTACGGTTCCATATCCCAACGCGTACGGAGATATGTACTTCCTGCATGATGCCGGGGAGACTAACACATTCATAGAGCGGACGGTGATTCCATCTCTTACCCTCATAGACCACTTACAGTGAGAACAGTCGTAACAATCCCGAATCCCGAGGCACTCCAGCTGACTCTACACCCTTTTCATGTAGTCCTGGATTAGATTTCTCTCATTCATGTTTCGTATCAGGTCTCTCCCTTGTTCTTTTCTGACCGTGAAGCTATTAGTATTTGACGGCTAGAGGTAATTATTTTATGTTATTTTTGCCTATTTTTTTTACAAGATGATGAAGACAAACAGATTTTTTGCCCTTCAACAAAAAGAGAATAACCACCTATCTCTTTATGTTGAAATATATACTAACATTATTGACTAATATGTATTTCGTTTATAAACCTGATAATATTTAAATTCTAGAAACCAAATTTAATTGTATTTGAAAACAGATGGTTTTAAATTTTTTAATTAATCACAACAGCTAAATAGTGGATTCCTCAATTTGGGTAATTATACAGTTAACAGAATATCCTCAATTTTCTCCTCGAAACTAGGGAGACGACTAAACATAAAACGTGAAAATCACATGAGTGTATCACAATGAATACTGTATCGAAAAAGAATATTATTCTGTTTATTTTGTTGTTGTTATACTGAGCCGTTAACTCTGAATGCTCATTTCCTTCCTTCAGGGTTTAATGTAAATGAAGTAACGTGGCACCTGTTACTGAAAACTTCTGGCTAAATAAATAACTGGGAAAATATAAAGTTTTTTTTTATTGAAGCATATGGTCGAAAGAAACCTACTGCTAAAAACGCGACTAAAATCTCGTGTTAGAATATTTATATACCGGGTGATATTATAAAAAGTTTCCACTTTATTATGAAAAATACAGAGATAAATATTCAAATTAGGTGTACAGGAAAGTTATTTACCCTTAGCAGGAACCTTAAATACCATATGTACAAAACTTAAAATAACCCCTTCAGCTCTCCCAACCCCCAACAATAAAATATTTATATGGTACCTATGGCTTGTAATATATAAAACGAAAACCTATTAAAAACGATAAATTTCTGTGGTAAGAAAAGAAACATCGGTAAATCCATTCGTTCACTACGATGACAAATGGATTTTTGTAAAATTCTATTATGCTGTTATTGAAAATATGGATATATATATATATATATATATATATATTCAAATTATGTTTACAAGAAGGCTATTAATTTAGCTTCAGAGGTACTGTAAAAACCATATGCACAAAATCTGAAATCACCTTTCCCCCTCCCCCAACATATAACTCAAAAATCATTAAAAACTACCTATGGCTTGTGATATATAAAATTAAACAGCATAAGAAAAGAAATATTTTGGCACTAATGAAACAGAAATAGGTTTATTCGTCCTCTAAAGCGTAGTTTAAAAAGCGCTTGACCAATCATGTTTTATGTACATATTGTTTTTGATTTTTTTCAAAGAAATGCCTATCTTGTACATATTGTGAGTATTTCAAGCTTAAGAAAAGTAGATGAATTAAAAATCACCTGTGTTTCTTTTATTCTTTATTATTATTATTATTATTGTTTTATTTTTTATTATTTATTTTTTTGCAGTAGCTTTAGAACAAATAAAATTATGTCTTTTATTTGGGATAACTTAACTTGAAAACAGAGGTCAATAAAGCGTTTCCTATTGAGATATGCTCACTCTTAGATGCCAATCAATAAAAATAACAAGCAATGTTCAAAGCAATCAATACAATTAATAATTCCCTTAAACAATTATTCTCTTGATATTCTGTCTTTATTTTTGGGATAATAGTTTCAGAATTTACTACACACAGGATTTAAATTTTATGTAGGAAGATAAAATGGTTAGACAGTTTAGTGTACGAAGTAATTTGGGAATAAAATATAATTCATATTTCTACTATGTTTTCTTGTTATATCAAAATAAAAGTAACAAGGAAATAAAGTATATTAATTTTACATTGAATAAAGACACACAATTTTATAAAACATAATTTTAATTTAAAAGAACGTAGCTGTGTTGATTATTTGTAATAAAATGTTATTGAAGAAGTTTAATTAAGTTTTATAAAATATATTTCTTAGTAATATAATTTTAAAATAATGTAGTTGTTTTGATTATGCTGAATAAAACGTTATTAAAGAAGTTTCACTAAAGTAGGACAAAACTCTATAAGATAGATTTTCACTAAAGTTATTTGTAAAAAGAGTTTTTATAAACTGTCACAGCTGTGTATGTGGTAAGAAGACCATTTACGACATATTTGTTAGGTCTCTTTTTGATTTTGCTACATTTACGTATCTGAGGGTTTCTTTGGGCTCAAGCACAGACATAATAAATTTAGTAGGACACATTTTACTCATATCACTCATAACATGATTAAAACTAAGTAAACAGTACACAAATATTACCAAATGTAACCAATTTCATACAAAAATTTACCTTTTCTTATTTGTTTATTTTAATTTTTTTTTACTTTAGTTATACAACTATTATACAATAATATCTCAAGTGAAAAATATACGACCTAAACTGGGAATCGAACCCAGGACCTTTGGCTTTACCCGCCAATGCTCTACCAACTGAGGTATCCTAGTCGCTTCCCAGCACAGGGCGTAGACTTCTCACTTGACTTTACGTTTAAATTGCTGTAGTTTTAATTTTTATTATTACTCCAAAGGTCCTGGGTTCGATTCCCAGTCTAGGTCGTATATTTTTCACTTGAAAGATTATTGTAAATTCAATACTTGCTAGTAAAAACGTAAGCGGAAAAATCAAATAATTAAAAAATCTACTATTATACGTTTTATAATAAGAATGTTGTCATTGTATTCGTTTTGAGACTGTTATTTTAATATTTTACGAGTTTCAGAAACTTATCTACCATCATCAGTTTATTCGCTAGTGAAAGGTGTATATTATATTTAGATAAAACACAAACAATAATATAAAACATAAATTACTAATCACAACAAATATGACGGATCTCACCATAGTAACTAACAAACAACTCAACATATATTGATGGAAAAAAGTTATTAAAAAAAAAAAACGAAGTCACAAGACTGTGAAATAATTTTAATATACAAGTTTTGAATTGAACAAAGTAAAATGTAGGATACAAACTTCTATTTATATCGGTCGAGATGATTAACTGATGGTTTTTACCGATAACTCTTGAATTGGAGTTTAAGATAAAATTGATAAATAATATGTTTTAAGTCCTACTTTTGATACAATATCCAATGAATCGTGTAGTTAATAGTGATATGAAAGAAGTAATCCTCAAACCACAAATAAAATACTAACACAATTAACGTTAGAAAGTTTAATAAACCCTTATGTATATTTCGTTACATAGCTAACATCTTCAGTGGGATATAAACGAATGACGTTAATTGTGTTAGTTTTGGGGGATTATTTCCTTCGTATCCTATATTTTAGATTAATTATGAAAAAGCAATTAATAGATTAAAAACCTTATTAAGTAAGTATTTTTAGAAGTTTTGACTAACACATACGTGATCCTAGTTTGTAAACAAAATATATTGAACAGTTTTTTTGGGTAGCATTGCTGACAGAACACAAACATTTCCAGACGAAAAAAATTGTACAGTTGTTTGTTTATTTTACTCACACATCATACGAAAACTTTAAAAAAAATTCCCAACATCGAGTTTTCAAAATTAAAATACTTTCTCTAGTTCAAAAGAAAAAAAGAAGAAACGAATTACGTAAAAAAAGAGAAATTATGTCCCTAAATTCCTTTTGTTAAAAATTCTAAAATGTAAATCCAATAAAAATTCTAAATTTGTAAAAACAATTTTCTTTCCAAACTACAAGTAAATAAATTTGTGTATTTTGAAATATTTAAACTTCAGGATTTAAAAAAAAAATCATTTGAAATATATTATAATATTACAAATATATCGGAAATAGAATTTCTGTCATGTTCTGATTGCATTATTAACTCTTCTCTCCTCAGAGGAACTACATACTAGATAGACCTAAGAGGAGTGGGTTGGCGTCTATCGAGGTCCCTAGGCAAACACTTGTGTAACACTAACAACACATAACCTATTACGTATAAACATACATTACACAATTACCTATACTATCACCTTCTCTTAGATTTATTACTTCTGCTGAACATCTTTCCTTTCTGACCGAGTGATGGGATTCTGCTATCCCAGATGGTAAAACAATTTATAAGTAAGAGAAAGAAAGAATGCCGTCCTAATGTCTGTTACGTATGGGAGTGGTGATGCGCATTGTGATTCCCTTGTCGTAATTAAGTGCGTGGATCCTGGTGTATTCTTTTTGTCACATATGCTACTTGAGCACACGGGGCATTACACCTGTTAAAAGAGCACTGAAACAAATCATAAATAGACTTTATAGTGCGTTAGATCAACAGGTCTTAAATTCTCAGCTCCAAACACAATGTTTTGCGTTTAGTCGCGGTAGAGTGAAATATCAGCCTTCAGTATTTCTCAATGAAACAAAACTTCAAACTTCTGTTACTGTCAAATTTGTAGGCCTATTATTTGATCATGAACTGTCTTGGATTCAACATTTTACTTATCTGAAAACATAGTGTAATAAAACATTTGACATATGTTACGTGTTCTCAGCGTTTCTCTGTGGAAAGCCGATAAGACTTGAATGTTGCGATTTTACTCTGCTCTTGTTCGATGACTGACTGACTATGTCGCTATAGTCTACAAATCTCCAAGAGCATCAAACATTAGGAAGCCTAATTTTGTACATCACTCAATGTGCTCCATGTTTTCTTCCCCCGTAGGTTATTTAAATGCCACCTATTTTTCACTGTCCATTTTCATCAAGCACAACACTCCTGATGTAGTGTATCGTCAGGAGTTTAAGTATATACTTGATGAATATCCATCTAGTGAAATTATTTTCATAAATGGATCTGAACTGAACAATAAAATCAGTTGTAGATATTACTCATCCGGTGGGACGTTTAAGTATGGATTACCCTTAGATTAAAGTGTTTTTTTTGCCCAATTCTTTGTTATTTTTTGAGGTTTTAATAACATTTCATCTGGTTTCCTTCACTGTAATTTGTGTTCATATTCCAAAAGTACTTTACAGGCTATCCAAAATACTCTAAGAATCGCTTCGTTGAAGATATTCTGTGTTTCATGCACAGATTTCAGCTTCAGAACGTTGGAGTATTATTTTTCTGGGTAGCTGAGTATTGTGAAATGATTGTAAACACAAAATCTAACGAAGCTGCAAAGGAAGCTATAACTCTGATGGTAATCACTGCGTGTTACATCATTTTCAAAAGTCATTATAAAATAGAAGAGTCAAATATAGAGTCCAATGAGTAGAGAGACGTTAAAGATACTGTTCGTTCATGGAATGCATTCATGACGATGAGAGGAAGTGTTGATTACCCGTGTTCATATCGGTCAATCCATGATCACTATTTTGTTTAAGTTTACTCTCGATAAATCACATGTGTATTAACTGTGTTGCATTGACTTTACTTTACTTTAGCCAACGCCCGTCGGTGGCGGTTGTGCCATTTGACGCCGAGCCTCCCAGTTTCGCGTTCTGAGATCGTCAGGAAGATGGTTGAGTTTGGGACTGATGAGGAGGTAACTTCCCACTATGATTCCGGTTGAGCAGAGGGCATGTGTCTGAGTCAGCCAAGCCAAGGCGATGTAGGTGGGCCTGCAGGTAGTCGTGCCCAGTTTCCAGACGGAACCTTGCAACAGCTTCAATTCTCTTCAGATCAGCAGGCATGTGCCCTGGGGTCGCAAGGTTCTTCCACATTTTGCCCATACTTAAGCCTTTTAGGAGGTTCTTAGTGTACCTAGATATGGTGGTATCAATTTTGCTTCTTGCTGCTTGGATGGTTTGGAGAATCTCAGGTTGCTCTTCCTTTTCTCCTTTTTTGGCCATTTCGTCTGCTTTTTCGTTGCCTGGAAGACCGACGTGGCTGGGGATCGTCAGACTGTGTTGCATTGAGAGACGTGCATAAGACATTTGCTCTATCATATTACATTGACGAGATGTTAGGAGATAATGCTGTGATTATTTACCGGGTATTTTCCTTTATGAAACTTTTTGATAAAATTTAAATATGGCTATTCCATTATTGAAAACCATTTTACAGCTCTGTAATATGATTTTAGTTGTCTATTTTAGTTGTAGGACCTTTTTCCATTTTTGTAACATGTTATGTTGTTGATTGTTTATAACTGTTAACTAGTGTTATATTATTTAAATTTTATGTTATGTTTTTAGTTTTATTTGAATGTTTTTAAAGTGGAGAATCTTATGTTCAATTTTGTTGGCGGATTATGACTGTAATTTGTTTTTCTTTAAGACCAAAACAAAATAAATTTATATTTAGCACTATCTAGGATAACTTAATATTCGAATAAAATATTACCGTAAATACTGTTTTTATGTTTATATTTAAACAAATTAACTGATTTTGAATAATAAATAAGCGTAATTAAAACCAAAACTGAATGAATTCATTATTGTTTCATTTAATTTGTACAGTAATTAAAAAATAACAGTAATGTGTCGTATGATGTCATTATAAAAATTTCATAGGTTTTAATGAAAATCATTATTAGTGTTAAAGAAAATATAACTTTAATCTCTGTATTATATCCCACTCAATTAAAAGATTAAGACTTCAATTTAAAATTATACTGAAAGTGGGGAATATATTAACACATTTCGGATTTTATTTTGAAAATTATTGTTCTTTCTCAAATACGACATTATAAAATCTGGAAAGTTATATTTCATAATAAAAATACTGAGCACACAGTAAATAAAGAAACGATTAATTGCAGCCAACAAATGAAAGGGACATAAAAAAGTAATTATTTTCATAATATTTATTGTGAAATCTGAAGTTAAAACGTGCAAACAATTATTTTAATCATATTATTATATTTATTAACATATTGATGTTATTCAGTTTACTACTGCAAAAATTAACCAAAAAGTGTTTTGATACCCGAAAAAACACAATTTGTATTTCTATTGTAATTAGCAATCATACTTATTGAAATTTATGTTTAGCTTTTAACAATATTTGTTCATTTCATATATTTGATAGCCCACTGCGATGCCTTTCAGGACCATGTCACAGATTCAACATAAACATAAGAAACTGCACCTCTTACTGAGCACCGGATTACTGGTGAATACAAGCAAATAGGAACTGTACTTAATACGTAGTACCATCAAGAGCCTAGTAGAGTGTTTTATCACTAACAGAATATCCGGAATTGTATCATCATCGAAATCATGTTGACCAGTATTACATTAAACAAAAAATTCCTATTTATGTTTTAAAATATTGTATTTTCAAAGTAATATTTTGTTAATTGTTTTATTTACTGCCCCTTCCCTTCCAGATGACATTATTGAAAATAAAGGAACATCACCTATTACTAAACACTTTTAGCTAAATAAATGAATTAAATGAAACAAAAGAAAATTCTTATTTTTTCTGAAGGTAGCTTATGGTGAAAAGTAACCGACTAGTGTCAATGCATTAAAACCTCCTGTGCAATATATATGCTTCATCAACCGATTTTTATATTTTGTTAACAATAAGAACAATATAATTTATATTTAAAATATTCACAGAAAACCAAGTCAGCACTTCGAAAGCAATATACGTTAACCATATTCAATCAAAGATATAATAATGTATAATTGTTGAGACATGAAATGAAACTGAGAATATATTACCCATTATTAATTTTTATTTATTACAAGAATTTTCCCTTTTTAGTGATATGGTTTGAGATGTTTTACAAGATGTAAAAATATATATATTTATACGAAAATTATTGTTTTTTGGACTATATTAAACCATTAGGAAAGGGTAAAATTTTGAAAGGGCCCTATAATTTATTACTCTAAAGGGCTCACTATTGTCAATAAGTATATAGAAATCCCAATAGACCTAGCTGGATCTACACTTTTTTTCATGATGTCATTGGTGATTTCATCTTTCCTCTCTAAAAATATTTTGATTTCTTCAATCCTTGACGTTATTGGAATATTCGAGAGATAGGCATCTTTATTTCACGTCCTTTTTTCTTTAAGGTAATAATAATCGTGACATTTCCTTCAAACAACAACAAATTTTCAATTTCTGAATTCTATTATAATTATTTACTCAAGTTTGTAACTGATCAATAGATACGATAATATTTCATGAAAATTGAACATATTAGTATGATATTTTTAGAATGTAACTAACGTATGTTTGAAAAATATTTGTTAATTGTGTATTTTTTTGAAACTACAAGTAAATAAAACTACGTCTATGTCCAGCTGAAACTTTGTTGTAAATAGTTACGTTTAAGTAATAGACATACTTGGAAACTAGACATTCA
Organism: Aphrophora alni; assembly: GCA_963513935.1. Lineage (NCBI taxonomy): Eukaryota > Metazoa > Arthropoda > Insecta > Hemiptera > Aphrophoridae > Aphrophora > Aphrophora alni. The sequence goes on along the minus strand of OY740773.1, from coordinate 87,193,606 downwards.
GAATTTTCAAGTTCAACTTAACAAAGAACAGTTTAAATTGGTAGAAACAGAAAACTTTTGGCTGAATTTTTTATTATTTGAATGTGCTTAATGTACAAAATTTTATAAAATATTAATTTGTAATTAATTAAAGAGATAAAAACAAGGAATGTAACTAATGTCGTATACAGTGGTAAATTGTTGAAGTTGTTAGTAGTTTAAATGATAAGTTAAATATAAAGGAATTGTAATTTAAAGAGAAGAATTATAAATGAAAAATTGTTTTAATACGATAAATTTAATAATGTTACGTGAATTTTATATATGTTTTTTTATTAAAAACAAAAATGTTATATCAATCTAATTTTAGTGAAGTGTATATTTTACAAATATTCAAATCATTTTTTGTAAATTAATCTTTAGTGGAAATTAATTATACCTCTTAGTTTAATAACTGAGCCGTTTAGGTGGCCAAATGTTTTGGAGAGCTTCTTTTTACAACAGTTTTTATTTTTTATTATGGCGTTAAATCATGGTGAGGCCTAAAACCAGTAGATAAAAAAAACAGATCCTGCTTAACAATTTAAAACAATCATGTAGGATGACCTAACCTGACGGTAAAGTTCAAGTATAACGTTTCAAATTTAGAAATGCCTGCTTAAAATGACAACCAATCGAAGATATCAAGCAACTATTCATTTTTGTAAATAAATTTATTCATTTGATTTTACAAATTTCCTTCCCATTCACCATCGTTCCTCTTAGAATAATAATATCTGTTGCAGATCCAGTTGATATATTTTTATATTATGTAGGTAAAACAGTATAGTGAATAAATTAATTTGAGATACAAATTTATTCATATTCCATACATTATATCAAAGAAAAATAACAAGGAATTCCAGCATTTCAATTTTATATAATGCGGAAATGAAATTAACAAATTCTACGAAAACATGACTTTATTTCAAGAAAATATGGGTGTGTGGATAATATTCAATAAGAATGTATTACAGAAATTTAATTAAAATAGGATATATGTCCGTTTTATAAAGTATAATGTGTTGCCTTGGACGGTTTAATATATAAACCATAGTTAAAGTACTATAGTTAGAGTACCATACCTGCAGCTTGGCAAGTAAGACCTTATAATGTGGCCACGAACAATTTTATTATTTATATACGACGAGTCATACTCTGATTTTGTATGAGTTAGTGTTGTGTTGTATTGCGTGTTTATGTGTTAGTGCGGGCCTGACAAAACCGACAATGTTCGGAGGAACAGCGCTGTAGCCATAACTATGATACGGATTAAAGTTTTCTGATTCCACATTAATTATAGAGAGAGAAACTATATAATATAAATATTATCGTATATTTAATTGTTTAAATTGGTTATAGTCAAATATTACCTTATTTATGAAAAAAAAAGGAATGGTGTATTAGAGAGCAGGATTGTAAATGTTTAACGAAACAATCCACCCTCGAAGGTAATAAAATTTAGGTGTGTATGTAGGCCTATTATCGTTTTTGGTTTGAATAATTTAGCTTATGCAAATATTACATTTGTTTTGAACGAAAAATAAAAGTTTCGTGTTAATATACACATTTTAAAATCTCGTTCAAACCTCTTAGTTTGATAGCCAAGTGAGAGTTCCATAAATATTGAACTGGTTGAGCCCTCAAGTTAGTAACGTTAAAATACTTCTTTTTTAAATCTCCATTACGTATTTTATACAGTTTTCTTTAAAAATATCATAGTTCTTATCTTTAAATTTATTTCTTATTACTTGAAAATAAACATTTTTTACACGACTATTACAACTTAGTAGGGAATATTTGGTGCCTTGAAGTAAGTCAACCATCGTTAATAACAACCCCCATAAGTCCAAGGGTGTATAAGGATCGGGTTTACACTCATATTAAGGACGAATACAACATAATATTGGAAATAATAATTTAATCACTGAAACGTAACAAACATGTTGTTATACCATAATTACAGAATTAAGAGAGAGGAGAGAGAGAGAGAGAGAGAGAGAGAGAGAGAGAGAGAGAGAGAGAGAGAGAGAGAGAGAGAGAGAGAGAGAGAGAGAGAGAGAGAGAGAGAGAGAGAGAGAGAGAGAGAGAGAGAGAGAGAGAGAGAGAGAGAGAGAGAGAGAGAGAAGAGAGAGAGAGAGAGAGAGAGAGAGAGAGAGAGAGAGAGAGAGAGAGAGAGAGAGAGAGAGAGAGAGAGAGAGAGAGAGAGAGAGAGAGAGAGAGAGAGAGAGAGAGAGAGAGAGAGAGAGAGAGAGAGAGAGAGAGAGAGAGAGAGAGAGAGAGAGAAAGAGAGAGAGAGAGAGAGAGAGAGAGAGAGAGACCCAAGAAAAATTAATTTAATAATATTGACAATTCGATTTCTACAGAACTGTCATTTCATTTACTTTAAATGTGGCATATTATTGGTTTAAAATTTATATTTTAATAAACTTCATTTTATATTGGTAAAGCTTATTAAGAGGATTTGTTTTATCTATAAAATGTTGAATTTAGGTTTGAAAGAGAGTTGATAAATAATAAGTCTTAAGTCCAACATTTGTGAATGATTATCGGAAATAATTTTAACTGAATAAACAAAATAGTATTAGGAATATTACTAGATGTTTTATTTTCGCATTTTACGTGCATCATCAACACCTATTTTGTAAACAAAATTGATAGAACCGTTTTTTGACCTATCATTGTTGAGAGAGTGTAAGCATTTGTCGATAGAGATACATTATATAATTAAATTTTATTTTACTCTATAACACGAAAACATCCAAGAAAATTCAATATTTATTTTCCACAATTATAAGAGATACATAAGATTTTGAGATCATGTATTGATTTGTATAAAAATGTTTTCATGGCCAATAGACAAATTTATGAAAATATACCTTAAAGGAGTCAATAATACAATCAGGCCATTACAAAGATTCTGTTTACAATGTCCTCATGTTAAATATCAAATCATTTTTTAATCCTGAAGTTTCATATTTTAGTAAAAAAAAAGACTTTTACCTGTGGTTAGGTCGTTATCACAAATTCAGAATATTTAAATGATTTTACAAAGTAGAATTGTGGAACAACGGCAATTTAAAATTTTCTAGGATATGAAATATAGAAAAATTATATTTCATTAATACATTACCATACATTCTCTGATTATGTTTATTTAACAAAATAAGCTTATCGTGAAACTAAAAGACTAGTATTATATAGGATAATATGTTAATAATGATATTAAATATTACCTTTTAATGTTCCGTCTTGTGACTTTTTTGGTCGTTCGAATGTTACGACGCGTTTCGGGACCGCAATCCCATTGTCAAGTACACTTACACAAACACAATGAAACACATAACACGTTTAACACACAAAAACACCACAGTTACAACACTTTTAAAAAAACTTAATTGTGCTGGACAATTTCATCGTGTAGGTCGTAGTGTGGTCCATGGTACACTGTCGTAAACTGTCTAACGAAATATATTACTGTAGTTAGAAAACCGGTTTAAAATAGCCTAGGGCTGTGTCATATAAACTATTACTTTTAAAATCCAGCTGATCGTTTAATAATTTAGACGGATTGTTATTAAACTCCTTATAAATTTCGAATTCTTCTAAGGCGTTCAAAAGTCTACCTTTTTTGCAAATATGAAGTGGAACCAGATTTTTGTTGAAATTAGTGTATGAATGATTACTATTAATTAAATGTTGAGCAAAGTTAGATTTTAATTTATGCATGTTTGTATGCGGCAAATGTTCATTAAAACGGTCTTTGAATGCCCTACCCGTCTGTCCCACATAAATACTGTCACAATCATCACAATTGATTTTGTAGACACCCGACTTCTTTTCGATTGGAATTACACGTTTGGGTCGTAATAATTTTTGAATATTATTGTTGGTGCGAAAAGTGACGGTAATATCATATTTCGCCAATGTATTTTTCACCATATGCGGAACGGTGTTAGAATATTCCATGGATACGAATTTTTTATTCTTATTCTTAGACCGTTTGATAGGGTTCTGTTTATTTCTTATATGATTATGCAAAAGTTTATCAATCATTGCTTCATGGTATCCGTTCGCTTGGGCTATATATTTAATGGTTTCCAATTCATCGTTGAAATCGTGTTTATCCAATGGTATGGTGAGAAGGCGGTGTATGAAACAGTTGTATGCTGACATTTTTTGTGATATTGGATGGTGTGATGTGGCATGAATGGTGGTATCAGTAGTGGTAGATTTTCGGTAAATTTTATATTTTAGTTTATCATATTCCTTGGTCATAGTCAAATCAAGAAAGTTTATTTTATTATCTATTTCGGTCTCCATAGTGAATTGCATTTTATGGTTGATTTTGTTGAGATAAAGTTTTAATACTTCCGCTTGACGTAAAGTGCCATCAAACACGAGAAAAGTATCATCAACATATCTTGTATAAAATAATATTTTTGTTTTATGTGGGTTGTGATCAGACATAATAAATTCGTTTTCTAAATGGTTCAAGAATATGTCCGCCAAAAGTCCGGATAGCGGTGAACCCATAGCGAGACCCTCGTTTTGCACGAAAAAATTATCGTCAAATGTAAAATAATTTTGGTTCAAGACGACCTTAAGTAATAACAGGAGTTCGTCAATTTGTGATGTGCTGAGCTTATTATAGCTGATTAAATTATTTTTCAAGATGTCAATGGTATCTTGGACGGGTACGTTAGTGTAAAGATTCACTATATCAAACGAAATTAGTTTATGTCTGTGAAATACGTCTAAGTGTTTTGTTTTTTCAACAAAATCAATGCTACTTAAAACACTGTAGTTATTATGTAAAAAGATGTTATGTTTTATCAGTTGTTCAAGCTTTTTTGATGTCCTGTATCCTGGTGCGGTTGTATAGTTAATTAATGGACGGATTGGAATATTTTCTTTATGTATTTTGGGCAGACCTGTGAACTGAGGAGCGAAGGCATTGATCGGTTTTAAATATCGTCTGGTGGAGTCATCCAACAATGACGTGCATCTATTGATGGTAGAATTTAATTCTTTAACGAATTTCTTTGTGGGGTCAGTGGGTATTTTCACGATGTTATTAACATTGAAAAAATCATACGCTTTTTGGTTATAATCTTGTTTACGAATAACGACTATGATATTGCCTTTATCAGCTTTTGAAAGTATGGCATCATTGTTTTCTAATTTAGTTTTAATTTGTTTTAAACATTTAAAATCATTACTGTATATATCCTTTAAACTCCCGCCTTTTTTTCCATAAACTGTGTCAGATTTTAAGAAATTTTTTAATTTGTTATTAATGAGAATCCTTTTACCTCACGCGTTAAAAAGTTTTTACTCAAGGTAATAAGTTTAATATTATTAACATATTATCCTATATAATATTATTCAAAGTGACTTGGAATCCAAGAACCATGCAACCAAAAATAAAAGACTAGTGTTTAGTGACTAACAGAACTCGTAATTACATACTTAGTTGGTACAGTAATTTTAAAATAATTAACTTTAAACTATTTTATAAACACTGTAAGAAATAATTTACTATAATGAAAATATAACAATTATACCTGTATTATTTTCTACTCAATTTTGAGAATAAACTTTACTTTAAGTTTTACTGAAAGTGAGGAATAACTAAAAACACATATCGGATTTTATTTCGAAAATGTTTGTGTTTTCTGAAATACGATTACATTATGAAACCTGGAATATTATATTGTATAATAAAAATACCGAGCACACAGTAAATAAACCAATGATATAATATTAATCATACGCAGCGTATTTTAATGATTGCCAAAAAATTAAAGTGACATAAAAGGGTTTCTTTTCTTGAAAATTATTGCAATATTTGAACCTAAAAATGCAATCGATTTTATTAATAGTAATTTTATATTTATATACATATTGATATTTTCCGTTTACCACTGTAGCAAGCAGCAGATTATTTTCTTAAGAAACCTTAAACTTACAACTTTACTTGGGTGACCAATAAGTTTTTAGATAAAAAAATAAAACATAATTTTTATTATTATTGTAACAAGTAATCATAATAATATTAAATGTAACTTTCTTTTGTAATAATATTAGTTTGATAGCCTACTACGACGACCGTCAGGCAAAGGTCACCAACTCAATATGAACATAAGGAATTACAACTCCTACTAAACATTTTTTCAATGACAAGATCAAGCAAATATAAACTCTACTTAAACACGCAGAACTATGAAGACTATTAGGAACCAAGTAAACTGTCATTTCATAAAGTCTATTATAACATAAGCCAAATAAATATTTTATTATTGTATCTTTGTATCTGTGTGTTATTGTGGTAGGGGTGTCAGTGTTTTATATTGTTTAGTCTAGTGTACTTATATATATATATATATATATATATATATATATATATATATATATATATATATACACACAAATATACAGAACTCCTTATTCGCCAACATAAAATAAATTATAAATTAAAATCGTCATTGACAGAGATTTTACTCTTCCAAGATGTTCCAAGAAAATTGCCTTCATCTCTGAGCCAATGTTTTAAAAATAACTTTTCTCATTCCTAGGTATAGGAAATAACAAAATTAGTTTTTTATAAAGGAAGCATCGTCTAGAAGTCAGAAAATAATTTCACCTAATTTAACTAATTATATTCTAAAAGAGCCTAGATAGAGACCTTGTCTCGTCTCGTCTTCAGTAGAGTATTATTTTATGTTGGTTCCTCTTTTAAAGAACTAGAAATAAATTACTATTAGTGAGAGTGATGGTTGTTTATTACTTTACAATACAACCATTCCTGGACAATATTCAATTATTGTTCATCGTCTTCAGTAGAGTATTATTTTATGTTGTTTCCTCTTTTAAAGAGCTAGAAATAAATTACAATTTTGATAGTGATGGTTGTTTATAACTTTACAGTACAACCATTCCTGGACAATTTTCAATTATTCTTCAAAAAAATATACGACACTCAGGGGCTCACTTTAGTGAGTACAGACTTGGAAACCCGAGAGACCCTAACTGGATCTATGCTTTTTAATACAGTCTTGTTATATCCCTCTCTTTCAACTTTGTTGTTCTTTTACGCCCTGGCGATATTAGACTATTCAAGAGCTAGGGAGTCTTTATATTATGTTATTTTCCCCCTTTTTTTATATGGCGATGATACCAGAGAGGTCTTTGACTTTAAACAAGAACAGAAAGTATTTATATATATACCATGAAATTATCAATTTATTGGAAAATTTTAATCAAAAATCTGCTTTTATGTGATGGAGGAAATTGAATCGTCTCGAAATACTAACATCTTCTCTGAAAGTAATAAAACATAAAGGTTTGAATGCTTTTTGGCCGTTTGATGTGTTTGTTTCTTTTATGTTTTGTTTTGTAATTTTGTGTTTTTGCTTCGGTGCAATTTAATAGAACATGGCCCAACTCATTAATGACGAGTTACGCTATTTAATAATTATAATAATTTAAATACGCAGTAGAGAGAACAACAAGTTAAAAGCACGCACTTGCTGAAAATGTCTCGACTGTGTTTAGTGTAACAAAATCTATGACGACTTTATACATTTGTGAGATATTAATCAAATTTCCTTTCTCTTTGAAACGGTAGTACTGATTGTCTTTCTGTCTCCTTTTACAACATCACATTTTCTATGTCTAAGGCAGCATCTTTATCGTTACAATAGAACAACGAGCGCATTCGGGTTCTCCTTCAGTTATAATTTTACTTATTTCAAACAAAAATTATTGATTTGTTTGAAACAACAGACTAACAACATAATGAACTATATAAGTGAAATCATATCCTTTCCTTATTGAAAGTGTGTTTTAATAAGCGTGGACTTTTCTTCCTAAATTTAAGTAATGATTTTTGTTCCTTTTTTCAGTGGTAGTTAAATCACATTAGGTTTTAAGTCTCTGGTAATTTAATTTCTTAATACTCGGCGCTACGGCCCGTAAATTGTTCCAGCCTTCTATATTTCCTGAGCTTATATTGTGGAAATTGAATATCGTTACATTCTTGGTTGCAAATTAAAATTAGGACATGAATCAACATTTGGATTTTGTTTCGTTATATATATATATAAACGTTGTATAGACATTTAACGTTAAATTGAACCTAGCTTTCTTCTTCTATTTAATTTTAAGAAATCAAATAAAATGGAATATGTAGTTTTTACGTATTTGCTACCTACATTTTCAATATACGTTGTTGTTTCTGAGTAGTGTCAAAAAATTGTATCTGTCGTATTAAACCACTGTAAATACGAAATACTAATAGGAATATTGATATAATACTGCAAAACTGCAACATCTGATTTATCGATGTATCGGAACTCATGAAATTATTTAAAGAATAATGCCCATTATTTAAAATCTAAAACTAGGCAAACTTATAAATATTAAAACTGAACACCTGCCAAGGGCTATGATAAAGTATTACTTCATGGTCCATTATTTTGGTTTTATTGCAAGGATGGTTGGTAATTAAAAATCTATTAACATTCTAAAACAACTATGTTTAGCACGTAATGGCCAATTTTACATTAAGAAGTAAAGTTAAAATTAAAGTTATAATATCGACAAAAATGGTCAAAACACAATTAGAAATGATTCTAGATATCTATAGTGTTGTAGTTTAAGAATAGTTGAAATCGTACATAATTCTGCGTATACAATTTTAATAACTGTCGCTCTGTCTAGTTCAGCCTTGCTTTTATAAAATTTGTAAATAACGTGTAATAATTAAAGAATTTGAAATAGCATTTACGAAGTGTTGTTTTCAGGAAACAACTTTTAACGTTAAAAGTAATTAATTATTTTTGGAATATAATTAGTTGTTTATAGCACACGCGAGAATGAACAAATCATAATCAGAAAATTGTGTTTGCAAAATAATTCAATTCAGGTCAAAAGTTCTAATGTAATTAGTTGATTGGTCTTTAGCATTTATGGTTTCTTGAGATTTAAAAGCATGTACATAATATTATACTAGGAAAAAATAACTTACTTTAACCGAGTTTGACATAGTTGTAATCTCCAAAAGAAATGATGAGAATATTTATCAAATTACATACATAGCACCTCAATTGCTTAATACGTTTATGTTCCGGGCGCTAAGGATCCAAAACGTTATTTAAGAAAAAATATTTCAAATTAAATACCCTACAAACCTACTGAATTATAAGCTAGCGAACGTATATTGAATATAAATTTCTAACCTCAATGTTATTTTATTGTCATATTGTCTACTATTAATAAGTCCACACCAACAACAATACATAAATCAATTATAGTGCCCTTAAACTAAAATAACAATGGGTAAATGCAAAGGCTGATTAACATATATAGGTAATTTTAAAAAGTACACAATTACAACTTGGTCACCTCTAGTTGAATGCACGTAAACATGAAATAAAATATATGGAAGCCATAATAATAATTAACACAATTTTATCAGAAGACATAACAGTAAACATTTACTCCATCAATTATGAGATTAAATAACAAATTTTGCCAAATTCATTTAGTACTAACCTTACTTTTAAAACTAAAAATATACACTATCTACCAGAATATACTTTCTCACCTTAAAAATATATGTACGTATCACAACCACATTGGAAATTCAGTTTCTATCAAAATTTAATAAATAATAATTTAATTTTAATAATATTAAGACAATTATACTATAAAACAAATTAAGTAATAGTTTTCAAACCTATATGATTAGTGGAGTTCAATAACAAAGGAAAGTAAAATCACTCGGCGAGCATGGATTTTAAAACAACAAAAATGTTTTTAAATCTTGTGTTAATGTTCTTAAATGTTTTAATGTTAAAAATGTTCTGTATCAGCCAAACTAAATCACTAAAATTAAGAGATTATTACATTGTCAGAGTTACATATTACTACACAAAACAGTTACTGGGATAACAAATAAGTATAAGTGCAGATTACGTAATAAAAGAACCATTATGTGGATGAAGTTTTGTAGGTCTGTACTCTAGACATTGTTTAATTAGTCAATGTGTTTACAAATACAGTAAAAACGGTAAAGTTATATATCTAATAAATCACAATCAACATCAAGTTGAACTACTTAAATGGGTTATAATGATATAAAATATTACTCACTTAAAACGGGAAGATAAGTAGTTATAAAAATCAAATACTGATATAAATAATTGGTTCTTATGTTGTTGTAATAGCTTTATTGCCTTGTATATTAACAAATATTTTACAATTTACTAAACCTAATATATTAATACAAATTTGTCCAAATTATTTTCTTATTTACCCTGTCTTTTATATAACAGTACCTAACCTGGCTTAGTATGTTATAAAGTAGTTACTTTGAAACGAAATAGCGTATATAACCTTTATGTTCTTGATATGTTAGATGTGTAAGGCAGGCTAGACATACTAAATGGCAGCTATTATTTAATTTATTATTTAGGAAGTTGGTATTACCCCTTGGCACCTCAGACTATTGAAACTAAAAGTCTGTTAGTACTACACTAGAAGAAGCTGGTATTAGTTCATTGTATATAATAAATAGGTTAAAGTTATTAGCAATATTTTGTGTATTTTTGTTTTGATATTGAAGTAGCGCACGCTCAAAGTTTCATTTTGAATGTGTTTCAATTTATTAATTACTCTACCAGTTTAGCAGCAGTACACATCTGTTAAAAAAAATTTACACATCTGATTACATATTACCTACATTTTTATTTTTAAACTAAACAGGATTTTGTCGAAAGCAGATTTTGTCATGTGTGATAAATTAATAGGTCAACCGACAATTATATATTAAGTACATATAATGTTTTGCAGTAATATTTGGAACTAGTGGATAAAATAAGTTTGTAAAGATTATCAAATTATGTAAATAATTTTATTACTTACATAAAAAATATGAAATTTCGTGGAAAATAAATAAAATAAATATACATATTAAACCGTATTTACTGTAAATTTAGGCTATAGATGTTTAGAAAAAATGTCTACCATCAGCAGAAAGGGAAATATTAAAAGTGTTGCCTCTAATTTGTTCGTTATGTACAATCGTGTCCCGTTGGTTATTCCTCTGGGTACTACTATTACTAAATGTCCTTTGGGTCCTACTTTCGAATGACCGTCCACACTAATGACTTACCTTTGCTCTAAATACGGGATGCTTTATCCACCCACCAACCCTGCTGTAAGGTTTAGTACGCTAGTTGAATAACAAGGACTTCGTTCACAAAGGCAATCAAACCAGCTTTTCCATTTAAAAAAACTTTTTTCTCTGCTCTCAGCTGATAAAATTACACAAGAACACGAATTTTTGTTGTGTATTTATTTTCGACGTATGGGGTAAATTTGGTAATCGCCAAACATTTTGACCTCGGTTTTTTGATTGATCTTTGGCTTAGGGAAGCGAAAAAAAGGATGTTCTAGATGTCGTCCGACTCCATTGTCGTCTGTATGATATCGGTGAGAAAAATAAGATATGAATATGAAATTTCGTACAGAGCATAAAAAGTACTCATTTAGAAACCTATGTCTAATTACATGTGTCTAAATGGTGACAATTAAAAAAAAATCTTAAACACACTAAATTCGTAAAATGTGAATTTTTGAAGTCTGCATATAATATTACTATATTACTTCTCTACGATGTCAAATATCTAAGTAATTGTTAGTGTAAATTCGAACCCCAACTTCTCAAGAAGATGTATTATTCCTATAGTTACATTTAAGGCCGAATACCCTAAGAGTCTTACTTTAGTAGGTACAGTCTTGACAATACCGAGGGAACTTAGCCCAACCAACACCTTTTTCACTTTATCTTGGGTTAAATCGCTCTCAATTATATTTCCTATTATGTCTCTTTTGACAAAATTTTGTTGTGTTTCTTTTCTTGGAATAAAAAAATAATAAATAGCCGCATAACGGTAGCGAGCCAAAGGCTCCGCATAGATACAAATACGATTTCAGCTCCGTAAAGGACGAGACATTACCACGAACGAAAATAGTGGAGATTGTTTAACATACACTTCCACGACACCAATTACATCATACTGTCGTCAAGAAAGTAGTGGTGATTGTTGAACATACACTTCCACGACTCCAATTACATCATACCGTCGTCAAGAAAGTAGTGGTGATTGTTTAACATACACTTCCACGACACCAATTACATCATACCGACGTCAAGAAAGTAGTGGTGATTGTTGAACATACACTTCCACGACACCAATTACAACATACCGTCGTCAAGAAGGTAGTGAAGATTGTTTAACATACACTTCCACGACACCAATTACATCATACTGTCGTCAAGAGAGTAATGGTGATTGTTTAACATACACTTCCACGACACCAATTACATCATACTGTCGTCAAGAGAGTAATGGTGATTGTTTAACATACACTTCCACGACACCAATTACATCATACTGTCGTCAAGAGAGTAATGGTGATTGTTTAACATACACTTCCACGACACCAATTACATCATACTGTCGTCAAGAGAGTAATGGTGATTGTTTAACATACACTTCCACGACACCAATTACATCATACTGTCGTCAAGAGAGTAATGGTGATTGTTGAACATACACTTCCACGACACCAATTACATCATACTGTAGTCAAGAGAGTAATGGTGATTGTTTAACATACACTTCCACGACACCAATTACATCATACCGTCGTCAAGAAAGTAGTGGTGATTGTTGAACATACACTTCCACGACACCAATTACATCATACTGTCGTCAAGAAAGTATTGAAGATTGTTTAACATACACTTCCACGACACCATTTACATCATACCGTCGTCAAGAAAGTAGTGGTGATTGTTGAACATACACTTCCACGACACCAATTACATCATACTGTCGTCAAGAAAGTATTGTAGATTGTTTAACATACACTTCCACGACACCATTTACATCATACCGTCGTCAAGAAAGTAGTGGTGATTGTTGAACATACACCTCCACGACTCCAATTACATCATACCGTCGTCAAGAAAGTAGTAGAGATTGTTTAACCTACACTTCCACGACACCAATTACATCATACCGACGTCAAGAAAGTAGTAGTGATTGTTTAACACACACTTCCACGACACCAATTACATCATACTGTCGTCAAGAAAGTAGTGAAGATTGTCTAACATACACTTCTACGACACCAATTACATCATACCGTCGTCAAGAAAGTAGTGGTGATTGTTGAACATACACTTCCACGACACCAATTACATCATACTGTCGTCAAGAAAGTATTGAAGATTGTTTAACATACACTTCCACGACACCATTTACATCATACCGTCGTCAAGAAAGTAGTGGTGATTGTTGAACATACACCTCCACGACTCCAATTACATCATACCGTCGTCAAGAAAGTAGTAGAGCTTGTTTAACCTACACTTCCACGACACCAATTACATCATACCGTCGTCAAGAAAGTAGTGAAGATTGTTTAACATACACTTCCACGACACCAATTACATCATACCGACGTCAAGAAAGTAGTAGTGATTGTTTAACATACACTTCCACGACACCAATTACATCATACCGTCGTCAAGAAAGTAGTGAAGATTGTTTAACATACACTTCCACGACACCAATTACATCATACCGACGTCAAGAAAGTAGTAGTGATTGTTTAACATACACTTCCACGACACCAATTACATCATACTGTCGTCAAGAAAGTAGTGAAGATTGTTGAACATACACTTCCACGACACCAATTACATCATACTGTCGTCAAGAAAGTATTGAAGATTGTTTAACATACACTTCCACGATACCATTTACATCATACCGTCGTCAAGAAAGTAGTGGTGATTGTTGAACACACACTTCCACGACACCAATTACATCATACTGTCGTTAAGAAAGTAGTGAAGATTGTTTAACATACACTTCCACGACTCCAATTACATCATACCGTCGTCAAGAAAGTAGTAGAGATTGTTGAACATACACCTCCACGACTCCAATTACATCATACCGTCGTCAAGAAAGTAGTAGAGATTGTTTAACCTACACTTCCACGACACCAATTACATCATACCGACGTCAAGAAAGTAGTAGTGATTGTTTAACACACACTTCCACGACACCAATTACATCATACTGTCGTCAAGATAGTAGTGAAGATTGTCTAACATACACTTCCACGACACCAATTACATCATACCGTCGTCAAGAAAGTAGTGGTGATTGTTGAACATACACTTCCACGACACCAATTACATCATACTGTCGTCAAGAAAGTATTGAAGATTGTTTAACATACACTTCCACGACACCATTTACATCATACCGTCGTCAAGAAAGTAGTGGTGATTGTTGAACATACACCTCCACGACTCCAATTACATCATACCGTCGTCAAGAAAGTAGTAGAGAATGTTTAACCTACACTTCCACGACACCAATTACATCATACCGACGTCAAGAAAGTAGTAGTGATTGTTTAACATACACTTCCACGACACCAATTACATCATACTGTCGTCAAGAAAGTAGTGAAGATTGTTGAACATACACTTCCACGACACCAATTACATCATACTGTCGTCAAGAAAGTATTGAAGATTGTTTAACATACACTTCCAAGATACCATTTACATCATACCGTCGTCAAGAAAGTAGTGGTGATTGTTGAACACACACTTCCACGACACCAATTACATCATACTGTCGTTAAGAAAGTAGTGAAGATTGTTTAACATACACTTCCACGACACCAATTACATCATACCGACGTCAAGAATGTAGTAGAGATTGTTTAACATACACTTCCACGACACCAATTACATCATACTGTCGTTAAGAAAGTAGTGAAGATTGTTGAACACACACTTCCACGACACCAATTACATCATACTGTCGTCAAGAAAGTAGTGGTGATTGTTTAACATACACCTCCACGACTCCAATTACATCATACTGTCGTCAAGAAAGTAGTAGAGATTGTTTAACATACACCTCCACGACTCCAATTACATCATACTGTCGTCAAGAAAGTAGTAGAGATTGTTTAACATACACTTCCACGACACCAATTACATCATACCGACGTCAAGAAAGTAGTAGTGATTGTTTAACATACACTTCCACGACACCAATTACATCATACCGTCGTCAAGAAAGTAGTAGAGATTGTTTAACATACACTTCCACGACACCAATTACATCATACCGTCGTCAAGAAAGTAGTAGAGATTGTTTAACATACACTTCCACGACACCAATTACATCATACCGACGTCAAGAAAGTAGTAGTGATTGTATAACATACACTTCCACGACACCAATTACATCATACCGTCGTCAAGAAAGTAGTAGAGATTGTTTAACACACACCTCCACGACTCCAATTACATCATACTGTCGTTAAGAAAGTAGTGAAGATTGTTGAACACCCACTTCCACGACACCAATTACATCATACTGTCGTCAAGAAAGTAGTGGTGATTGTTGAACATACACTTCCACGACTCCAATTACATCATACCGTCGTCAAGAAAGTAGTAGAGATTGTTTAACATACACTTCCACGACACCAATTACATCATACCGACGTCAAGAAAGTAGTAGAGATTGTTTAACATACACTATCACGACACCAATTACATCATACCGACGTCAAGAAAGTAGTAGTGATTGTTTAACATACACTTCCACGACACCAATTACATCATACCGTCGTCAAGAAAGTAGTAGAGATTGTTTAACATACACTTCCACGATACCAATTACATCATACCGACGTCAAGAAAGTAGTAGTGATTGTTTAACATACACCTCCACGACTCCAATTACATCATACCGACGTCAAGAAAGTAGTAGAGATTGTTTAACATACACTTCCACGACACCAATTACATCATACCGACGTCAAGAAAGTAGTAGAGATTGTTTAACATACACTTCCACGACACCAATTACATCATACCGACGTCAAGAAAGTAGTAGTGATTGTTTAACATACACTTCCACGACACCAATTACATCATACCGACGTCAAGAAAGTAGTAGAGATTGTTTAACATACACTTCCACGACACCAATTACATCATACCGTCGTCAAGAAAGTAGTGAAGATTGTTTAACATACACTTCCACGACACCAATTACATCATACTGTCGTCAAGAGAGTAATGGTGATTGTTTAACACACACTTCCACGACACCAATTACATCATACTGTCGTCAAGAGAGTAATGGTGATTGTTTAACATACACTTCCACGACACCAATTACATCATACCGTCGTCAAGAAAGTAGTGAAGATTGTTTAACATACACTTCCACGACACCAATTACATCATACTGTCGTCAAGAGAGTAATGGTGATTGTTTAACATACACTTCCACGACACCAATTACATCATACTGTCGTCAAGAGAGTAATGGTGATTGTTTAACATACACTTCCACGACACCAATTACATCATACTGTCGTCAAGAGAGTAATGGTGATTGTTTAACATACACTTCCACGACACCAATTACATCATACTGTCGTCAAGAGAGTAATGGTGATTGTTGAACATACACTTCCACGACACCAATTACATCATACTGTCGTCAAGAGAGTAATGCTGATTGTTTAACATACACTTCTACGACACCAATTACATCATACCGTCGTCAAGAAAGTAGTGGTGATTGTTGAACATACACTTCCACGTCACCAATTACATCATACTGTCGTCAAGAAAGTATTGAAGATTGTTTAACATACACTTCCACGACACCATTTACATCATACCGTCGTCAAGAAAGTAGTGGTGATTGTTGAACATACACTTCCACGACACCAATTACATCA
Organism: Aphrophora alni; assembly: GCA_963513935.1. NCBI lineage: Eukaryota > Metazoa > Arthropoda > Insecta > Hemiptera > Aphrophoridae > Aphrophora > Aphrophora alni. Next base: position 87,176,716 of record OY740773.1, on the reverse strand, counting down.
TACTGTCGTCAAGAAAGTATTGAAGATTGTTTAACATACACTTCCACGACACCATTTACATCATACCGTCGTCAAGAAAGTAGTGGTGATTGTTGAACATACACCTCCACGACTCCAATTACATCATACCGTCGTCAAGAAAGTAGTAGAGATTGTTTAACCTACACTTCCACGACACCAATTACATCATACCGACGTCAAGAAAGTAGTAGTGATTGTTTAACACACACTTCCACGACACCAATTACATCATACTGTCGTCAAGAAAGTAGTGAAGATTGTCTAACATACACTTCTACGACACCAATTACATCATACGGTCGTCAAGAAAGTAGTGGTGATTGTTGAACATACACTTCCACGACACCAATTACATCATACTGTCGTCAAGAAAGTATTGAAGATTGTTTAACATACACTTCCACGACACCATTTACATCATACCGTCGTCAAGAAAGTAGTAGAGCTTGTTTAACCTACACTTCCACGACACCAATTACATCATACCGACGTCAAGAAAGTAGTAGTGATTGTTTAACATACACTTCCACGACACCAATTACATCATACTGTCGTCAAGAAAGTAGTGAAGATTGTTGAACATACACTTCCACGACACCAATTACATCATACTGTCGTCAAGAAAGTATTGAAGATTGTTTAACATACACTTCCACGATACCATTTACATCATACCGTCGTCAAGAAAGTAGTAGTGATTGTTGAACACACACTTCCACGACACCAATTACATCATACTGTCGTTAAGAAAGTAGTGAAGATTGTTTAACATACACTTCCACGACTCCAATTACATCATACCGTCGTCAAGAAAGTAGTAGAAATTGTTGAACATACACCTCCACGACTCCAATTACATCATACCGTCGTCAAGAAAATAGTAGAGATTGTTTAACATACACTTCCACGACACCAATTACATCATACCGACGTCAAGAAAGTAGTAGTGATTGTTTAACACACACTTCCACGACACCAATTACATCATACTGTCGTCAAGAAAGTAGTGAAGATTGTTGAACATACACTTCCACGACACCAATTACATCATACTGTCGTCAAGAAAGTATTGAAGATTGTTTAACATACACTTCCACGATACCATTTACATCATACCGTCGTCAAGAAAGTAGTAGTGATTGTTGAACACACACTTCCACGACACCAATTACATCATACTGTCGTTAAGAAAGTAGTGAAGATTGTTTAACATACACTTCCACGACTCCAATTACATCATACCGTCGTCAAGAAAGTAGTAGAAATTGTTGAACATACACCTCCACGACTCCAATTACATCATACCGTCGTCAAGAAAATAGTAGAGATTGTTTAACATACACTTCCACGACACCAATTACATCATACCGACGTCAAGAAAGTAGTAGTGATTGTTTAACACACACTTCCACGACACCAATTACATCATACTGTCGTCAAGAAAGTAGTGAAGATTGTCTAACATACACTTCCACGACACCAATTACATCATACCGTCGTCAAGAAAGTAGTGGTGATTGTTGAACATACACTTCCACGACACCAATTACATCATACTGTCGTCAAGAAAGTATTGAAGATTGTTTAACATACACTTCCACGACACCATTTACATCATACCGTCGTCAAGAAAGTAGTGGTGATTGTTGAACATACACCTCCACGACTCCAATTACATCATACCGTCGTCAAGAAAGTAGTAGAGAATGTTTAACCTACACTTCCACGACACCAATTACATCATACCGACGTCAAGAAAGTAGTAGTGATTGTTTAACATACACTTCCACGACACCAATTACATCATACTGTCGTCAAGAAAGTAGTGAAGATTGTTGAACATACACTTCCACGACACCAATTACATCATACTGTCGTCAAGAAAGTATTGAAGATTGTTTAACATACACTTCCAAGATACCATTTACATCATACCTTCGTCAAGAAAGTAGTGGTGATTGTTGAACACACACTTCCACGACACCAATTACATCATACTGTCGTTAAGAAAGTAGTGAAGATTGTTTAACATACACTTCCACGACTCCAATTACATCATACCGTCGTCAAGAAAGTAGTAGAGATTGTTTAACATACACTTCCACGACACCAATTACATCATACCGTCGTCAAGAAAGTAGTAGAGATTGTTTAACATACACTTCCACGACACCAATTACATCATACCGACGTCAAGAAAGTAGTAGTGATTGTTTAACATACACTTCCACGACACCAATTACATCATACCGTCGTCAAGAAAGTAGTAGAGATTGTTTAACATACACTTCCACGATACCAATTACATCATACCGACGTCAAGAAAGTAGTAGTGATTGTTTAACATACACCTCCACGACTCCAATTACATCATACCGACGTCAAGAAAGTAGTAGAGATTGTTTAACATACACTTCCACGACACCAATTACATCATACCGACGTCAAGAAAGTAGTAGTGATTGTTTAACATACACTTCCACGACACCAATTACATCATACCGACGTCAAGAAAGTAGTAGAGATTGTTTAACATACACTTCCACGACACCAATTACATCATACTGTCGTTAAGAAAGTAGTGGTGATTGTTTAACACACACTTCAACGACACCAATTACATCATACTGTCGTCAAGAAAGTAGTGGTGATTGTTTAACACACACCTCCACGACTCCAATTACATCATACCGTCGTCAAGAAAGTAGTAGAGATTGTTTAACATACACTTCCACGACACCAATTACATCATACCGACGTCAAGAAAGTAGTAGTGATTGTTTAACATACACTTCCACGACACCAATTACATCATACCGACGTCAAGAAAGTAGTAGAGATTGTTTAACATACACTTCCACGACACAAATTACATCATACCGACGTCAAGAAAGTAGTAGTGATTGTTTAACATACACTTCCACGACACCAATTACATCATACCGACGTCAAGAAAGTAGTAGAGATTGTTTAACATACACTTCCACGACACCAATTACATCATACTGTCGTTAAGAAAGTAGTGGTGATTGTTTAACACACACTTCCACGACACCAATTACATCATACTGTCGTCAAGAAAGTAGTGGTGATTGTTTAACACACACCTCCACGACTCCAATTACATCATACCGTCGTCAAGAAAGTAGTAGAGATTGTTTAACATACACTTCCACGACACCAATTACATCATACCGACGTCAAGAAAGTAGTAGTGATTGTTTAACATACACTTCCACGACACCAATTACATCATACCGACGTCAAGAAAGTAGTAGAGATTGTTTAACATACACTTCCACGACACCAATTACATCATACTGTCGTTAAGAAAGTAGTGAAGATTGTTGAACACACACTTCCACGACACCAATTACATCATACTGTCGATGTCGTCAAGAAAGTAGTAGAGATTGTTTAACACACACCTCCACGACTCCAATTACATCATACTGTCGTTAAGAAAGTAGTGAAGATTGTTGAACACCCACTTCCACGACACCAATTACATCATACTGTCGTCAAGAAAGTAGTGGTGATTGTTGAACATACACTTCCACGACTCCAATTACATCATACCGTCGTCAAGAAAGTAGTAGAGATTGTTTAACATACACTTCCACGACACCAATTACATCATACCGACGTCAAGAAAGTAGTAGAGATTGTTTAACATACACTATCACGACACCAATTACATCATACCGACGTCAAGAAAGTAGTAGTGATTGTTTAACATACACTTCCACGACACCAATTACATCATACCGTCGTCAAGAAAGTAGTAGAGATTGTTTAACATACACTTCCACGATACCAATTACATCATACCGACGTCAAGAAAGTAGTAGTGATTGTTTAACATACACCTCCACGACTCCAATTACATCATACCGACGTCAAGAAAGTAGTAGAGATTGTTTAACATACACTTCCACGACACCAATTACATCATACCGACGTCAAGAAAGTAGTAGAGATTGTTTAACATACACTTCCACGACACCAATTACATCATACCGACGTCAAGAAAGTAGTAGTGATTGTTTAACATACACTTCCACGACACCAATTACATCATACCGACGTCAAGAAAGTAGTAGAGATTGTTTAACATACACTTCCACGACACCAATTACATCATACCGTCGTCAAGAAAGTAGTGAAGATTGTTTAACATACACTTCCACGACACCAATTACATCATACTGTCGTCAAGAGAGTAATGGTGATTGTTTAACATACACTTCCACGACACCAATTACATCATACTGTCGTCAAGAGAGTAATGGTGATTGTTTAACATACACTTCCACGACACCAATTACATCATACCGTCGTCAAGAAAGTAGTGAAGATTGTTTAACATACACTTCCACGACACCAATTACATCATACTGTCGTCAAGAGAGTAATGGTGATTGTTTAACATACACTTCCACGACACCAATTACATCATACTGTCGTCAAGAGAGTAATGGTGATTGTTTAACATACACTTCCACGACACCAATTACATCATACTGTCGTCAAGAGAGTAATGGTGATTGTTTAACATACACTTCCACGACACCAATTACATCATACTGTCGTCAAGAGAGTAATGGTGATTGTTGAACATACACTTCCACGACACCAATTACATCATACTGTCGTCAAGAGAGTAATGCTGATTGTTTAACATACACTTCCACGACACCAATTACATCATACCGTCGTCAAGAAAGTAGTGGTGATTGTTGAACATACACTTCCACGTCACCAATTACATCATACTGTCGTCAAGAAAGTATTGAAGATTGTTTAACATACACTTCCACGACACCATTTACATCATACCGTCGTCAAGAAAGTAGTGGTGATTGTTGAACATACACTTCCACGACACCAATTACATCATACTGTCGTCAAGAAAGTATTGAAGATTGTTTAACATACACTTCCACGACACCATTTACATCATACCGTCGTCAAGAAAGTAGTGGTGATTGTTGAACATACACCTCCACGACTCCAATTACATCATACCGTCGTCAAGAAAGTAGTAGAGATTGTTTAACCTACACTTCCACGACACCAATTACATCATACCGACGTCAAGAAAGTAGTAGTGATTGTTTAACACACACTTCCACGACACCAATTACATCATACTGTCGTCAAGAAAGTAGTGAAGATTGTCTAACATACACTTCTACGACACCAATTACATCATACGGTCGTCAAGAAAGTAGTGGTGATTGTTGAACATACACTTCCACGACACCAATTACATCATACTGTCGTCAAGAAAGTATTGAAGATTGTTTAACATACACTTCCACGACACCATTTACATCATACCGTCGTCAAGAAAGTAGTAGAGCTTGTTTAACCTACACTTCCACGACACCAATTACATCATACCGACGTCAAGAAAGTAGTAGTGATTGTTTAACATACACTTCCACGACACCAATTACATCATACTGTCGTCAAGAAAGTAGTGAAGATTGTTGAACATACACTTCCACGACACCAATTACATCATACTGTCGTCAAGAAAGTATTGAAGATTGTTTAACATACACTTCCACGATACCATTTACATCATACCGTCGTCAAGAAAGTAGTAGTGATTGTTGAACACACACTTCCACGACACCAATTACATCATACTGTCGTTAAGAAAGTAGTGAAGATTGTTTAACATACACTTCCACGACTCCAATTACATCATACCGTCGTCAAGAAAGTAGTAGAAATTGTTGAACATACACCTCCACGACTCCAATTACATCATACCGTCGTCAAGAAAATAGTAGAGATTGTTTAACATACACTTCCACGACACCAATTACATCATACCGACGTCAAGAAAGTAGTAGTGATTGTTTAACACACACTTCCACGACACCAATTACATCATACTGTCGTCAAGAAAGTAGTGAAGATTGTCTAACATACACTTCCACGACACCAATTACATCATACCGTCGTCAAGAAAGTAGTGGTGATTGTTGAACATACACTTCCACGACACCAATTACATCATACTGTCGTCAAGAAAGTATTGAAGATTGTTTAACATACACTTCCACGACACCATTTACATCATACCGTCGTCAAGAAAGTAGTGGTGATTGTTGAACATACACCTCCACGACTCCAATTACATCATACCGTCGTCAAGAAAGTAGTAGAGAATGTTTAACCTACACTTCCACGACACCAATTACATCATACCGACGTCAAGAAAGTAGTAGTGATTGTTTAACATACACTTCCACGACACCAATTACATCATACTGTCGTCAAGAAAGTAGTGAAGATTGTTGAACATACACTTCCACGACACCAATTACATCATACTGTCGTCAAGAAAGTATTGAAGATTGTTTAACATACACTTCCAAGATACCATTTACATCATACCTTCGTCAAGAAAGTAGTGGTGATTGTTGAACACACACTTCCACGACACCAATTACATCATACTGTCGTTAAGAAAGTAGTGAAGATTGTTTAACATACACTTCCACGACTCCAATTACATCATACCGTCGTCAAGAAAGTAGTAGAGATTGTTTAACATACACTTCCACGACACCAATTACATCATACCGTCGTCAAGAAAGTAGTAGAGATTGTTTAACATACACTTCCACGACACCAATTACATCATACCGACGTCAAGAAAGTAGTAGTGATTGTTTAACATACACTTCCACGACACCAATTACATCATACCGTCGTCAAGAAAGTAGTAGAGATTGTTTAACATACACTTCCACGATACCAATTACATCATACCGACGTCAAGAAAGTAGTAGTGATTGTTTAACATACACCTCCACGACTCCAATTACATCATACCGACGTCAAGAAAGTAGTAGAGATTGTTTAACATACACTTCCACGACACCAATTACATCATACCGACGTCAAGAAAGTAGTAGTGATTGTTTAACATACACTTCCACGACACCAATTACATCATACCGACGTCAAGAAAGTAGTAGAGATTGTTTAACATACACTTCCACGACACCAATTACATCATACCGACGTCAAGAAAGTAGTAGAGATTGTTTAACATACACTATCACGACACCAATTACATCATACCGACGTCAAGAAAGTAGTAGTGATTGTTTAACATACACTTCCACGACACCAATTACATCATACCGACGTCAAGAAAGTAGTAGTGATTGTTTAACATACACGTCCACGACACCAATTACATCATACCGTCGTCAAGAAAGTAGTAGAGATTGTTTAACATACACTTCCACGACACCAATTACATCATACCGACGTCGAGAAAGTAGTGGTGATTGTTTAACATACACCTCCACGACTCCAATTACATCATACCGTCGTCAAGAAAGTAGTAGAGATTGTTTAACATACACTTCCACGACACCAATTACATCGTACCGACGTCAAGAAAGTAGTAGTGATTGTTTAACATACACTTCCACGACACCAATTACATCATACCGACGTCAAGAAAGTAGTAGAGATTGTTTAACATACACTTCCACGACACCAATTACATCATACTGTCGTTAAGAAAGTAGTGGTGATTGTTTAACACACACTTCCACGACACCAATTACATCATACTGTCGTCAAGAAAGTAGTGGTGATTGTTTAACACACACCTCCACGACTCCAATTACATCATACCGTCGTCAAGAAAGTAGTAGAGATTGTTTAACATACACTTCCACGACACCAATTACATCATACCGACGTCAAGAAAGTAGTAGTGATTGTTTAACATACACTTCCACGACACCAATTACATCATACCGACGTCAAGAAAGTAGTAGAGATTGTTTAACATACACTTCCACGACACCAATTACATCATACTGTCGTTAAGAAAGTAGTGAAGATTGTTGAACACACACTTCCACGACACCAATTACATCATACTGTCGATGTCGTCAAGAAAGTAGTAGAGATTGTTTAACACACACCTCCACGACTCCAATTACATCATACTGTCGTTAAGAAAGTAGTGAAGATTGTTGAACACCCACTTCCACGACACCAATTACATCATACTGTCGTCAAGAAAGTAGTGGTGATTGTTGAACATACACTTCCACGACTCCAATTACATCATACCGTCGTCAAGAAAGTAGTAGAGATTGTTTAACATACACTTCCACGACACCAATTACATCATACCGACGTCAAGAAAGTAGTAGAGATTGTTTAACATACACTTCCACGACACCAATTACATCATACCGTCGTCAAGAGAGTAATGGTGATTGTTTAACATACACTTCCACGACACCAATTACATCATACTGTCGTCAAGAATGTAGTAGAGATTGTTTAACACACACATCCACGACACCAATTACATCATACTGTCGTCAAGAAAGTAGTAGAGATTGTTTAACATACACTTCCACGATACCAATTACATCATACCGACGTCAAGAAAGTAGTTGTGATTGTTTAACATACACTTCCACGACACCAATTACATCATATTGTCGTCAAGAACGTAGTAGAGATTGTTTAACACACACTTCCACGACACCAATTACATCATACTGTCGTCAAGAAAGTAGTAGAGCTTGTTTAACATACACTTCCACGACACCAATTACATCATACTGTCGTCAAGAAAGTAGTAGAGATTGTTTAACATACACTTCCACGACACCAATTACATCATACCGACGTCGAGAAAGTAGTGGTGATTGTTTAACATACACCTCCACGACTCCAATTACATCATACCGTCGTCAAGAAAGTAGTAGAGATTGTTTAACATACACTTCCACGACACCAATTACATCATACCGACGTCAAGAAAGTAGTAGTGATTGTTTAACATACACTTCCACGACACCAATTACATCATACCGACGTCAAGAAAGTAGTAGAGATTGTTTAACATACACTTCCACGACACCAATTACATCATACTGTCGTTAAGAAAGTAGTGGTGATTGTTTAACACACACTTCCACGACACCAATTACATCATACCGACGTCAAGAAAGTAGTAGTGATTGTTTAACATACACTTCCACGACACCAATTACATCATATTGTCGTCAAGAACGTAGTAGAGATTGTTTAACACACACTTCCACGACACCAATTACATCATACTGTCGTCAAGAAAGTAGTAGAGATTGTTTAACACACACTTCCACGACACCAATTACATCATACTGTCGTCAAGAAAGTAGTGAAGATTGTTTAACATACACTTCCACGACACCAATTACATCATACTGTCGTCAAGAAAGTAGTGAAGATTGTCTAACATACACTTCCACGACACCAATTACATCATACCGACGTCAAGAAAGTAGTAGAGATTGTTTAACACACACTTCCACGATACCAATTACATCATACCGACGTCAAGAAAGTAGTAGTGATTGTTTAACATACACTTCCACGACACCAATTACATCATACTGTCGTCAAGAACGTAGTAGAGATTGTTTAACACACACTTCAACGACACCAATTACATCATACTGTCGTCAAGAAAGTAGTAGAGATTGTTTAACATACACTTCCACGACACCAATTACATCATACTGTCGTCAAGAAAGTAGTGAAGAATGTTTAACATACACTTCCACGACACCAATTACATCATACTGTCGTCAAGAAAGTAGTGAAGATTGTTTAACATACACTTCCACGACACCATTTACATCATACCGTCGTCAAGAAAGTAGTGGTGATTGTTGAACATACACCTCCACGACTCCAATTACATCATACCGTCGTCAAGAAAGTAGTAGAGATTGTTTAACACACACTTCCACGACACAAATTACATCATACCGACGTCAAGAAAGTAGTGGTGATTGTTGAACATACACCTCCACGACTCCAATTACATCATACCGTCGTCAAGAAAGTAGTAGAGATTGTTTAACACACACTTCCACGACACCAATTACATCATACCGACGTCAAGAAAGTAGTATTGATTGTTTAACATACACTTCCACGACACCAATTACATCATACTGTCGTCAAGAAAGTAGTAGAGATTGTTTAACCTACACTTCCACGACACCAATTACATCATACTGTCGTCAAGAAAGTAGTAGAGATTGTTTAACCTACACTTCCACGACACCAATTACATCATACTGTCGTCAAGAAAGTAGTAGAGATTGTTTAACCTACACTTCCACGACACCAATTACATCATACTGTCCTCAAGAAAGTAGTAGAGATTGTTTAACCTACACTTCCACGACACCAATTACAACATACCGTCTCAAGAAAGTAGTGAAGATTGTTTAACATACACTTCCACGACACCAATTACATCATACTGTCGTCAAGAAAGTAGTAGTGATTGTTTAACATACACTTCCACGACACCAATTACATCATACTGTCGTCAAGAAAGTAGTGAAGATTGTTTAACATACACTTCCACGACACCAATTACATCATACTGTCGTCAAGAAAGTAGTAGTGATTGTTTAACATACACTTCCACGACACCAATTACATCATACTGTCGTCAAGAAAGTATTGAAGATTGTTTAACATACACTTCCACGACACCAATTACAACATACCGTCTCAAGAAAGTAGTGAAGATTGTTTAACATACACTTCCACGACACCAATTACATCATACTGTCGTCAAGAAAGTAGTAGTGATTGTTTAACATACACTTCCACGACACCAATTACATCATACTGTCGTCAAGAAAGTATTGAAGATTGTTTAACATACACTTCCACGACACCAATTACATCATGCCGTCGTCAAGAAAGTAGTGGTGATTGTTTACATACACTTCCACGACACCAATTACATCATACTGTCGTCAAGAAAGTAGTAGAGATTGTTTAACATACACTTCCACGACACCAATTACATCATACTGTCGTCAAGAAAGTAGTAGTGATTGTTTAACATACACTTCCACGACACCAATTACATCATACTGTCGTCAAGAAAGTATTGAAGATTGTTTAACATACACTTCCACGACACCAATTACAACATACTGTCTTCAAGAAAGTAGTGGTTATTGTTTACATACACTTCCACGACTCCAATTACATCATACTGTCGTCAAGAAAGTAGTGAAGATTGTTTAACATAAACTTCCAGGAACTCTAATTACAACATAACGTCGTCAAGAAAGTAGTGGTGATTGTTTAACATACACTTCCACGACACCAATTACAACATACTGTCGTCAAGAAAGTAGTGGTTATTGTTTACATACACTTCCACGACTCCAATTACATCATACTGTCGTCAAGAAAGTAGTGAAGATCGTTTAACATAAACTTCCAGGAACTCTAATTACAACATAACGTCGTCAAGAAAGTAGTGGTGATTGTTTAACATACACTTCCACGACTCCAATTACATCATACTGTCGTCAAGAAAGTAGTGGTGATTGTTTAACATACACTTCCACCAACTTCGGGACCAACTCCTCTTCATTTCCAACCCTGACACTATTAGAGTATTCGAGAAGTACTTTCATTCTTACTCTTTTCTTCCTTTATTAAGGCGATGTTGACAGAGGTTTTTTACTTTTAAAAACAACAAAAATTCGATGTTTTTAGCGTAGTGAGTGTAGGGTATATTCGTTTTAATATAAATGTTTGATTGAATTATTTATTTAAAAAGAAATATTATGGAGGATTTCCTGCAACCAACCTCTAGTAATTGAAAAATATAAAATTGAAATGATTGTTATACCAGAGTAGAGCATTATTTTATTTTACTTCCCCGTACAATTTTGTAAATATTAATTGGAGTAAAATCATCGTAATAATGATTTTTGTAAAATATTTAGTCATGGATTTCAATGTTTAAGAAGATTTTTACTGATTTTTAAACCATAAAAGAAGTCGTGTATGCTTTTTATTAAAGTATAGTACAAACATGGCGAACAGTTCGTATTTAAAATTAATTAATATTATTTTTATAAAATCGCAAGATTTTAGGATAATAATTATTTTTTTATGTATGTACAACCAGAACCATTGAAAATTACTGCTATACCACAAGGGCAGGCAGGTATTTTAAACGACATTTTTTTATATTTTCTTTTGAAGTTGCAAGACTGTTTTCTGTTTAGAGACATACATAGGCTATATATTACTTCAAGAAATATGTTTTACCTAGTTATAATATTTTCCTTATCATTTTAATTTAGGAATTACTTCAAAATTTTGCTATAATATAAATGTATACGTAGAGTTTAAACATTTGTAAACTAAAGATTAATTCGATCCTTCAATTTAATATTTCAAAAAATTCAATATTTCTATACATTAACGTCAATAAAAAAAAATGTTGTTATTAAATTTGAAAATTTATATTAAACTAGCAACATTCCAAAATTTGTTCTTACGATTTTTTTAATAAACCAAGGTGATCTTTAAAAAAAGTTTAAATAAATTTCTAGAAACAGTACGAAAATGTTTACCTTTAAATTTATACAGCTTTCCATATTAGGTATGTTTACATTTATTTATGTATTCAAATAACCTGCCAGTACCAAAGCGAGGGATTATTTCATGGTCTCCAAACACGGTTGTTGTATTTATATTTCCAATTTGGAAATAACTAAAATATTTTAAAACTATTAACATTTAAAAATTGCTATTTTCAGATAGTATCATAATATCTCAATATGAAATAAAATTCAGATAAAAACCAATAACGTTAATAAAAATATTCAAATCGTACTTAAAATTTCTTCTTGTAGATTAATTAAAAATGATATTACACAAAATCTCCCCATTCAAAAAAATCAGACATAACCTGAACACAATATTTTTTTTTGACTTGTCAATAGTTACTATTCAGTTTTATTTGAAAATATAAAATCTCAAATTAAAGTGGGAGAAATATATATTTTACGATAAAAGGTATGTGAAACATTATTCTTTTGATACTTCTTTAAATAAACAAAGAAAGGTTATACTCACACATGTAGATGAATCTGGGGAATGATTACGGTGCGAAAGATAAACCATAGTTAAACAGTGTATGCCTCCAACGAGGAGCTACGCCTGTGGGTAACCGAAACACAGTTATTCAACACGGAATGTAGCGTATTTTTATATAAACCATATTAATCACATTCAGATAATATTAAAATATTCTCCACTTTTTGACCGGAATCGATTATTCCGATAATTATTTTAGTGTTCTACCTTTAGTAGAAATGTAAATATTAAAAGGCGTCTCTTTCAGTGCTTCTAATGTGGTGACTCATTCCACAGCGTATTCCTCTGGGCGCTACTTCACTAAACTTCCTCTGGGTCCTTTGAAACGAACAAGCAAACTAATGGCCTTCCTTTACTCTTAATAAGGTATGCTTAATGGCTAAAAATATCCACCCACCTTCTCAGGGGTCGAGTATGCTCGTTGAATAATAAAGCAACCAAACCCTTGCATCAGCAATAAAATCTCGCATTCCGGTAAACTTTAGTTTAATGATGTTTATGTTATTTAAAATCTTTTTTTTTTAAAGTGAGAGAATGTAGTAAATGTGTTCATATTTAAACATGTTTGAGTTACTCATTTAAAAATTTTAGTTTTCAATTACTATTTAATTGCCTTGTATTGAGGTGTTACCGTCGAACAATCCTTACTTGTAGTTTACACTATCTTATATGACGCGTTTCAACCATTTGTCATTCATTTTCAAATATAAAAACACATAGAAACACTTAACGACACATATTAATTGACATTAAAAAAACACGATTTAGTTTTCAGTTTATAGTATACTCGAACTGGCAGCTGATTCATTGATAATTCAAAAAGGTTTAAAGGAATCATTTAAATTTAAATTAAAGGGTTAATAATTTTATATATAGACAGGTATATTTTACGTATACAATTTCCGGTATCATTTCTAGCAACATCATTTATTCTGGACCAGAGCACAACAAAATCTAAACTATTCTCCATTATTTGTTTCGTTACCGCTTCCACTTGTATACACCTTCCACTTTCCAATCATTTTTCAGATTTGATTGTAGTTCAAACCCACAACCTCTTCCATGTCTGTCCCCAAACTGTACCTCGCATTTTTGAGATTAATTAATACTTTTTTAAATTATTTAGTTTAAAGTCGCTATTGGTGTTTGAACCTACCAAATTCTTATCACATTGTGGCATGGAGAGTCCGTTACAGATCTCTGGAATTGGATTTACTTTTTTTCTTTTCACTGTTTTATTGTTGTGCCTCCTTTTTCTGGTTATTTATTTCTAACTTCGATCCTCTGGAAACAGTCCTGCCTGCTCCATTGCACAGGCTCCGATAAGACTAGTTCCCACTGTAGTATATTTCCTTTCTAGGATTTTTATTGTATTTTGCAGTTCTTCTTCTTTTTAACCTAAAGTATTTTCAAGATTTAAAATTGTTGCTTCCAAATACACCTACCGAGCCCTTCCTATAACATTACAATACTTACATTCTCTATTCTTAGTAATATCTTTGTCATAATGTGTAAGAAATGAAATCGCGTGATACACGTACCACAAACTTTGATGAACTTTTTTACAAATACACAATTTCAATGACCTAATACATCTGAAGTTTTTTTTTTTACGTATCTCCAGAAAAAATCGTATTTTTTCCTTGCAATTGTTCTTATAGCCAATTAATTTTTCCTCATTCCTTGTCATCTAGAATAGTTGCCTCCTCCATAGTTTTTCATCCCTTCTTTTTCTATGGATCAAGGTTCAGTTCTAACAAACTGCGCTCCTCAGAGAATGTTACCACGCGAGCTTCATATTCTTCGATTAGTTTGAACGATATGTCAAGCATGTCTCACATATTTGAATTGAAAGGAATCATATCCTCAACATCTTTTTCGTCTCGCATAGTTAAAAATTTGAAATAATGTCCTTCAACCTAACAACTAACTCCTAAACAACTCTTTAAACCAGGTTGATACTTTACCTAATAACATAGATTTCCCATAGTTGAATATTATTACTAATCTTAATCAAGAATTAAAATTTATTGTATTTTACATTATACAATAAAATACTACTTTACATAAAGTACTAGCAACCCTAGATTGAAACTATTTGTTTGTTCATTCCATCACATAATAAAATTTTTCATTGATCTTAAGTAATGAATATCTATAAATGAATAGTGTTTATCAAGGTCAATGTTAATCCAACTATATCATCGTAATCAATTGAGAGTCAGGTACAAAGTCCATACTACATTACCTATAAACTTACCTAGAGATCAGTTACATTATCTTTGTCAATATTTATTTCTGTAGTAACAGTTTTGTAAACAAAAATTATTTTTGTGTAGTTGTTATTAATATAGTCACTTAGGCATAGACCAGAGTCCTCTATATTACTGTGGTAATTATCACTTCTTCAAAACGACGTAAAGAAAACCCCATCTGCCCTCGTCTCAAAACCTCTCTTTTATATATAATAATATAATTATATATATATATACTTTTGGTGGTTGTTAATGTTTTAAAATTTATTTTTTATTATCAAAACATTTTAAAGTTGTTTGAAACTCAACCAACATTGGCATTTACAGTATTACTTTCCCCCAGACAGGTTTATTGTTACTTAAGATTCTTAATATTGAAGATTTAAAAAAGGTCAATAAAATGTCTAGCGAAGTGAAACACAATGAGACTGAAGAAACAAACTTATCTCATTTAGGGTAATTTTGTTTTCACGAATAAAGTTGTAGATCTAGGCTGTTCCCACAGGATTTTTTTACCAAACATAATAACCCAAAACTGTTAGAGATGAAGAAATCTCTATGTTCACTGATTTACTAATGGTATCATTATAAATTTCCTTCCGCAGTAAAATATTTATTTTGATTAATATTAATTAATAATTCTCTGTAGGCCTATTAATCGGAATAAGTTCTAAATAGGTTTTTTAAAGTAGAAACAGCCTTTGTCTTAACAGCCTTTGTGAAACATAAAATTCGGTATTACCAACAAAAATATCATAAGTACTCATTCATCCCTTTTGTGAAGAAAAATGTAATGCTATCTACACGTGTAGTCTTTCTTTCGTCAAATTTGTGAGTAGGTCAGCATGATATATTAGACATTTACAACTTAATAAACATTCAAAACATATGTGTTTCTCAACTTTTACCAAAAACCCAAACTAATACAATAGAGAAGACATAGTTTACAAATTAGAGAAGACTCTAATACAAATTAGAGAAGACTAATAAAAATAGACATATTTTCCACTTTACTTTCTAAACCCTGTGAACTACCGATCAAAAAGTGAATATAAACGAAAAGAGCTGTCTTAGAAAGCCGTCCATCTTCAAATAGATCTAAGCAATATTGGTGATTAATGTAAGCTTATGAAACACAATAATTAAATCAAAAATACATATTTAAAGATAAAGTTTGTGACCTATGTTTGATAAAAACCGGTTCAACTATTTAAACCAGAACATTCTGCATAAAGTAGGTGGGAGAGATATTTTATTAAAAAGTCAGTTTGTTTATAAATATATAGTATTTAAAAAGTGATATTTTAGATAAAATATTTACAATGCATTTTTAAGATCCATCAATAAAATATAAATACTTAATTTGAAGAATTATATGAAAGTTAATGAAAACAATTTTTCCCGAAAATGTCTCTTTAACTATGTACCACTAGATACTGAACAAATTCATGAGCCAACTTAATATCAGACCTGCTTCATAAGACGTTACTGGCTTTAATGTACTATACACCCCCACTCTCTAATTTATACTAATTTAAATCAGATCTGAACAAGAATGTATTAGATCCCAGTTTATACTAGTATATAAAGTATGCCTTCAAGGAATAATCTCATTCTTCAGTGTGCCTTAGGTAATGGTAATATATAATCTTGTACTTCTATTTTAATTGAACAACTAGAACACAATTTTACTATTTTAAGGAAGAAGAAGCTCGTTGCAGTACTTAAAATGGATGTTTGTTCTCACAAAACAGTCCAATCTTTCATCAATTAATGTGTGTAACATTTTAAAATTGTAATTTAAACCTGAGTTATGTAAAACATTGTACCGAATTTGAGTTTAACATTGCATAAAACAAAGTAAAAATGAAAATCTGCAAAAGTTTTTAGCATTATGTAATATTCAAGACAAGAATATTATAATAATTATTTAATTATGCGTAATTCATATCGTCAGTATACACTAACTAATTAAATAAAGTTATACAATTATAAAATTGTCCTACAAATAGGCTATCAATTTATAAAATATTCTCGAAAATATTAAATAACAATCGTAGACATACTATCATCAAATTGATTTAATTTACCATATGTTATTTAATCATACGTTGTTTTTCAATTTTTATAATTATTTATTTATTATTTTTTTAATTATTTTTTTTTTCATTACTGTTGAGACCGATGGTTCTTGGTGGAATTCCATGTTTAAAGATAATAAAAGACAATTTTTTTATTTTGTAATATCCACTTTTTTTTAGTCTAGCCGACCTATGGTTTCGCCTGCTAAGGCATTGACGAGGTTGTTTTACAGACTGAAGAAAAAAGAAAAAACAGAAAACCTTAAAACGTTTTTTTTTAATTACGCCAAACATTAGGCTTCCGCCATTAGTTTCCTCGCAGCACAGTACAGGTCATAGTCGGGAGAATCCCTCTTTTCCGCAAGAGCTGGACATAATTTCAGGTGCTCGCAGTCCATTTCCTGCCTATTGTTACATAAGGGACAGTAAGGGTCGCTGGTGACCCCTATCCGGTGGAGGTGTTTTTGTAGATAATCATGACCCGTTAATAGTCGGAAATTAGCAACTTGTTGTAGGCGTGGCAAGTTGATTGGTGGCCTTCCGCTCTTTTCCGTTAGACTTTCCCATTTTTTGCCTTCAGCCGATACTTTTTGTGTCGTAATGCATCTTGCTCGCAGGTAATTTTTTATGTGTCTTTTTGCGTCGTGAAACGTAGTGGGCTTGTCCGGTTGTTCCTTTCTTGCACCTGATCTTGCTAACTTATCCGCTTCTTCGTTGCCGTTTACATCAACATGACCAGGGATCCACTGGAGCACGAACGTAGATCCACTTCCTATACATTTGTCAATAGTTCGTCTGCAACTCAGAACTTCCTGATTATCCGTCATTTCATAACTGCAGATAGATGTTATTGCCGCCTGTGAGTCGATGAACAACACCACTTTCATTATCTGTAACCTCGCTATCCGCTGCACGGCTAAGAGTATAGCATTAACTTCCCCATCACAATTGTAGCCATTTTTCCAACGGGGGCTGCGATTTGGAAGAGCTTGCAGTATACGCCGGCACCGGCGTTGCTTCTTGCGTTAGTTGCTGAACCGTCGGTATAGATATGCCACCATTCGCCTGCAGGGTACCATTCAGCAATAGTTTCCAGTGCAGTTACTTTGAGTTCCACTGTTGAGGTCAGCGTTTTGCTAACTGGTCTGATTAAATTTAATCTAGGCACCGCCGTGTTTTTGTTGTTCAGGTCCAGTAAGGTGGGGAATGTCTGCCTATTATCGATAGCGCTGAATTTATGTAGGATGTCTGTGCACCGTGAGATGAAGTCGCACTGTGTCTTGAGTCTTCCCGTAGCAGGCTGGTATTTTTTCCAGAATGGGACATGAACTCTCTGTAGTCTTTCAAACATTGCCAACTCAAGGCTTTCTCTTCTGATATGTACGGGTTCGATATCTGTTTGAAGCTCCATTGCAGTAATAGGGGTAGATTTCGGTCCACCTGTAATTATGCGCAAGGCATGGTTTTGAACGACGTCCAATTTCCTTAGTGAAGTATTGGTGGCAGTAATGGTAATTTCAGAAACGTAGTCCATCACGGGGCGGACTTAAGATTTGTAGGCGAGCGCTAACATGTCTTGGGATGCCCCCCATTTCTTTCCTGCAAGTCGCTTGAGGAGGGATAATAGTTTTGTGGCTTGGTTAACTTGCTTATCGATGTGTTTCGCCCAACTTAGCTTATTGTCAAGTATTACACCAAGGTATGTTATGCCGCTAGTGCGGGTCAATTGCTGACCATTAAAAAGTAGATTCACGTCGTGCTGCTTTGTTGACAGTGAAAATAGTTGGTATTCTGTCTTAGCCGTATTCATCACCATTTCATTTGACGCAGCCCAACATTCAAGCTTTAGTAATGTATTGTTCATGTATTCCTCCAGTGCCACAATGCTGCTACTTGTTGCCCAAATGGCGAGATCGTCCGCATAAAGGAGGGTGTTGATACCTGGAGAGCTTTCTAGTTCGGCTATTACGTCGTCTATAAATAAATTGAAAAGCATTGGACTAAGAACTGCACCTTGTTGAAGACCCTGCCTAGTTTGCTTGTATTTTGAAACGGCACCTTAAAACCTTAAAACTAGATGGTGGGAGTTTTAACTATTGGTCGGCTAGACTAATAAAATTAAAAAAATTGTGTTTTTATATCTTTAAATTTATATTTTCATTAAAGTGTCACCGCGTGTTGTCTGCAATACATATTTCTAACACTTATTATATAGTGGCTATTGTGAAAATAAGAATATCGGCTGAAGAAGCATAAGTACGAAAACTTTTACAAATAAAGTTTTAATTCTATTGTGAAATGCAGTTTTTTACCATTTGGTTCCACAAGTGGAAATAAATCATTTTTTGTTATTCCAAACGTTTTTCATAACAGGTACCACTTTGCAACAATTTTAATATACCCAGTAGGATTTAACTGGACAGAAAGAGGTAACGACCAAGCAAAATAATAAAAACAGATTAATATTTGTTTGTGATCTCACCATTCAATTTTAGTGCTGACGTAATGATTTCATATTTTCTGAAGATTGATCAAACAGTTTTTATTGGAGAAAATTTAGACATTTTTGGTAATGTATACATACCAAAATTAAATTTCAACCATTTAGCTTATAGCACGAATTAGTATTTCCTTTATCCTTTATATTTTAACAACACACATTTGGAGATTGGATTTGACATTCTGATTAAATTTAAAAGTACATATTTTGATGGGATTTAAGTTTATTTGTTGCAAAGCTGAATGCGATTTAATCAAAATATTTAATTTCCCCTTTTCGGAAGACTTTGCTACACGCCTAAAATGTAAAGGGAAATTGATATATTTATTAGACCACTATAAAGAAAAATATCCAAAAACAAATTAACTAGATTGGACACAGTCGATATTATTACGAGTATATGATACAAATATGCCTTCATCTGTACACAAAATGATTGAACTGATTTTCATAGCGTTCTCACTAATCCCTTTCAAGATCACTGTCTCAAGATCAATCCGTCCTGTCTTTTGCACAAACATAATTTTTCGAATATTTTATATTTTTCTGTTAAAACTCTTTTAGATTTTTAACCTAACCCTGATGGCTAATATAGGTTAGGTTAGATGATTATAATATCTTTTTAAAACTATTTTCTACATTACATACATTTTTTCCTTTAAAATAAAATTTACGGATATTGCTTCTCCATAAATTAAGATGTTTTTAAATTGAGGATATACGTATATTTGCCATCAATAAACATGGTTATCAATTGCTAAATTTAAAATCCATGCAACGACAGCCTAACTTAATATTTAAGTTTTTTTATTGTTTAGCGTAGGAATTTAAAACAATTATGCAAGAGTTTTAATGTAACTTAAGACAAATTAAAATTTTAAGATATTGATTACCTAATTGTTATTGGTACTAAGAGATTTCGTTTTGTTAACACTTTAAATTTAAGATTACTCGAATACTTACCCTATCATGATAACATTTCCCATCAAAGTCTTTAAAATTTATTAGTAATGGAAATTTGAGGACAGTAATGATGTTAATAGAAAATGATGCCTATTTAACTAACTTAGACCAAAATTGTCGAACGTTAAATATTATATTTCTGCGAGCTGACAAACAAAAAAATTATAAAATTAACATTTTTATTACTCAATTATCGTTAAATCATTAACTTCCTAAAACACTTAAAATAATTTTTTGTTTACAAGTGAAATATACAGAGTACAATATGTAACGTAAAATATGCTAAGGTAGCTAAGGTTATATCCAAATGGGATTTTAAGAGCATGTGTGATGTAACACCTCATTGGAAACCTGATGCTCTACAATTATATAATATGATTTTTGACAAATGTTGCTTTCCAGCAGAACGCCATGATTTGTCTGAAAATCCCGTTTTGAATATGTTTCAATAAACTAAGCTATTGGAAAACATTTCACTATTTTTTACTCTTCCAATTACCTAGATCAACATTAAAATTCACAAATGATTTAACAGTTAAGTCATGTCTATTGTGTATACTCATTTCCAATACATTAATATATTTTAATATTGATAGCAACTTGTATTGTTTACGTATACAATATCCGGTTTCATTCCTAGTAACATTATTTGCTCCTGTCCAGAGCACGAAAAAAATAATTTCGTACTATTCTCCACGGCTCGTTTCTTTACTGCTCTAGGTTTTGATTCACCTTCCACTTTCCAATACATCTTCCGATTCGAATAAAGTACCCTCGCACAACCTCCTGCATGACTGACGACCAAAACTGTAACTCGAATTTTTGTAGGTTGAATCATTGTTGTTCTTTTAATCGCTACTGGTGTATATCTTTGCCCTATTATTATTACACTGTGACATGCAGACTACGTTATAGATCACTGGAATTAGATTCCTCTTTATATTTTTTACTGTTTTATTAATGTGGCCAATGTCATTACATGTAAAGGAATACAATGACAATTTATAACATAATTTTATTTTCAATGACAAAAAAAATTAATTGAAAATGGAAGATATTAAATATAACTTAAGAAAATATGAACAAGAACCTCAATCAGATTTTAAATCTCAATTCTATCTACTTAAAACATGGATACATTTTTGTAATTTTTAATTCTTCGCCTAGTAATTATTTAAAGAAGATTATTATTCTATTAGAATTATTCTAATAGATCTAATATCTAATAAATTTATATCTATTTGTAAATATCTATTATTTGTAAAACAGATCTAATATCTGGTTACTTATTTCTAATTTTATTTAGATCGTCCGAAAACAGTCCTGACTGGTGTATTGCACTGGCTCCTATAAGATTAGTTTTCACTGCAGTATATTTTCTTTCTAGGATTATAATGCGTGAATTTGCATTTTGCAGTTCCTCTTTTTTAAGTAAAGCGTTCTCAAGAACAATTGTTGCTTTCAAATTCACCTGCTGAGCCGTTTCTATTACACTTCAATACTTATATTTCTAATTATTATTATTTCCTTAGTCATAGTACCGGTACGTAAGAAATGAAAACTCGTGTACAAGTCAAGTAACACAAACAATACCTTCTACAAACGTTTTTTACAAATACACAGTTTTTATGACTTAATACATCTGTAGTTAAATTTTGTGACATATCTTCAGTATTGTGAAATAATCAATTTTAATTCCAACGTTTTCCTGTCCCCCCCCCTTCTAATTGTTCATATAGCCATTTATTTTCTCCTTTTAAGCTTAGTTATATTGTATAATTCCCTCCTCCATAGTTTCTTTGCCCCTTCTTTTTCTCCACATCAAGGTTCCGTTCTTTTAATATCTGGGAATGTTACCACCCGAGTTTCATATTCTTCCATCAGTTTGTCATGAAATGAACCAAATTCTCAACAACGTTTTTGTCACACATAGTTAAAATATTTGAATGAACGTCTCTAAACGTAAATGCTTGATCCGCCACCTTCAGACTTAGACATGTTCCATCGTGGAATATTATTACTAATAATAAAAGATACAAACAAAAAGTCCTTAGCAAAACAGATTCACACGATGTGTTTATGCAATGCATCACATAATAACATTATTCATTGATCCCTCGTACAAAATATCTCTAAAAGATGAATGTTTATCAAGATAAATGTCATTACACCTGTTTTATCTTAATCTGAGAGTCAGGTACTACACTACCTGTAAACTTAACTAGAGTTCAACGTTATTTTTGTCAATTATTTACTTTTATAGTAACAGTTTTGTGAATAAACTTATGTTTGAGTAGTTGTTATTAATTTGGTCATTTAGACACGGACTAGAGTCCAAACTATCCACTAATATTTTGGTAAATAAAGAATTCTTCAGAATATAAAAACCAAATATGCACTTCACTAACACTTCTGTAAAAAATCTCTCAAATATATATGGCTTGTGGTGGTTGTAAATGTTTGCATTTTTACTATCGACACCATTTTAAATTTATTTGAAACTTAAACAACATTGGCATTTACAGTATTACTTTCCGTTAGCCGTGTTTATCGTTACCTAACAATCTTAACATTCATGATTTTAAAAGACTTAAAATTTGAAACTTAATGGGACTAAAGGAGCAAAATTTTCCTCGTTTAGTGTATTTTTTTTTACCGCTCTAAATTAGGATTTTACTGTAATATTCCAAATGATCATATCTGATACATCATTCAAACGGAATAATGAGAAATCACAAATCGCAAAAACTGGAAGAGAGAACAGTAATTATCAATGTAATATTTCCTTGTAAAAACATCTTGGGGTTTTGGTATAAAGTTAAATAACAATATTAGGTAAGTTTGGATCAAAATCGGATTTAAAGATCAAGTGTGATGTTAACACCCTATTAGAAAGGGTGTTTGACATAGTACTGAAAATCCTATCTGTGAGTTTTAAACTAGTAGTGATGATGTAACGTCATATACTGCTATTTAGGAACAGGTTAATTAAATGGAATCTGTTTGCAGTAATTATTTTTATTTTAAAATACAGTTCTACTCAGGTGCTTCACGTAATGTCATTTGAGTCCAACCATCATATGTTACTTTGGACTCCAACTTAGATTTTGTCTTCTTTTTTTCTATTATATTGGTAATGATTTTAAGTAATTCTTGTTTTTTTATAGTGATGCGTTTATAAACAAATTGAATTATTTTATATTTGTCAAAAACGTTCAATCTATGAAAAAAGTACAATTAAATTTCCAACTTCTTATGCATCTAAATACGAAAAGGCCCTCCGCGCAGGTTATATAGGTAACATAGGTTTTATAGATAACAGGTTGACGTCGTGTCCGGGCAGAGCTTGAGTAAAGCATAGTGGTGGGACGAGGGACGGGTTTTTAGTGCGGGGAATGGTGATGTGTTTTAAAAGCGGAAATAGTAAGCTGCTCTCGGATCAAAGTATGGGAGATTGGGGATGGAGTAGGAGTATGGGCGATGTTGTGGTGAAAGGATAGTAGGCGGTCGCCACGACGGGCTAGGTGTTGGAGTTTGGCACTTAAAAGAGCCGTAGAATTGTGGCTCGGGAGTTTTTTTTTCTTGGCCCTGAAAACAGCCTTTCACTGTTGGCGATGCCTTATGGAGACTCTGCCGCAGCTCACGACTAATTCGCCGTTAGACTCATCTCACGGCCCTTCGTTGTTGCTTCTGTTGCCTCCCCGGCATTTAGCCAGGGGTCCGCAGGGTAGCCACTACCCTATTAAGTTACCCTATCGGGAGGCGGTGAGGTAGTAGCTCGCCGGGTTTCCCCTATTAGGCTATTTCCCTGTCGGGAGGGGCTGGTTGACGAGTCAAGGTGTTTGAAAGGAAAAACACAAGTTTTCAGGTTTATGAGTCCTTGCTGTCCTTGAGGCAACTTTTCGGCTGGTAATGCGTGTTGTGTAGAGGTGCTAGTAGCTTGACTGGTCGGTCTCTTAGGTGGAGAGTAGTCTGGTGACTGAACAGTGTCGACTGTTCAGTGAGAGCAGACTGAAAGATTTTTTTTTTGTTTAGGGAGGAAAAAATGTTTTAAACAGATCCCTCTCCAGAGAGATACTGTGGGAATCACCTCGAAGGGCTTACCCACTAAAACAACCTCCACCCTCCCTACGAACATGCACTGGGGAGAGCGAATAGCAGCATCAAGGGAACTCCCTAATGGCTGCAGCTGCAAACTGGGTACTTCACTAAACAGAAAAGTCGTTAGAGGCACAAACATATACAAATACATAAAAAAATACATGTTACATGATTTTAAAAAAGCTGCAACAGAAGAGAACTGTTAGCGACATGCATAAATTCACAATTGGGCCAACATAGATTGCCAAGCTATAAGTTGTTATTGATAGCACACACATAAATATGGTAACATAACATTATTGACTATATTTCTACGGCGGATCATCCAGGATGGCGGCAGGCCGAGGCCTGCCGTCTTTTATGATGCCGAGTCTCTTACAGATGTCTGAGATTCCTTGAATCTCGAATCTTGGGCAGTCTGAAACAGTTTAAAAGCGCATCGTTTAGCAAAAGCATCTAGGGTAGGGATGCCAGCTGACCCTAGAATGGTGGCGTTGTTCACAAACCAAGGTTGGCGAGTGATTCTGCGCAGCGCTATTGTCTGAAGTCTCTCTAATTTCTTCTTGCCCGATTTGCTGGCCAGCGCCCACCAAGCCGTGGACGCGTACATCAGCACAGACCGCACTGTTAACAGAAAGATTGTTACTTTAGTACGAGTCGTTAGCGGGCTCCTGCCCGCTAACATTGGTGAGAGGCAACCTTGAATCCTCTTTCTTTCGGAGACCTTATTTAGAACTTGTCGCCTGAAGTTCAGCTTGCTGTCCAGCGTGATGCCAAGGTACTTGACGGTAGGCTTCCAGGGGATAGCCACTCCGTCAATTTCCAGCTCACGTGGTACTCTGCGCCGATGTTTACGTCTCTTTCTAAAACAGATAGAATCGGATTTCTCCACATTAATGTTAATGCGCCATTTCTCCTTGGGAGGTTAGGTTAGGTTAGGAATGATTTTGTTAAGAAAACGTCAGGTTTTATACCGTCAGAGGCAGGGGTGGCGTAGCGTGCTGTGATTGGGTCGCAAGGTTGGAAGTGTTTGTGTTCGGCAAGAGACCGTCCGCGGCCCCTTCGGAGTTGAGTCTGGACCAATCAGCGAGCTGGCCTTTACTGTCCGACAGTAAGGGAGATGTAGGTGTTTGGTTGGCCCAGGGATTCCGGCACAGAGGTCCGGGAGAAGTGCGGGGAAGTGTTCTCAGTGTTTGGTGTGACCAAACGCCGAGAATTGTTGGTTCAAGTGAGTCGGGTAAATTATTTCCAATGTAAAGGGCGAGGGCAAGGTTATATAGATAACATAGCCAATCAGAACATATTTTACTGTCAGAACGGATTAAGGCAATCGGCATTGCGGAAGATTCCATTGTTTCATCTGACATCCATGAGTAAACTTGGATTGTTTAAACTCAAATACCTTTCTCGTTCATCATCGCCTTTTAAAAATAGAACAAAAAATTTAAAATGAAGGGTCTAGCCTTCTCAGACGTAGCGTTAGTGTCACAACGAACAAGAGAGACCTGAGAGGTGAGACAGAAGAGAAGGATGAAATCCAAATGTTTATAGAAAAATGTGGAAAACCAGATAAGTTACCTCAGGATTGTTACGCCTGTACTAACTATAGTTATCCCCAAAAACAAATTGTGAACGACTGATGCCATACGTATACTCGACGAAAACACGAGTTGATATTATCAATGGAGTTACTGCATCTTTTATTTCGACTGGTTTTAACAGTAGTTATAGATAGTGGCATAATATACTGCTAGGTTTTCTCTACTCTTAATTGTCTTTGCGATTAAATACTACTTGATTAGGAGTACAAATTACAAATTTTAAGTTGACCGAACAAAACCTCAATTAAAGCTATTGGACGAAATAGCCCTAGTCTCTAAAATATATTTTTTTCCGAAAGTAGGTGTAAGTTAATCAATCACTAAAATTTATAAGGGACGAGATTTTAAGGACATTTCGTATATAAATTATAATTGGGCTTGATTTTATATACTTAAAAAATACTGAGTTAAAATATGGTACATCTGTGAATTATGACGAAAGAAAAGAAACTAAATATTGTAATTAAACAAAATTATTTGGTTTAAAAAAATTACTTTAGTTAAATCTACATTCTCTTTTTATTTTAACAATACAATATTCCTTGAAACCATTTATTCTACCGTATTATGAAAACAGTCAACAATGTACTCAAAACAATATTTTATCTTATAAGGCAGAATGTGTTAGGACAGAATTACAGGAAACTAAGTAAAAGTTACGACTCATTCACAGGAGTTATGGAGACAATATTTCGTAATCCAATCACATTAGCTGGATTAGTGTGTGTCTAGCCATAACAGACACATGCAACCTTCAATTATAAAGTACCCCTCTCCCGTCCTTTAGACATTTGGTATCCTATAACATGGAAAATTATAGTTGAACAGAGTCAGGAATGTCTGAAAACATTTTGATAAACAAGATTAAGGGTACCGTAAAAATAATAATTTCTTCTTAAATGACGCTTAGGGACACTTTTCTTATTCCACTTTACCCCAAAATGTAGTATAACTTATGTCAGTAGGGCTTACACCATTATTTTACACCAGAAACACATTATAATTGGATTTAAAAATTCAATATTACAATTTTTTTGGAAATGTTCGTTCTATGGCCGCGTTGCCTCACAAAAGTGGTTTTGGAAATATTGTCAATCGACGCCAAAATGTATACTGATGTGTTTATACTGTACATGATTACTAAATATTAAACATTTTTACACAATCAAAAGTTTATTATACTAAAATATATTTTAACTATTTTATATCATCAGCTTTAGAATTAAAAAATTGTCCTAACTTTATACATTTGAAAGGAGAACAATCTGTACAAATCATCCCAAAACGAAAATATTTTGGAAACTGTAAATTAATATTCAGATACCTTTTGTAAAATATTAAGTAAGTCTTAAGAGTAAAAAGACAGATATAGGCCTACTGTATACATATTTCCGTCTTTTTACATGAAATTTAGATGGTAACTACTCTCCTCCCCTTCCATTTAATGGAGGGACGGTGAACAACCAATATTATCAATGTTACAAATGTTTGTGTCTACAATGAAGAGTTATTGAAAAAATATGAGAAAATATATGGGACGAAGTGGGATGGGTAGATCTATCATTCATTTCTAAAATTAATACCAGACGTTTTTCATTGCTTTTAAATAAATTGAATACCTATAAAAAAAATTTATTCCTCAGAAACGAGTTCATAAATCTACGCGTATCAAATTTTACATCCAATATATAATTAATTAGTGTATATATATATATATATATATATATATAACAAAAAACGTACACTTAAATAAATATATATATATATATATATATATATATATATATATATATATATAAGTTATAGTTTTTCTTGACGACGCCATCATCTAGGGCCCTCCTGCGTCGTTCCTCCTGGTAACGCCGCCTCAGAACGCCGAGCCTCCTCCTAGCGACGGTCAATTCTGGGGACCATTATCTAACCGGGGCGACAACTCCCCCGAACTTGGGTGGAACAGCCATCCTCGTCGCAGCTCTCATTTCCTCCATAAGGCCTTTCGTCCAGTCCGACGTCAACTCCACGTCCTCTTCTTGACGCAGGGAGCTGCCCTGGCTCGTTGAAGGGTACGAGATCACCCTCGTCCATGAAGTCCACAACCAGGGCCCCTCTTGGGTCGATGTTGTTGCCTCCCTACCTCGGGGACTTCGAGTTGACGTCAGCACCTACAAGCACGGGTCTCCCACCATCAGATGAGAAGATCCCCTGCATCTTACGGACGAAAGGCTCCAAAGGTAAAGAATGCTGGCAGTAGACGTAGTCGAAGATGTAGGCTCGGCCCCGATGCGTGATTTCCGCTACTTCCATGTGCGTGTCCGAGAGCTGCGACAACGCCACCACACCCAAACAGGGGTTGATAATTACTACGGCAGCCCACTTGACAGGATGAGACCCAGCGATGACCCTGGTTGTTGACGGGAATCCAATAATCTTCCCCCTCAACGTGTACGGCTCCTGGGCCAGAAGTACGTCCAATCCCATCCTGACAGAAGTCCTGACGAGGCAGTCAGTTGAACCCTTGCAGCGTTCAAGATTGATTTGGCCTACCCTCTGATGAATCCTACTGCTGCTGTAGGCCATAATCGGTGCTTCTAGTGATGTTTTGTTGTGCTCTTCTGTAGGATGGGCATTATTATTATTATTTTTTTAAAATTATTTATTTTCATTAATAGGGCTGTAATTGTAGTCCATTTACCTAGGCCATATTAGGCCTATACAATGGTTTGTCCACTCTATATGCTGAGTTACGCCGGAGTCACTAATATTTCTCTGGTGATAGTGTAGAGGTGTTAGTGTAGGTAAGGTTAGTAAAGTCCACTTCTTGATGCCGCCAGAGGTTCACTGGGAGTCCGCTAGTTCCATGTCTAGGAAAAGGGCGCTGGTGGCTGCGAAGAAAGTCCTCGTCTTCGAAAAACTCTCCCAGGTTGCCAGGTTTTCTTCTCTTGTTTCTCTGCCGCTTTTTAACTCTGATCTTAGGTGCTCCGTCACCGGGCAGTCAAGCGTTAAATAGAGTGCCGTTTGATCCTCTCCGCAATCACATTTAGGATCAGCGGCCAGACTGAGGCTATGGAGCTTCCACTTGAAAAAGCCGTGCCCGGTGAGGAACTGAGTCGCGACAGTTCCCGGCTGAATCAAATTGTAGGAGAGGCACCGCCTGATGGAAAGAAGCCACCAGTAAGTAACGCTTCCCTTCTCCGACTGGTCCCATCTTTCTTGCCACAGGTCTAGGATGCCTTCCCGGATTGTTCCCCATTCCCGCCAGAACACTATGGGGTCTTCGAGCCTTGGTATCTTCTTCGTCTCGTAAGTTCTTCCTCTCTGAGCAACAAGCAGGTCTATTAGCAGTACTCCCGCCAGGACTGGGAGAGCATTCGCAGAGGTAGTTTTATATGCCCTCGTTATGCAGATCAAAGCCTGTCGCTGTCCTCTGATCAGGCTCCTCTTGGCGGTTGAGTTACCAGCCCTGCTCCAGGCTCCCAAGGCGAAGGTCACCGTGCTTTCAAAGACCCCTCTATAGATGATGCTGGCGTTACGGTAAGGGAGACCCCACTCCTTTCCGACAAGTCTCCTGACCTTGTGGAATAGTTTTGCGAACCTCTGAACGACATCCTTGGCGTGCCTGTTGAACGTCATGTTCCTGTCGAGCAAAACTCCTAGATATCTCAGCTCAAGAACCACCTTGATGCGGTCACCCCGATAATTTATGATGGGCTCACGCCTCAAGATTCCTCGAAACAGGACGAAGTTGGTTTTCCCCGAAGACATCTTTAATTTGATCTTGCAGCACTCCCCGCCAAGTGCAAGAAGGGAACGCTCGCAGGTGGTTTCGTGAGCTGTTATATCTCAATATCGTCAGCGTAAGCAACGACTTTCACTCCTTCCTGCATGTCGACCTCCAGGACGCTGTTGAATAGGATATTCCACAAGAGGGGGCCCAAGATAGAACCTTGTGGACACCCCTTGTTGACTTTCCGCCTGACTGACCAATCTCCTGATGAGAAGACTACTTCTCTACCACACAGGAAATCCCTCGTGACTCTCCAGATGTTGCGTGGAGCTCTTCCTTCAGCGAGTCTTCTCAGGATGGCCGGCCACCAAGCGTTGTCAAATGCGCCCTGAGTGTCGACGGCCAAGATGCCCATATAGGTGTGAGTGAGCTTCATTTCTTCAGCCGTGACTACTACTTCCTTTATGGCGTCCTCGGTTGATCTTTCCCGCATGAAGCCGTATTGCGAATCCACGACCAGTCGATTTTCCTCGACGTGGTGCCTCAGTCTACTCTCCACGACCCTCTCCAATAGCTTTCCCAATGATGACAGTAGGGAAAGCGGTCTATACGATTTTACTTTTCCAAACCCTTAAGAATGAATCTTAGATCCGCCGTTTTCCATACTGTGGGAAATCTTCCTCTGTCTAGAAGGTCGTTGAAGATGATCTGAATTTCTTCTCCTGCCGCCGACCAGGCAGCGCACCACGCCTCGACTGGAAAGCCGTCAGGTCCGGTGGCCTTGCCCTTCTTCATAGTGGAGAGTGCCTCGAAAATATCCTCTTCCTCAAAAGGTGGGGTGTCCTCCGAGAGCGCGCCATTATCAAACTCCTCGACGAAACGTCGAGTGTCCGCGTGGCATGGCTGATCATCTTCCTCACCATCGAGAGGCAGTATCGTATCCACAAGGTCTTCTCCAGTCTGTTTGCCGCTTATGGTGTATTGGTTCCCCATGGCGAGTGTAGCTAACATGGTCTCCGATCGTATCTTTCGTGCCATAATTTTGTATACCATGCCCTACGGATTGATGGAGTTCTCCCTGACTAACGCCCTCCAGCTGGATCTTTTGGCTGAGCGGACAGCTCTCCCCATGCTCAATTTAAGACGCCGGTATCTCTCTTTAAATATAGCGACAGCAGGATTCTCTCCAACGTTCCTTCTCTTCTCCCGCTAGAAGCGGCGTCGCGCACTTGCGAGCTCCTTCTTTGCCATAGAGAGCTCCGGCGTCCACCATCTCACAAAGGCAACCACCCCAATGTCCCTGGTAGGGACAGTCGATCGAGCAGCCTCCCTCATGTCTCTCATCAGAGCCTCAAGTCTCTTCTCAGGGTCAGTATTAAAATCACTGGTAGCGTATCTTTTAGTCTTCAAAAGCTCTGCAACGAGCCACTCTTTCACTGGGAGTTTGAACGCCGATTTTGCAAAGTAGAAATCGACCAAGCCACTGGAAGTTTAGGCTTTTTATGCAATCTAGCCTGGCTTGATTGATTTCCTTCAACTCACTCAGTATCCCGAGATCGTTGGAAACCTCCTATTTGTTTTAAATACTTCCAGTTATTGTATTTATAATTACGTGACTCACGTACTAGCTCAGTTATTTAAAAATTACTCTCCCCTCAGAGCCGTGAAGTTCACTGGTTATTTTTTTAATGCAATCACTACCATTTACTATCGATAACATACATAAGTTATCCTCAGAAATTGGTATATTTTAATTAAAATTTAATGTTAATAAAAATTATGTAATTACTTAGCTTTGATCAAAATTTGGAGGTATTGCAAAAATTTACTCTCACTAATTATATGGAAAACTATTTCTGCCTTGTTATTCAGGTTCAACACAATAATAAATTCTGCAATGAAATTAATAAAATCAATATAATTTTTTTTTATTTCAATCTTTAAATGAACAACGAAAACACATAAAATGTTGACAAATTCAATTTTGGATTATCCAAATCTTGGAACTTACTTTAAACATACATATATGAAATGAAATAAAACTTATCCTAACATACATAAAATATATTAAATTGTAAGGCAGAATAAAAAATTGAAATTTCAGGCTATTTCCACAGCGAGTCATAAATAATGACAATGACAAATTAAATGAATTATTATGCGTTAAATATTAATATTAAAAATGTTATTTAATTTTAAAATTTAATTCATTTTTTAAATTGATATTAAAAATACTAAAATTTTATATAAAAATGTGAAAAATATTTCCAGCTCAGATTTTAAAATAATTCCTAAAGTCTTGGCAATCGAATTATACGGGAAAAAACTCACAATTTGCGGTGTTTTGAACCTTGTTCGAGTAATGTCGATATTAGCCTGGATGCGTTGATCCCTCTAGGAATCCCTTCTTGCTGGTCCTGTATATTAATGATATCGGAATTCGTTAAGTTAGCTGCTCATTACCCTGGAGGATTAGCCTGGTCTGTTGCCTTCAGATCCCGTCCTGGTTCCCTGGTCCAGCTACTGCATTCCCTCGATCCTTCCCTCGTGGTTTGAACTTTTTTATAGTAAAAAAAAACTTTTTTTAAAATATTTGTGTCAAAAAAGTTTATGAAGAAGCTGCTGTTGGAGCTCGTGCGCTCTCGTATCAATGCAAGGCTATGACTGGCCGCCGTCGCTGAAATTCTGGACTTTGGTTGTCCCCAATCGTTCTAGACTTGTAAAAACACTTTGAATACGACTAACATCCACTAACATTTCCTAATTTTTATAAAATTTACGATTTTACAAAAATCGGAAATTTTTAATTTTGTAACCGTTAGTCCGTTGCAGCTCCATCTCGGTCGCGAAGAGGTCAAATCTAGCCTTCCTCAAGTAAACCTGGTATTACGTGTAGTTGGCCTGTTGTGGTAGGATCCCGTTGTTATGTTCCACGAGATAAGACGATGGTCGCTTATCTCTTGATCGTGGACCCTCTAAGCACGGCACAAACTTCCAGATCCTCGCGAACGGAGAGAAACGTCTATCCAGGATTCGCCCCTCGAAGAGAAAAATGTTGACTGCTGCTCGCTGTCGTTGAGCAGATCGACGTCCAGGCTGTCGATCATGTCCTCCACAAGGATGCCTCTGGGGTCGCTGATTGTTCCGCCCCACCTTGAAGATTTAGCATTGATGTCGGCTCCGATGATTGTTGTTCTGCTTCCGTGGCAACCGAAGATCTGCTCCATCTTCCGTATAAATGGTTCCACTGGCAGTGAAAACTGACAGTAGATGGAGCCGAAGATATATGTTCGGCCTCTTTTTTTTCATTGATTAAACACATAAGTATGTCCATTTAAAGGGGCCCTAAGGCTTATCAAATGGAGTGAACCCTGGTGTTTTGGGGTGCCTCTCTCTTGTGTTGTCCTCAGGTTTTATGTTGAAGTAGTATGGTGAAGGTGATGGTGAAGGTGATGTTGATGTTGATGGTGATGTTTTGTGTGTGCTTGTTCAGATGTGTCCTTTTATTTTGGAGCTCAGGCTTCTAGGGACTCTGGGACTCAAAATTCTCGAAGATTCTGAAGACTGACGCGAAGACCTCCTCCATCCTCGAGTACCTATCCCTCGTGGATAGTCCTTCTTCTTCAGAGTTGATATCCACGTGTAGGTTCGACCTTAGATGTTTCTTGACCGGGCATTCCAGCAGTAGGTGTTTGGCTGTTTGTTCTTCTCCGCAGTCACAACACGGGCTCGTCGCAAGGTTGAACCCGTGAAGCTTTGCTTTAAAGAACCCATGCCCGGTCAGAAATCGGGTCGGAACTTGCGACGATCTTCTTCTCCTCCCCGCACGATTGTATGTATGTAGAGCCTCGTACGACGATCTACCCAGCTCCGCGCAGTTGGTTTTATATATATATATATATATATATATATATATATATATATATATATATATATATATATGTCACTGATTATTGGAATCAAAAAGATCGAACGCAAGAAAATATTGTTTACCCCCTTTTTCCGGTGCTGTATACAATAAATTCTTATGTGTAAGATTTTGTATAAATTTAAGCTTAATTTGAGCCGATTTTTGACTCTATCTCGACTCGTGCCATTTGGAGAACTATGATTCCTGACTTTAGTTTAGGTTTTATTAATGTACTTACAAATTAACATAAATATAGGATAGCAAAAGTAGAACGGGAGACTATGCAAAATAACGTACTCAAGGGTGTTAGTATTAATTTGTAAGAATTTATCTCCTTAATTGATATTTATACAACTTATAAATACTTACTAGAATTTTTAGTTATTTGTACAAAAATCTATATTTATAGGAACATTTTCTTATATTACAAATTTTAATTAAACTGATACAAACAATATTAATGCTTCTAATCCACCCAATGAGAAATAAGTATTAATGAATTTACTGACTTTAAACTTTATGATAATTTATGGAATTTAAAAGTTGTCATTGATCTTATAATGTTCAGATTCGATATTTCGGTACCTTACAAAAGCGATGATTGAATCCTCGTATTGCCAGTCTGAATTTCTCCAATCTGCTTCCGATGAACGTTTAAAGTTGTTTGCTGTGTCTACTGATGCTTCCAAATTATGCCAATTTGTGATGCTTTATCGAATCTACATTCGTTAGTTGAAATTAATACATTGAAAATAAAACTGTTATTTTACTTTAACATTTTAGAATTAAAAGAATGACCGAAAGACTGAATGAATCGTCACTAAAACATTTAACTTAAAACTTGCGAAGAAGAGTGTTAACATAGTGTTAACAGAGTGTCTTGACCGAAAAAGATATAACAGAGCGGTAAGAAGAGAGAGCCTTGTTGGCTTTGGGCAGGGAGTTTTATAGTTTTGTTATGTGACGTCACTCCCCTTCTCTGATTTTTGGGGTTGTCCCGTTTAAAGCAAATATTTCACTCCTCCCCACCTCTGCCTACTTTCCCTTTACATTTTATCATGGTTTTTAAATAAACTTTTATGAATTTTATTTCAATTATTATGACAATATTTTGGAGCAATTTTCCGTTAAATTCATACTTATTTCTCCTGGGTTATACCAAAACAACATGCTTATACATAACTAATCATGAAAATAAATAAAAATTTCTTTATAAAAAGTTCTGTTTCAAATAATAGTTAAGTTCAAAGGAATATTTCATAATTGTTGGGGTTAGTTACTTGTAAATCTAACGGTACCAGGTTGACCTACTTTTACTTGCGGTACCTGTAACTAGACTTTCTTTCAAATTGCCTTCTGGCGGATTAGGACTTTCTAATCCGTCACAAACTGGACCTGGTCTTAACCATGTGTAGGAGAGTCTTCTCGAGACAGAGGGAAGCCACCAGTGCGTCAGCCTCCTCTTCTCTGATGAGTCCCATCTTAACTGTCACTCTTCAAGGGTGCTCTTCCGAATGGATTTCTTCTCTCGCTGCAATACCTCCGGGTCGTCTCCAAACAGTGCCTTCCTCGCCGCGTAGATTGTGCCTCTTTGCCTTACTAATAGGTCCACACAGAGTACACCAGCCAAGACTGGGAGGGCGTCGACAGATGTTGTACGGTACGCCCTCGTGATGCACAGAAGCGCCTGACGTTGTCCTCTCGTAAGGTTTTTCTTCACGTCGGCGCGACTTGCCCTGTTGGACTTTTTTTTTCTTTTTTTTTTTTCATTGAGTGGCTTAGCTTATTTCACTCCCACCCGGGAAGAACCCATTAGGAGTGAATAACCTAGTCTCAAACTATTACTAAATGTTGCATTATTTGCGTCTTGCAAATCAACTTTATCTAAATCTAGCAAAATAATATGAATTTAACATTACAATATGAACAAAATAAACAAATATCTTCCCCATAGGGGTGAAAAAAAATTGCATTCACCCGAAGGTGAATGCCCTAGACATCACAAATTCATAATAACAAACTGGACATCGCACAATCTGCCGAAACCACTGCCTTATTTAAATTACTTTGATGACATAAACTTAACAATCACTAAACAATTAAACATAAACATGAACAAACAAAAAATTTTAAACTATAATTAAATTAAACCTAAACCTAATTGAGCTTGACTTCTAGCTGTTCTTATACCTATGTGCCTAGTGCCTTTAATTACAAGGCCCAAAGACTAATCTCGTCTTTGGCTCTTGTATAACTTCTTAAACCTAATTTATACTAATTTTTACTATACAATTATTACTCATTTTCTCTGATTCTCTTTTCTTTAAGCACGTTTTCGGCGAACCGGCTCAAAAGGGAAACCACCTCCGGTCCCGAGATCCAAACATCTACTGACTCCTCCCAATCAACACCAAGAGTATTCATATTCATTGTAAACTATACGACAATGAAAGAATGATCCTTTAGAATGTCTAAAGGATCATTCTTTCATTGTCGTATAGTTTACAGTCTCTTAGTATATGCCATACATCCTCTTTATGATGTCCACAGTCAGATCCAGGTTCTTCTACTAGACCAAATCTATTCAGATTGCCTTTGAAATCCCCATGCCCAAAAAACAGCTGCGACAAATAATGATTTACACTTAACCATTTCATCCTCATTCTTTTTTGCACCTTTGGAAACCAACTGTATGTGATTCTTCCCTTATCGGATCTATCCCATCTCTCCTGCCGTTCCACTACTGCCCATCTATAACCAATAACTTTCATTTCCTGTTTTCTCAGACCCGTACCTAGCCTTATACCACCAAATTCTCCATTACCATCTTGTTCATACTTATAGGCTTTTGCTCTTCTTATTGCTACCAGATATATCAGTAGTACTCCAGCTAATACAGTTACAGCATCTCTAGATATGGTACTATATGATCTTGTCATGGTCAACAATATCGTCCTTTGAGCTTGCAACATTTTATTGGCGATGTATCCTACTTCCATTCTATGTCCCCATGCACCAACTGCATAAAGCATAACCGGTACGAAAACACCATTGTAAATTATCTTGAGTGCCTCGTGTCCTAATCCCCAGTCAGCTTTTGCAACTCTTCGCAGTTTAAAGAACAACTTCTTTGTTCTCTCTGCCATTTTCGTTACATGTGGTCTAAAACCTAATTTATCATCCAGGTACACTCCCAGGTATTTCAGCTCTTTAACTACTTTTATATTTCCTTGACCCATTCTTATTATCGGTGTTCTCTCGAATTTTCCTTTGAGCATCAAAGCCTCTGTCTTTTTATTATTAAATTTCAGCTTGACATTTTTAGCCCATTCGTCAAGTTCTTCCAATGCATTCTTTGCTTCTTTTTCTATCTGGGATCTACTATTCCCTTCGACTAGAAGAAGTCCATCGTCTGCATAAGCAACAGTAGAACAACAGGAGTCCAATTCCACATTCAAAAATCCATTAAATAATATGTTCCACAAAATCGGTCAACTCACTGATCCTTGTGGACAACCCATGGTCAGCTCCTTACTCTCGGTGATCTCTCTATCCTTAATGATGGCCAGTCTCTCACTTAAATAACTCCTATATATCATAAGCAGATTTTGCGGACACCCTTTTTTCCTAAATTCATTAATAATTGCTGGCCACCAAGCATTATCAAATGCACCTGACACGTCCAAGAAAATACCTAAAACGTACTTACATTCAGAACGTTGAACTCTGCTAAGTACATCTTCAATCGCATTTTCTGTAGATTTCCCCTGTCTGAAACCGTACTGATTATCTGACAACCAATTATCTCCTTCAATAATTCTTACCAATCTGGTTGCTATTAGTCTATCCAGGGTCTTTCCAATATGTGACAGAAGACATACAGGTCTGTATGATTTTGGATCCGTGGGGTGAAACATCTCGTTACGTTGATGAATTCTTTGATATTGCAACTACTCCAGTCAAGGAACACTTTTCCTTTGTCGAGGAGGATTTTTCTCACTCTCCCAGTGACTTCAATTACCCAATTCACTTTTGGGGATTCTTTCTTACCAGTTTTAAATCTGAAGTCCACTTCAGATATAAACTGCTCTTTACTTATCTTGTGTTTATCTCGGAAGCCGTTCTGTATGAACAGCCCTTCCCTGATATTATCTACTTCCATGTCTTTTGGCACATCGTATATTATTAACTTTGGCCTTCTCTGTTTTGGCTTTTCTATTTTTAAACCTTTTTCTGCTAAATCCTTACTCTTAGAGATGCAGTTTAACCCTCCGTCACTGTCCATCTCTACGATTATTCCACCTTCCCTGATTTTTCTGACATTTCTCACTTTTAATTTGTTTTTTCTGGCACACACTGCTTTAAAGACCAGTTATTTAGTCTCTTCGCTGGTCTTTGTCGGCTTACCTTCGACTTGTGCCGGGTAAATTGCCACCAACTTCTTTGGTTCTGGCAACTTCTGGTCGATTCTCATAGCCGGTACCTTTACGGTACTAGCATAAGATCTAACTACTTTAGGTTCTGGCAGTTCCGTTCTTTCCCTAATTGTTTCCATTATTTCTTCTCTGCCAGCTATCCGACCTTCCAGATACACAAGCTCATTTCTCATTTCGAATACTGCTTTAGTCAACGATCTCAGAACCTTATTCATTTCTGCCGATGATCCTATGGTAAATCTGGTTTTGTTGGCTGCTTGAAAATCTATCATTTCAGTTAGTTCCTCGATTAACTGCTCAGCGGTTCTATCCTTTTCGCTGGGTTCAACCTTTCTTAATTTTGTTCTATGGGTTAGAGGACTTTCTCTTGTCCTTTTCTTCTCCTTCTTTCCGTCAACATCAGTATCTGTATCCGTGTCCTTGGCTGCAGAAGACTGTTGTTCGGATTCTTCTCCGGTCCCTAATATGCTTGCCACCTCTTCTTCTTTCCTTTGTTGCTCACGTTCCCTCCTTAATGTATCTTCTAAGGCCTGGATCGTTGCTTGCCTAGGGTTTGATTCAGGCGGAGTCCTCGACGTCTTACCGGATCTTTCGGAAAAAGGCGACGATTCCCCCCTCTTGCCCCCACCAGACATACTTAAACTAAACTTAAAGACAAAAGAATTTAACAAAAACAAACACACACACTATCACACTCACAATTACGAAACAACTGCTGACGTAACTTGTCCCTATCTACCGATTTTACTCCTTTGGCCGACTTTTTTGCAAAAGTCGTTAACCAGCTTCGCCCCGGGGAGGCCGGAAACCACAAAGAATTTACTATTAATTTACTTGAAGCTAAATTTAACAAATAAAAAAAAAAACACCTGGGCGTTATCCAGGGATCGTATTTAAACACCGTATTAATCGCTTTAAGCTCGCAAGAACGCAAAAACACTCAAAAAACAAGAGACAAAACTAAAATCTCTTGTGGCCGAAGCCTGCCCTGTTGGACTTTTTTTTTTTTGTATTTTTTTTTTTTTTTTTTGGATGGCTTAACTTATTTCACTCCCACCCGGGAAGAACCCATTAGGAGTGAATAACCTAAACTCATACTATTACTAATTGTTGCACTATTTGCGCCTTGCAAATCAACTTAAATATTTAACAAATAAAATATTAATTTAACATTTCAAAATGAACAAAATAAACAATAATATCTTCCCCATAGGGGTGAAAAAAATTACACCCACCCGAAGGTGAATGCCCTAGACGTCACAAATTCATAGTATTAATAAAAACAAAACAAACTGGACATCGCACCACTGCCGAAACCACTGCCTTATCAATATTAATATAATGACTTAAACTTACAATGAACATAAGCATAACAACAAAACATTAATCTATTATTATTGAACCTTAACCTATTGAGCTTGACTTCTAGCTGATCTTAAATCTAAATGCCTTGTGCCTTTAGTTACAAGGCCCAAAGACTAATCTCGTCTTTGGCTCTTGTATACATCTTAATCCTAACTTATGCTATTTTAATACTATACATTTGTTACTCATTTTCTCGTATTCTTTTTTCTTTAAGCACGTTTTCGGCGAACCGGCTCAAAAGGGAAACCACCCCCGGTCCCGAGATCCAGACGTCTACTGACTCCTCCCAATCAACACCAAGAGTATTCATATCATTTTCAAGGATCAGTGCCTTTGGATCACTCATAATCGATTCGTTGTATCTCGAATCTATACGCTTGTCTTAGCGTTTCACACTCTCTATTGTCTGTCCTGTGGTCAGACTTCCTACCGGATCTCATGCAATTGGCGCATCTTGGCCTTTCCTTTTTGCAATCTTCCCTCTTGTGTCCAATCTCTCCACAGTAACCACAGGTGGGCTTATCCTGTGCGCATTGTTTCCCGATGTGAACAAAGCCCTGACATTGGAAACATCTCGTTACGTTTACAAATTCTTTGATATTGCAACTACTCCAGTCAAGGAACACTTTTCCTTTATCTAGGAGGATTTTTCTCACTCTCCCAGTGACTTCAATTACCCAATTCACTTTTGGGGATTTTTTCTTGCCAGTTTTACATCTAAATTCCACTTCAGATAAAAACTGCTCTTTACTAATCTTGTGTTTATCTCGGAAGCCGTTCTGTATGAACAGTCCTTCCCTAATACTATCTACTTCCATGTCTTTTGGCACATCGTATATTATTAACTTAGGCCGTCTCTGTTTAGGCTTTTCTATTTTTAGACCTTTTTGTGCTAATTCTTTACTTTTAGAGATGCAGTTTAGACCTCCGTCACTGTCCATCTCTACAATTATACCACCTTCCCTAATTTTTCTGACATTTCTCACTTTTAATTTGTTCTTTCTTGCACACACTGTTTTAAAGACCAGTTCTTTAGTCTCTTCGCTGGTCTTTGTCGGCTCACCTTCAACTTGTGCCGGGTAAATTGCCACCAACTTCTTTGGCTCTGGCAACTTCTGATCGATTCCCATAGCCGGTACCTTTACGGTACTAGCATAAGATCTTATTACTTTAGGTTCTGGCAGTTCCATTTTTTCTTTAATTGTATCCAATATCTCTTCTCTGCCAGCTATCCGACCTTCCAGATACACAAGCTCGTTTCTCATTTCGAACACTGCTTTAGTCAGCGATCTCAGAACCTTATTCATTTCTGCAACTGATCCTATGGTCAATCTAGTTTTGTTGGCTGCCTGAAAATCTATCAATTCCGTTAACTCCTCGATACACTGCTCAGCGGTTTTATCCTTTTGGGTGGAATCAACCCTTCTTAATTTGGTTCGTTGGAGTACAGGACTTTCGCCCTGTTGGACTAGGCTCCCGCGGCGTAGGCCACCATGCTCTCGAAAACTCCCCGGTAGATCACAGCGGAGTTGCGAAACGGTATTCCATACTCCTCGCCGACAATCCTCCTGATCTTATGGAAGAGCCTCATCGCTCTGTTCACGACATCCCTCGAGTGCCTGCCAAATGTGAGATTCCTCTCAAGTAGAACTCCGAGGTATCTCACCACCGTCTCCACTCGAACACGTTCTCCTTGGTGTGATATTATTGGCTCTCTTCTTAGGATGCCGTGCAGCAGGATGAAGCTCGTCTTTGCCGGCGAGACATTATTTTTTTAAATTTATTTATGTATTTTTTTTTCATTAGTTAGACACTGTGAGTATGGTTCCATTTACCGAGGCCAATTAGGCCCATCAAATGGGCTGAAGCACTGATGTTGATTGCTCCTCTTCTTTAAACTTCC
The DNA here is from genome assembly GCA_963513935.1 of Aphrophora alni. Lineage (NCBI taxonomy): Eukaryota > Metazoa > Arthropoda > Insecta > Hemiptera > Aphrophoridae > Aphrophora > Aphrophora alni. The sequence continues at coordinate 87,134,872 of OY740773.1, read as the reverse complement.
TCTTCTTTTATGTGTGGTGATTATGGTGTGATGTGATGTATTGATGATGATGTGATGAATATGTTTGATGTTTCCTTTTCACTCGGAGCTCAGGTACCTCAGGGACTCTGGGACTCAAAGTTTCTAAATATTGTGGAGGCCAACGCAAAGACAGCCCCCATCCTCGAAAATCGCTCCCTCGTGGACAGTCCTTCCTCTGCGCTTTCCTCGTTGATGTGGAGGTTTGCTCTTAGATGCTCTGTAACCGGACATTCCAGTAGGAGATGTTTCGCTGTCTGGGCTTCTCCGCAGTCGCAACACGGGCTCGCCGCTAGGTTGAACCCGTGAAGTTTAGCCTTAAAGAAGCCATGTCCGGTTAGGAACTGTGACGCCACTGGACCAGGTGTTATCCACGAGTACGACAGTCTCCTCGAGACGGAAGGGAACCACCAGTACGTATGCCTCCCCTTCTCCGATGAGTCCTATCTACGTTGCCACTCGTCTAGGGTGCCTCTTCGAATTGCTTTAATCTCTCGCTGCAATCCTCCAGGGTCTTCTCAGTGCCATTATTTCCTCGCCGCGTATTTATTATTTTTTTTTCATTGATTAAACACGTTGTTAGTGTCCATTTACCTGGGCCCTAGGGCCTATCAAATGGGATGTACCCTTGGTGTTTTGGGTGCCGATTTATTGTGTTCCTCAGATTTTTTATTGAAGTGATTGGTGAAGATGATGGTGAGAATAATGTTGATGTTGGTGTTGTTGATGTAGATGTAGCTGATGGTGTATGTTTACTTGTCCAGGTGTGTCTTTCCTTTTCCTTTTTGGAGCTCAGGCTTAGGGACTCTGGGACTCAAAATTCTCGAAGATTTTGTATGGAAAAATTTTGGGTGGACTTGGATTGACTTGAAACTGTATTGACTTTGGATTAACTTGAAACTTTAGAACTTAAACTTTATTGACTTGAAACTTAATGAAACTTGAAACTTTGGGTCTTGAAACTTTGTTGACTTTAACTTGAAACTTTTGAAACTTGGAACTTTGTTGGGACTTGGTACTTTATCGACTTGAAACTTACTTGAAACTTTACTGAAATCTGAAACTTGCTAACTTAAACTTGAAACTGTGTTGACTTGGACTTGAAACTTACTGACTTGAAACTTAATTGAAACTTTGAACTTGAAACTTGTTGGATTGAAACTTATTGAACTTGAAAACTTTATTGGTTAACTTGAAAACTTAAAATGAAAATCGAAACTGAGACTGAAACTGAAAGTGAAACTAGATAATGTTGAAAATGAAACTGGAAATTGATGTTTAGATTTTGTTGAACTTGATGAAATTTTCAAATATCGGAAAGAATAAGAATTTATGCGCTCAGAGTCTCTAAGCCTGGACTTGACAGGCCCGTCTTCTGGCCGATCCTCGAGAATGAGAGGTGAGGTTGGCCGCGCCGAATGAGAGAGGTACAATGCCGTTAAGGAATGGTGTAGTGACGGAAGGTGATGTTGGTGAGTGGAAACGATGATAGGCGATTGTATAATGTGTAGTTGAGAGTTGACTGAATGGTGTGGTGTTGGTGGTGATGGTGAACTAATGAGCTTGATGTGGTGCTTGTGAATTAATGTAAATCTTAAGCTAATTATTTATATGTATGCATGCAGTAAGAGCTAAACTAAATATATGTATTATAAGATAAAAACTAACCTAGCTTGAGCTCCCAAACCCCCAGGGGAGTTTCTTCGTCCCCAGGCAGCCACCCTACTCAGTTCAGGCAGATACCCGGAGTGCCGACGAGACCTAAGGATAACTTGAAGTGGATGTGTGTGACTATTTAAGATAAAAGTGAAGAAATAATAAAATTTGTATGACTTACCAGTTGTGTTGTCCTGTTGGTTATTGAGTGTGTGCTTTGTAACTACGAATGCTAAAATGTAATAGTAATAAATAAAATGTTGTAATTTACCTGATGTACTGTACCTTATTGTGCTGTTGTTGTTTATGTGATGAGAATTAAATAAATAAGTAAATAAATAGGTAAGTGAATAAGTAAATAAGTAAATAAATAAATAATTAGAATTACCTGTGCTACCTGTTAAATGTAAAAATAGTAAAAATGATTAACTACGTAAGTAAGAAATAAATAAAATGTGTGTATTGTTACCTGTGATGCAAAACCTTGAATTTATGCATTAATCTTTAGAGTATATTATATCCTTAGAGTCAAGCTAGCTAGTCCAGACCTCCGAAGAGGTTTTACTTACTGGATTGAAACAGAAATCTGCTGTCCCTGGGGATTTGGTGCTATCTGCCGCCAACAGGGAATCTTTGTTGGCGTTGCCCAGGCTTCGGCTCGGGGAGCCTGCACCACCCTTACAGTTGCTTTTCAGAGGTTACACCTCACCCAGAGGGTGGGGCTGGATTTCGAGTGGTTTCGACCAAGTCTCTTGAAGCTACTGTAGGGAAGATCTAAAATTTAAAATTTTTGGTTAAAATACAGTTAAAGCGCAATAATCACGGTGAAAAGTCACAAAATATCACAACTGTATGGGTCGAAGCCCCCTCGCCGCGTATAACAATCCTCTTTGCCTGAGAAGAATTTCAACAGGGAGCACTCCTGCTAAGACTGGGAGGGCGTCAGCGGATGTTGTTCTGTACGCCCTCGTAATGCTCAGCAGCGCCTGCCGTTGTCCTCTGATTAACTACTTCTTGGCATCGGTGCGTCTTGCCCTGTTGAACCAGGCTCCCGCGGCGTATACCACCATGCTTTCAAAGACCCCTCGGTATATCACAGCGGAGTTGCGAAATGGGATTCCCCATTCCTCGCCGACAATCCTCCTGATCTTGTGGAAAAGGCTCCTCGCCCTGCTCACGACGTCCCTAGCATGCTTGCTGAAGGTGAGGTTCCTCTCCAGCAGAACTCCCAGGTACCTCACCTCAGACTCGACCCGCACTCTCTCTCCTTCGTGCATGATGATTGGGTCTCTCTTCAGTATGCCGTGTAACAGGACGAAGATCGTTTTTGCCGGCGAGACGGTAAGTTTGATGTCCGCGCATTTCTTAGCAATTCTCCGAAGCACCCTTGGAGCGGATGACTCCAGCTCGGCTCTGCTGTCTGCTGCCACTAGGACGCCGATGTCGTCAGCGTACGCCACAATCCGGACCCCCGGCGGCACATCTGCTGCCAGGACTCCCTCGAAGAGAATGTTCTACAGATGTGGGCCCAGGATGGACCCCTGTGGACTCCGCCTGATGGTCCATTCTCCTGCAGAGAAGACTACTTCCCTGTTGTTCAGGAAGTCGGAGGTAACTCTATATAAGTTCTTTGGAACTCCTCCTTCCAGGAGTCTTCTCTTGATTGCAGGCCACCAGGCGTTATCGAATGCTCCCTGGATATCCACCGCCAGGAATCCGACGTACTTGTGGCGCATCTTGAGATCTTCTGTTGCGCTGACGACTGCTGCGATGGCGTCCTCTGCAGACCTTCTTCTCATAAAGCCGAACTGGGCGCTGGAGACCAGGCTGTTTTCCTCTACGTGGTGTCTCAGTCGTTTCTCGACGACCTTGTCGAAGATCTTTCCCAGAGTTGGCTGCAGGGAAAGCGGGCGGTACGACTTTGCGGATGATGGATCTCTCTCCGGTCCCTTTAACAGGACACGGAGGTCCGCAATCTTCCACTGCACCGGGAAGCCGCCCCTGTCGAGAAGATCGTTGAATGCCACATGGATGTCCTCCGATATGTACGGCCATGTGGCACACCACGCCTCGACTGGAAGTCCATCATGGCCAGGCGCCTTGCCCTTCTTCAGCGTCCGGAGAGCCTCTTCGATTTCCTCCTCCTCGAAAGGAGGAGTATCTTCGGACATTTAATTTTTTTATTTTTTTCATTAAGTAGGCTCTTGAAGGTCGGTGTCCATTTACCGAGGCCTGTTAATGGCCTATCAAATGGATAGTGTCCTTGGTGGGGTCCTCTTCTCTTTGATGTTGTGTTGGGTCCTATTTTTGATTACGTGTGTTGTGATAATGTGATGATGAATGGTGTGATGTAGCGATGATGTTGTCATTGACTGACCGTTGTGGAGTAGTCAGAATTGTATTTGGTCGTCGGAGTTGAAGTCCGCGAAGATCCTCTCTGCCGCCCGGAAGAATTCCCGCAGCTGGTTGTGGCGTCTCTCGTAGTCAGAGCCCCCTCTCCCGAGTTAGGATTTTTGTCGAGAAGGAAGCCCGTCCTAAGATGCTCCATGGGCACTGAAGCACAATGTGTAGGGCAATCTGGTCGGTTGACTGCTTGCCTCTGCCCAGATTAATCTGCCCTACCCTCAGGTGACATTTTGCGAGCTTACGCACCATAAACCGTATTCCTGACTATGGTTTCCACGGCTCTTTTGTATGTGGGGCAGTCTCTGTCACGATATGAGTGCTTGTGTGGAAGTCCATGGTCCTTACACGCCACGCAGACAAGGGGTTTCCCCGCTCTGGGGCAGCCGCTCTCCTTATAGCCATCCTTGCCGCAGTGCCGACACGTCTCCTTCTCTGATGAGCACTTGTCCGCAATGTGCCCGAACCTCTGGCAGCGGAAACATCTTGTAGCCACGACGTATTCCTCTACTCGGATTGACGTCCATCCATCGTAGAGTCGGCCCTCGATCTTCATTCTCCGCCGCAGATCCGGGTCCACTTCAGCCACCCAGTTGACGTGGTCTCCCTCTCTTCTCCCAGTCTTGAAGACGAGCTTGAACTTGTCTTTGAAGTTCTCGACGTCAGGGAAGTTGTTTGCCTTCAGGTCCTCGATGAAGCTTTCCGGCTGCTTGGCTTTTGGGACTCCTCTCAGGAGCATTCTAGGTCTTCTGCCCCTGAGTTCATTTAATTCCAGTCCGGATTTCTTTAGAGCCTCGGAGTTCAACATCCTCTTCTTGGACCCGGAGTCGCCCAGAACTACTAGGACTTCTCCTCGTCCTCTAGGAAAGATGATATGGACCCTCAGGCGTCCGCCGTCCTCGACGTCGATCCCCTCCAATCTCGCCTTCACTTCCTCCGATGTCTCCTCTCATGCTTTCCCTCTCACCACTATCTTCTCCGGGAACTTTGCCGGCTTAAAACCATAGCGCGACACAGGTGGAACCTTTGCAGCCTCAGCAAACGTCTTCTTCCTCTCCGGTGTGACCTCCTGTCGTGCAGCAGCTGGTGTCTTCTCAAGTTGTACGAGGCGTCTCCTCAGGAAAGCGATCTCCTTCTCCCTCTCCTCTACAGCTCGGGTCAGGGCGATCACGTTCCTGGTCACTCTTATACATCACGCCTTGTTTATCTTTCTAATCAGAAGGTCCTCTGTGATGGAGAGTTGGATTTTGTCCACCTCGGCCAATGTTATGTAGGTCGTGTATTCGCCAGATGGTTCTGCAGTCTTAGTCCCCGGATTGTGGTCTTCCTCCCTCTGCCTCTGCGCCTTAGTTGGTCTGTTGTTCAACTTCCTCGGCTTCCTGGTTGTGGATTGACTCTCAGGGTCCTGGTCTTCCTCCGATGTCGCACTCAGCCGTCTCTTCCTCATGTCTGTCACCAGTGCAGATGATTTTCCCACGTCCATGATGGTGATGGCAGCAGCAGTTGAAGCAGCGGCAGCAGCCACAGCAGCGACAGAAGCCGCGACGGCAGGTGTCCTAGGTGATGTCGGGGTTTCAACCAGGGATCCAGATGACAGGTGAGCGTCGGAGTCCATAACAACAGAAGACCCTGATCTGGGTGGATCCTTCTTTGGGGGTCCTCCCCCAGGCGGCGTTCTCTTCATTGAGGCAGACGATTCCTCAGAGGTTTGCAACGGTAGTGATAGTATTGGGATTGCATTTGGGTGGTAAGATTTGGGTGGTTCGCGGATCTACTTTGGTAATGTATTACCGGGTCCTGAACGCGTGGTAAAATTAACAAAGTACACTGGGCGAATCTCAACTTAGGCTAGCCATTTTTGACAAGTATTACTAGAAACTAATTTACTTAAAATAAGAGAATTACACTAATACCAATATTAATATTAACTACACTGTATTGCAACAACATGTCGGTCTATAGCAGGGCCTAACGTAGCCGCGTATAGTTCGACTAATAATTTTACGATATTCCAAAATCGCGATGCGCCCAGATATAAACCCAAGGGCCGAACGGCCCTATTCCATTGGGTTTAGCAAGGCATAATAGAAATTTACCACACTATAATATAATAATTAGGAAGATCGCTGAAGACGTCCTTAGTCACAGCTGTCTCGAGCACAACTCCCCTCTTATCAGCTGGCCGGGCGTATATGTCCAGATTCACGAAGGGGAGGGGAAGTGGTGGTAATCACCACAGTCACCACCTCTAACAAAAAAAAACAAAAAAAGAAACGCCGTGTGCGGGACGGGAGTGAAGGTATGGGGATGGGACAAGGTATAAAGTTAGTTAGTGTTAGGTGACATTGTCATAGTGGTCAGCTCGCGAAGAAAAAATTAAACTCGAACACTTATACGCGTAGTGCTCGCCCTAAAGTCTGTAACTTAGAACAAACTGGAAGCCTAAAAACCGCTGAATGAAAGGGCAGAGTTGACAGTGAATTTTATAATTGGGGTAAAAGGAAGAACCGATATGGGTAAAGGAGAAAAAAAGGAAGGGGGAAATCCGCCCCCGGTGCCAGGAAAAAAAATTAGAAATTTATTTTATTTTTTTTTTATACTAACTGTCTGGTCTAAAGGTGTACAACTTTCGTACAATATAACATAATGTAAATATGATTATATTTAATTTAAAAAAAAAATTTTATTTATTTTTTGTACCGTTTTTTTTTTTTTTTTTTTTTTTTTTTTACTGGGGTTACTTAGAAGGTAAAGTAGAAATAAACAGAAAGATTATGCCGCGAAATGAGGCTGTGGAATTGAATGGGATTGCTATGGGATAGGATTAGCCGTACAATTGTTTATTAAAACTTAAACTAAAAGTGGTTTGTTAAGAAAAAAATTTGAAAATGGCTGATGAAAAACTGAGTAAAATGCAGGGTGGAAGAGAGTTTAGAGAAGTATGTTGTGCAGATTGGAAAAATAAACAAATGGGAATGGGTGAAAGAACAGGCAAAAAAGGTATATTAGTGAGCCACGCCTTAGGTAGTATGGTAACCGAGTCCCGGAGTTGTCACATGAAGCTCTTATCCAAACATTGTACATATTTGCACAGGAACTAAGAAACAGGTCTCCCAATTAAGATGCAATTCCCAGTAAACAGGTAGGAGGCACTGATGACGACATTTATGAATTGTTCACTGTAGCAGCCAAAAGAGCGTATAGGCAAAAATACCTTAATGTCATCCATTATAGCGAAGCGTAACCCTGGAGACTCTCTGGTACCTTTCTATATATTTGGCTTTAGGAGAGATTTGGCACTGATTTTCATCCTGTTGATTTGGTTTTAAAAATGAAGAAGGTGGGTGGTTTAAAGAATCGGAAAAGGATATTGATAACGAAAAATGAGGTGATGTTCACAAGTGGGTTTTGTAAGGTGTAGATCTGTAGTTTGGTTAAATTTCAAGGTTACTTACAGTCTCATTTTACAGGTTAAACAGTTCCTTATAACCTAAAAAAAAATAAATTTGTAATTAAAATTTTGTGTAACAGTGTCATTTTACAAGTTAAAGGATTCCTTATCAACTAAAAAAATTAAGTTTGTAATTGTTACAATGAGTATGGTTGTGGTGAAGATGAAGGGTGCCTAATTATCTACGAGCCACTTATCGTTAAATTTTCATGTTTTTTTTTTTTTTTTACTTTGTTTTATTTATTATTATTTTTTTTATTGTTTATATATAATTTATTTATTTATTTTATTATTATTATTTTTTTTGTGGCATTTAAATTACTACAATAAATCGATGGGATAGGCAATCACAATACTGTTGCCCATGCCATGATTGTAAGACCCACGGACCAGATACTTAAAGAAAACAAATTCGTGATTTTCACTAATAATTAGAGGAAATACACTAGATATTAGGTGATAAATTGAACTTGGAATGATATCGCTTATTAGCGATAAAACCTATGAAATTTCGGCGGGTTGAGCAGAGGTTGTAGGAAAAAGGATTAAGAGTTCGTTAAGTGGGAAGTAATGGAATGAGCTACATGACCCTAACAATTAGGCTAATCTATAAATATAAATATATATCTGATACCAAATATATAACAACTTATGTTGAACTTGATCAAACACAAAAGGCAATTAAAATGCCAAAGAGAAAAGAAAACTTACAACTCGTCCTACACCAACCATAGACAAAAATTAATAACAAACAACCATAAGAAAAATACGAATGCTTGACCACTGACAAACTTTTTAAATTTCGCTCATAGAACCAAAAATTATTAGTAGGTCAACAAGAGGCTTAAGGAGTTGAAGGAAGGAAAGGGGGAGTTAGAGCTAGGTAAAGTCGCAGCAATAAGGTTCCTTGGCTTGGTCGGCATCGTGCTGAGGGGCGTTACAGCCGACCAAAAGCCAGAGGTCATACATATGCCGGTAGTTCTGGGATTGAAGTTACTTAACTAAAATTTAAAAAAAAAATTGCGCACATACAGTAGGGGGGGGGGAACATTACACAATTGAATTTAAAAAAAATTTGGTTAATGCCAACACCATTAATAACCCACACAAATAATTATACAATTTATTTCCTTAAACTAAAAAGACCAAGATTGGTGATAGAGAGAGAAAAAAAAAGGAGGTAAGTGTAGTGTGTCAAGGGGTGGAATGTTTGAAAGGAAGTAAGGGTTTATATGGATAATAATAAGGTGGGGGGTATAATTGAGTGATGAATGAGGTTTGAGAGAGGAAGCTCGGACTAACTCCGGATTAGTCGTTATGCAGTGGTTAGCAGGTCGGTCGGGCGACCCAAGCGAGGGGAAGGCATAACAAAAAAAAAATATATGGGGAATAGGAAAACAAAAAAGGCTTAAAAAAAATCCAAATCCCCAAAAGTAAAAAAAAGTGTAATACCATTCCATCCACAAGGGAAAGTCGACAAACCCGAGGCTGCATTGAGCATGCCCTCTCGGTGGTGTGTATAAAAAAAAGGCGGACAACCCCTAAATGGTCCCATCCGCCAAAGCGCCGTTTCGTAGAGGTGCGCCCTTAGCAAGGACGCACCTTAGCCATACTGGGCCCGCATGGTAGACGATTCCAGAATGGGGGGGGTTATGGAGTGAATGGTAAAAGATGATATAGGGAAGGTGTTTTGAGTGATGTGACAATTATAAGAGGAAGAAGAAGGAAGAATTGAAAAAGAACTAAACTAATATCACCTAAGCCGGTTGAGACTGGCCCAAGTGTAGAGAAAAAAGTGTATGGCGGTATATAGGGTGTAACACTTCTATTTAATATTTGGGGTGGAAAAATCTCTTTAAGTGGGATATATGGGCTGTGCGAACCTGTATACTAAAGGTGGGGTCGATTTAAATACCGGTGAGGCCGTCCAATGAAGTCCGCGAGGCGGATCGAGTCTCGGAATTATAAAACAGATTTTAAAATGTCGAATATAAGGGAATTACCTAAGGGTGAAAAATGGATGCCATCGTTCAAAAAACACGAGTCTGGTAAATTCCGGTCGGCGGTCTCATCATGTATTGTCACATCACTGGCTGTTAAGGTTGCTAGGAAAATATTAAATGTCTGAATAATTGAAGTTTGGTGAATTTGGGAACGAATTATAGGGAAAAACGGGAGTTTAAAAATGGAAATTGAACCGGCTGGGTTCACCCGACAATTAAGGCGCAGGAGTGACACAAAATTGGACTGTAAATGTTCATGCCCTCGTCTCAAAACGTCGTTCGTACCGATAATAAGCACGACATGTGCAACCGGAAACCAGGAGTGACGGTTATGTTTAATAAGGGCTTTGAGCCCTGGGACTGTGAGGCCGGAAAGCCCCCGGAAACGGATTGAGCTATTCTGAAATTTAGCTAATCTACGGACATGAATATCCCCCAGGACGGTAATTGAATGAGAGTCCCCGTCCGGGGTAGTATGAGACCGTACGAACATTAAAATATTGAATTTATTATTATCATTGTAGGAAATTAATTTTTTTGAATATTTATGAATATATCGGAAAACTGAAGGGGATTTCGGAAATCTGTATGGTGAAAAAATTTGGCACATGAAGGGTTGGGGGGCCTGTCAATATAAAGGCGCATAAATAAATAAATATTGGGGGTAGAGGGAGGGTACCGTTAATCTCCTTAAAATCGGGAGCCAAAGAGAGTAAAGACAATAGCGGGGGTGGAGTAGGCTTAAGTTTATTAATATGTTTAAAAAAATTTATAAAATTAAATAATTAATTTAGAAATCAAGGTTTAATAAATAAAGGACTGGAGTGAGTGGCTTCTGTGACCGTCAGTGCGGGAAAAAAAATTTTGGAAAAGTTTCATCAACATCCTATCCTCGATGTATGAGCCACTACGTTTGGTTAAATTCGCGACCAGTAAGGATTGCTTCCTAATATTACCTAACCGATAGGCTAAAAGTTCGCTAAAAGAGCGATGTAAAATGTAGCGTCAATTAATCGGAAAAGTATGCATAATACTCGTTTGTTTTAAATTAAATAAGGCCTACATCTAACATTCGTAGTTTATAGTAGAAGATATTGAGAAAGGATTTCTGCCTACGGTGCGCTATCAGCTGTATAAGATAACAGGCAAGTTCGATAACCACTGTAAACTGGTTCGACGGGTCTAAACTGTCGTTTAAAGACGGAAATAAATTACTAAAAACTACGTCATGTGAATTTACGCTGGGAAAAAAAAATACAAGTCGTAACATAATTTTATACATATTATATCTAAACATTCCAAACCTATATACTTTTATACTTAATTACCAAAATACACAATTATTAATAGATCGGTGAATAAAACAATGAAAACAAATGATTTAAATGAATTTACGTTTAACGTATGCGTACAGCGAAAGAAAAAGAAAAAAATCTTTAATTAATTATTTTAAACGATGAAATACGTTATTTCCTTGAATAAATATATATATATATATATATATATATATATATATATATTACTCTTTTTCTCAATATTTTACAAACTAAAATATTTTAACAAAAATTTAATAATGAAACTTATTAATTTTATAAGGAAATAATTTTAAACTAGTAACTTATAACATGAATTAAATTTGGAGAATAAACAATAATATTTCTAACTATAGATAAAAATTGTAATTAAATAGTTAACTCACCATTTTGCCAGACAGGATGTTAACAAAAATAGGCCGAATTTATATTGGTTACTTACCATTTAATATACGCGGGGATAAAAAGGTTAATTAGGAGTTATAATTAATTAGAGAGACGGAATTTAGATTTCGCGAAAAAAATGTTGTGCAATACTAATGAAACGCTAAGGGTTAGTTTTATCTATAAAAAATAATAATTTAATTTACTGAAAATTTTATAAAACGAAATTTAGCAAAAAGAAGACACGTGTGGCCAGCCATTCAAGACATGTCGCCCAGCGCACAAAAACCATATTAATTCATAAAAATTAAGGTCTTTTATTAATATTTTTTAATCTTTCGTTTAGACACGACCCAAATAACCCGGAACACAAGACAAAGCCCTTTTCTCTGCTACCATTCTGCAACGGTAGTGATAGTATTGGGATTGCATTTGGGTGGTAAGATTTGGGTGGTCCGCGGATCTACTTTGGTAATGTATTACCGGGTAACGATCGCGTGGTAAAATTAACAAAGTACACTGGGCGAATCTCAACTTAGGCTAGCCATTTTTACAAGTATTACTAGAAACTAATTTACTTAAAATAAGAGAATTACACTAATACCAATATTAATATTAACTACACTGTATTGCAACAACATGTCGGTCTATAGCAGGGCCTAACGTAGCCGCGTATAGTTCGACTTATAATTTTACGATATTCCAAAATCGCGATGCGCCCAGATATAAACCCAAGGGCCGAACGGCCCTAATCCTTTGGGTTTAGCAAGGCATAATAGAAATTTACCGCACTATAATATAATTAGGAAGATCGCTGGAGACGTCCTTAGTCACAGCTGTCTCGAGCACAACTCCCCTCTTATCAGCTGGCCGGGCGGATATGTCCAGATTCACGAAGGGGAGGGGAGTGGTGGTAATCACCACAGGTTCAAAAGCCTGGGCCTGCAAGCCCTTCTTCTGGCCGATCCTCGAGCGCTATGATGTTGTAAATTTAGAGGTTATTTATTCTTGGATGATATTTGCGATTTACATTATGCTGTAAACTTTAAATGGACTTTGGAGCTTTGGAAACTTACTTGAAAGTTATGGCTTTGAAACTTTAACTTGAAACTCTATGGCTTGAAACTTTAAACTTGAAAACTTTATTACTTGAAACTTTAAACTTGGAACTTTATTACTTGGTTACTTGAAACTTGATTACTTGAAACTTCATTTATTGAAAATTTGGGTGTTTGAACTTGAAATGTTAGAAGGAAAACTGAACTTCGAAGATGTTGAATGTGAAGTGGTTGCAAATATCAAAGAGAAATAGGTTTTGAGCGCTCAGAGTCTCAAAGCCCGGGCCGAACAGGCCCTTCTTCTGGCCGATCCTCAAGGTTGAGAGGTGATGTTCGATTTTTGTGCAGGAGAGGAATAAGTGTGCTGGGAGAAATTTGTGGAGATTATGATGTTGACGAGGATCAGACGGGTTTTGTTACCGCTTTGAGTGAAGATGATGTATGTCGAATGTATGTGTGATTTAATACAAGTTTGAGTGGCGAGTTGAAGTGAGTGTGATGTGATGTATGCTATGATAATCTTAAAATCTATATTGTATTAAGTGTAGGCATGCAATAAGTTAAGAACTAGTATATATATAAGAGTAATAGTCACTTAAAGAATGTTACCCTTTGTTACCTTAGAGAGCTACTAAATACCAAGGGACGTTTCTTCGTCTCCAAGCAACTACCCTACTCAGTTCAGGCAATTACCTGGAGTGCTGATGAGACTTGAAGTGTGTGTGTTTGTATTGTGCTGTAGATACCTGTGAAAAGAAATTTTGAAATAGAGTGATTATAACTAATGTGATGTATGTGATATAAAAGTTTTACCTGTTTTGTTGTTCTGAAGGTGAATCTGTAATGTTACTGAGTTAGAGAGAAAGTAAAATTAAATTTATAAATTAATATGTCTGAATTACCTGTTGTGTCCAATGTTGTATTTGCTATAATAAATCCTATTGTAACTTAAGTGTATTTATGTATGAGAAGAAAAAAAGAAATGTTACCTGGTTATGCTATTCCTGTATTTGGTGTTTTGTTTTGTGTAATAGAGTAATATAGTGAAAATTATGCTAATCCAATGAATTTTTATCTGCAACAGTACTTCAGAGTCTCTAAGCTAGTCCAGACCTCCGAAGAGGTTTTACTTACTGGATTGAAGAGGTAATGCTGTCCTTGGAATTTGGTGCTATCTGCCGCCAAACAGGGATTTTGCTTGGCGTTGCCCAGGCTTCGGCTCGTGGAGCCTGCACCACCCTTACAGCTGCTTGTAAAAAGAGAGGTTACACCTCACCCAATGGGTGGGCTGGATGATCGGTTGGCTTCGACCGATTCTCTTTGGCAAGCTATAAGTTGATGTTAAGTATTAAATTTTAAAATTACAGTTAGTATAGAGCAGCTTAACACAGTGATAAATCACAAAGAACGCTATATATAACAGTAAGGGTCGAAGCCCTAAAAGACTGCCGGCGAGACAGTCAATTTTATCTCCGCACATCTTCTTCCCATTCTTCGGAGCACCCACTCCGAGGTAGACTCCAGCTCGGCTCTATTGTCCGCTTACACTATGACGCCGACGTCGTCAGCGTACGCCACAACACGAACCCCCGGCGGCATTCTCACCGCCAGGACGCCTTCGAAGAGTATATTCCACAGCAGGGGACCCAATATGGATACCTGCGGACAGCCTCTGTTGACTCTTCGCCTGATGCTCCAATCCTCTGTAGAGAAGACTACTTCTCTGTTGGCCAAGAAGTCGGAGGTTACCCTGTACAAGTTCCTTGGAACCCCTCAGTCGAACAGTCTTCTTAGTATTGCGGGCCACCAGGCGTTGTCGAAGGCTCCCTGGATATCCACCGCCAGGAATCCGACGTATTTGTGGCGTGTCTTCAGTTCTTCAGCTCCGCTGACTACCGCTGATATGGCGTCCTCCGCAGACCTTCCTCTCATAAAGCCAAACTGGGTCTCTGATACAAGGCCGCTTTCCTCGACGTGGTGCCTTAGTCTCCTCTCAACGACCTTCTCGAAGAGCTTTCCCAGTGTAGACAGTAGGGAAAGCGGGCGGTATGATTTTGCAGATGCCGGGTCCCTCTCTGGTCCCTTGGGTATAACCTGGAGATTCGCAATCTTCCACTGGATAGGGAAGCTGCCCCTGTCGAAAAGATCGTTGAAGGCCACATGGATGTCCTCCGATATTGATGGCCATGCTGCACACCACGCCTCCACTGGAACACCGTCATGGCCAGGCGCCTTTTCCTTCTTTAGAGAACGAAGATCCTCCTCAATCTCCTCCTCCTCGAAAGGACGGGTGTCCTCGGACAGCGAAGACATGTCCGCCTCGCTGACAAGCCGTCTTATATCCTCATAGCATGGGAGATCATCCTCCCTGGTATCTAGTGGGAGGTGCACTTCCAATAGCTTCTCGCCGGTGTCTCGCCCTCCTAACGTGTAGCCCTCCTCTGTAGCGAGGGTGGCGAGCACCGTCTGTGGCTTGAATCTCCCTGCCATGATCTTGTAGACGGCTCCCCAAGGGTTGGTTGAGTTTTCCCTGATGAAGGCTCTCCAACTCGTCCTCTTGGCGATCCTGACCATGCGTTCCATTTCCTGTCTTTTCCTGGGGAAAGCAGCCTTTAGTCTTACTACCACGGCGTCAGTCCCTCCTCTTTTCCTGAGCTCCCTTTGAAATGTTCTCCTTGCCTTGGTCATCTCCGCTCTAGATCAGGTAAGTTCCGGAGTCCAACACTTGACGGGGGCGACTACGCAACCTTGATCTTCTGGGGATAGTTGACATCGCCGCCGCCGTCAAGTCCTCCATCAAAGCGGCCACTCTCTCTTCCGGGTCCTGGTCGACGTCCTGATACCGTCTCCGCTGCTGGGTTCGACTCTATACCTACGAGGCGAACAGATCCCAATTTGCCCGCCTTCAATTTATTTTGGAGTCGACTCGGCCGTGCCTGGTTTTGTTGGCCCCAGCAGGGATGTTCCACGTAATCAGCCGGTGGTCGCTGATGTCCGTGTCGAGGACGGTCCAGTCCTGGCACCATCTCGCAGCACCTCTTGTTGCCAGGGTGACGTCGATCCAGGACTCTCCTCTCGTGGAAGAGTAGGTTACCCTCTGGTGTGGCTCGTTCAGAAGAAGGATGTCGGCGTCGTCGATCATCTCCTCTACCAGTCTCCCTCTTGGGTCCGTAACTCCTCCTTCCCATCTTGGGGACTTTGAGTTGACGTCTGCTCCGATGATCGCATGTCATCCTCCACCGAGTCTGATGATTTTCACTATCTTCTCGATGAAGGGTTCCACTCGGAGGGAAAACTGGCAGTATACCGAGCCGAAGATGTAAGTTCGGCCTCGGTAGGAAATCTCGACGACAGCGGCGTGTTCATCCGTACACTGGGAGATGGTGACTGCTCCCAGTTCCGGATTGAAGATGACCACAGCAGCCCACTTTTCTTGCCCGGCTCCAGCGAAGATCCTACAATTAGGCGGGAATCCAATGATTTTCCCCCTGAAAGCGTAGGGCTCCTGGACCAGTAGGACGTCCACTCCTATCGTTATGGCGTTCTTGACCAAGCAGTCGGTCGACTTCTTGCCTCGGCCCCACCCTCAGGTTGCGTTTGGTGTTGTTACGCGCCATAATCAGTAATCTTGACAAGTAATTCATAGTGCCTTCTTGTAGGTGGGGCAGTCTCGGTCGTGGTAAGAGTGTTTGCTTGGAAGTCCTTGGTCCCCGCACACAACGCACACAGGGGGTTTCTCAGCGTCTGGACAGCTGTTCTCTTTGTGGCCATCTTTACCGTAGTGCCGACATGTTTCCTTCTCTGACGAGCATCTTGCCGCCACGTGGCAGAATCTTTGGCATCTGAATCATCTGGTGGCTACAACGTAGTCCTCTACGCGGATTGAAGACTAACCCACGTAGACTCTGCCTTCTTGTTTGAGCTTCCTCCGCAGGTCCGGTTCCACTTCGGCGACCCAGTTGGTGTTGCCTCCGTCCCACCTTCCGGTTTTGAAGACGAGTTTAAACTTCGCTGCGTAGTTCTCGACGTCAGGGAAATTGTTCTTCCTCAGGTCCTCGGTGAAGGCCTCTGGCTCTCTGGATCTCGGAACTCCTCTGAGAATCATGCGTGGTTTTCTGCCTCTCAGTTCCTTCGCTTGTGGTCCAGAGCTCTTTAGCGCCTCGGAGTCCAAGAGTTTCTTCTTTGACTCAGAGTCGCCCAGAAGAACAAGAAACTCTCCTCTGCCTCTTGGTATGACACCTCGGACCTTCAGTCGTCCTCCCCCCGTGACGTCGATCCCTTCGAGCCTCGTCCTCACCTCCTCTGAAGTTTCGCTTTCAGCACAGCCCCTCACGATTATCTTCTCCGGGTATTTCGACGGCTTGATCCCATGAAGCGATACCGGCGGCACCCTCACGGCCTCATCAAAAGTGCGTCTCTGCGTTAATGGTGGTTCATCCTGCGCAGCGATGGGGGTTTCTCCATCTCCGCTAGTCGTCCCCTCAGGAAGGCGATCTCCCTTTCCCTATTATCAACAGCTCTAGTCAGGGCGATCACGTTCCTGGTGACTTTACTGCAGCATGTCTTGGAGATTTTGCTGGTCGACAGGTCATCAAAGATGGACAGTTATATCCTGTCTACCTCGGCCATTGAGATATATGTAGCGTATTCGCCTCGGATGTCGCCAGTCTGCGTCCCCGGAGTTAGACCCTCTTCTCCTCAATGGTTCTGCGCCTCGGTGGTGTTGTTGCTCCTCTTCTTTTGTCTCAATGCTTGCTGTCGGCCGTCGGAGTCCTGGTCATCCTCTGTTGTCTCACTGAGCTGCCTCTTCCTGACGTCTGCAGATGAAGTAGACATCCCTGCTTTCTTCGAGGGGTCAGCTACGGCAGTTTGAGCAGTAGAGATGGTGACAGAAGTTGTTTTTGGAGCCCCAACAGGTGTCTCAGAACGAGGTGTTTCAGGAGATCTTCGAGCCACAGCGTCCGGAGCAACAGCAGTTCCTGCTCTTGGCGGATCCTTTTTGGGGGGTCCTCCCCCAGGCGGCGTTATCCTCATAGCTGGAGAGTCTCAAAGCCTGGGCCTGCTGGCCCGTCTTCTGGCCGATCCTCTAGCGGTGGCTGACTGAGTGATGTGGTGACAGTGATAATGGTGAAATAGTGCGCTTGATATGATGTGGTGCTGGTGAATAAATGCGAATCTTAAGTCTAATTAATAATATGTATGCATGCAATAAGGAATAAGACTATGTATATGTAATATAAAAAAAATTAACTTGAGCTCCCAAAACCCCCAGGGGAGTTTCTGCTTCTCCAGGCAGCTACCCTACGAAGTTCAGGAAGATACCAGGAGTGCCGACGAGACCTGAAGATACCTTCGAGTGAATGTGTATGACTATTGTTAACTAAAAATAAAATAAATTGTGTGACTTACCAGTTGTGTTTTCCTGTTCATTGTTTAGTATGTACTATGTAACTATGAATGTTGAAATAGTGTAGTAATAATAATAAGTAAATGTTATAGTTTACCTGATGTACTTTACCTTTGTTGAGCTGTTTGTTGTTGTTTATGTTATAATAAAATAATGAAATAAGTGAATAAATAAGTAAATTACCTGTGCTTACCAGAGTTTGATGTAAAAATAGTATATAATTAATTAATAAGTATAAATGAATATGTATGTTGTTTACCTGTGTGATGCGAACAATTAATTTATGCTTTAGATTTTAGAATATTACAATATCTTCAGAGTCAGGCTAGCGAGTCCAGACCTCCGAAGAGGTTTTACTTACTGGATTCTTGAAATTTGCTGTCCCTGGGGATTTGGTGCTATCTGCCGCCAACAGGGAATCTTTGTTGGCGTTACCCAGGCTTCGGCTCGGGGAGCCTGCACTACCCTTGCAGTTGCTTTTCTCAAAGAGGTAACACCTCACCATGAGGGTGGGCTGGATCTTCGTGTGGCTTCGACCAAGTCTCTTAAAGCAGCTACAAGGAAGATCTTAAAATTCAAATTTTGTTAAAATACTGTTTAAGCAATTAATCACAGTGTAAAATCACAATAGAATCACAAATAACTGTAAGGGTCGAAGCCCAAAGGATGTTCGGCCTCTATGTGTGATCTCGGCTAACCCTTCTCCGATGAGTCCCATCTACGTTAGAATTGCTTTAATCTCTCGCTGCAATCCTTCAGGGTCTTCTTCGTACCATGATTTCCTCGCCGCGTATATCAGTCCTCTTTGCCTGAGAAGAAGTTCAACAGGGAGCACTCCTGCTAAGTCTGGGAGGGCGTCATCGGATGTTGTTCTGTACGCCCTCGTGATGCTCAGCAGCGCCTGCCGTTGTCCTTTAATTAAGTACTTCTTGACATCGGTGCGGCTCGCCCTGTTGAACCAGGCTCCCGCAGCGTAGACCACCATGCTTTCAAAGACCCCTCGGTATATCACAGCGGAGTTGCGAAATGGGATTCCCCATTCCTCGCCGACAATCCTCCTGATCTTGTGAAAAAGGCTCCTCGCCCTGCTCACGACGTCCCTCGCATGCTTGCTGAAGGTGAGGTTCCTCTCCAGCAGAACTCCCAGGTACCTCACCTCAGACTCGACCCGCACTCTCTCTCCTTCGTGCATGATGATTGGGTCTCTCTTCAGTATGCCGTGTAACAAGACGAAGATCGTTTTTGCCGGCGAGACGGTAAGTTTGATGTCCGCGCATTTCTTAGCAATTCTCCGAAGCACCCTTCCAGCGGATGACTCCAGCTCGGCTCTGCTGTCAGCTGCCACTAGGACGCCGATGTCGTCAGCGTACGCCACAATCCGAACCCCCGGCGGCACATCTGCTGCCAGGACTCCCTCGAAGAGAATGTTCCCCAGGAGTGGGCCCAGGATGGACCCCTGTGGACAGCCCTTGTCGACACTCCGCCTGATGGTCCATTCTCCTGCAGAGAAGACCACTTCCCTGTTGTTCAGGAAGTCGGAGGTAACTCTATATAAGTTCCTTGGAACTCCTCCTTCCAGGAGTCTTCTCTTTATTGCAGGCCACCAGACGTTATCGAATGCTCCCTGGATATCCACCGCCAGGAATCCGACGTACTTGTGGCGCATCTTGAGATCTTCTGTTGCGCTGACGACTGCTGCTATGGCTAAGGTCCTCTGCAGACCTTCCTCTCATGAAGCCGAACTGGGCGCTGGAGACCAGGCTGTTTTCCTCTACGTGGTGTCTCAGTCGTTTCTCGACGACCTTCTCGAAGAGCTTTCCCAGAGTTGGCAGCAGGGAAAGAGGGCGGTACGACTTTGCGGATGATGGATCTCTCTCCGGTCCCTTTAACAGGACACGGAGGTCCGCAATCTTCCACTGCACCGGGAAGCCGCCCCTGTCGAGTAGATCGTTAAATGCCACATGGATGTCCTCCGATATGTACGGCCATGCGGCACACCACGCCTCGACTGGAAGTCATCATGGGCAGGCGCCTTGCCCTTCTTCAGCGTCCGGAGAGCCTCTTCGATTTCCTTCTCCTCGAAAGGAGGAGTATCATCGGACATTTTTTTTTATTTTTTTTAATTTTTTTTTTATTATTATATTTCATTGGTTCACTCCAGCATGTAACCACTTACCGAGGCCAGTTTTGGCCTATCAAGTGGTTTGTTTTCAATTTTGTTGTGAAGCTCCTGTGGAATCTATTGCAGCGATGATGTGGAAGTTGTGGATGAAAAGATGATAATGAAAGATGTAGGTGAGGTGAAGAATGTGATGATGATGTTTGGTGTGTTGTATTTAGGCTCGAGCGCTGAGGTTGTTCAGCTCCAGGTATATGCTCCCCGCAGCAGTCATGAAACCTCCGAGTCTGGAGTATCTCTCCCTTGTGGATAGCCATTCCTCTCCAGAGTTCTCGTCCCCTCTCGAACTGAGAATAGGTCTTAGGTGTTCCATCACTGGTCATTCCTGCATGATGTGCGTAGCAGTTTGTTCATCCCCACGTCGCACTCCGGACTGTCTGCCAGAGCGAAACCGTGGAGCTTCGCTTTAAAGAAGCCATGCCCAGTGAGGAATTGGGACGAAACAGGTCCTGGCTTTATCCACTGGTAGGAGAGTCTCTTCGCTACGGAAGGGAACCACCAATGGGTTACTCTACCCTTCGCCGAGGCGCTCCAGCGCTCCTGCCATACCCTAAGCGTGTCTGCTCTGATAGACTTCCTCTCCCGCTCATAGATATATGGGTCCTCGAGTTGGTGTCTTTTCCTCGCCAAGTAGGTTCGACCTCTTTGGATGACTAGGAGGTCGACCGGAAGCACCCCCGCCAAGACTGGGAGGGCATCAGCTGATGTAGTCCTGTATGCCCTCGTTATACAAATCAACACCTCACGTTGACCACTAGTAAGGTGCTTCCTGACGAGGGAGCTGGAAGCTCTGTCCAACCAGGCTCCCGCTGCGTAGGACACCATGCTCTAGAAGACGCCTCTATAGATTATGTTGGCATTGCGGAAGGGAAGTCCCCAGTCCTCTCCGACGATCCTCCTCAACTTGTGGAACAAGTTCCTCGCTCTGCTTACGACGTCTTTGGCGTGACTGCTGAAGGTTAGGTTTCTCTCCAGCAGAACCCCTAGGTATCTCAAGATCACCACGACTTGAACTCGTTCGCCGTGGTGTCTGATGATGGGCTCACGCCTCAGAACGCCATGAACAAGCAGGAAGGTGGTCTTCGCCGGAGAGATGTTCAATTTTAGGGTCGAGCATTCACGACTCAGGGTATCCAGGGCTCGTTCGCACGAACTCTCCAGGGCCGCTCTGCTGTTTGCTCCTATTAGGACGCCAATGTCGTCTGCATATGCCACAACGTGAAATTCCTCAGGCAAGTGGACTTCCAGGACGCAGTCGGACAGGATGTTCCAAGGCAGGAGGCCCAAGATAGATCCTTGCGGGCACCCCTTGTTAGTTCTGCGCCTGATGGTCCAATCTCTTGTGGAGAAGATTACCTCTCTCTCGCTGAGGAAGCTTCTTGTTCCCCTTCAATTGTTAGGAGGCGTTCCTTCCTCAGCTAATCTCCTCAGGATGGCTGGCCACCAGGCGTTATCAAAAGCGCCCTGTATATCCACTGCGAGGAAACCTACATACTTGTAGGTTTGCCTCATTGCCTCCGTTGTGACCACGACTTTTCTGATGGCGTCCTCAGCAGATCTGCCCCTCATGAATCCGTGCTGAACCTCTGAGACTAGACGACTCTCCAAGACGTGATGTCTCAATCTTCCTTCCACGACCTTCTCGAACAGCTTTCCCAGGGTTGGTAGGAGGGAAAGCGGTTGGTACGATTTTATTACCCACGGGTCCTTCTGAGGTCCTTTAAGTATAAACCTCAGTTCAGCGGTTTTCCACTCTGTGGGGAATCTTCCCGCGTCGAGAAGGTCATTGAAGATTATCTGGACGTCCTCCGACACCGACGCCCAGACGGAACACCACGCCTCGACTGGAAAGCCATTCAGCCCAGGTGCCCTGCCTCTCCTCATGGCAGAGAGCGCGCTGAGTATCTCCTCGTCCTCAAAAGGCGGTGACTCATCTGGTGGGGTCGCAGGGTTGAACTCCTCTACAAAGCGTCTCATCTCCATGTGACATGGAAGATCGTCCTCCTCGCCGTCTAGAGGCAGCAAAGATGTTATGAGTGCCTCAGCGGTGTCGATGCCACTCCTTGTATGGACACCATCGACGGCGAGTGTTGCCAAGACTGTTTCATGGCGTATCTTGGATGCCATGATCTTGTAAACCATGCCCCATGGAGTCCTGGAGTTCTCCCTGACGAATGATTTCCAGCTGGCTCTCTTGGCCGCACGTATTCCGCGACCCAGGTCCTGTTTCAGCCTTCGGAAATCGCCACCAAGCCTGATGACGACGGGATCAGCAGCAGAGCCTCTTCCACGCGCTTGCTGATAGATGCGCCTTGCCCTTGTCATTTTCCATCTAGCCGTAGAGAGGTCCTCCGACCACCAACGCACAGGCGCGACGACCCCTTTTGATCTGGAAGGGACCGCAGTTCTTGTTGCTACCCTCAAGACCGCCATCAGTTCAGCCAGTCTCTCCTCCAGATCCATATCTGGATCCTGCGAGTTTCTCCTCCTGGATCTAAGTATCTCCATCTCGTGTGCCAGAAGCTCCCAGTTGGCTTTTCTCCAATTAAGCCTAGGTTTTTCTGGTGCCAGCCTGTTGGAGTTGGCTCCCTGGACGACTGCCCACGAGATCAGACGATGATCGCTGATCTCAGTATCGTGCACCGTCCAGTGTTTGGCACACCTCTC
This sequence comes from Aphrophora alni, assembly GCA_963513935.1. Taxonomy (NCBI): domain Eukaryota; kingdom Metazoa; phylum Arthropoda; class Insecta; order Hemiptera; family Aphrophoridae; genus Aphrophora; species Aphrophora alni. Next base: position 87,112,333 of record OY740773.1, on the reverse strand, counting down.
GGCGCCTCTGGACCCGAGAGAGATGTCGATCCAAGACTCGCCACGTGTTGAAGAGTAAGTAGCCGGCTGCCTGAAGTCGTTCAAGAGGGCAAGATCCCTTCCATTAATAAGCTGCTCTACCAAGGCACCCCTGGGATCGTCGGTGTTTCCACCCCATCTCGTGGACTTCGAGTTCACGTCCGCTCCAATAAGTGTTTGTCTACTGCCGCAGAAATCAAATATCTCTCCCATAAGCTGAATAAAAGGTTCTACAGGAAGAGAATACTGGCAGTACAGGGAACCGAAGATGTAAGTACGGCCCTTGTAGGTAATCTCTGCGACAGCCGAGTGCTCCGACGTGAACTGCGAGATGGTGACGGCTCCCAGGCGCGGATTAAGCAGGACTATCGCGGCCCATTTGGTGGGGTCACAACCAGCAATCACTCTTGAAGAGTATGGGAATCAGATGATGTTTCCCCTCAGTGCGTATGGCTCCAGGACCAGGCAATCGGTTTAAGCCTTTCCTCTTCCCAGATTGATCTGCCCGATTCTGAGTTCCTGATTATACGCCATAATCAGTGTTACGTATGATGAACTCAACGGCTCTTTTATATGTCGGGCAGTCTTTATCCCTCTGGGAGTGGTTGTAGTCCAACTTCTGGTCCCTGCACGCTACGCACGTTGGGACGGATCCCGCGCTGGGGCAGTTGGCCTGCTTGTGACCTGCCACACCGCAATGTCTGCAAGTCTCTGCTTCCGCCGTGCACTTGGCAGCTATGTGTCCTAGGCGCTGACATTTGAAGCATCTGGAGGCGACTACGTAGTCCTCTACTCGAATGGATCTCCATCCGGCGTACAGCCTTCCTTCCACCTTGAGCCGGCGACGGAGAGCAGGGTCCACCTCAGCCACCCAGTTGACGAGCTCGCCGTCCCTTCTGCCGGTCTTGAAGGCCAGTTTGAATTTGTCGCCGAATTGGAGATCCTCTGGGAAGTTTTGTTGTTGTATCTCTTTGGTGAGGAGTGCAGGCTCCAGATGTCTATCAACGCCTCTTAGCAGCATTCGGGGTCGTCTGCCTCTGACTTCGGTCACGCAGAGTCCCGCACCGCGGAGCGTCTCGCTGTTGAGGAGCTTCCTCTTGGAAGATGAGTCTCCCAGCACCACCATGATCTGAGCTTTGCCTCTGGCGTGAACGTTCTTCACCCGCAAGTGGTCCCCGGAAGGCTTGAAGATCCTCTGGAGCTTCGCCTTGACTTCTTCAGCCGTTTCTGTCTCCGCGTTGCCCTTGATGAGGACCTTCTCCGGGTAACTTGATAGGTGAATCGCGTGCCTGGTAATAGTTGGCGCTGGTGCTGCTAATCTCTCCGCGTAGGTCGCTCCCCTTGTTGATGCGACTGGCACTTGATGCTCCGTAGGCAGGACTGCTGCAGGTAAGTTCTCGATCTCCTCTAAGCGTCCCCTCAGAAAAGCAATTTCCTTTTCACGTTCGTCCAAAGCACGAACCAGTTGAAGAACTCCATCTGTAACCCGGGCTGTCATAGTCTTGGACATTTTGCTAGCCATGAGGTCGTCGAGGATCGCCAACTGGGTCCTCTGCACTGCATCCCTTGTGGCGTAGGTGGTATAAGAGCCTCTTATTTTATCTATGGTAGTAGGTGCAGGGTCAGGCGTCTGGCTCTAAAGAGTCCCTCCCAGTTGGCCTCCATTTGTCCTCTTGGTCCTCCTCCGACTTGCTCCGGTGTCATCTCCTGAAGCGTCGTGGTCGGAGGAATCACTATGACCTCTCTTCCTCGTATCGGTTGAGTTGGCGGCATCCGGGTTACGCTGACTCGGTCTTGGTAGAAGCGTGGACTGCACTAGATGTTGATCCATCGGTTACTTAGCTCTTTCATCCCTTTGGGTTGTCACGCACAGACCTCTCCGCCGTTGACATGTGTTCCAATGGAAAGGATCCTCTCCTAGGATTGTCCGGAACGGGTGGTCCTCCTTCTGGCGGTGTACGCAGAACCATCGCGAGTCTCAAAGCCTCGGCCTTAGGCCCTTCTTCTGGCCGATCCTCGGTTGGTGTGGAGTCTCAAAGCCTGGGCCAATTAGCCCTTCTTCTGGCCGATCCTCAAAAGTCTGAAATGAAGTTAAGTTAAAAGTGAAAAACTATGTGCTTACTTGAAACTGAAATTTAGTGTGATGGACTTTGGGCTAACTTGAAACTTAGAATAGAATCTTGAAACTGAAACTTAATTACTTGAAAATTAGCTGAAACTTGAAACTGAAACTTGAGATTACTTGAAACTTGAAACTTTGTTGAAGCTTGCTTGAGACCAGAAAATAATACTTGAGACTGAAACTTGAGATTACTAGAAACTTTGTGGAAACTTGTTTCAAACTTGAAAATGCTACTTGAAACTGAAACTTGAGATTACTTGAAACTTGAAACTTTGTTGAGACTTGAAAATAATACTTGAAACTGAAACTTAAGATTACTAGAAACTTTGTTGAAAACTATAAAATACTGCCTAAAACTGAAACGTGAGATTACTTGAAACTTTGTTGAAACTTGCTTGAAAACTTGAAAAACTTAGAGACTTACTTCAAATTTATTAAAACTACTTGAAACTTATTACTTAAAACTTGAAATTAAAATTGAAGTGTGGTCTATACTAAAATAGGAAACTTGAAATTTTTGGAAGCTTTGGACTTTAGACTGTGCTTGAAAAGTTGAGGACTGAGGTGAGAACCGCGAAGCTCTGGCCGATCCCGCCTCTGCTGAAAGAATTCCACGAGGAGCTGAAGAAAGAAGAAGAACAGTGATGAAGAAGAATTTAAAGAATGCTGAAATGGAGATGAGTGAAAATGCTGCTGGAGTGATGATTTGGATTAAGATAGATATAATTAAATATAGGTAATATAGATAGATATAATAATTTTAGGTTAAATAGATGTAAGATAAGATTTAGAAAGTGTTACCAGACCCCTAAGGGTTTTACGTACTGGTGAGAGGTATATATCCCTCAGAAAGAAAGTTGAAGGTAGAAAGTAGAAAGGCTCTGTGCACTAATGCACCTTCCCCGGTGTTCTCTTAGTATCCAAGTAGATACCCTACAGAGTTCAGGCAGCTAGATTGGAACACTGGCCAGACCACCCCAAATGTCTTACAAGGTTAACTTGGAAAAGAAAGGATTGTAAACTGAATATATAGAAAAGTAAAGTAATGAAAATTAAAAATTTAAGTGTCGGTGTTCTTCTATTACAGTAAATACTGTAAAAGAGAGGGAGAGAGAAAATGTTTTTATAAATTGTACGAGTAATATAGATTGTTAATTGATATTTATGCAAATCCTTAAAAGCAAATGTAATATAGAGTAAAGTAGATTGATAAATAATATTTATGCAAATCCTTCAAGAGCAATTGAGGTAGAGAAGTTAGAAAAATCTCAGACCTAAAGAGGTTTTATTTACTGAGATGAGGCTTAAAAGCCCCCGAGGGGGGAAGTGGTGCTATTAGCCGCCACACCAGAAACAGGTGTGACGTTGCCCAGGTTTCGCCACGAGGAGGCAGCACCTCGCTTACAGTTGTTGCAGATAATGTATAAATTTAATAAAGAGGATTCACCTCACCCAAAGGGTGTGGCTGGATGTTCGGGTGGTTTCGACCTTTCACTCTTTAGTTTATTACCTGCAACAGAAAACAGAACAGATTGATAAAGTTGCAGTTAAGACATTTTGAAACACAGTGAAAGTCACCAAATAATATAACAACTGCAAGGGTCGAAACCCAGTATCATCGGACAGTATGAAATTGTCCTCCTGGTTGACGAGTCGTCTTACCTCCCCATGGTGTGGGAGATCGTCCTCGCTGCTGTCCATTGGAAGCAGCACTTCCAGAAGTCTATCACCAGTGTCTCGCCCGCCAGAAGTGTAACCCTCTTCTGTTAAGAGTGTGGCGAGCAGGACGCTGAAGGACCAACAGGACGTCCACTCCTAACGTGATGGCGTGTTGCACCAAGCAGTCGGTTGACTGCTTGCCTCTGCCCAGATTAATCTGCCCCACCCTCAGGTGTCGTTTTGCGAGGTTACGCACCATAGTCCGTATTCCTGACTATAGTTTCCACGGCTCTTTTGTATGTGGGGCAGTCTCTGTCACGATAGGAGTGTTTGTGTGGTACTCCATGGTCCTTACACGCCACGCAGACAGGGGGTTTCCCAGCTCCGGGGCAGCCACTCTCCTTGTGGCCATCCTTGCCGCAGTGCCGACACGTCTCCTTCTCTGATGAGCACTTAGCCGCAATGTGCCCGAACCTCTGGCAGCGGAAACATCTTGTAGCTACGACGTAGTCCTCTACGCGGATTGATGTCCATCCAGCGTAGAGTCGGCCCTCGATCTTCATTCTCCGCTTCAGCCACCCAGTTCACGTGGTCTCCCTCTCTTCTCCCGGTCTTGAAGACGAGCTTGAACTTGTCTTTGAAGTTCTCGACGTCAGGGAAGTTGTTTGCCTTCAGGTCCTCGATGAAGCTTTCCGGCTCCTTTACTCTTGGGACTCCTCTCAGGAGCATTCGAGGTCTTCTGCCCCTGAGTTCCTTTACTTCCAGTCCGGATTTCTTTAGAGCCTCGGAGTTCAACATCCTCTTCTTGGACTCGGAGTCGCCCAGAACTACTAGGACTTCTCCTCGTCCTCTAGGAAAGATGTTACGGACCCTCAGGCGTCCGCCGTCCTCGACGTCGATCCCCTCCAATCTCGCCCTCACCTCCTCCGATGTCTCCTCTCCTACTTTTCCTCTCACCACTATTTTCTCCGGGAACTTTGCCGGCTTAAAACCATGGCGCGACACAGGTGGAATCTTTGCAGGCTCAGCAAACTTCTTCTTCCTCTCCGGTGTGACATCCTGTCGTGCAGCAGCTGGTGTCTTCTCAAGTTGTGCTAGGCGTCCCATCAGGAAAGCGATCTCCTTCTCCCTCTCCTCTACAGCTCGGGTCAGGGCGATCACGTTCCTGGTCACTCTGCTACAACACGCCTTGTTTATCTTGCTGATCAGGAGGTCCTCAGTTATGGAGAGTGTTATTTTGTCCACCTCGGCCACTGTGATGTAGGTCGCGTATTCGCCAGATGGTTCAGCAGTCTTTGTCCCCGGATTGTGGTCTTCCTCTCTCTGCCTCTGCGCCTCAGTTAGTCTGTTGTTCAGCTTCCTCGGCTTCCTGGTTGTGGATTGACTCTCAGGGTCCTGGTCTTCCTCCGATGTCGCACTCAGCCGTCTCTTCCTCATGTCTGTCACCAGTGCAGATGATTTGCCCACGTCCATGACGGTGATGGCAGCAGCAGTTGAAGCAGCGGCAGCAGCCACAGCAGCGACAGAAGCCGCGACGGCAGGTGTCCTCGTTGATGTCGGGGTCTCGACCAGGGATCCAGATGACAGGTGAGCGTCGGAGTCCATAACAACAGAAGACCCTGATCTGGGTGGATCCTTCTTTGGGGGTCCTCCCCCAGGCGGCGTTCTCTTCATTGAGGCAGACGAGTCCTCAGAGGTTCAAAAGCCTGGGCCTGCAAGCCCTTCTTCTGGCCGATCCTCGAGCGCTAACATGTTGTAAATTAGAGGTTATTTATTCTTGGATGATATTTGCGATTTAGATTATGCTGTAAACTTTAAATGGACTTTGGAACGAAACTTACTTGAAACTTATAACTTGGAAACTTTAACTTGAAACTTTATTACTTGAAGCTTTATCACTTGAAACTTTATTACTTGAAACTTTATTTAATGAAAATTACTTGAAACTTTGGGTGTTTGAACTTGAAATGTTAGAAGGAAAATTGAAATTAGAAGATGTTGAATGTGAAGTGATTACAAATATCAAAGAGAAAGAGGTTTTGAGCGCTCAGAGTCTCAAAGCCTGGGCCCGACAGGCCCTTCTTCTGGCCGATCCTCGAGGTTGAGAGGTGATGTTCGATTTTTGTGCAGGAGAGGAGTAAGAGGTGCTGGGAGACGTTTGTGGAGATTATGATGTTGACGAGGATCAGACGGGTTTTGTTACCGCTTTGAGTGAAGATGATGTATGTCGAATGTATGTGTGATTTAATACAAGTTTGAGTGGCGAGTTGAAGTGAGTGTGATGTGATGTATGCTATGATAATCTTAAAATCTAGGTTGTGTTAAGTGTAGGCATGCAATAAATTAAGAACTAGTATATATATAAGAGTAAGAAATAAATAAGGATGTTACCCTTTGTTACCTTAGAGAGCTACCAAATCCCAAGGGACGTTTCTTCGTCTCCAAGCAACTACCCTACTCAGTTCAGGCAATTACCTGGAGTGCTGATGAGACCTGAAGTGTGTGTGTGTTTGTATTGTGCTGTAGATACCTGTGAAAAGAAATTTTGAAATAGAGTGATTATAAACTAATGTGATATATGTGATATAAAAGTTTTACCTGTTTTGTTGTTCTGAAGGTGAATCTGTAATGTTACTGAGTTAGAGAGAAAGTAAAATTAAATTTTTATAAATGAATATGTCTCTGAATTACCTGTTATGTCCAATGTTGTATTTGCTATAATAAATCTAATTGTAATTTAAGTGTATTTATGTATAAGAAAATAAATAAAAATGTTACCTGGTTATGCTATTCCTGTATTTGGTGTTTTGTTTTGTGTAATAGAGTAATATAGTGAAAATTATGCTAATCCAAATGAATTTTTATCTGCAACAGTACTTCAGAGTCTCTAAGCTGGTCCAGACGTCCGAAGAGGTTTTACTTACTGGATTGAAAGGGTAATGCTGTCCCTTGGAATTTGGTGCTATCTGCCGCCAAACAGGGATTTTGCTTGGCGTTGCCCAGGCTTCGGCTCGTGGAGCCTGCACCACCGTTACAGCTGCTTGTAAAAAGAGAGGTTACACCTCACCCAATGGGTGGGCTGGATGATCGGTTGGCTTCGACCGATTCTCTTTGGCAAGCTATAAGTAGATGTTAAGTTTTAAATTTTAAAATTACAGTTAGTATAGAGCAGCTTAATACGCAGTGATAAATCACAAAGAACGCTATATATAACAGTAAGGGTCGAAACCCAATCCCTCTCCTGGGATGGTCCTGTTTTGGTGGTCCTCCCTCTGGCGGTGTTCTCAAAACCTTTGCGAGTCTCAAAGCCTGGGCCTATTGGCCCTTCTTCTGGCCGATCCTCGCCAAACTTTATTAATTGGAAATTGGACTTAAATGGCTTGAAACTTTACGAGCTGAAACTATGACTCGAAACTTTAGAAACTTACTTGAAATGAACTTTGAACTTGCTTGAATCTTTAAAAACTTTGGAAACTTACCTGAAAATGAACTTTGAACTTACTTGAAACTTTGGAAACTTTCTTGAAACTTTAGAAACTTACTTAAAAAAATGATCTTTGAACTTGCTTGAAACTTTAGAAACTTACTTGAAAAAGAACTTTGAACTTAATTGAAACTCTGAAGACTTTGGAAACTTACTTGAAATTGAACTTTGGACTGTACTTAGAGTTTGGAAACTACTTGAAACTTTATGAAATTGGACTTTAAAACTGTGCTTGAGCTTTGGAAACTGAAAATGAAACCGCAAATTCTGGCCGATCCCGCCGCTGCTATACCAAGTCGATAAGGTGCTGAAGGAAGAAATCAATGATGAAAAAGAATTTATAGAGGAATGCTGAGAAAGAAGAATATTAATTTAACTGAACTTGTGTTGATATGAAGAGTGAGGATGCTGCTGCAGTAAGATGATATAGATTAAGATATAGATATATATAATTATAAATATAGATAGATATAATATTCTAGAATATACTATAGATATGTATAGGATAAGATTTAAGAAAGAGGGCCCAGACCCATAAGGGTTTTACTTACTGGGGAGAGGTTTGGAGGTAATATCCCTCAGAAAGAAAAGAAGAAACAGAGGCTCTGTGCACTAATGCACCTTCCCCCGGTAATGTTCTCTTAGTGACCAAGTAGCTACCCTACTCAGTTCTGGCAGCTAGATTGGAACACTGACAAGAAAACCACCCCAAGTGTCTTCAAGGTTGATTAGAAAAAAGAATTTTTAGATTGGTTTGCTAATTGAGCTTTATCTAGTTGGAAAGTTGAAAATATTGTGGTTGCTGTTTACCTTAGACCTGTGACCTGTGAGCTTATTGTATAATATAAATGAGAAAATGTAATGGAAAGTTGAATAGTTACCTGTTACCTGTGTCCTGTAAAAACTTATGCTATTGTAATTAAGTGAGTAAATATTTTGTAAATTGTTACCTGATTCCTGTATGAAAATTGTTACCTGATACCTGTATGAAAATTGTTACCTGATACCTGTTTATTGTAAACTTATGCTAGTAAAAAGTGAATGTTATGATATACCTGTTACCTGTCCTGTGTGAGCTTATGTCGTGAACTATGAATATTGTTGAATATAGTACTGTGAATAGCTGTAGCTGGTTCAGTGTCGATGTTCGTTCTGTTGTAGAGATGATGCTGTAAAAGAGATATATAAAATGTGTAAGTACTTTAAATTATGTTATATGATTATATTATGCAAATCCTTGATAGAGCAAATTGGGGTAGAGATGTTAAGTTTTTTCTCAGACCTGAAGAGGTTTTATATAATGAGATATGAGGCTAAAAGCCCCCGGGGGGAAGTGGTGCTATTAGCCGCCACACCAGAGAACAGGTGTAACGTTGCCCAGGTTTCGCCACGAGGAGGCTGCACCTCCCTTACAGTTGTTGCAGATAATATTTATTAATAAAGTGGATTCACCTCACCCAAAAGGTGGGGCTGGCTTTTCGTGGTGGTTTCGACCTGTCACTCTTTAGTTTTACCTGCAACAGAAAACAGAAAAATTTGATAATGTTACAGTTTAGAACGCTTTAAAACACTGTGAAAGTCACAAAATTCAAAACAACTGTAAGGGTCGAAACCCAGTGTCGTCGGACAGTGTAGAGATGTCCGCCTCATTGACGAATTGTCTCACCTCCGAATGGCGTGGGAGATCGTCCTCGCTGCTGTCTGTTGGGAGCAGCACCTCTAGTAATCTCTCACCCGTGTCTCGCCCACCAAAAGTGAAACCCTTCTCTGTTGTAAGTGTAGCGAGCACCGTCTGAGGTTTGATCTTCCCCGCCATAATCTTATAGACGATTCCCCAGGGGTTCGTCGAGTTCTCCTTGACGAAGGCTCTCCAGCTCATCCGCTTGGCAGTCCTGACCATCCTTCCCACATCCAGTCTCTTCCTTAGTTACAGCTGTTTCGGTACTATCATACCATCATCAGACAACAAAACACTTTGAATATGTAAAAACTAATTCACAATGCACAAAAACAAAATACGAATTGGTACTACCGAATAACCGTACACGTCAAGTTAAAATAATATTTATGTAGTTAACTAATTACTGATGCAGAACGTTATTTCTGGTTGACTTTGATATTGTTATCTAGGATGACTAGAACATCATACAAACAGTTGGTTGCAAAATTTAGTTTTTCATTCAATAAATTCTCTGGGTTGGTTTTGAAATGTTGGTAAATTTGATATTCCTCTAATACATCCATGGTTCTGCCTTTATTTAATACATGAAGTATTTCCATATTTTCCTCAATGTTAGTGTGTTTATGGTCATAGTCTACTAAGTGTTTGGCTTACTTTGAGCTGACTTTGGATATGATGTTACGAGGCAAATGTTCTTTAAATCTGGTTTTAAAACTCCTTCCTGTTTTACCATTATACTGTTTATTGCAACTGTCTCAGTGTAGTTTATATACACCATTTTTTGTGTATGGGACTATTGCTGTTAAATTATTGTATGGATTAAAGATCTGGTTCAGACTTCCAGAAGTTTGATGTGCTATTTTAAATCCTATTTTTCTGAAGATGTTACGAATAGGATGTTCAAGATGGCTGCTGTATTTCATTGACACGCATCTTGGTTTTCCTAAATCATGTCCAGAATTTAATGGTTTTTGATTTTTTATAATGTTTAATTTCCGTTTTCTAACACAATTATCGTCTATTGAAGCTTTGTTTCCATTGACTGTTGCCACCTTTTTAATAATCCATATAATGGCTTATTTTAACAGCTATGTCCACAGAGCACTCTCAATACCCATGAACACAGCAGATCTCAATGATGAAGTTAACATTAGTGCTTCAAACTGTTTTGTTCTCTGATGATGGTATAATATTACCGAAACAACTGTTAACAAAAGAAGTATTCAAAATTGACTGTTTGACGTAAGTACTAATTTAGATTTTTATGTTATTTTTAATTTAACAAAAACAAAACTAAAATATTTTTTTAAATAAACATTTTAAGGCTCGACAAATGCACAGTAGTTTTTCTCTGACGTTTTCCGTCCCCTAATATTTAGCATTTTAGTGTTTCAACAAGAATTGACTGTACTCTATCTAATTACCGTAATGCCACACCAATCGTTCACTATAATACTACGGATAGCTCAATATACAAGTTACAATTGTCAAGTTATCTTCTCTTTAAGTATATGTTAATCTAAGTACTTATGACTTATCGTTAGCATTCCAGTTAGTTTAGTCATCCGTTACTGTCGTAAATGACAACTTTTGTTGTATTTAGGTTTATGTTTAATATACTCAATATATACAACAATATACTCAGTTTTTGCGATAATTTAACTTACTTTGCAGGATTTATTGATTATATTTTGTATTATGTAACACTACTTCCTAACCTACACTTTTATGTCGGCCGGTATGTGTAGAAGTATTTCAATAAATATGAGACGATGTTTATTTATTGAAACAAATCATTGGTAATTAAGACGACACCTGAAATATTACTAAACTGCACAAAGAAACGCAATATTTTGTGTAAGTATGGACCTCCTGGAGTACTGTAGTTGTTGATTTTACGCATAAACATTACAGTGCATAATATACCACTGTTGGTTATCTCTGCTGTACCGGTCAGTTAAATAGTTCTTGTGCAATGTCTCAATATGGCAATTATTGAAAATATTGGTTGAGAATGTTTTGAGCTGTATACAAATGTAGAGATACTGTACCTGGTAATGCAAATATGCGAAATGTATATTTACTTACCTGAAGTTTAAACATATGTCTTAAATCCTTGATATTAGTTTCTGTGTTGAAAACTCATAGCATAGTACGAGCGAAGTAGGGGGGGGGGGCAGGGTAAAAGTTTTTTTAATATGCTATTTTAATACTGTACTTCTCTTGGTAGTAGTCAAAGACAGAACATTCTACTTTATCCTCTAGGAAATAAATATACCTCAACTCTTTCCTTTGAATATCAGTATGTCTGTATATTGGTTAGTACATTTTGAAAGGTAAATCGTATTTACTATTTACAAATACAGTCTGACATTAATGTATTTTATTTATATGGCAAATACGTTTTGGTGTAGAATAAAAACATATGTTTTTTCCCCTGGAAATTAAGTGTTAATTTATACATTTACTAAAGTTTAACGTATCTTTCGCATAAATTTACGTTTTTATCGACTTAAATAAATTTCATTTTGTATTACAAAATAATAATTATACAATATATATTTTTTTCTTATTTATATTGAAAACAAACAAATATTAACAATTTTATACTTGGGATATAAAGTACATATGGATAATAAACTGTGAATTAGTTTTTGTAGGTTTGAATAAACTAAAATTACGGTTTTAGGTTGCCTTTGATAATGAACTATACCTATGTTCGCTTTGATAGACTCCAAACTTCCGTTCGATTATCACAATATGGTAATTGTATAGTATAGTTTATGACGGTGTGACTTCATTCATTGTTATGATTCACTGGTGTACCGTTATGTTTACGATTCCTAATTATGTGTGTTTCAGTATAGATGCCAATTTAGATTATTAAAGTTAATATTCTATTCTATTTCATTGTATTTTCTTAATTTTAAATAAGTGGAAATGGATGATAAAAAATAATCAAATTTGATTAAAATTGGGACTTTTATATTGTAAATGATAAATCATGATATTTCTATAAGGTTTAGATTGTTCATTTAAATATTGAATTACCAGTCCAAATTTATTTAGAGAAAGAATTTCTATTATATATTTATATATGAAATGTTCCCAAAATCTCGCACCTTTCAAATTTCAACGATTCATGAACGATACGACTGAATAGACTAATTTTTGCATATAGAGCGATTTTTTCCATCAGTTACAATTAAGATTTTGTTCGGTAAACTTAAAAGTTATAAATAATATTCGGTATCGTGTAGTTTTTGGTGGTGAAGGAATAACGCGTAAGGAAACCAAAGTATATAAACATATTCGAAAATATGACCAAAAGCTGGTGAAAATCGCCACCTAGACTATGCAGAACATATAAGTCGAAAATGCAATGCATTAGGACGTAGAAGTAAACTGATCTTCTACCCAGATAAGACCTTTGAAGCAACAAGTAACCTAGCTAAAAAAACCCTTACCCTAACCAAGGAAATAGACATAATTTAGTTAGGAATTAAAGAAATACACATCACTTACAAAGAAAGTTTGACATCATTAAAATTCTCTTTATTTTGGAGCCAATTCTATTTATAACCTTACCAATTAAATAATTTTACTGAAATCTGATAATGTTGTGACAAAAACTATCTTATGTTGTGACTCCTTATATACTTTAAAAATTTCAATTATCAGTATTATCCATGTTTGAAAACGTCTTGACATCCGATTGTCGGGCGTACGTAATTTCTTACCCAAACCATAGCGGATTTGGTTCAATATCTACTCATTCTGAGGAATCTTTAATTCAATCAAATTTACAATTTCAGATATAATCATACTACCCTTTCTATGTTACTCCTCAAAATCATAATTTATATAACGATGTTTAATGTGTTATCATTAGCAAAATGTCAAGAATAAAACACTTTAGTTGATAAATTGATTATATTAAAATGAGTGAGGTATCACATAAATATTCTAATTATTTTGATTAGAGTAATAATTATTTGTAGATTTTTTTAAAGAATAATTCCAAAACTTTTAATTAAGTTAAATTATTTCTTAATTCGTGAGTTATTTGCAAAGTCAGAAAGTGTATTGTGATGTGGACCGTCCATCGTGATCATTTGAGAAATACGAGATGGGAAAGACGGAATGTACGCAATATGTTTGGGATTGGTTTTCGGTATGCCGACAAGGATTGTGTGTTATTCAAAATCTATTCCATTTCTAAAATTACCAACATTCAAAATTCCCCATACCTTTTAATTTTGCAACCGGCTACAAATAATTTACAACAATTGTAGGATAATATATAAAATAATCAGAATAATTATAAATATTTGAAATTCAAAATACAAGATATTTTTATACTTAAAAATTCTGATTATTGTTTAATGTTTTTTATTATATCCTAAATATAGTGACATTTTCAAATTAGGAATCAAAATATGATAATTAGGCAATTTGCTTTACCTACCGTAGCTGGATCTACATCTTGTTTCATGAAATCTTAGGTTAAATCCCTTCCTTTTATCTTTCCATTCAGGTCTCACTTGACCAACTCTTAATCTCTTGCTACATTAACGCTATTAGAGTATTTAAAAAGGGGGGTTGGGGGATGTTTTAAATTTTTTCCTTCCTTTTATAAGGGGATATTTTTCTAAGGGATATTAAGAAAAAAGTAGTGGAAAAAATCAAATTAAGTAATCATTTATAATAAAGGCGAGTTAAAAATAATAAAAACGGTGAATTTTGTTTTTAAAACTATTAAATATATAGTGTATTAAATAGCTAGCATTTGATAGTGTTTATAATACTCCATAATAAAAAAAAACATTAAATTTGATTAATAATTTGTAATAAAATTAATTAGAGTAATTATTTTTCAGTGATATATTTAAAAGTTTTTATAAACACTGTATTGAAAAATTTTATTTCATTAATTTATTAAATAACCAAACTTTAATATTTTTTATTCTATGACTATCAGACCAGGAATAAATAAATCATCTAGTTTTGTATAATATGATTAATTATTTGAATCAGTTTCAACAACAATAGGATGATTGTCTCTTGTATCTTTTATCTTCTGTCCTGTAAATTGACTAATTCTGTAACTGATTACGTTCACTAATTATATTAAAATATATCATAAGTAAGCTTATTTTGATAGCCAGCTTTATAAGTTTAGTGTTAAGTCTGGCCAAATATGATTTAATATTGCATAATTTATTCAATTTTTATTTATTTATTTATGCCATCGGGGTTCATTATAATGTTTACGGGGATGGCAATCCCGAGGGACTTGCCGGATGTACACTTTTATTCAAATTGTCTTGAGGTATAATATAAATTCCATTTCCTAGATCCTCTTTCAATTTTCCAGTCACGTGCTCTTTCCTATCTTGACTGATTTGTTCTCTACCTATTATGAAGCTTTTAGAGAATTCGAGAGCTGAGGTTATTCATTTTATGTTTTCTTTCTTTCTTTTCTATATAAAGTGATAATGGTTGTTTATTTTTCACCTTTAAAACCCAATAGAAAATTTTTAAGATATGTAAGTTTGGATATTTTTAGAATATTATTTTGTATATAGTTTCTTTGGATCAAATTAACTACAAGCTATAATATTCTTGCGAATTAGAATCATATTGTAAGATAAACCGTTACCATTATTGTATATTAAGGATGTCTCTTGCAAGACTAAATCGGCGCAAAGCGACTGCACACATTCGAGCTAGTGTAAATGAAGTTATTATTCATACCGCCCAATGAACAATCAAGTCATTAGCAGTGTTAACTTTAACTTTTCTTACTATCATAAATTATGTACTTTAGATGTTAAACTATGTTATAAGCTCATACGCATAGTTTTAACAATCACCAATACCAATAAGCAGTTGTTTTAGTATCGGTTTGATATTTTTTACATCTTCATGGAAATACGTTTAAATATATTATTTTCTCGTGAACATCTCTGAATACACATACGAAATGGATATTTGCTAATAGGAGGATAATTAATTAGTTTTACTTGTATACTGAAATGTTTTATCTTGAAAAATTGAAATTATGTTACAATTTGATATATATTGAAGCTGTTATAAAAATTTAAAATTTGTCATTCACTCAGTTTGGTACAGATTTTAGTGGTTTAATATCGAGGGGAATTTTTTCTCATAATATTATCCTTCACTTTAAATACAAAGTGTTTAATAAAAGTATTATTTTTGACAAAATAAACTGTTCATTGACTTGAGAAGCAATGCAAACGTTTGTTTAGCTAGAGCACACTTAGTATTATCGTGTAAATCATCCCTACGATATATCCCTAGTTGAGCGCATATCTATTGAGTGACAAGTTAATTAGGGTGTACTTTGCCTTCTTATCTCAACTCTCAATACATTACACATTGTCTATTTTACGGTGGCAATTTTAGTTTATTAAGTTGATAGCCCTGCAAATCGATATATTTGCTTTAAGGTAATCAAATTTACCAATATAAAATAATACTATTATAGTAATCTATAATACTAATAAGATTTCCCTGTCTTAGAGGATCGCTTTAGTGAGTACGGGATTGGTAATTTAATAGGGACTCATATGGTCTTGGGTTAAATAAATATCTACCAAATCTTGATCGATTCTTATTCTTTTCCGACACTGATGCTAGAAGAGTGTTGAAGAGTTAGTGGTTTTTATTTTACATTCCTTTTATAACCAACAAGGAAAAACATTATTGTGTACTAAGATTTATTTATCACAGTCGTGGTTATATGGTAAATAATTAAAACTATTTGCATGAGTACAATAAATTATTTCCCTATTATAGTCAAGTCTTTATTTTTTCTTTCAACAATAGACGATATTTTACGCGTTATAAATTCCACAAGTAGCCTTTGGCTGACATTTTCTTTTTAAAAATCGTCACAGACAATTTAGATATAAATGCCATCAAATTTAGAATAAACTAATTCCCTCAAACATTTTCTGTCGATGAACTCCATTCCTGTAGCGGTAAACGATACAAAATCACTTTTTTACAAAATTCAACAAGTTGGTAGGTGAAGTTGTGGATGAGGGTATCGCGTGATCGACCCGACAGTGACTCATCAAACGTGGCTTGGAGAATCTTGCCAACATGAGTATCATGGGAGTGTTCTCAGTCGGTTCAGATTGTTTCTGCATCTGAAAGCATTCCTTGAGGAATGGTTTCGTGGTGTGCTAATGGTAGATTGCTCCCAACACCTATCTTCAAACCGCAATAATTTACATACCATTGTAAAGCTTATGCTTCCAAACATTCATATAACCAAAAGTACATAAAACGGTAAAATAATATTTATAATACAATATTTACTATATATCAATTCTAGTATTATTTACTATACGGGTCTACATATTTCACTGCCACTAGCAGCAACATCAAGCCAGTTTTTTATGTTCACTTAAAACCTTTTTAAATTTAAACACAACACTTAATTTTACCCACTTTTCGTACCTTTGTTGTACACGTCAGAAATAACATTTTGTTTATACAATTATATTTTAATTTATTGTCGCCATTTATGATCTACTTCTTGTCTATGTGGCACTTCCTAGAAGACTAACTCTGAAATACCACAAGTGGTCAATATTTTTGGTATTTTTCTTGCTCTTTCTAACTAGGGATGTCAAATTTTTGTAATATACTTTTTGAAATATATACATTCTATTAAGTTGTAACTAAGAATAGCAATCCAGTTTTCTATTCGATACGTTTACTAAATGTCAAATATTGATTATTAAAGTTAGATTTTTGATGATTTATATATCATTGGATAGAAGAATTTCGGATCAGTCAAATGTTTTATTTGGTTCCCTGTCCAACTAATATTTAGAACTTTACTGAGATGAGGAAAGTCGTCAAAATGTTTGAGGTATTGAAAGCAACGGTTAGGTTCTCTTTAGCTAGTCTATGTTTTAGACTATGACTCAATGCTGATCCATATTCTACGGAGACGTAAGTTTGCTTTTGATTTTTAATAATGGGTTTGTTATTTGTATGTTTCCTGATAAGTTTGTCGATATCTGAGCTCTTTTACCTATTAAATACTGCGATGTGTTTAATTATGTTTACTTCCAGTTCAAACTTCTCCTTGTCTAGAGGTACTGAGATTAGCCTGTGAACGAAACTTTTGTAAGCTGCCATTTTTATATTACATGGATGATGGGAAGAAGCGTGTATAGTCTGGTTTGTTGTGGTAGGTTTTCTATAGATGTTGAAATTAAAACTATTGTTTATTTTAGAAATTGATATGTCTAAAAAGTTTAAATTGTTATTTGTTTCCTCTTCAATCGTGAATTGGAATTTTTGATGCATTGTTTTTAGGAAGTTAAGAAGAGTTTTTAATTTTCTATTGTTGCCATCGAAAAGTACTAAAGTATCGTCTACATATCTGTAATTGAAGACTATTTTTCACATATTTTGATTCCCAATATACTAACTCCAAATACTTTAAAATATAATAATATTGGTTTCTTTATATAGTTAAATTGTATGTACCATTCTGAGAAAAATTGTATTTAACAAGTTGTGTTTTGCACAATATAACTATTTTTGGTGATATTTCAAAAAAAAATTCATCATAAAAATTGATTACTCAACATGTAAGTTATATAAATTTATTATTTTTTTAAGCAATATTTATTCACAACTACATTACACAGATTTGAAAATCTTTAAAAAATATAATGTATGGTATAAATAGGCTTTTCTGTGGTGTTTTCACTTCATTGTATGCACTTCATTTTTTTTATTCCTATCATACTAACACCAAAACATTTGCATATAACATTTGTTTCCTTATATAGAATATTCTATGAACCTGTGTGAGAAAAATGATATATAACAAGTTGTGTTTTGCATAACATTATTATTTTTTATGACTTAAGAAAAATAATAATAACTATTAAAAAAGGAGCAAAATCACCCGACTTTATTGTAGGCTGTTCCAAGGTTAATTACAGGACTTCGTACTCTTGTCCAGTTTTTGACCTGCAATTTTGTATAGTTTTGACCTTCATCAGAGTTGAATGTAATTAATTAATTAAATAATATGTGTATCTCTCCGTGATGTGGTAGATTCAGTCCACATGTGCTCAGAACCAAATATGTTGCTTAAATTAATCCATACTCGTAATTTTGTAAAACACGGAAATTCATTAAAGTTCCGACAATGTTTACTAACAAACATTTTACAAACAAACATTAAGTAAAATAAAGTAGTGTCTTATTGTCAAGGCACGGCAATACGGAGTTTACCATTAAAATAAATATATTAATTAACTAAATAATTAATTAACTAAATCTTTTATTAGATTTTACAATCACAAATTTTTTTTTTTTACATATCCTGTCTCTCCACTACCTCACCGTCTTTATCTCCATAACGCCACTTCACCTCTTCCTCTATCCATGTTACTTATTTTTCTCCGAGTGCCTGACTACCAAATATAATTCCAAATTATTTATGATGTCAATTCCTTGATTACAGTTGTCTCTTGTTGAGTCGACAGTTGCCATCATATTGATTGACACAAGGATGAGAAAGTTTGCTTTGAGAGATCAATTCTTTCTCTTGAACGGTCAGATGTTAGATTGAAGATAAGAATAGTGACGTTAAGATCTAACATCTTACAGTTTAGTAATTCTTTACGTTTACAACTGACAGATATCTGCTGGATTTTACTCAATCAAATGTCAGAATCAAAGTCAAAATATTGTTCTGAACCAAACAACAAATTAAACCTGAAAATGGATTTACTTAATATTTTATTTACTTCTGTTACAATTTTCCATAAGCAAAGAAGTGGGGGAATGTAAAAACATAGACCTAAATTAGATTATAAAAATACTTGATTTTTCTTTGATATGTTGAATGTTCGGTTACTTTAAGTAAGTCCAAAAGAAAAAGGGGGATATGAAGCAGTAATGTCGGAATAAGAGATGAGTATCTCCAAATTGATTTCGACCAATACATCTGGGAATATTAAAGCATGTCGTATATCAAGTATATTGTGAACATTTTGATTCACGTAACCAAAATAATAAAAATCTGAATATTACAATCTCAATTTGGTATGGCCATTGATTAATTTTGATAACAATTATGAAAACATTTTATTTTTAGAAACAAAGGTAGACGACACAGAATATTTTTGTATATTAATATAGTTTAATAATATAGGGAAAAAATCAAATATGTAAATGTATTAGTAATATTAATTGAATTTTTATCAGCATTCTAAAGAAAAATGAATCTAAAAAATTCGGAGGTTTATGTTAAATTTTCAATGATTTGCTAGTAAAAAAAATAATGGAAAAAGAAATATAAGTAATAATTTTTTTCAAAACATAGAATATATTACTAAAGTCTTGGCAAGCTGCATATAATAATACGAAAATTGAGACCGCCAAAATCTAAGTATTGTAATACCTATTCTATTTGAATCAGCAGCTCAAACATTATTTTATTTCTTCAAAATAAACCCCACTACGAAATAACACGATGTATCACGAAACCACTATAAGTTTCGAAACACAGATTTAATATACCGAACAATAAGAAGAACATAATAAAGAAATTATTTATTATAATAGTTTTGATGCAAAATACTTATGTATATGTAACTAACAATTGAATTACCTTATATGGTTTCCGCCAGGTGACTTTTTTTTTAAACACTAACGCGTTTCAAAGCATCTGCTCCATCTTCAGAGTTCTATTCACTCAGTTGAGATCGTTAACAACAATAAAATAAAATGTAGAAACACACGGACATTTACATAATAATATATGTATATTAATTTATACATCACTTATCGTATCGCGACACTTGGGATGCGCATCATATCGCTGTCCTAGAACAACTAACTTCTCGTATTTACTGCATGGTTTATTTAAGATTGTCTTGGACTTTAATTGCCGTATCGTATATTGTGTTGGAAGTGAAGTTTAGTTGGTCGTTCAGTAAGTTGTGTGAGTCATGCTTTTATGATTTATAGATCTCAAATTCTTCAATCGCGTCCATATATTTCCCCTTTCTGCATATATGTTCTCGGTTGGTTACGAAATCTGTATAAGAGTGGTTTTCGTCAATGAGGTGTCTTGCAAAGTTTGACTTATTGCTGTTGATAGTCTTTTGTGGCAGATGTTCTTTAAACCTTTGGCGAAAAGCTCTTCCCGTTTGGCCTATATAGAATGTATTACATTTCAGTTTATAAATTCCTGTTTTTGGTTGTAGATGTTTGTCATGTTTATGACTAAGCAATTTCTTAATATTGTTGTGGGTTCGAAATGCCATTGTAAGATTGAGTTTTTTTAAACATTTTTTCATAATATTGCTGGTAGTATATTTCCGTATTCACTTGCTATGAAGGTCTTCTTATCTTTATGTATGTTCAAGTGGTCGTCTAATTTTCTTTTGTTTTTTACTTAATAATTTATCGATCATGTGACTTGTAAAACCATTGGCCGTGGCTATATATTTGATGGTATTAAGTTCTTCAATAAAGTCATCACTATTTAAAGGCAATGTAACCAATCTGTGTATCATACTATTGTGTGTGGCTGTTTGTTTAGATATAGGGTGATGTGAATCAGAATGTATGGTGGTAACAGTGGTTGTGGGTTTAATATATATATTGTAGCGGAATGTTATCGTTAAATCTTTATCTATCTCTTTAACTATCGTTATATCCTAAAGTTTACCCTATTGTCGACTTCTATTTCACTTGTGAATTGAATATGATTGTTTATGCCATTTATATAATTTTTAGGTGTTCTATTTGTGTGAATGTGCCATTAAAAATTATAAAGGTATCATCTACCTATCTGGTATATGATATAATTTGAATAAATGATTTATTCATACTAGACAGCAAGTGTGCATTTTCATAGTGATTCAGATAGATATCAGATAAAATACCCGAAAGTGGTGAACCCATGGTCAAACCCTCCCTCTGGATAAAGTAGTTGTTATCAAAAGTGAAATAGTTCTGATCCAATATTATCCTCAATAAGTCAATTAATTTTGAGATTTTTAATGGGTTCAGTATGTTTGCTTTAGTGAGGCGTATCTTTAGAATGTCTATTGTTTCCTGAATCGGTATGTTTATGTATAAGTTTATTATGTCGAAGGATACCATTTTATAGTTCGGTTGTAAGATGACGTTGTTGATCTTGTTTATGAAATCGAAACTATTTCTAATGTGGGGGTTATTTTTCAATCTTATATTGTTACCTTTAATCGAGGCTATTGTTTTGGCAATTTTGTATCCAGGAGCTGTTGTATAATTGATCAGGGGTCTAATAGGTATATCGGTTTTGTGAATTTTTGGTAGTCCTGTGAGAAGTGGGGCTTGACCGTTTATCGGCTTAAGTAAAAACCGTGTTCTTTGACTTAGCAAGTTCGTAGATCGATTTATCTGGTTATTTATAAATTTTACAAATTATTACTAAACTTCTCTTCCAACACAATATACGATACGGCAATTAAAGTCCAAGTTAATAATCTTAAATAAACCATGCTGTAAATACGAGACGTTAGTTGTTCTAGGACAGCGATATGATGCGCATCCCAAGTGTCGCGATACGATAAGTGATGTATAAATTTTTATATATATATATATATATATATATATATATATATATATATGTTGTTAACGATCTCAACTGAGTTATTAGAACTCTGAAGATGGAGCAGATGCTTTGAAACGCGTTGGTGTTTAAAAAAGAAGTCACCGGGCGGAAACCATATAAAGTAATTCAATTGTTAGTTAAAACAATAGTGACTTGGGTACTAGCAACATGATTCTTATGTATATGTGTTTATTGTTTCAATTTACATATTGGCAAACCCACATTCGAATTTAATTTAAACAGCAATTACAATTAAATTTCACTGCGTTATTAAAACCATCTACTTATAGTATTTTCTAAATTTATTACTGTATAAATATTTCCTATTTAGGTAGAAGATTATAAGACGATAAACGACGATCAAATGGGTCATATTTGATTGTCTAAAGACATTGTTATGCTTGAATTGTCTAGATATCATACCGATTAACAGTATTGGAAACAGATTTCGATGAATTTATCCAGAATACCTCTTTTATACTGACTATTACCTCTACTGTTTAATCATAACATACTGCCGCAATAAAATTAAAGATAACTTTTTATACAATAATTGTTATTTTCCATTGAGACAGTTTTAGTAAATATCAAATATCCAAGGAGCATTGTGGCGATATTCACAATAAGCAAATCAAGGATTCCTCGAACCACAAAAACAAGACACAAAACAAATACTAATAAATCCAGTATACTTATATAAGTACGTATCGGTGACATAGATATCATGCTTAGAATACAAACACTTTTTATTTTAAACCACAACTTTATTTAAAATTTACCGACCATAGTTTTTCTAGCTACAGCGTTGTCAATGTAGTTTAGATGAATGAAGAAGAAAGGGTGTCGTAACATCTCGTCCCGGTAACATCTCGTCCCGATTCCACGAGCGTGGGGTTGGGAAAGAACTCTCTACTTGCCCACTAGTAACATCTCGTCCTGGTACATACGCTACGTTAGGTTAGGTTAGGTTATAATATAATATTTTTAAAAAAATGTTTTTACAAATTTAAAAAATATGTTAATAATAATAACACTTCTCGTATGAAATTGTTTTTATCGAATTTGGTAAAACTAGAGAAAATGCTTTTAAATTTTGTCTCCCCAACGGGAAAAGAAAGAAATAGGTTACCTTACTAACAAGTAAAATATACAAATTTTTCGAGCGGGACGAAATGTTCCTTTTTTCTAAGAAATTGGCAGCGAGACGAAATGTTACTGAAACGAAGAAAGGTACAGTTCACAATTTCTTAACAACAGTTGGGTAAAACCCTTTTTGTTAACCTAAATAAAGCAGGGGGAGGAATGGGAAGGGCTCCTAGTTATTGATTTGAGGAGTTGTTAAATTTTAGTTGTTCATTTAAAACAATTTTTTATTCTTAACTATTCTATTAATTTCTAGATTTTCTAAATGATTTATTTTTAGATTTATTAGATACATGTAAGGTTTTAAAATTCATGTTGGAATGAAAATTCGAAACACTGTGAATGTTTATATGGTTGGCAAAACTAGAGTCACCATAGACATCGAAACGTATGTTCCATCTTCATATCTCGCTCGTAAGGGGTCGTTAAAACAAGGAAAATCTCTAACAAAAACAAACATTAAAAATTGTTCACATAAAAACTACGAGAATGTGACTGGTGCGCACCACATGATTCATTTAACTAATGAGGTCCGGTTGTGTATCTCAGTTTGTTATCGATGGTATACGTATAGTATTTCATTTCAGTTTGTTATCGATG
Organism: Aphrophora alni; assembly: GCA_963513935.1. Taxonomy (NCBI): domain Eukaryota; kingdom Metazoa; phylum Arthropoda; class Insecta; order Hemiptera; family Aphrophoridae; genus Aphrophora; species Aphrophora alni. The sequence continues at coordinate 87,088,950 of OY740773.1, read as the reverse complement.
GTATACGTATAGTATTTCATCGCAGTGTCGTACATAGAATTCGATTGGAAGTTAGTGTGTCATTTAAAATATCTTTACCATTCTTTTTGGATGCTTTATATATTTCATATTCTTCATTGGCGTCTATGTGTTTGCTCTTGTACAAGTGTAGAGGTTTGAAATTGGTGTAAAAGTTAAGTTTAAGCCTTGGTGATCGTTGTCAATTCAGTGGAGTGAGTAATAAGATTTTGTGGTAATTACTATATTGGAAGGAAGGTGGTTGTTCGGTAATTTTTTGAGTGTTTATGTGTGAATTTATTACTTACTAGTTTTGAGTACCGGAGGACCAGAATCATTGAGTTTACCTTCCTTGAGATTGTCGTTATATTGTGCCAACGAACGGCCCCACTTCTGATGTGTAGTAACTGGCCAGTACTTCTTCTAGCAATCACTTCAAACCGACGGCACTTGACACTTTACAAGATATAAAATGTTTAAAAAGAGAAATATAAAAGTATTTGAGGTAAAGTAAATTAATATGAGGTAGCCGGAACTTAAGTCCATGTGAAAAGGCTGAAGGAGCAGACAATGCATCTGACTCCAAGCAGAGATATAATCAGAGTGACCAAAATGTGTACAGGTACAAAGTGAAAGTTGCTGTGGCATTTAACACAATTTAGAATTTGAGAATTGTCGATTTATCTAAACACTATTACGTAACATACAGGGGGCCTTGAATCCTCCTGAGGATTCAAAATAAACAAATCTGTTCATAAAAAAAGTAACATAAAATTTAACTGTTCATAAGAAAAGTAACTTAACTGTTCTAGTGTGACTATTAGCCCGAGTTTACTCTAAATTAAAGGGTAACGGGAAAACCTTGTGAGCTGGACGAGTCAAGGTTCCCTGTTGAGTCTTGAGGTGAACAACGCGTACTATCTTATCATTACCAGGGGACACATTTATGATTCTGGCCAATGGCCATGAGTGCGGAGATGAGGCTTGATGTACCAACACTAAGTCTCCGATGCGCAGATTATCTGTGGGCACATTCCATTTTCCACGTTGTTGAAGAGTGTCGATGTATTATTCCGTAGCGATATGTCGCCAGCAACTAGAGGGTACTTGCTCCTGTACCTGAGCGACTCTGTTTGCGACATATGTCTTGAGACGATGAGGAGGTGTAATTAACCAGGTAAGAGTGATGGTGGAATCACACCAGAGGGTAACAGAGGTAGTTATTTTCTTGTGGAAGATTGAAATGGCATACGCCAATAATTGGGCGAGTAAGTGAGCTGCGTTCAGTTCTAAGCGCGGAATAGTGAGTTTCTTCAAAGGAGCCACTCGAGTTTTGGACAACAACTGCCTTACTGTCACAGATCCGTCGTTGAGCTGGCATCTTAAGAATAAGATAGCTGCATATCCATTCTCAGAAGCATCTGAGAAGCCATGTAGTTCTATGTCGTGTGAATGAGAGATTTTTAGAGCACGAGGAATAGTGATATCTCGTAGACTCTCTGAGGTACCTATAAAGGTTTGCCACATTTCAAGTAGCTCAAAAGGAAGAGGTTGGTCCCAGGCTAGTCCTTTGGTCCATAAGAGTTGCATGAAGCGTTTTGCCCACATGACAATAGGAGACAAGAAACTGCAGGGGTCATAGATCTGGGCTATCACACTAAGTACCTCACGCTTAGTAGTAGAATTGCGAGGTAGTCTCAAGTTATAAGTGAAAGAGTCTGTCGAAGGAGACCAATGTAGGCCTAGTATGGTGTAATGAGGTTGGAGAGTTTCTTGGAGAAATACAGGAGTTTATAGATGATCATCTGGGAGTCTACGTAGGAGTTGCATGGAGTTCGAAGTCCACTTACGTAACTCAAAGCCTCCGCGACTCAGAAGTGAAATAAGCTGGTGCTGGAGGTTCATCGCTTCATCTTCGGTGTCTCCACCTGCGATGATATCATCTACGAAGGTTTGATTACGTAGAATCTCTGCAGCTGCAGGGTAGGAATCACCTTCATCTATGGCGAGCTGATGTAAAGTCCGAATGGCGAGGTATGGAGAACAATTTAATCCATAAGTCATTGTGGTGAGTTTGAAAGTTGAAAGAGGTTGATCAGGACTATCACGCAAAAGAATCAGTTGATAGCACTGGTCTTCAGGGTGCATTTGTATCTGTCGATACATTTGACGAATGTCACAAGAAAACACAACATTATAAGTCCGAAAGATGAGCAACAAATCGCAAATGTTAGTCTGCATCTTTCTTCCGTTGAGAAGAATATTATTGAGGGAGAAACCATTAGAAGTTTTAGAACTGGCATCGAACACAGTGCGCAAACGAGTAGTACTACTGGATTCCTTAGAGCGCTTTAAATTCAGGTCACGCCTTGAACCATTTCTCTAAAGAATGAAGTCTCTGTTCAGCTGTTAACTTCGAGTGGTCCAGAACGGAGTGTTCTTTCTTGAATGGTAGTCGGACACAATAACGGCCAGATTGGTCCCGAGAATGAGTGGTTAAGAAATGTTCTTCACATAGCCTGTCTTCTTCAGACTGTTTTGTCATTATAGGGGGCTATTCTTGCTGCCAGAATCTTTGCAACGAGTTGTGTAAGTCGATGTCATTAACAGATAAAAGCGTTGCTGACATTTGAAACGTGACCGTAGAACCAGTATAAGGTGCGCAAGGCGCTTCACCCATGACTAAATATCCAAAGTGCGATCCTATCACACTTGGTAAGCCAGGGCCGAGGTGGTGGGCTACCTGGGTAAATATTAGTGGGAATAAAGAGCCACCCAGGAGAATGTCAATGCATCCTGGCAGGTGGAATGTAGGATCAGCCAAAATGTATGGTCGGACTTTATTAAAGACATTAGGTGGAATTGAAACACGAGGCAAGTCTACACAGATTTTGTCAAGAATGAGAAAGTCTTGATTCTTAGAGATCGTTTTTCCATTTAGAGTTTCAATTTTGAGATATGTTTGGCCCTTAGAGCGGGTTACAGCTTGAGAAAGTCCAGCAATGACCTGAGAACATTTGTTGCGGGGAGCACATAACAACTGAGCTGCTCGCTCAGTAAGAAAACAGGACTGACTGCCAGAGTCAGCGAGAGCACGGAGTACCTATGTAATTCCACTGGCAGAGGTGAGTTTCACAAGCTGAGTGCCTAATAAGACTGTTGTGGAGTGCTGAGTAAAACGGCCTTTATCTTGACAGGTTAGAGTAACTGCAGGTGTAGTTTCCTGTGAAGCTTGAACAGTTTCATGAGATGAAGTTTGAGCTATAGGCGTACGGTTTTCTTCAAAATGAAGTAAAGAATGGTGCCTTTTGTGGCAATTAAAACAACTTGAAAATGACCTACAGTCATTGAGGTTATGGTTGCCCAAACATGAAGAGCACAGTTTATATTCTTTAACGATTTTAAAACGGGATTTGGGATCCTTACTCTTGAAGATGGGGCAGGTATACCCTTGTGATCAATTTTTTGACAAACAAAACATGGGAGAGGGTTTGAATTACTGAGTTTATTTCCATCAGTGTTGGAGGTCATTAGAGAGACCTTGTGATTTCCAATAGGACCCTTTTTCAATTTAGAAGATTGGTTTTTTGACATATAATCATGGCTTGACTCTGCAGAGGCAGGTTTTAAGAAAGGTGCAGAATGCAAACTAGCGTTTTCAATTTCGTTACAATCTTGATTGAGGAATTTTATTATGTCTGTTATGTCAGGTAAGACAGGGAAATCCTCACCTTCAACGGTGGGATTAGAGGAACGGAATTGTTCGAACCTTTTTCTGAGGTCGTTGTCCATTTTTCTAAGAACCATCGCTGGCAGAAGTGGGTTATTTTGGGTGATGTCGAGTTTTAACCCTTTGAGAGCTTGAATGTTTTCATTGTACGAGTTGACAAATTTCTCATTTGTTTTGGAGAATGATTTACAGAGGGTAAGTCCAAAATTTGATTTAGGTGAAGAGTAACGAGTCTCCTTGGAGAGTGGTAACGCTCTTTCAGGAGGTCGTAAGCCACTGTGTAATTAGAGTCGGAAATAGGTAGAGATTTGATCAAATTTAAAGCATCACCAGAGAGAACGCTAAATAAGTATTGAAACTTCGTACTGGGTGACAAAGAAGAGTCTTTATTTATGCTCGATTCAAATAAATTGATGAAAGATACCCATTCTAGGGAGTCACCAGTAAAACTTCTTAATTCAAGCTTGGGTAAGCGAACCACTGACTTTTGTACAGGGGCAGGTTCACTATTACTCTTGGATTGCGTTTTGCTTTGAAATGAGGTTAGGGTAGAATTAATATAATCCACTAACTCATCTGCACTATTAAGAGAAGCATAATTAGGTTTAAATTCAGGATCACTAGCCAATTTAAGCTCCAGGTAAATGTCTAAAGCATCAGAAAATTCTTGGCAATTCTTACTGACAGATTTTGTGCGCACAAGAAATTTTTGAAGAATATCCTTGTCAGAAGTTTTTTTTGTAAAATCAAAATGAATCTGTGAGAATGCGTTCTCCATTCTTGCTTTCACAACTGCAAGTGATTTTGCCATTTTACAAATATAATTCGCGGAAAGACACTAAATTAATGTATTTATCTTGAAAACACGCTAACCACTTTTAAAAATAAACTTATCTTTTTAAACCCAATAAGAGGTTTATTTTAAACATAGGCCCTCAACTTAAGCAATATGGTGTAGTCTATAAAGTACAATAGAAAGTCAAAAATAAGCAAAACTGAATTAAACATATATTATTTATAATGAAAAGCTAAATAGACCCTTTTTTGATAAACACACGAGGTATGTCAATAATATTAATAAATTTGAATACTTTTTAAACTTTCTACTTTTGTGACCTAGTTTCTGAAAGTAACTAAAATAAGTCTATAGAGATAACAAGGTCAATAAAAGAGTCTATGAGCAGGTAGTACAATACAAAGGTCAAAATATTTATAAGCCAGGTTTTGTGTACACACTAAGTGAAAGTATTAAATTTACATATTATTTCTATTACAAGTTTAATATTATTGGAGATCAATATTAAACTAAAATAATACTAATCGACAATTCTCAAAATAGAAAATGAAAGTGAACTTTAACTGTTTGTACTGTAGCGTGGTGAAAGTTAGAGAATACAAATCTAAAGTGAAAGTTGATAGTAAGCAATTTGAACAGAGTTTAAACGAAAAATAAAATAAAATATAACGGTATTAAACGAACTGATAGACTGGTTTATTTTCTTACGTCTAGTTAATGAATAACTAGATCCGTCCCGGGGGACCAAAAACTGTTCGGTAATTTTTTGAGTGTTAATGTATGAATTTATTACTTACTAGTTTTGAGTACCGGAGGACCAGAGTCATTGAGTTTACCTTCCTTGAGATTGTCGTTATATTGTGCCACCGAACGGTTCCACTTCTGATGTGTAGTAACTGGCCAGTACTTTTTCTTGCAATCACTTCAAACCGACCGCACTTGACACTTTACAAGATATAAAATGTTTAAAAAGAGAAATATAAAAGTATTTGAGGTAAAGTAAATGAATATGAGGTAGCCGTAACTTAAGTCCATGTGAAAAGGCTGAAGGAGCAGACAATGCATCTGACTCCAAGCTGAGATATAATGAGAGTGACCAAAATGTGTACAGGTACAAAGTGAAAGTTGCTGTGGCATTTAACCCAATTTAGAATTTGAGAATTGTCGATTTATCTAAACACTATTACGTAACAGTGGTCCTGAAATCGATTTTTAAACTGTCTACTAATTGGCCTATATAAAAATTGCTGCAGTCACCACATGTTATTTTATATATTACTAACTTAGTTTCAATGGATTTTATGAGTTTAGGGCGGAGTATTCTTTTTATATGTTTTTTTTTTGTTTCGTAAGCCATAGTTATATAAATTATAGGATAGTAGTTATCATTTTGAGAAGGGAATTTCCATATTCGCCAGAGAGTTATTTTTATATGTTCTTTTTATTTTATTTATGTTTTCTTAATAATCTGTCGATCATAAATCATTTGAATCCATTCGTAATTGCTATTCACTTGATTGGGTTTAGTTCTTCTTGGAAATCTTAATCTAAATATATGGTGATATCAGCGTAGTAGTAGGTTTTCTGTATATTTTTAAATAAATTTATTTTATTGTTTTATTATCGATAAGTCTAAGACTGAGTTGACTTTAGTTTTATTGTTTTATATATGAATGTTTTAAAAGTAGTTTAGGTATATATCTACTAGTAATCCAGAATATTGTAAACCCATTGGTAGACCCTCTTCATGTACGTAGTATCTGTTATGATAGTAAAAGTTATTTTGTCTCTGTAATACTTTCTATAAAATTGTTAATTCAGTATTGGCTAAATAAACCAAGGCATCCTCAGAACTAATATTTCCAGGTTAATCATAGATTTGTCAAAATTTCATTATACATTTGTCTATATACCGTACTGTGTTTATGTTTGAAAGTAATGAAATAAGTTGAAAAATATGCTCCCTCCTGAAACAAGTTACGCTACAGTTTGAACTGTATTAGGATGCACAAGAAGCATCCACTAGCGTCCATTTAGAGAACATTATTGTTCTTCAATGTTTCCTGTGCTCGTGATCTTGTTCCGCGAAATGTTTCAAACATTCCTGCCTCTGTTCAACCATAATATACCGTGTTAAAGAATCCCACATGGCGAAAAGATGGAAGGGGTACCTTACAATTTAAGATAGCATGTCAAATTGGGGTAGAAACACAAGGAATTGATCCAGGGAAAAGTAATGTGATTGGATTACAAAACATTGTCTCTACAACTCAAGTGAATTGATCGTAACTTTTACTTAGTTTCCATTAATCTTGACGGGAATACATTCTGCTTTATAAGATAAAATTATTACTTTGAGTGACACGCAAGTACATTATCAGGTATATGCATAACGTAGTAGAGGTTGTGCTAAAATGGAGACAAGGTCAACACTAAGAAAGTATTTATGTAAAAATAAAATGAAAAAGTAATTTTTTCCTTAAAATAATTTATCAATTTTTATTAAAACAGTCATTATCTTTATTTTGTTTCATTTAATTTTTTTTTATTATTCCTGTCATATTTTACTAAAGTAACATATGTTTACACAATATTTACGCCCACAAAAAGTATTTAAATTCAAGTCCACTAACAATTCATACAGACAATTTTGCCATATTAAATGTTTAACGATTCGATACACCCATTTACGAGATTTTTATAAAACTAAATAAAATTCCTTTAACCTATAGGGAAATTTCGTCTAATAGTTACAATTGAGATTTTGTTCGGACAATTTAAAAGTTATAAATAATACTCGTTATTTGATCGTAAAGGTAATAAACCCGTAGAGAAAACCACCTCTCCTTACCCTAAATGGGAGTAAAAACTGATGGAAATAAAAGATTCCGTTCGTACATTCGAGCTTCTAGTCGAGTGGAATACGTTTTTGGGATATTTGCCATTCAAAGATCATTCCATCAAGTGCTTACTATAGAGGGTACGGAGCAATCCCAAGGGATCTAAATATTTGTAGTATAAATTCCAGTTATATCCCTCTCTTCCATCTTTCCTATCAAATCTCTCTTCCAACCAACTCTTCTTCTTTTATGACCCAGACTTAATTATCTATTCGAGGGCTAGGTTCTTTATTTGATCTTCTTTTCGTCTACATTAACAATTCGATGATTACGGAGGGCGTTTATGAGTTTAAAGAAATAGGGAGAATCTCCTAGATTACTCTGATTAAACTCAGGAATCTTCCGCAATGTACATTCTATCAAGTCGTTCTCGCGGTAAAGCATGTTCTGATTGCCTACGTTATACTAAGGTGTGTACGTGGGACCTTTGTTCAGCTCTGTAAGATCCAAGCGACGTTGGAAATTTATGATATTTAATAGGATATCCTTTTTGCATCGACTGTACGTTTCTGACAAGTTTAAAATAAATTGATTTGATATTTGCATTCCCTTCTAAAGTAAAAAGAATTAGAGAAAATCAATATTAAAATAATTGGTGAAAAAACAACTCAAAATCTACTTCGGATTCCCAAAGTAATATGAGAGTGGGTGGACGCAAATTAAAATTTAAAGAACATATGTCTTGTATGAACTGATTAGAAATGCAATGTTACTACTGCAAACTGATTTCATTTAGTTGAACCTACTATTAAATAGCGGCTTATAACATTACACTGTCATTACTAGTTTAACACTCATAAATAGGATTTGCAGTACTAATATCTGTGATAATTTATCTTTAAAATGAGTTGCTACATCACACATGTTCTTAATATTCCATTTGGATCCAACCCTATATAAAATCGTTATTTCACTTTAAACCATGAATCCTAACATGTTTTTTCAGGCATAGTTTACATTGTTATTTACTGTTTTCTCTTCCAGTTTGTGCGGTTTTTGATTTATCATTATTCCGTTTAAAATTATGTATCAGATATCACCATTTATGATATTTCAGTTACTGGCTAAAACTATACTTTAGAGGTGTTAAACAAAATTACCATAAATGAGAACTGAATTGGCTTCTCAGTCCTATTAAATTTCAAAAGATTAAGACTTTTTATTAACTTTTTTTTTAATTTATGGGAGAAGGGAGGGGGTATTTTGGAAGAATTGATAAATGAAATAAATGTTATAATAATTAGCAAAATTTTTATAAGTTTCTAAATATAATACAATTTACATTTAGAAATTTAATAGACAAAACAGAAATTAATACAAATATACTTAGATTGTGTCTGTTAATTTTTTTTTCGCTATTATACACTAAAAATTAGATGTTAAAACGAAGCAGAATTAAATGATAAATTACAATACTCATGGGTAATTGAGATGATAACCCTTATATATTATCATCTCAATTACCAATAAATATATTTCACGATAATGGCAAAAAATTCCTAAGTTGTGTTATATCAACAAAACAATGTAATTCTGATAAAATTAGTAAAAAAGTTATTATTAAAAAAAAAATTTTATTAAAAAATGTCCTTTATCCTTTTGTATGAAGTGAGTTTCATCAATATCGGCTTTAGAACAACAAAATATATCTGTGAAGGTAATTTTATAATAGTTAAATGAATATCCAATTTACTATCTCAGTGGACTCTCCCTAGACTATCTTTGGAAATTAATTGGTGACGATAAAAAAGTCCAGAAAACAAAACTTACAATTAATTATCATCCATAAATTCACAACTAAATTTTCATGTTTGTTTTTTGTTTTTAGAAATTGTTTACTTACTGAATTTTGTTTAACTTATTATCCTCATAGTCATTGAGACACCTATTAATAATATTAAAATGAATCACAATGAGGTAAGTGAAAAATATTACTAACATTACCTACAGAATCAATTTTAAATAAATAAAATGAAGTGGGTCAGCCTAAAACATACAGACCTTATTTAAAAGTTTTCTGGAAATATGAAAGGAATTTTACTTTTAACTATGTAAACCTCTGGGATTAACTGAAACACAATATATTCCTACGTTAATGTCAACAAGTGCTACAAAAAAAAATGTTGTGTAATAAAATTACATGGGAATGTTATATAGCAATGGGAATATTATGCAAATCATTGTGTTTTTATAGTTGTTTTACATTCCACCATATTACTTGATCACATGTTTAATGTACTAGTTGGTCATTTTCTATGATTGTAGCTGGATTTCATTCTTCAATTACATAAAACATACAAATATCAGGATTTTAAGAATTATTTTACATTTTGTTTTGCTAAGAATGTTTAAACTTGATGGACGTAATAAGTTCTAATACAGCAAGATTTTGAGTTACAAGAACACCATTATGCGTTACCAATACTGAATTTCAATTGAATATATGTATTTACTTAAACAAAAGTGTGGTTCCTTTTTATTTATTTTAAGATTGTTATTATTATTCATTTTTAATAACAATTTTTTTTAAAGTTTCACTTCTTAAAGGTTTTAATCACACAACCATATAGTATAAAATCAATAAAAAAATTGTATATATAATTAAAATGCAAAACTTTCAATTAGCCTATAAAGTTTTTTTTTTTTTAATATGTGATATGGAGATAAAAAGTACATAAAATATTGCAAAATATTAAGAATTCCTATAATATAGATTATATAATAAAATTGGACCAGTACGTTTAAAACATTTTACAACATTATGACTGCACAAATTATTAACAATTTTAGCAAAATATTATTATTTCAAATTTTGTATTATCATGCGGAGTTTTGGTAGAAACTGCTTATTTTTGAAAGGTAACAGAAGAGCCTACAGATTGCATAACTTTGAAAAATAATAATGCCTTTTATTATAATTTAATTAATTAATATTATTTTTTCTACTTTCTCGTGTACGCAGTATAGACACATTTATGTTTTGTGTCACGTGTCAAGTTCAGTTGTGTGGGTATATATACATTTTGACGTCTTCTGAATGCAAAAAAGAGTTGTCTAGAATGAAATCCGTCTGTTGTATTTGCAATACTCCTAAACGTGTGGAGCAATTTTAATGAAACTTGGTACGTGGGCATGTTTTGATCTCATCACAAAGTCATACGGTTATGTCAGTTGTCATCAAAACTGTACACATCGTAGCATCACTGAAATATTTTAAATATTTGAAAAACTCAATTTTTGAACCAAAAAATAAAATAAATTAACGCTATAGTATACAACCCCACCTTTGAAAACGATTAATGAAGTATAAAAATCAATTCGGCCATTTTGTGTACAGATGGAAGCATATGATTGCATAAACTTGTAAACTATCGCTTGAAGTCTCGAGTCCATTATTTGTTTTCGGATTATTTTCTTTAGAGATGTCTGTCAAGAATGTCCATATTCTGATTTAATCACTTTCAGCTTTTTTCCCCCCTTTTTTGTGCAATAAATCTACTTACATCAGATCAAAATATGTAAATTTTATAATTAATCTTTATCAAATTTGTATTATTGAAAGATAAAAGAATTAATAATCCGTCCTAATAGCAAATTGATTGAGAATCCAATTTCGTTATGTAGGCTATACAATTTATTATCATAAATATCTCAATTTTCCCCAATAAGAAACCGTATGACAGATCATATGAAAATATAACATCATAACCTCGGCATTATATAATTGAATCGTGAGTTAAAATATCACATATTAATCTTATGTCTTAAGTCCAATTACACTTTTGGCAAACATTTATTAGCCTACGATATTATATTCCTTGGTCTACATTTCGGTAACCAAGTTAACATCGTCGGAGGGTTCTATACTAATATTAACAAAATAAAAGTTATAATACTAAACTGACATTCTCCCCCCCCCCACCTACTTCGGTTCAGGTGGATCGGCGCCAATCAAAGTTAAACCACGTCATAAATCTTTCTGAAGAAACCGTTTATAGCAGAGGCTAACGGTACCTGTATCTGTCCGTGGGAATGGCCTAAAGTTGGATATTATAAATGTATAGAACTATTCACCTAATACTAAAAAAAAAAATACAAATAAAATAATAATGTGAGCATAATTTATAAGTTTTTCATTAGCATATCATGAACATTTAACAACTTTGATTTAAGATTTTTGGTAGAAAATAATGTTAAAGTAGACGTGACTAAAGAAAGAATCACTTTTCGTGAAAATACGTAATACTATTTAGTCTCTTTCTATCTTTAAAAAAAACCGTGGTGTTTTATTTATTTATTCAAATCTTTAATTTTTAAACAAACCAGTAATAACATAAACAAAAACATGTAAGAAATATTTTACATCACACTAAATTGATATGCATGTTTTTCGTAAAATAATATTTAGTAACATTTACAAATATTTTTAGAAAAATATTTTATACAATTATAACACTAATACAATTTTAGGTATCGAAAGTAACACCAAATTATACGAACTACAATAATATCAGTACAATTTACAAACGAGTTAAGTTAGTTATTTGAAGATATTTTACTAAACTAATTTATTACAATAAATTTTTAATTGATTTTCTAAGTTTTAGGCTATACATAACAAAAAGGTAGATATTTTCCACGGCCTGTACTGAATTTGAGGTTAGGATTGTCTCCATATTATATAAATATTGTTCAAATATTTACATCTAAAAAGATTATACCCTTTACATTCCAACAAAAGGTGAGTTATAGTGTCATTTCCTGTGACACAGATTGGGCAAATTTTTGTGGGGTTAAAGTTATAGTTGTCTTTTTGTAGTATTGTTCTATTATATTTCTTTCCAGCAAGGCGTAATTGAGCAGTAATTCTTAGTATGTATGGAGGACAATTCTCTTCAAAGTATGGTTCACAAGGGGTTAAGTCACTTATATGTCTGTTGTGGCTTAACCACAATCACACTACATCCACGATTACCTATAAATGTAAAAGATGCTGTACAATCTGACACAGATCTACCGTTACATATAAAGAGACTATTGCTTTCCATAACTGGCACCAGCCTAAAACCACGGTCATTAACTATTAAATCCAAGGAATTTCTGTGTCCAGTCATAGTCGAATTTAGGAATATTTCATCATCGTGACAATGTAAGTTACATATTCTTGCATTAAAATCTCCACCTATAACAATTCCATGATCAGGGAATCGAACGATTATTTCATTTAAACACTTAGAAAGCAGGTCCAGTATAGCAATATTGTTCAAACTTGGATTTAAATATACACCTCTAACAATTCGTTTTAGTTTCTTTTATTTTACATTGTATAAAAATCCAGTTATATGTTTCAAAGAATATATATACGCCATTAATAATTGATTTCTAAATTCCCAAAAATAAACCGCCCCAGTTACTGAAAAAAATTGTTCTTCCTACAGGCCATTACTTGTATTGTATCACGACTAGCAAAAACTGAATAGTTAGAAATAACAGACGCTGCCCAAGTTTCGCACAAAAATAAAATTTCCATTTTCTCTGAGTATGACATAATCTGTATTTTCTAAACACATAAAGTTATTAATACCATTAATATTCAAAAAGCTCAGACCTATTTTTCATCAGCATAAATTCTATTTGTTTGTTCACTTTTATTTTCTTTATTTAGTTGAGGGACGAAAAAACCGATCTAAAGCTCCGATCTTGTTTACATCTTTTATAATTTTTCTCTTTTTGTTTCTTGCACCAGAATCCGATTTTTCTGTCGTATCCGTTTCTGCATCAGTGATTTCGCAGTCGTTTTCAGATCTCTCAGTTTCTTGAATATTAGGTTTTTTTAAATTCCGCAAGATCTTCTTCACAGCTTATAATGACTGGTTTAGAAGTTTCTGTGTGCTTTACCAAGATATTTCCATTCTTAAACCAATCAAAAGTAGCTTCGTTAGTGTTTCTTAGCATTCTAGATTTATAAAACAACTATAAAACAACAGCTCAGGGGACATATATTCAAATATATAAATTGATACATCTGGCAAGGAATCAAATACGACATTACTAGACAGATTCATTCGCTTTGCTTTTGCCAGATCCAGTGAATTTTGCTTATCCTTATTACGCATAAACTTAAGAATTATAGGGGGAATCGAGTTAGCATTTTGATATCTCAATCGGAAGCCATCACCAATTTCATTTTTATTAAAATCAGCATTCAAAAATTTACCTATCCGCTCAACAATAACTTCAAAACTTTCATTTTGTAAGATAGGCACACTCGAAATTTTCACTCCATTATAAAGTTGATTTTGGAGAAGGTGAGTAAGTTGCCTTTCATTACACGATTTTCAGATTGCAATTGACTAAAATCCTTTTTTAGGTGAGCAATATCATTGTTAACTTCTTTAAAAGACTTTTTTATAAAATGTTCAAGAGAGGTTATGATTTTGGAAACACTCTTATTTTCATCTTTAAGAGAAGAAATATCTGATTTGATAATACTCACACCAGTTATTGTTTGAAGAGTACACACTATCATATTGAACTTATCTGAATCTGCTACCAGCCGATTTCTCCCACTCTCGCCAGTGTTTGCATTTGGTTGAGGCTCTATACTATCTTCTCGATTCATATTTGTATTTTTAATCTTTATTTAATTAATTTAAATATTTAAAACACTCTACACAGATTTCAATATTGAACTGATAGAAACAAGCACCAATCAAACCAATTACTAACAAAACAATTTCATAGAATGTTTTATTTGCTGTTTTTGATTCCAGCTGATTGGTAAGTGAGATGACAGTGGTAGTAACAATTCTGAACTTATCGATGTATATACATTATAGTATATTGAATGTCTATCTGATTAATTAATCTTTATCCTCACCGCTGGTCGGCTGCTCTGGTAGGTCAACCGCGATCTATTAGAATCGTAATTGGCCCGACTACTTAAAAAAAAAAATAATAATTCATATTGTTGGATGTATGAAATGTGTTAAAGGAAATTGTAAAACCTATAGTTACACCTTTTCAACACCATTATAATGAGCATAACACTTATAGTGAGAAAAGGCATGGCAATACTGAGGTCCTATCAATATCTAAACCTTCTTTTATGTAGTCTTTGGTAAGATTCCTTTCATTCCTATTTCCTTCTAGTTCTATCTTGACCAACGGTTTTTTCACTTCCTACCCTGACGTATTCCAGACTTAGAGTGACTTTATTTATTTATTTTTTTTAGTAGCGATGGCAACCGAGAAGTTGTTCCCCATTGACAACACAGACAAAAATTGAAAACTTGTTGTCAAGTTTGTATAAACATAAAACAATTGCTACTGACTAATTCTAACGGGATAGTTTTCTTCATGTATTGACGTCTTATAAGATGTGTCTAATGAATTTATATTTATTTGTGATTATTCTACCTGGTTTTGTTCATTCTTAAACATATAAACAAAATTAAATTCCTTTGCATTTTTCTGTTTTCCTAAATCGTGGTTTTTAAAAATATTTTTGAAATATTTAGGCCGTTCTTGCTGACTTGTTATATATCGTTAAAGACATTAAGGTTTATAACTCGGAAAATCTGAAGATATACGTGGTCATTGAAAAATAATGCCGGGATTTCACAAAGTGCAACTCATAGAGTATAAAAGATAGTTTATTGATTATTACAATTTACAGGAAAAAAAGAAGTTTTTTTTAAAATACCATAGTAAGTTTCGATGTGACATCCATTTGTTGCTCTGCAGACATATTAATATGTAGTCAGTTTAATGTCAAGTGCGTTGAATCATTTCTGGGGGTAGAGTCGTAAATCCCCAGAAACTTCCGCAGATGCACCAAATCACGAATTTTCTCAGCATAAACTAAGTTCCCTGTACCCACAGAAGAAGAATTCCAAAGGGGTAAGCCTTGGGGGGGCCAAGGAATAGGTGCACCTTTGCCAATCCATCCATTAGGAAATCTGTTGTTGAGAGCGTTGCGTATAGCTAGATGATAGCGAGGGGGAACTCCATATTGCTGTCCAGTTTGTTGTTCAATTTGTTCGAGCTGAGGAAATACAAATTGTTCTAGGATAAATAGGTTATCACTCTAATTGTAATTTCATAAAGATAGAGGGGGCCCACAACTCGGTCATGAAATAACCCGCACCAAAGACTCACTTTTGGGAGAGTCTCGTACGTACTAATTTCGTCAGGTTGTTGTGATCGCAATGTTTGACAGTTTATCGCAACCATTATTATAAAACGTTGCTTCATCTGTAGACAACAACCGATTAACATAGCCGGATTGTCGTCAATTTCATTTACAATCAAATAAGCATATTATTTTCGTTTAGGCCTATCTGTTAATTATATTTCCTGAATTTATGAATTATTATGACCTGAATTTTATATGCATGGAGTTGTAACCGTTTGTGCAGTACATTTTGAATGATTGTTTTTGGTATTTAGAGATCAAGGTTCTTCGATCTATTGCTTTTTGGACTCCAACACAAGACTGGCGGTTGCGTTCCACATTTTCTTCAATGGTTCTCGGCCGGCCAGGTGAGGGTTGTTTCTCAAAGTTTCCTGTTAATCGGAACTGATTGATCTATCGAAGAATAACTTTATCATCCGGTGCATTTTATCATTCATAAGTTCACCGAAAACGACGCAGAACACTCACGATTGATTTTAACTCAGTGAGCCATATAACTGTGTTTTCTGCTGCAAGATAAATATCACTGCACATCTAGTACAGGGTATATCAAGGTCACGCAGTCACTTTATGTCCTCTATCCGACAGAACTGTACAAATGCAGTTAAAAAACAGATAACAGTTAAAAACCTACAAAATTATTTCTGTAGGTTGAGAAGGTTCTTCAATGATTTTTTTTTAAATCCCGGCATTCTTTTTCAACGACCTTATATTTTTCATTGTAAATAATGTACTAATGTGTATACTGAAACTGTGAACTTCAAATATTTTTAAATAATATAAAAGTAATAATTATAAAATATATCTACAATTACTGATATGTGTAGTCACGATCACAAATTTATATTATTTTATGAAAATTTTAATTGACTAAACATATTTGATTGTTTTTATGAAGAGGGTAGCAGTTCCAATGGGATATTTTCATTAGACCAGGCGCCTCTATTTAATTAGGTAACAAATTATTATCTGGAATTATGATCTATTTCAATAATAATTGACATGGCGTCATTTCCTGTGAATATAGACTATTACATTCATACTGGGACTAGATGTATTTACATATTGATCTAATCCCACTTCATGTTCATTAATAGCAAATATCTTACCATTGCAAGTGGTACGTTAATAGCTTAATTTTTTAGCATGACATTTAATAAAATAAATTGTTAAAATAAACGATAATTTAATTAATTATTTTAAAACTGCAGTGATTTTATTGTAAGCAATATAATAGTAATTATATTAAAAATATATTTGTTTTAAATTTTCGTTTCTCAACTGAAGTGTGTACTCCATTTTTTCTGAGAAAAATTCAAACTAAAATTATTTCTGTTCTTATCCAATTTGTTTCTTCGTTTGTTTTGAGTTTTACACGTTTCTCCCTCAGGGAATTAAAAGTAATAAGTACTGGGATAGTGATCCCGAGGTATAGAGGCTGAATCTTCACCTTTCTACATGTCTTTCATTTTTCTTATCATGTCTCTCGTGACTTTCTCTAATTACCATATACGAATATTAGAGAGTTAGGGTGTCTATAGTTTACCCTATTATTTTAAGGTGATGAAGACGGAAGATATGTTGACTCTAAATCACAGATTACAGTTAATAATAGATTTATTAATAATTATATATATATATACGATACACGGGAAACTGTAATCTTACATTTTATTTCCTTACCATTTAGTTTAATCCTTTTAAAAGACCAATATTGAGGAATGGGCTGTTTTAGTATCCAAAATTTGAATAATCAAAAGTCTTTGGGAAGATATTTTCTAATCAAATAACACACTTTGCTAATTACAAATTATTAATAACATAAATTGGGAATAGCGTTCATTTTATTATTTATTTTGGTGACGAAATATATTTATAAAATAACTTCACTACGTATCATACTGTACTAAAATAAATATATTGTCGTAAGTTAATCTGTAGCAAATATAGAAATATATTTCGGTAGTTAATTATAAATATAAACCCTAAACATGAAACAATTAGTACCACTAAAAGAAAACTATTCCTAGAGACGGAGAAACAGCATATGTTAGAAATACTACATTTATACACACGTATTATTCAAATAAACTACAAGTATGACACTTGTCTGTCTCAAAACAGCGTGCGGGGAATATTAAAATATAACACAATTTATCTTGAAGGCAGATCAAATTAACAATTCATGTTTTATAAACAAGAGACCCTCATTGGTACTGTACAAGTGATATTAATTACTTGAATATAATTAATATATGGCATCATTAGTACAGAGCAAATAGGTCTTATCTAAATCAAACACACTCAAACAGTCAGTGTTGGAAGAGAACAAGAGATAGTGAAGAGAGAAAGAGTCAAAGACAAGGATCTAACCCAAGACTATAGATGAAGGAATGCATAGATCCAGCTATGATATTTAGGTATAAGGAAAACTTCAACTCCCTTGTGTGTATTTTGTCGGGGAAGAAATCTGAAATTATAACAATCTGTGTGTTTTAGTTATTTAAAAAAACATAATTAATTTGGTTATCGAATGCGAAGTTATCTTTAACCCTACAATAAAAATAAAATAACTTATGTTTAAGAAAGGAACTTAACGTAATAATCTGTAAGAAAGGACAATATTTGCCGCTTTTATATTTTGTGTAAATTGAATGGTTTCTGAAATATTTGTCATTACAAATTTGAAATTTCTGTTATTTTAAAATTAAAGAAGTAAATCTTGGTTTTAAGTACAAATCGTATTCATTTTAAAATGCATAATCTGGATTCAATTTATTTCTCTCATTCGTATCCAAAGTTATAAATTAACAAACAAATAGAGAATAACATAAGGAAACCAAAGCATTTTAGCCACATTTTTATTGCAGCTGTTTTCTTTTTGTTCTAATACAATCAATTCCTGAAGTTTCACAACATATTTGTATATTACATTATTTTGTATATTTGTATGATTCTGCGATTAACGCATTTTAGAAGAAGAAACATTAAAATGATGAAATACACAGAATGGTAAATTTCTTTTTAAACACTGAGATGAAATTACGTAAATTTATATTATTATTTTATGTGTTTATCTTTTTGTTACACTTATCGTGATTTGATGAAATTAGGTTAGGTGTAGATCGCTAACCAACACAAGATAAAAGGTAAAGGGGAATTGTGGACAAACTGTTTCAAGCTACCAATATTTTGAAAGTGTTTTCAACAATTATGTTAAAAGAAGGGTAACACTCGTTTCTAAGTCAAATTTGAATGAAAATCAAATAAATTTCTAACTAGAACAATTAGCTAGATTTATTGTCATGAATTTATCTGTTCTTTCTTTATATGTTCGTAACATTTTGAGGGGATGTTTATTGAAAATTAAAATATTTAGTATTTTTTGTAATATATTCACTTCAATGTTCTGTAATAATGTTTTACGAACTTACGTTTTGTAATTGATGATTAATCAAAGAAAGTCATTTAGTTACAGTTGTAATTTCTGTTGATGATAAATGTATTTTATATTTTTCATATTCATTCCTGTGTGATATAATGCAGGTTAATCTAGAAGGTGTGTTGAATTAAAATGAAGAGTATGTTGGAAATATAAGAACACATGTTACAATAATCTCCCACTCTAAAGGCAGGCAACAAGTTTGATAGAGAATAATGAATGTCACAGAATGAGAGATGTTAAACTAATTATTTTACATTAGTCATCTGCTGATAAGCTCATGTGTGTAGTTTGTCTCTTATACTTATGATACAGGCTTAGGTCTAACAAATATCTCATACATTATGTCTATATAATACTACCTTATTCTCCCACAGATGCTCCTTCACCGATTTATATTCAAATTCTTATAATATTAGAACATACAACCTACATTTTGATATATTTAAAAATATGTTTCGATATCTTAAATCAGTTATGTATGGATTTGGTTTAAAAAATTTAAATTTGTTATCATCTCAAAGACAGAAAGATAAATATTAAACAATGGTTCTAAGTTATAACTTTTGGCAACATTTGTTCAAAACTTTTATCCACGTTTTTTGAAAAGACATAATTTTGAATGATTAGGAAAAATTTGATCAAAATATATACACATATCACCCTTACACCAAACATGAAACAAAACCGTCCGCACTTTATTAACTTCATTATACAAATAGAGAAAGAAAGCATATTTCTTTTTCTACTTTTTATATATGTTTAAAAAATAAATATAAATTAATTTATATTTATATACAAATAAATTATATTTTAAATAATTGTTGCATTTAACTATGATTCTTATACCGTATCAACAAACAAACAATATCTGTTTCTAAAAAAATATTAAACCCATTTTTGAGAAACATAACGTTCTGAGGTGTATTTTCACGATTAATTTAGTGTGTTCTTTAGGTCTATATGGGCATTTTAAACTCAGATAATTTAATTTATAAATATTTTCACATATTATAATTAGAAGAGGGTTATAATTATAACATTTTTTTACTATTTGTATTTTAGGCTTATCCAAAATAAAATTATTCACAACTAAAGATGTTTAAATTTGTGGTTAAACCGAATCATAAAAGAGTTTAATATGTAATGAGGTAAACCCATTCTTGAGATGAAATAATAGAGAAAAAATAACCATAAATAAGTTATGCTTACATATCTTGTATTATTTAATAACGAAAAGTAGTAGTAATAGCGAAAAATTAATCCGTGTTTTTTTGTTGAACTTGGTAATTTCATTAGATAATTAAGTTAAACAAGTGTGAAACACCTAAAATTTATGTAAGAAAGTACAAACTGGAATGTGCCTTTAGGTTACACGGTTCATTAGTATTTTACAATGCTTGGGCAATATGTAAGGTTAATTTCCTGAGTGGGGTTTATTTTGATTACCTAGAAGTAATTAAGTAATAAATTATTCCCAAGGAAAGAGGGGTTGGTTGTAAATGTTTCAATTCTGTTATTTAATTATGGTAATAAATTAGACTACTATATGAGCCAAAGAATGAATTGTAGCATGCAAAATTAAACTCCATAACATTTACTGTTAAAAATATACGGTTAGATAGAAAACTATACAATTGAGAAATATGTTTACCTACACTTTTTGTTTAGTTTTGATTTGAGGAATCAGATCCCGAAGTATTGGAACAATTTTGGATACAACCTGTATATATGGGTATACCTGAAGTAAATGACAAGTAATCATAAATAAAATATGTATTATGAGGAATGTCATATTTCTCTACTTAAAATTCACTAGACTAGTCTATAATGAGAGTCAATACCAAGGAAAACCCACTGGATCTACACTTTTGTCATGTAGTATTGAGTTATATCTCTCTCTTTTAGATCGTACAAGGTATCTCTTGACCACCTCTCTCTCAACTCTGAGGCTAATAGAGTATTCGACAACTAGGGTCTTTATTTTATCTTGTTTTCTTCTTTTTTCATAAGGGGATGATGTCCGAAAAGTGTTTCGCTTTTAAACAACAAAGGAAAAAATCATCAGACTTGACATTTTATTACTTCAAACTATTTTAAACTCTCCATTCAATATTTACAATAAAACATTTAATGTGGTATTAATAACCAAACATTAACAAACCATAAATTCTAAGAACGGCAATAAAACAATTAAGAAAGCGACTGGTGTTTTTTATTGTATATAATAAAACAAAAATATAACGGGCAACGATTGTTTGAAGTCTATTAAAAAGTGTAATGCAGTTTTAATTACAGTTTTATTGTGATTTTATAAGAGAAAGTATTTACAAACGCCATCTTGTGAGGTTTTATTATTTTTAATTTAATCACTAACAAAGGAATAAAATATCTTGAATGAATTTACGATGTTTCGGGGTTTTAGTTAAAAAAACTAGGCCAATGTTAATTGTCCCGTAAACTCACTTACAGAAATACGTAGGTAGTTCATTAAAATAATATAGAGTGTGTAGTAACTATATGATTAAATAATAGTGAGAACTATTGAATAGTATATGGTATAAATAGAGTGGCCTACTGTTGGTATACCCTATACACCGTTAGGCTTATCAGCGATATCATAATTATAACCACTATTACGAACATCACACAATATATTCATAAAATACATTAATTCTCTTAACTCTATTACGCAGTATGGGTTCGGTCTGACATCTAATAGATTGCGGCGCAATCCACATCTCATAGTTGCAACTAATTAATGGAAGGAAACAATTCTATTGGCATTTTTTCATCTGAATCAAACGATATAGAAGGTATTTCTCCTATTAAACAAGTATTTCTAAGAACTAATTACGTAATTTTCTTAACCAAATTCTTAAAAAATAATAATTGTGAGATTATTTTCTTCAATCTGCTCATATGCAAATTATCAACTGTTGTTATTTAACTCTAACTATCTATCAACTGTACAGTAATATAAATTTATACAATCTATGTGATATTAAAATACAGAATTTAGTGGAAATAGAGAACATGTATTTATCCTTAAAACCTATGTTTTGTCTTTGCGATAACGAGGCCATAGACACATTTTTACAACAAAACCATTTGGTTCAGGTTTTGTATTATGTCCCTTTAAAATACGCTACAGTATATCAGGATTGATTTGTTCATTAAATATCAAACGTCCCAAAATTCTCAATTAATAATTTTACTCTTTTACAATTTTTTTTTTAATTGTTATTATGCTATGAATTTATATTTCGTATAAAATAATATACACTCGGTAATGTCACGATTCTCAATAAAGATTAAGATTTTTATTTGTTTCTCTTAGTTCTTAAATTTTTTATTTTTATTATTATTTTTTTTAATTTTTTTTATATTTTTTTTACCAGATACAAACTAAGCTGTTTTATTTAACCCAACAGATAAATTACCGCTCGAAGTCTCCAAACAATTGGTTTCTAATGAAATATAAAAATGTTTACACCAACAAGTATAAATTAATAATTCAATCTTATTTCCTTAAGTAAAGCTTCTCCTTTTGGTGTTTGTAACCCTGGTGAAGGATTGGTAATGTCTATTTATTATCTCTTTTCACCTCTTCTCTAAGATCGCTGCTATACTTGGTTTATTCCCTTCCTAGATGGTAGACTTTTTCTATTCTTTTTTATTGAGTATCTTCTAACAATAAATAAAGTTTCTATTTTTAGTACTCTATAAAATAGATGAACACTAAAAATTATGTTATCTATGAATAATTTTAGCTCAATGTAAATAGATTTTAAAGCAGTTACAGCTGAAAAACCAATTCGGCAAAGGTAACAGTTAGAAAAAGGTAACAGTACGGTATCTAAAGCGCATTTGCTTTAATAAGGGAACAAGACGGTTCACTCCAGAAATTTGGTAAAAACTTCATAACATAATTTCATTTTTCTGAGCCACTTGAAAAAATCCTTCGAGTTGTTTATCTTCTTGCAGCGATATGGCTGTAGGTTTATTGTCAAACGGATCTATTACTCAATTCCTGTCACGCAATTTAAAACTACTGAAGATGGGAGATTACCTGCCCAGTCTTCGGGCAAATTAAAATTACCAATCGATTTTTTAATCTGGTGTCGTCCGTGGTTGAGCAAATAAATCCAGTCTAACAACCTTTTCTTTTTTTTTTCAAAAACTATCACAATTTGAATAAGTTGGGGGAGAGGGCCTTTCTTGCTGTGAATGAGAAGACTTTCAGAAAAACAAAAAATAAAAACCAATCAAATACTTTCATGTTACCAGACGTTGTCACTGAACATTGTAGTAGATACTGATGAGGTCACAATTACCTACCAGAGTTACTGAACGCACTTGATCGGTAGTTGCAGGCTGAATTACCACCTCATCAACTTTTACTTAAAGCGATATCTTCAGTTATTTTACTACGTAACCTTGATCCTCATATATTTTGCAACGGGAAATGTGTGTGTGTAAATCAGATGATGGACAATGTAATTGAAGCGACTATCTTAACATGAAAGAGAGAGGATAAAACAGTTTATTCCACGCATATCGCTCATTTCGAATGATCTCCCTTTTAACTTAGAGATTTCTATTTTCAGTGTTCCTTGCGTTCACAATCAACACGTCACGTGGTCAGTCATTAATTACTGCGGAGTTGATTTGAGATTACCATGTTTCTCACACGGACAACTTTATGTTGCCACAGATTAAAATTTACTGACTGATTTTTCCTAGTAGACGATTTTTTCTAGTAGTGTTCAGTAGATTGTAAAACAGATTCTATTACCCAATTCATTCAATATTGGAATAAAAGTACGTCTACTTGAGTTTGTATTAACAATTACATCTATACAATTCGATGAAAGTAATGGCAAATAACTCCAATGGGTAAGATATGTAGACAATTTATTGCCTTGTAATATAATGTACAAATTTAATTAAAAGGTAAAAAACTTACAATACCAACAATAACAAGTGCAATCTTTGACATACATTAAAATTCAACATGAAAAATATGAACAGCCATTCCGAGATTGTATTACATTTTAAAGTGCAAAAAATTAATTGGTCTGCAGAACTTTGGAATTCACAGAGTGTACAGTATGAACTTTCTGCACACGTAAACGAATAATTTTCCTGTTTTTATTGCCATTTGAATATCCAACATTTGAAATTATTCTATGAATCATCAGCTTTTTTAACTTCATAGAAAGCACACTTTTACAATTTATTTCACAACTACAACTTTGAAGGAAATTTTCCTCAGAAGAAGAACACAAACAATCACAGGTTGTCCACTGCTGATTGTTTGTTTTCAGACAAAACAAAATAATATCACATTGGGTTTCTCGTGAAAGTTGTTTCCTATATTGGATTCTAAAGTGTATTTGTTTCGTGTCGCAATTTGAAGTTTGGAGGTGATGGAATAGAGAACTATATGCAATATTTGTACAACCGATATTTTATTATTTTACGATATTAAAAATTAAGATGCTTTCGGAATAAGAACTCATATAAGTGTTTAAGTGATAACGCTGTTACAATATTACGTTTCTTGAGGAGATAAAGTTTAGTAATTAAAGGACTAATTCCAAGAGATTCCCTTCCAATTCAAAATATAGATAAGATTTAGGGTTAATTGAGGGTTTGATAACTCTGATGTCTAGGTTATTCTATATTATTTCTAGTTACAATCCTATTTTATAAATCGTCACAATGAACATAAAACACGGAGTTTTAAACAAATTCTGAATAATTTCTAACTAACTTCGATACTTCCACAGAGCATTATAGGCTTGAAATTCTATTCAAAATAAAGAACTTATAAACTTCATTATCCAAAGTTTTGTGAACACGCTATAAGAGAGCAAATATGTAACTTTTAACCGAAAATAATCTTTAACAAACCAACAGTTTTAAATGGATAAAACATGTCTTTTTCTTCTTTTGGTTTAAAGGTAAAAACGTCTTCGTCAACATCGCTAAAAGAGAGATATTTAACGCAAGTCTACGAGAAAAAAGATGTATATCTAGTTAGGGCCCCTTTAAGAAATGTTTTAAATTTTTTAAACGTTATTTATATTTAAATGTTTTTTGTAAATTACATAACAAAATGTTGTTGTTTTAAATAATAGTACGATATATTGCAAAAAGTGTATACTTACATACTCTCAAGTGTATAACTGTTCAGACTTATTAGAAGATTGCAATGTGTGTAGTAAAATTGCGACTTTGTTGAGAGTTTTTCACTTATAGTTCACATATAGTGTAAATGTGTCCGGATATAGTTTTAATTAGAAGGAAACCTAAGCTTGAGAACGAAGCTTAAACATCATTGAAAAATCCCAGTAGCCTACTAGTGGCAATCCTATTATAAAATTTTAAAAACACAAAAAATAACCATAGGTAGGCTACTTAAATTTCAGATTTACAAACACTGTAACAAGTGGTAAAGAAAAACATTAATGTGCGATTGATCTTCACATTCTTTTACTTACATTTTGTCAAAATTATTAAAGTGGTAACGCCGATTTTGAGGAATCGGCTTTTTTATTTATTTTAATTTTTTAAATTACCGATAACATCAGTATAGGAATTATTGTGGGCATTGGTCACGAACACGTTTAGTTTGTTACGCACTCTAATTTAGAAACCGTTAAAACAGATTGTGAGAATATTGGTTTTTTTATTTGGCAGCTACTACCAAATTTTGAATGATACAAAAATAAATAAATTTTTATTTTTTAGATATTCCCAAAATATACAGACTTGTCAAATTCATCCGTTAGTTACATTCATTATGCTGCAGGGAACTGTACAGACGATCGACGCCAGATGATATTCGACAGACAGATAGACTGACAAAAATCCAAGTTTTTGGACTCAGGGGAAATCAAAACTAGCATAGATGTTTTTATACCATCACATAACTTTTCTATAGCTGCAACTCATATGTGAGAGAGTAAAAACTGCAGTAAAACGTAACAACAAACGAACTCTTGAACTTGACAAATAAATAATTAAACAAGAAGTAGAATATCTAATGAAAATTGTGATAAGAGAAGTCTGGGAGCAGAATAATAATCTACAGGCTGGTGCAAGCATTTCTTTGACAGAAACCATCATGCAGAAAGTGAATCTATAGTGGTTATTTTAACAAATTCTTAATTAATACTTTAATAAATAACAAACAAATCCTTGTAGAGCTTATGTAATTTTATAACTGTTAAACATTTTGTTGCAATAAATGGTCTATTTCATTTTTAATCTGTAACATAGACGTGGTACTCTTAGAATTTATGTTGGGATATCTAATTAATGTGAATGTTTTTCGCAGATATATTTTTTTCTTCGTTCACCTAAACAAAAAGAAGTATATTTAGAAAAGTTGCCTGTTTGAAGTCTGTATACTGTTTTACGTCCCAAATCAGAGACTGAATTTGATTGTGCTGACGGTTACGATATTAAGTGATAATTACCTCAACAGGAATAATAACAATAACCATAGTTATAATCACAATAATTCCAATAATTATCACTACAAAATAATTCTAATTTAACAAGTAGAAGTTATGTTGAGATACATTTTACTCTAATGTAAAACGTATTTACTACAAAAGACACTTTGCTCACGAATTGCACATTATACTTTGTCTACAGTTGTTATTTTGTGACAAATAAAAAACATACTTCAGCAGTAACACAATTTAATAAAACATTAATTTAATACAATAGTGTTCAACCTCACGTCAAAACTGAGGTTATTTATGAATGTTACAAATAACTTAGGTGTATTGTTGAGGAAACGGGATTGCCAACTTCAAAACTCGGCAAACAAAAAATACTCTCCTTGTACATACACTGTCAAACATCTTTATGAATAATTACTTCCTTTTTCAACTTAAAACGTTGTTTTGTTGTTAACTTATGTTATTTTACATGTACGAATTAATCTAACATACATACGGGACATTTCCAGTATATTATAAATCAATACAAATATACTTAACCTAAATTTCCTTTTGTTCGGTTGCCATTCGGAATGAGTAAAGTAGTGGGCAAAGTGAAGCTGTTGAGAAATCAGCTGTGTTGCAAACTAATTTAAATGAACAAAATGCCACTTTGTCAACAACTGTAGACAAAAGTAGTTTACCGTATTAAAATTATTTTCTTTTTCTTGCGGTTTATAAATTTGTCATAGGAGCAAAAGAGGTTTATTATTTCAATAACATTATCAAAAATAGTAGCCTAATAATAATGGCACAAAAGGGACGACCATTTCAAAAAAAATTCTCATTTTCTTATAATTTTGTTCTGATTTTACAATTTTTTTCAGGTAAGTACGATATATGGGTTAGGATTATAATACAAATCTTAGGCCTGTGGTACAAAATTAATTAAATTGTCTAATATTGCTTACATTTTACCTCATGTTACCTTTTGTATTTGTACCATTTTACCATTATTTATACTTTTGATTACGAAGGTATGTACTGAAGGCACCACTCAGGGGATTACTTTAGTAAGTACAGATTGAGCAACAACGAGGGTCCCTAGGTAGATCTACCTCTTTTGACGTAGTATTGGGCTATATCTCTCTCTTTCATGTTTCCTAACATAAATATTTGATTTAAAACTTTTTTAAATCACCATTGTTTATATGTGCTTACATAGGTTCAGCGCCCATATCCTATTCTGACAAAGAAAAACTATTATGTTTTAGCTTAATTCATGGTCATTTAAAATAAATCATTAATATAATTATTTTTTCAGACATTCGCTATAATTTATGTGTATATAAATGAATACGCAAAGTTTTCAGATTCTGAAGCAGTATGTAATATCATCTGGGGTTCACTATAGTAAAAACAGGCTTAGCATTCCCGAGGTATCCTAACTGGATCGTAAACATTTTTCATGTTGTCTTGGATTGATCTCTCATTTTCCTCTTTCATATCACGTATCTCTTGACCAACTCTTGATCTTTTCCGAATATTGAGGCTGGGGTGTCTTTATTTTATGTTTTTTTCTTTATAATATATATATATATATATATATATATATATATATATATATATATATATATATATAAGGTGACGATGACAGAGAGGTAAAAATTTCTATGAATAAAATCATCTTAATTGTTCCCCTACCAATAATAAATATATATATATATATATATCTTTATGATATATATGAAAAATAAATGTTGCCATTTAAAATATGTAAAATAGGTTTTATACAGTTTGTTAATAATGGCCGACGAAATTTTAAATATCAATAAATATATTATTTGTGTTCTAACCTCAACAATGAATTTGGATAACATATACATTTTGTCACTTTGTAGTAACATATCGTTCTCAATTTCTGTAAATAAAAAATATATATATTTAAAAAAATCTCCACTCAAATACATTTCCTAAAGAAATCAAAAGTATCACTGTCAATCTATATTTGTAATTTTATACATACTTTTGTGTCTGTCAAATGTAGTCTTTGTTTGTATATTCTTCTATGTGGCTACATGTTTCGCTGCCACAGGCAGCATCTTCAGGCCAGCTATTATGTCCATAAAACACTCACAATTACACAACACTTGTAACATGTATTTTTCTACATTTTCTGTACACGTCATATAATAAATAATTTAAATAAATTAAGTTTAACATAGTTTCACTTTTGAGGTACCTCTTTCTGGTGTATTTCATTTAAAACTTAATTTAAGAGTTTTTTTTTTGTATGAGGACAAAACTATCTTTTGTCCTCATACCTTTAATTAATTCTAAATCTTTTTTAACAGTAGTATGTTTAATCAAGTTTTTATTTAAATTATCTTGAATTATGATTTTACATGTGTTTCTGATATAATTTTTCTCAGACTCTTTCAAGTAACTAATGTTACTTTCTATACTGGCTACTATGTCTTCCACTGTGTTATTATTGTAATTTGTAAAACACAATTTTAATCCTTTACTTAAAACATTTATTTCATCTTTATTAAAAGTCTCACTAGATTCGTTTTTAACTAACGGAGGGCATATATTAAGAGTTGGTGTAGATCTATTTACAAGATGTTCTTTATTTTCTACTTTAGAGATGTCAGTAAATTTATTCTTGGTTAATACATTTAGTGTCTTTTTTATGTTCATTAATTACATAAATTTTCGACACAAATTATCCAATTCTTTTGAGTTACTATTTTTTGCTAGATTGAGGTGTAATTTATATAATTCTAATTCTATTCTACTTACTGTAACTTAGGCTACTGTATAAATATTTTATTTCTAAATTTAAACATTTCTTCTTAGCAAATTCAATTATATTTTCTGTGCGAGAATTTTTCCATTTTTTGTTGATGCCACAAATGAAATTTGGAAAAACATTCTATTTCTGACATTTTTTAAGATAGTGAATATCTACTTTTCATAAACTTAATTTTAAACTTAACTTACGGAAGAGGTTTTGCTCAGTTGACCGGGAAGCCATATTAAGATACAATCTTGTTGAGAACTGTGATAAAATTCACAATAATGATTCGAATTTGCCCCTAACCACAATCACTAGAAACTTTGAAATAAAACACAATTATCTGATTAATTTTTCTTTATTAATTATTTCCACTATATGCCCTAATGTACATTTCGATAACATGGTTATCACCATCGGAGGGTCTTGCTTATAAACTAAATCTAAACTTACATATCCACTAATGAAATAAAATTAAACCTAAAACTATAATGACCTGAGTGAAAGCTAAAATCCCTCCCACTCCACAGATCAGTTGGCCAGTAAGATAGAGGCTTGGGCTGGCCCTTTGTCAAGTTATTGTTATATGTCTTTGACCTATGGAGTGGGGTGAAAGATAACTGTACCTCTGGACTTGAACCCTTGATCTAACAATAGAATTTAATATTTCCTACAAAACTCAAGTAACCTACTTTCGAGCATTGAGTATCTGCTTGTATTAAATCTTATGATAAGGCTGGGTAAGTACCATGATGGTTAAATAAACTTGTTTGATAATATAACATGTATAAAAACTAACCTGACATTCCTCTAGACGAAATATATATGTTATGAAATAACTAAAGAAGTGGACAAATGGTCACGATAGGAACGTTTCAAAAACTGTTTATTGTTTGGGAATGAAACATAAAAACTAAAGTGTAACAATAAACTTAAAAATACACTTTAAGAGCTAAAGTAAACGGATATTATTTTTATTTTGATCAAATAAGGAAAATAATATAACGGAATTATTATATACGAAAAAAAAATTCAAATAGAAGAAATAAAAAGTGCATATCAAATTAGTTTATTTAGCTTCATTGTGAATGTTAAAATACTCATGTTATATTTTTAATCAAAATTAGTCTACTATTAACTCATTTCATTTTGGTGGGACCTCCAACTACAGACTAATTGGACGATATGTAAGAGTGTAGAACCAAGGCAGTAAATATTGTACACAAGGAACAATTTACAAATGTCGGCAAACAATTTGTAAAAAGAAAAACTTGTGTTCATTTAATGCGTTGCTAGTTCACTCTTAGACATCTCCAATTAGGCTACAGCTGGAGGTCTAAAGACATAGACAGACGGACAAACACTAGGACGATGTTGGCTCCTTAGAGGATTATTCACAACTAACAATCTAATTAATTATTGTATCACACGTTACTATAGAAATTATTTCATTATTGAAAGTTCATTGTTGTATTACTTTATTATTAGGAGATTAGATAATTATATATTCCAGATATAGCTAATAAATTACTTTATTAAACTTTTTGACAAGTGTTGGCTTTCTTAAAATTCAGTAACCATATGAAAGATTATCTCAAGTTCCAAAAGATGCTAAATATCGCATTGTGTTACAGAAACATTTGTAATATATTTACAAGTGTTTATTATTATGTCTTTTAACATTTAAATACTTTATAAATATTCACCTAAAATGAGCAACATTTCACTTGTGGAAACTTCAATCATCAAACTAATGAATACGCAATAATTTTCAATAATATTTAACTTGATACACAATTAATTTGGAACAATCTGACTATTCAATGATTACGTTTTCACCTTTAGTTGGGTTTGTCTCTTGAAGTTTATATCACAAATTGTGTATATATGTAAAAACTAATTTTTGTCTTCTTGTTGTTTAAAGGCAAATATTTCCCGGTCATGATCGCCTTATATAAAATCAAAAAGACACCTAGCCCTAGAATATTCTAAAAATGTTAGAGTCAGAAAAGAACAAGAGATGATCAAGAGAGACCTGATGAAAGAGAAGGGTATAACCGAAGACGACTTTGAGAAAGATGTACATGTAGCTATGGCCTTCGGGATTGCCAAGCACATACTTCCTAAAGTGAGCTTCTGAGGGTAACTACAGTACACTCAGACTAGTAGTGTGTTTGGTGTAATGGGCGTGTCCTCCCTTCTACTTGTTTCCCTAACCTGACTGACGGTACAACCCATTCCAAGAAAACTAGGTACACAAATTACTGCCTACCAAATTTAATTCTTCAAGTTTAAGTACAAGTTATTTCTTAAAAGTTTAATTTTGTAAACGTAGGGTAGGCGTTTACACAGAAGCATTTGAGGTCTATATTTTTTAATTGGGGTTGTAATGCTGAAAGCAAACGCAACAAACGAAGTGTGGAGGGGGGCTCATTTCCTCTCCACCCCAGACACATTCCTACCTTGACGTTACTTTAAATTAAATTACTTACCCATGGAAATGTCGTCTTTTTCAAATTCGACTGGTGATATAACAGACATTTTAATTTGATGTAAAATTTAGTAATATCAAGGCATGTGTCGTTAAGTACTGTATATAGAAAATATTTGTACGGTTTTAAAGGGATTTTATAAATATGCAGATTACAAGAGATATGAGTTACAAGTCTACTGTAACAAATTACTTCTGCACAAACACCATCGGAACATACTCTTAATTATACTTAAATGTATACGGTATGAACATATTTTCGATCCAATGTATGAGATAATAGAAAATAAAATTTTATTTAAAAGTTGTTTTGTTTATTATCATTATTATAAATAAATCTGACCATGAAATAATACATTAAAAGAAATTATCAAAGATTTAATTTCTAAAACTCACAAAAAAAAGTTTTAATTGGAAGTTACAATACTAAATGGATAAACGAAAATTGGATGAGAATAATTTTCGATAACATATAAATTAGGGGTGATTTTAATCCAACATACATTATTGAGGGGATTTTATTACTTATATTATTATATACTCAGTAAAAAATAAGTTCAAATTAAAATTGTTATTATTTATATTTTTATAACATTTATTAGACTACAAAGTTTTAACGTTTTGGATAAATAGTTTTCGATGTTAAAGTAATTGAAAATAACTAAGTAATTAAAAACATGAGAAAGAGAGAATGAATGAATGGGTCTTTATTTAGGGGCGAGTTTATTACTGTATAGTCCTCTCTACCACCTAACCCCATTACAACATAACAACATATATAAAAATATAAAATACAACTTGATAATAATAAAAATTTAAAAATTTGTAAACAATTAAAAATAACTAAGATAATATAAAAAATCTACAAACTTAAATTTAAACTAGCTACAAAATGAAATTAAGAATTTAAAATAAAATAAAAATTAACAATCTTAAAATTAAAGGGACAAAATGAAAGTTATAACTTAAAATAAAATAAAAATTAACAAATTTAAATTTAAACATTGTAATAAAATATAGAATTTAGAAACAAAAATGAAATAAAATGAAATACTGTGGCTTACATGTGTTGATACAGATAAATACAATCACACATAAACACAAGCACATTCATACATAATAACATTTAAAAAAGGACACCACATAATTAAAATAATCATTTTTATTACTACGTAAAAGCTAAAGAAAGTACCAAATACTTATTTCAGAGAGAGAGAGAGAGAGAGAGAGAGAGAGAGAGAGAGAGAGAGAGAGAGAGAGAGAGAGAGAGATTGATTGATTGATTCGAGCCTTTATTCTGGGCGAAGTTAGGACCATCAGGTCCTCTCTTCCACTTAACCCATAGCCTACACAATTAATTTACACATCGTCTTTACAAAATCAATTACAATTAACATACTTAAGTCTAAAAATAAAAATAATTTAAATTTAACTATTTAAAAGAAAAGAAACTAAGTACAAAGAACACACACACAAAGATAATAATAATAACAATAATGAAAAAAAAATTACAACAAAGAAAAATCCTAAACTAATACAATTTCTTCCAGAGTACAATGAACTGTTCTAAATATAAACTATATTATACATTCACGCGCACTTTCATACATCATAAAGTAAATAAAACAAATTTCACTTCTTACACACCCCGAGCAAAGATATCAGTCCACGTCCCCACCATTCATGAAATGCAGCTTCAACGATTTTGCAAATTGAGTACGGCTATCAATAGCTTTAAGGGAATCTGGTAGCGAGTTCTACAGGTGACATGCCATTACGGTAAAAGATTTGTTATACATTACAGTTCTATGCTTGGGAATGATTAGCATTGTCGAACCCTTTCTTGTACTTTTTGTACTTATATCTGAGGCAAAAACAAACTTATTTGCCAAGTAAGTCGGCACTCTAGTTTGAAGGACAGCATGCAACATAGTTAAAATATGAAAGGATCTAAATTCATAGAGCTTTAAAAGAGATAATTGTTTATAATATGGACTAACATGATCATCACGTTTTAAACGAAAAATAAACCGTATACAATAATTTTGAGTCCGTTGGAGTTTATTAGCCAATTCCACAGTCATGTCACTGACTACAGTGTCACAGTAAGCAAAGTATGGCATAATTAATGATTTAACTAAAAGCACTCTAATATGAAATGGCAAAAAATCTTTCATTTTTTTAAAAGAGTGAATCCCTGCAAATACTTTATTGCATGTCTCAGTTACATATTCAGTCCAGTTTAATCTGTCATTGATTGTCACTCCCAGATTTCTGACGCTGGTACGGTATTCTAATAATTCGCCTTCAATTTTAAGTTTAGGGAGATTGTTCAAGTGTATAGTGTTCATCAATCGGGAGTAGCCTATAATGATGGGTTGCGTCTTTGATTTGTTAAGTCGTAAGTCATGCTCTTCAGCCCATAGGCAAATACTTTTAATGTCATACGTCATGTGCTCAACTGCATTGCCGATGTCATTAACTTTAGAATGTAGATATATCTGCAGATCATCGGCGTACAGATGAAGCATACAATATTTTAG
Source organism: Aphrophora alni (assembly GCA_963513935.1). Classification (NCBI taxonomy): domain Eukaryota; kingdom Metazoa; phylum Arthropoda; class Insecta; order Hemiptera; family Aphrophoridae; genus Aphrophora; species Aphrophora alni. The sequence goes on along the minus strand of OY740773.1, from coordinate 87,054,594 downwards.
TCTAGTACTAATGTCATCAATGTATATACTAAATAGTAAAGGTTCTAAAACGGATCCCTGTGGAACTCCACGAGTCACATGCTCCCAGGCAGACATATCTTCACTATCACAAACACGCTGCTTCCTTCCAGACAAATACGACTTGACCCAAGCTATGCTTTGAGGTGACAGACCAATTTTCTTCAATTTTAAAAACAATAATGAATGGTTAACACTATCAAAAGCTTTAGAAAAGTCAAATAAAGTTAATATTGTAGCCTCTCGACGGTCCATGGCCAATCGTATATTGTCTGTTAAACATATAAGTGCTGTCGCAGTGCTATTGCCAGTCCGAAAGCCCGACTGAAATGGACTGAGAAGAGAGAGAGAGAGAGAGAGAGAGAGAGAGAGAGAGAGAGAGAGAGAGAGAGAGAGAGAGAGAGAGAGAGAGAGAGAGAGAGAGAGAGAGAGAGAGAATATGAATTGTCTTTATTTAGGGGCGAGGTTAGGACTGTATTCCTCTCTACCACCTAACCCCATACAACATAACATCATATATAAAAATATAAAATACAAATTGATAATAATCAAAATAAAATTTTTTAAAACAAATAAAAATAACTAAGATAATATAAAAAATTTAACAAACTTAAATTTGAATAGCTACAAAATGAAATTAAGAATTTAAAATAAAATAAAAATTAACAATCTTAAAATTAAAGTGACAAAATGAAAGTTATAACTTAAAATAAAATAAAAATTAACAAATTTAAATTTAAACAACGTAATAAAATTAAGAATTTAGAAACAAAAATAAAATAAAATGAAATACTGTGGCTTACATGTGTTGATACAGATAAATACAATCACACATACACACAAGCACATTCATACGTAATAACATTTAAAAAAGGACATCACATAATTATAATTTTCACTATTAATATTACGTAAAAGCTAAAGAAAGTAACAAATACTTATTTCAATCATTCACACTTATTACAACAAAAAAAAAACACTAACTACTCCGCCACACCCAGGGACGAGGACACCAAATCCATTCTATTCAAAAAGAAAGTCTTAAGTAATTTTGAAAACTGGACACGACTGTCAACAGATTTAAGTGCCTCTGGAAGTAAATTCCACAAGCGGCAAGCGGACACAGTAAACGATTTAATAAACATAACAGTTCTATGTAGCGGTATCATAAGCAAAGTGGAACCTCTTCTAGTGCTCCTTGCACTGATATCAGAGGTGAAAACAAACTTTTCTGCCAAGTAATTCGGCACTCCAGTTTGTAGGACCGAATGCAAGATAATTAAAATATGAAATTATCGGAAATCGTTAAGTTTTAGAAAATTAAGTTCTTTATAATAAGGAGTTACATGAGCATCGCGTTTTAAGCCAAAAATAAATCGCACGCAGTAGTTCTGTGCCCGCTGCAACCTGTTAGCCAGAACAGACATGTCATTGACTACGGTGTCACAATAAGAAAAGTAAGGAAATATTAAAGTCTTTACTAGGAGTGATCTAATTTGGAGCGGCAAGCAATCTTGGATTTTTTTCAAAGAGTGGATCCCAGCAAAGACCCTGTTACACGTCTCAGTCACATAATCATTCCAAGTCATTCTACTGTCAATTATTATTAGTCCCAAGTCTTTCACTCTATCATAATAGTCCAAAAAATGATTGTCAAACTGGATTCTAGGAAATGTCGTTACATCTATTTTATTTAGTAGTCAAGAATAACCCAAAATTATTGGCTTTGTCGTAGCTCTGTTAATCGAGAGTCCATTTTTCTTAACCCACAATGAAACATTTTTCAGATCATAATTTACATTATCCACTGCTCTGTCAATATCACCAATTTTAAAATGCAAATATACTTGAAAATCATCAGCATACAAATGAAATTTACAATAATTCAGCACAGTAAGAATATCATCAATATACAAACTAAACAACAAAGGTCCCAATACTGATCCCTGTGGAACTCCACTACAGACATCCCTCCAACTTGACCTATCATCACCATCACTAATGCACTGACTTCTGCCAGAAAGATAGGACTCCACAAATGCAATGCATATAGGCGCCAAAACCCATATTTCTTAATTTCACCAAAAGCAATGAGTGGTTTACGCAATCAAAAGCTTTAGAAAAATCAAAAAAGTTAGGATAGTCAGTTCTCTACGATCCATTGCTAACCTCACATCATCAGTTACCTGAAGCAAAGCTGTGGTAGTACTATTTCCAGTGCGAAATCCAGATTGCAGTGGACTGAGTATGTCATTTGATTCGAGAAAATTAGTCAATTGCTGTTGCACTATACGTTCTAGACATTTAGATAAAGCTGGCAATATACTTATTGGTCTAAAATCAGATAAACACGAAGGTTGGGATATTTTACCAATAGGACGGATAAGTGCAAACTTCCAGACAAGCGGATAAATTACAGTTGTAAGCGATAAGTTAAATAAATTTACAATAACAGGGAAAGTAAAAGCAATAGTTCCTTTAATAAAACCAATAGAAATGCCATCCACACCAACAGCATTAGAAGTAAGTCTACGTATAGCTTTAATGACATCAATATCTGAGACTGGAGAGAATTTAAAACTTTATTTGATAGACAATGGTGGTCTTGTAAGGTCAATATATAATCATTTATAGACCCATTATCTGTGGCTAAAGGAGTTACGAAATAATTAATAAAAATCTTCAATTGACACGTTTACCGGATGGTGACTTTGTACTTTACCTATACCTAATCCTTTAATACCACGCCATAAAGCAGCAGAGGATTTGTTTTTGTTAAAAGAAGTATAAGAAATATCTAATTTTAGCATTTCGTAGTTGCTGTTTTACTTGGTTTCTAAGGCCACGATAGTGCTCAATGTCATTAATATTTTTAGTTTTCTTCGATTTACGGTAAGCAGAATCACGTTGATTCATTAATAGTCCAATTGCATTCGAAATCCAGGGAGCCAGGACGCTTAGTTATACGTTTAGTTACAATAGGGGCATGTTTATTGTAAATATCTAATAACATTTTATTTAAATTCTTCTACCATTTCGTCAATATTATTGAAATTATTTATTGCATCCCAAGGCTTAGCAGCAACATCAGTCAAGAAATCATCTGGTTTAACATTTTAGAAATTTCTATACGAGATTAATTTAGGTGGTGTCTTTGCAATTTTTATAGCATACAGACAGTATACAAGATCATGTGAGGAGAGTCCTGGGACAGAATCTGTCCGTGATGTACAGTATGTGATAAGTCACTTACATCCATCATATCCAGAAGTGTGGCAGAAGTATTCGTAAACTGTGTGGCTTTAAACGGTAATATATGCATATTGCAAGTATAGAACATATTTGTCAAAAATGTTGAGTCGAATGTCTCAGGTCAGTATTAAAGTCGCCCGCAACAATAACATGCGTGTATGATGACATGAAATCCAACAGCACAGTTCGAATTCAGATAAATAACCAATTTTTGGTAGAGAGAGAGAGAGAGAGAGAGAGAGAGAAGAGAGAGAGAGAGAGAGAGAGAGAGAGAGAGAGAGAGAGAGAGAGAGAGAGAGAGAGAGAGAGAGAGAGAGAGAGAGAGAGAGAGAGAGAGAGAGAGAGAGAGAGAGAGAGAGAGAGAGAGAGAGAGAGAGAGAGAGAGAGAGAGAGAGACAGACAGAGAGAGAGAGTAACATTATGATTATTCAAAGGAACGTAACGATTCAATACTTCAGAGACGCTGTAAAAAAAACCTACCAACTCCAACGACTGCAAGCTACATTTCAAGGCAAAATACGGGAGACAAAAATATCTGAAATAAGGTACTGGAAAAGAAATACCTAACGAAATCTAGATAATTTCAAAAAAAAGAAATAAAAATTATGTCCTAAAAATTCATTATTAAAGAAATCTGAAAATCCTTATATATATATATATATATATATATATATATATACACAACAAAGGATGAAACAAAAGCGTGCAATTTTAAGTGATTTTTTCTGGCCATTGAGTATATTAGAAAATTATAAAATCTTGATATTCGTTAAAGACTGATCTGTGAACAAAATTTAAAAAATGAAATTGCCTGTGTTAAGCCAAGAAGAATACTTGTAAAATTGGTTGTTATATTCAATTGTCCTTCATCATAAATTATACAGTAGTAATATTTTCCATATACGTATACCTTAATCTATTCTAATAATTCGCATATCAAATATAGTTACGAATATATTTAGGCTAATGAAACAATAAGCGATTATTGTTATATTTATATTACATTAGAATACGTATAACTTGTCTTCAATCTAACTACGTTTATACCTTAGATAATAATGATTTCAAAAATAACAATTATGTTACTGTCGTTTAAACAGATATTGTAATAACGTTTATAGGAACAGAAAGTAATTCAATAAGTTTTCGTCTCTAACGTTTAATTTAAACTGCACTGACAAAAATAACTTCTCTTATTGACATTATAATCTAGTTTCATGATAACATGAAATACTGGTTTTTAATACTGGTCTCCCTAACGGCTGAATAAAAAGTTATTAGATTTTATAAAATGGAATATACTCGGGAATTGCTGCAGGAAAACCTGGAATAATAGTTATTTAATAATTTTATCAGATGTTTATCTTTCAATAAATATTGCTTCCACTAGCTTTGTACGTGATGGTAATTTTGCTTTGCTCGGTCTTTTTATTATCAATTAAATTTGTTAACAATTACCATAATAATATCTCTTCATTTGTATTCTTTCTTTACTAAAATAAAATTCAAACTTCAACTTGTGAAGGTAATTAGTTAAAAACTGAAATTGTTAAAAAATGAATTGAAAATATATTCCCTTTGATGCCTTTGCCAAGTTTAGTATCACTTTTTTGTGGATTACATTTAATGGTACTAGGACATATCGCCAATGCCAAAGAGGACTACAATACATTATCAACAGAAAAAAGGAACTGAAAAAGTAAAGGTTTAGCTTCCGTTTCTTTGTTTTTCATTATATTGTTTCATAAATATATATTGTAAATTTCTAAATTTACAATCTCTGCTAATGAATTGAAGATTGTCACAATATTACGCTAATGACTTTGAATACAAGTACTTATTACGTTTTTATTCTTTTTCATACAAAATTAAATTTCAATATACAAAACTTTGTTTTTTGTATCTACAAAAATTAATATTTGGTTAGAGAATTTTTGCTTTCTTTTGTATTTTTTAAAAAGCTTCACCCTCTTCAGTTACAACAATACTACCATAAGTTCTTATTCATACAATTATTTTCTACCTCCCGTTAATTTTTTAATTCATAATTATGTGTCAAAATGAAGCTCCAATAAATTAAAAAAATTCAGTTACAATTTTCCTTCAACCCTGGAACTTTGATGTAACTTTTCAAATTATGGTTAACTCGACTATTTCAGCGATAAACGTAAACAAATCTCCTTTCAATATTGATAGCAGAGACAGACAACATATTGAAACATAACAATAAACTTAGCTTTGGTTGACAAATCTCGAGCTTCATACGAAAAAAAAAATAGAAAAGTTCAAAATTATCAAATACATTATCAAAAATACCCATCTGTAGATTTCCTCGACAGTTTAATTGAGGCGATTTTTAAAAACTAAAACAATTTTGATAGATTTAAAATTGAACTCTTAATCCAACATTGCCATAAGTTAATTGTATTTTTGCTTGGAAAACAATCTGGTAAAATTATTCCTTTCAATTGTAAAATTTGTGTCTTCAAAATGATCAATATTATAACAGTATTAACAATAAAACACGTATCACATTTCCTCAACAGCCATCTTATTTTTAATTATTATAAACTAATACGATTATTTGTTTAACAAATATTTCAAACGGTTTCTCTTTCACTTACACAAAATTGCAAACTGTGAGACAAAACAAACACAATGAAACATCCAATCAAGAAAACAACTTTCACGCGAAACCCATCAACATCATTCTGTTTAGTCGTAAAACAAACAAATCAGGTATGGACACTCTATGTTTGTTGCTGTTTTACACTTCAGGGAAAACACATTGTCTTTAGATTTTGTGGTAAACCAAACCCACAAAGAGTTTTTTTATATCAAGTTCATTAAACTTCTCTTAACAATAACTGATTTAAATGATCATAAAATCAAAAAAAAATTCTTAATATTTTTATTTACAAAAAAAACTGAGGGAAGCTGAGAGATGGGATATCATAAATAGAGAAATTCATCGTATTTTGATCATAAGATTTGTTGTATTCTGAGTTGGTTGCGTGAAAGGATATTTATAGTTGTACTAAAAACAAAACAATCACCCTTTCTCTTACTCTAACACGAGATAGGTTTCAGCCAGTGTGTACGTGTGCACTATTATACAATCTACGAATTCAAAACTTCTTCAGACCAATAAATACTTTCAAATAAAAATATAATAAAATTCTCTTTTTCAAGTTTAAACGCGATTGATAAAGTATTAATATGAAAAACGAATATTATTATTATTACTTAATTATATTTGTAAAGTACCCCAAGTAATTTTCTTAAACAAAACTTCCATCTGTCAGAAAACTATCTGTATTTATTGGTGGTTTTTAAAAGATTTAAAGAATTTTATTACAAATCTTTATTGGAAGTAAAAATGGTATTTCTTTTACAATTAAATTTTGAAATGAAATGTCCAAAGATGGAAACCATTTTATTTATTTTCCATTATATTTCAGTAACAGCTTAGATAATTCTGTGTATGTAACCTACACTCTCATTTTTCAAAAATTTGGAAATAGACTCAGCTTTACTAACCATTGAACTGTTTCGTTAACTATATTAACAGTCGCTAAGTATTAAAATAATGGTGGAATTGAAATTTTTTAAAACGGAGTTTTGAAGATAGTTTTTTTACCAAGACGTCGTACAACATCCCATTTACCTTTGTATACAATTAGACACTCACACGTTTTCTACGATAACCTTTAGAAAATTATTATTTACAAAAAATTAATAGTTTTAAAACTTAACCTCAAATTTAGCAAACAATTTGCAATAATAACTCTACTAGTCGAAAGTTTTTTTAAATTAAAGTCTATTGTAGCATATAAAATAGTTTCACTAATTATCAAATAAATTTGAAAATATTGTCTCCAAATTTCCAAATTAAGGTAGTTTGAAACCGTTATTAATAGTTCTCCATTAACCAGGAGTCTGTAATATTAAATTTAGTTTTGTACAACTGAAATATAACATCAAGGTCAAGGTTGTTTACATAAATAAAATTCGCGTATCAACTGAAAGTAGAGTATTATTATGTGTGTGGGTTTCTTTGTGTGGGAAAGAATAATTAAATAACAATATACCATATAAGGGTAATGCTAGAAACCTTCAACAGAATGGATGTTAAGTTTAGGCGTAAATTTGTAAGGTTAATGAGCTGTGAACTTCGGTTCATTAATCACAATATGGTTATTGTGTAGCACGACTCCCAAATTTTCAGTTATCATTCTTCCACGTCACGGTTGTATTCACTACTTTTATTTTGTTTTCGTCCAATAATTTTTCACAATTGTTTGCATTCGCAATTTAACTGCTAATATTAACTAATACTTATGGTTTACAGTTTATAGGCTATGGACTTCATTCGAAATTTATTTTATTATTATAAATTAATTCCATGAAATGTAGCAGGTACCGGAAGAAAATCTTTTTATTTTTGTTAGGTTAGTCAAACAAAAAATTGGATGAGTGTGGATATTAAGCGACATTCAATTATAATTTTATCAGTTAGAGAAAATATATGTCTTATTAAGAAAACAATGAGTAGATTAATATATATATATATATATATATATATATATATATATATATATATATATATATATATATACTTATTTTCAAAAGTGCACAAAAGGAGCCATTGTATGATAACACTGTACACGTAATGTAGGATATATAATATTTGAAGGAACTCAGAATAAAGAATATATGAAACTTCACTCAAAGAATCAGTATTACTTAATTCTGAGGAGACAATGAACCGATTTTTACGAACATTCCGATAACTCTCATTTCACCCCTGTAAACATCAAACACATTAAATTTCATAAGAACCTTACAACATTGACGATCTATTTAATGATTTTTCCTCGGCGTTAGTTTGGACTAAGGATCAATTGAGGTATTTTTCATTGACTTACTCAATTTGGCAGTGCGCTCTTTTAACTTAATACTGGTAATTTTTCTAATAAAACCTGGAAACAAATTAGAGGTTTTAAAAAAAAAGAAAATCCTAAATAGTTTTACACAATCCCTTTAGTTGTATTTAATAAACGTTAATTTAACACATTTCAGGTAATTGTTATGAAAAGCTGAAGATAGGATATTGATATCGAAAAATTGTACCATTGAACTTAACATCAAAAACAAAGTTTACTCATGTTCATACATATAAAAATTAGTCTTTCAACATTCATTTAATTTTTGAACATACTTTAGAATGAGATATCGGTCAACCCCATTTACAAAAATAATTTACATATTTGTTACTCTTATTCCTAAAGGGTAGATATATAAAAAAAAGTTAAGATTATTGTTTTGTTTGACTTATATTAGATATTTTTTATAAATATTTTCTTACGTAATAAATTATATAACTATTATTTCTATGTATTTAATTTCTTAAATTGCCAACTTTTATTACCTTCCTTTACAACCATTATCTAATACCATACATTTTACTGTTGGAATAAACTTTTACAAGAATTCAGTATTACTTAAATCTCAGGAGCCAATGAACCGATTTTTACGAACATTCCGTTAACTCACATTTTATACCTGTTAACATCAAATACATTTAAATTCATTGGAAACTTACAACATTGACAGTACTGTTTAATGATTTTTTCTCATCGTTATTTTGGACTAAGGATCAATTTTGAGATATGTTTCATTGACTTACTCAATTTATCAGTTGCGCTGTTTTAACTTAATTCTGGTATTTTTTCCAATAAAACATAGAAACAAATTAGAGGTTAGATATCTTAAAATCGATTTAAAAAAAGATATCCTAAATAGTTTTACACTATGCCTTTAGTTGTATTTAATAAAAGTTTAATTTAACACTTTATTAATATTAATACTTTAGAATGAGATATCGGTCAACCCCATTTACAAAAATAATTTACATATTTGTTAATCTTACTCCATTCCTAGGGGTAGATATATAAAACAAAGTTTATATTATTGTTTTGTTTGACTTATATTAGATTTTTTTTTATAAATATTTTCTTACGTAATAAATTATATAACTATTATTTCTATGTATTTAATTTCTTAAATTGCCAACTTTTATTACCATCCTTTACAACCATTATCTAATACCATACATTTTACTGTTGGAATAAACTTTTACAACATTTTTTTCTTATTAGAAATTATTATATACGAAAATGAAGAATAACATCTCAACTAAAATGTAAAATATGAAACATAAACACAATAACTATTAAAATTCTACAATTTATTTATTCTTACCCACAGCGGATTCTCCAGTTATAGATGGTCTGTGTTAAGGTGCCATTTAAAGTGGTCATACAATGGTCGGAAAGAATAAATAAATTGTAGAATTGTACTAAATATTGTGATTCCTATAACATTAAGTTCCACTAAAAGTACCTTCGGGCGGTAATATAAATAGTATAATAATCAATAAAACATAAATATTCAGATTATAAACTACTCTTCCTATATTAGTGTTGGTATTCCTCCCCCTCCCATTCCACACGATCTTATCTCGCCGCAAATGTACTTGTTACAAGTGATAAATAACAAGAAGAGAAACCACAATCCAAAGTTACAGTACATCACACACTGAATTAATGTTTGACATTATTTTATATGTATATATTTGGAAAAGTATGACCTTGGCACTACAACTAGTTTCTTTTCCATTTATAAAGTAAAGAATGTATTTTGTTCATGGAAACATTTCTATTTTGCGTTTAGACACATGTAATATTGTTTAAATCATGACTGTGTATTCTGTGACAATTGTCTGGGTCATAAGAGTTCCGAATGAGTTATAATTTTGAAGATTTAGCCGTTGCAGGTGTTTTATTGAATTTTCCAATATCAGTCAGTTAGGGGAGAGTATAAAATATAAATATTTAATAAATTTATGAATATTTTGTAATTTCACAAGACGACTGGTAATGATGATAGTTATAATTCAAGAGACTATAAAACGACCAGGTTTTTCAAAAGTGAAATTCAGATTTAAAGCAATGTTCTTTTGTTATTTGTTGTCCAATCTCCGAGAAAATATTCTTTGTTTTGCAATTGCGATTTATTAAAATATCAGCTGTTATTTTCTTTGTCTTATTGTACAAAAACACACAACACGAATACGTACACCTATCGAATATTGTAAATTGAGTTGTATGTTATTGTGCGTTTGTGTATTTATACTAAATGTTTTGTCGACGTCAATAATTCAACGAGATATTTCAAATGATGGGATAGACATCGCGAAACGCGTCAAGTAAATTATTGCAAAGAAGAGGCCATTGACGGAAATATTAGGGTATTGTATTATTATTTTTTTTAATTTGAGACCTGGATATGCAAATATTAATTAATTATGAAATGTATGTACATACCGACCTAACTTTTTCTCTCTTTTAGCAATGATAATATATATGTAAATAGGAGCAACGCTTTTCTAACCGGCATTTTTACCAGTTTAACCTTTTGAAAATAATTTTAAAGTAACAACCTCTTTATTTATTTTTAAAATTATGCCAACATTTTCAGTTGATGCAAGATTTATCTGTCAGTAAAATACCTCTATTCTAAGTATAATTAACTCTACAATTTCTGTTCATCTGTTTAGTAATATAGTCTTTACTTGCGATATAAAAACATCCAAATTTAAAGTTATTTTATTAAAACTGTATAATATTGTTAAAGGTACCATAGGACGGAATGAAGTGGGAAATCTTTAGATGTTTAGGTAATTTTTAATAAAAATAAAACAATACGGAAATAACTTTCTTTCTACATAACAACATAGTCTCTGTAAAATCAATTAAATTATTTAAGGTTCCATATTTATTTCTAATATAAGGTTTGGCAGATCTGATTTTGTTTTATACTCTATCTTGCAACTTAAAATGAGCGAAATTGCGAATTTTTTACACTATGAGATAAAGTATGTTAAAATAAGAAAGTTTGGCAATATCATGATAAATAAGAGCACTATATAAAATATTAAGAGGAACATTGTTTTTTTCTTGAGAGGAAATACAATGAAATAGCTATTAATTGAAAATGTGTTCAATAATAATGGTTGATACAATCAAACAGGTGTGATTGTATAATATTAATATGGGATTATCATAATATTAAGGAACTTCCCTGATTATATTTTACAGAGCTATTTTGTTCCGCCACAAAATATGCAGGGATATATAAACGTTCAGAGGTAAATTACCATAGACAAATAATAGTTGAGTCTATCAAAAATGGCACAAATTGACTTTTTGTCAGTTGGACCAAATTCCTAACCAACAGTTTTGAATTTTGTGTGATTGTGTTATTTAAATACAAAAAATAATTTAATACCCATTTAAAAAACACTAATAATTTTTGTAAATAATCTAAATAAGTAAAACATATTTAAATCAATGTCATTATCATTAAATAAATAAATCGTAATTATAATTTTCCATAGATACAAACTAGATACGTACATTGAAATACCCTGATGAAAGTTGATTTATCACAGCTACCAACGAAAACGCAGTGTCCCATCTTGGAATGTCACAAATGTGAATCCACTAAGATGTGCCAAATTTTATCAGCAAATATTCATATTTTACATTTCAAAAGTCAGTTAGTTCCATGCTCTGCTACAGATTTTGGCTCAAAGTGTTGTCGCAAGACGCTGAATAATACTGGGTCGTACTTTCACATTTAACTTTAGTTCTGAAACCGTTATGATGTTAAAGTTTTGAAGTATATTTCAATCTTGTTAATAGGCTGTGATAAATGCTCTGAGATCACTAAACTAATTTTATGTTGCGAGAAGAAAACAACTTCTAGTAACTGCAGGATTGTTGTAATTTGAATTTCATTACAGCTTTTGAAAAAGTTAAAACATTATTTTGAAAGCAAATATATTTTATAGTTTGCATTAGTGATGTTATTTAGGTTTCTACTTCCCTTATAATAAACACTGTGCACTTTATATACACAAAGTTTCCTCAGTAGCAAAACTTCCTAAATAGTCTATTTGGTTCCTATTGACTTTTTCTTAAAATGATTCTCAGAAAACTCTTCTGATTTATTATTCACGAAAGTAGTGGTACACACAATTACAAGGTTAAAAAAACCTGTGTAATAACTCTTTTAAAAAACATACGATATTGGATTAGAACCCTTGATCTAACAATATAATTTAATATTTCCTACAAAACTCAAGAAATCTACTTTCGAGCATTGAGTATCTGCTTGTATTACATCTTATGATGAGGCTGGGTAAGTACCATGATGGCTAAATAAACTTGTTTGATAATATAACATGTATAAAAACTAACCTGACATTCCTATAGAGGAAATATATTTTATGAAATAACTAAAGAAGTGGACAAATGATCATGATAGGAAGGTTTAAAAGACGGTTTAGTGTTTGGGAATGAAACAAAACACCTAAAGTGTAATAATAAAACTTTAAGAACTAAAGTAAATGTATATTATTTTTATTTTTATCAAATAAAGAGAATCATACAACGGAATTATCTACGAAAAAAAAATCAAATAGGAGAAATAAAAAGTGCGTATCAAATTAGTTTATTTAGCTTCATTGTTAATGTTAAAATACTCATGTTATATTTTTTAATCAAAAGTAGTCTATTATTAGCTCATTTAATTTGGTGGGACCTCCAACTACAGACTAATTGGACGATATGTAAGAGTGTAGAACCAAGGCAGTAAATATTGGACACAAGGATCAATTTACAAATGTTAGCAAACACATTGTAAAAGAAAAACTTGTGTTCATTTAATGCGTTGCTAATTCACTCTTAGACATCTCCAATTAGGCTACAGAATGGAGGTCTAAAGACATAGACAGACGGACAGACACTAGGACGATGTTGGCTCCTTAGAGGATTATTCACAACTAACAATCTAATTATTGTATCACACGTTACTATAGAAATTATTTCTTTATTGAAAGTTTATTGTTGTACTGTAACTGAAAAATTAAAAACTTTAGGAAAATATGAATAAATTAATTATGTACAGTATATTGTACGACACAAGAATCTGTATAACTTCGTTAAAAATAGGAATTATTCAATTCTACAAAAAGATACGTTCATTGTGAAACGAAAAGAAGAAAATAATCAAGTTGAAAATTAATAGAGAGA